>JARYHS010013630.1:103416836-104059017 GCA_031002005.1 Vandiemenella viatica
GAGGGGGCCCTGTCTCGCCACGCCCGCTGGGCAGGTTGACCAATAGTCTTTCAGAAGCTGCTTTTAACAAATGACTTTGACCAAACAGTGGTACAAGAGTTTAGTTCCAGTAGCCATCTATAATGATGCACATGAAATCAGGTGAGTGTGGTGAGCATTGAGGTGTATTGTAAAGACATGCTGTCCTCTGACCATCCTGTATCTCAGTCTGGACGTGAAGTTGGAGTTCCTTTCCTCCAGTTACTTGTATTTTGTGGTAACATATAGAATTGTGGTGTATGCATGGACATATGTGTGTGGCATGTTCCTATGTGGTTGTGTCTAATTATGGTGATAGGAGTCTACTCCTATCGAGATTTCACCTCAGTGACCATCATGTTGATGGTGGACGTAATCAGTTTGGTGTGATGAGCACTGATGTGTGTGACAAGACATATCATACTTCACACATGCCGCACCTATTCAGTCTGAATGTAGGTTTCAGTCCCCTTTCCTCGAGTTACCTGTATGTGTGTAGTGATGTATGGAATGTGTGTATGCATGGGCATGTTGGGGGTGTGTGTGTGTGTGTGTTTTGTCTTCTATGTGGTTGTGTGTCTATCATGATACTATTATACTCTACTTTGAGATTTCACAATGACTGGCTACTTATGTGTTGATGATACATGCAATCAATTGGGTGTGATGAATAATCCATATGGCATAAGTATTGGGATGGATGGCTACAACATGTCATCCGTTGCACACACTCTAACACGTCTGTCTGATGATTTTTGGCCAGTCATGTGTCATGTCTGTTCACTTTTTCGTTGTCATGCTTGGTCTAGTTGCTGTGTCGAGATCGCTGTAGGCATAGAAATACACGTGTGTGTGCTTCTTTCTGTGTATGCATGTGTAAATATAGTAACCTTCCTTCAACTCGTTTGTCTGGATATATGAGTGATGATCCTGCACTTATGTTTGTGTGTGCTTATGTGTGGTGACGTATGGATATCTTGGTGAGACCTAGTATGAATATGTGAATTATGACATCTGTCTGATGACCAAGTGTCTACTGCTACTCATGGTACCTGGGGCATATGTTACTTTATGTCCGAAAAGGCTTAGGTGTGGGATAAACGTGGTGGTGCTGATGTGAACAGTTTTTGTACCTAGGACACTGATACTGGATGGTAGAGAGGTCTGTAGTGTGAGATAAATGAGACGATGTTGATGTGAAGAATTTGGTACCTTGCACACATGTTACTGATGATTTTTTGGTTAGTCATGAGCCATTGGGGTTTTACACCACTTTTTCGTTGCCGTAATTGGGATGGTTGTTGTGTCGATATCACTGTAGGCATGGAAATGTAAGTGTGTGTGCGTCTATCTCTGTGTCTGTATGTGTGAATATGGTGATACATTACTTAAACTCATCTGTCTTGATGTATGATTTGCTGTAACTCCACTTATTTTTTTGTTGTTGTGGAGTGTTGGATTTGTTTCTTTGTGCTGTGTGTGGAGACGTATGGCTTTGTGGGTGGGGTCTAGTATGAATATGAGGGGTTCTGGTATCTGCAACTCATGGTACCTGGAGGGCCACTATTAATGAATGGCTGAAAGGGTTGTGGTGTGGATGAGACGTGTTGGTGACCTGATTGTTGATGGTACATGTAATCAATTGTGTCTGATTAACACTATTAATGGGATAAACACTGAGGTGTGTTGGCGAAAACATCTTTTGCACACCCTCTCTCTCTCGTCAGGCCGATGATATGTGAGAAGAGTTCTGTTTTTCAGTCAGTCATGAGGCAAGAGAGTTCTTCACCACTATTTCGTTTCCATGATTGGTGCAGGTAGTTGTGCTGAACTCGCTGTAGACATGGACATGTGTATCTGCGTCACTCTTTGTGCATGTAAATGTATGTATGGTGATACCTGGCTTTAACTCGTCTGTCTGATGATTTTTGTAACGAGAGTTCTGTCCAGTTAATCAGTGGTAACGACAATTCTGTCCAACTTCATCGCTTCCATGATGCTTGCTGTTGTTTATGTCGAACTCGCTGTATGGATGTACGTGTGTATGTGTTTTGTGTATACGTCTCTCTGGGTATGTATGCGTAAATATGGTCAGACCTTCCTTTAACTCGTTTGTCTGGATGTAGGATGCGCAGTTCATTTCCTCCACTAATGTGTGTGTATGTCTTCTTCCTCTGTGTGAGTTCTATCTTGGTGCTGTTGTGTGTAGGCATGGAAATGTGCGTGTGTGCGTGATTCCTCTGTGGATTTGAGTCTAAAATATTTGGTTATAGAATTATACCCCATCAATGTGTGTTTCTAACCATTGTTTCAGGGCTTAGGCACTATCCCATTCCACTGTGCTGTTTACAGTTTACTGCTGTTTGTGTTGGCATACGAACTGTGTTTCTTACGTTTTTCACTATATGCACTTCGTGGTAAAAATCATTTAATGGAGATGGTGCTGAGGGGTGTGTCAGAGAACCAAAGTACTTGGGTACAAACCCACAGTCAGGCTATAGTGGTGTAGTATGGAGTCCACATTTTTTGTACAACAAATGTAGGTTGCAAAGGAGGCTAGCTAGATTTATTAGTGGAAAACATTCAACAAGTGACATAATAAAGGAGCGGGCTGGATGTGACTGGAAGGTATGAAGAGTGTTGGGATTGCTGTATATGGCGTATAATGATGTTAGAATGGATATTGGTAGAATAATTCTGAGTGGTGTATGGAGCCTAAGTTGGCCATGACCACAATCTGGCATTAGACTTTAGGTGATGAGGCCTGAGTGGATAAAATATCCAAACACGCACTTTCGCATACGAATGACCTAACAATTTACGACAGTTTAAGTATGGGCGCTATCTTCAGCGTAATAGAACTACATCTATGGTGACGTTTTGGAAACTTGTCAATGTGTAGGGATTTACTATGAAAAATGTGGGTTATGATGTCTGTTTGATGACCATGAAACTATCAGTTAGTGCATTATGGTAACTTTATCGTGTGTGATGTGTTTTTTTTCCCATACCTTTGTATGTGAATGAATTTTTAAAATTAGGTGTTTGTCGCGGCTATCTTAACATCCCAGTCTACCGTGTATTATTACTGGCACAGTGCTGTCGTTACACAGACAAATTTCAACGACCATCCAAAATTCTAGTATTTCCAGCGTATCAGGCTTTTTTTTCGGGCTCGTCGATGTCATTGTCATTAGAGGTGAGAAAGGATGTATGGCAAGGAACGGTGAGGAATTCGGCCATGGACTTTTGAAGGTCTCTTTCCCTGCATTCGTCTGGAGTGATTTCAGGAATCCAAGCACTCTTCCATTTCACTGTTCTGTTTACAGTTTGCTGCCGTTATTTTTGGGGTACGAACTGTTTTTATCAGGTTGTTCACTATATGTCCTTCGGGGCAAAAATCGTGATGATTGGATGTACCAGAGAAGGAAGAACTTGTGTTACAAAACCACAGTCAGACCTTGCTTGTATGTAGTGGTGTAATGTGGGATCCACAGTTTTTGGACTTGAAATGCGGTGTGCACGGGAAGGCAGCTAGAGTGTAAATATGGTGATTCCTTTCTTTCACTCGCCAGTCTGAGTGTAGTGTGTGTAGTTCATTTCCACCACTAATGTGTGTTTTTGACGTATGCAGTGAGTGAGCATCAAAAGTACGACATTGCCGCCTGTGTTAAGAAAGGCTCTTGAATCTACTCATGCCTTTATGGTACTAGGGTCACATGTTACTGGATGGCTTGTGGCTATGTGGGTGATATGAGATGATGCTGATGTGAACAGTTTCGTACTTGTGCACTTGCTACTAGATGGTTAAGTTGGCTGAGTTGAGTGAGAGGCGAGGCGATGCTAATGTAATCAGTTTGGTACCTGCGGGGTAGCTGTTACCGATGGCTTTTTCTGGTTCCATTGTTAATGTGAAGTCCACAGTTTTTGGAATTGAAATGCTGTTTGCGAGGGACGGCAGCTAGAGTGTAAATATGGTGATATCTTTCTTTCACTCGTCTGTCTGCGTGTAGTGTGTGTAGTTTTTCCACCACTAATGTGTGTGTGTGTGTGTGTGTGTGTGTCTTTCTGTGTATGTCTCTCTCTGCGTATGTATGCGTAAATATGGTCAGACCTTCCTTTAACTCGTTTGTCTGGATGTAGGATGTGCGGTTCATCTCCTCCACTAATGTGTGTGTCAGTGTGTGTGTTTTGTGACGTATGTAGCTGTGAGTGAGGATCCACAGTACGACATTGCAGCCTGTGTTAAGAAATGCTCTTGAATCTACTCATGCCTTTGTGGTACTAGGGGCACATGTTACTAGATGGCTTGTTGTTATGTGGGTGATATGAGATGATGCTGATGTGAACAGTTTCATGCTTGTGCACATGCTACTAGATGGCAAAGATGGCTCATGTGTGTGAGAGGCGAGGCGATACTAATGTGAACAGTGTGGTACCTGGTAGCTGTTACTGATGGATTTTTTCTGGTTCCAGGGATAATGATACTATAGAAAAAGTGTGTATATATCCTCATCAAGTATTCTCACTGTTTGCTGTATATTATTTACAATTACCACTCGTGTTTCACCTACAGTGCCCATAGCTACATCCATTTGCCTTATACCTACCCAAATCCTTCCTAAAACTTATCCCTTAATGAGTGCGGGTGTGTTTTTTTATGTATAGAGCAATATGTTGAGCTCAGAGACAAGAGACGATTGTGATATTAAAATTGTTCAACCGACTGGCTGACTGTTTGCTCCTCCCCCTCAATGCAGTATGAATGCTCGTTTAGGTCACGTTAGGCCTTCGTCTGTTTTGAATCTTTGCTTTTGAAAGTGTACACAACCATATAGTTGTTATCCTTAGAAGAGACCTACAGTTTAACGTGGAATCCGAGCCACAGAAGCGTTCTGTACCAGAGGTGAAGGTGGGTTAAGGGCTTATGAAAATCACCGCCCAGACAGGGATTCGAACCGAAGACCTTTCTATCTCCGGTCAGACGCCTTAACCACTGAGGCACTGTCGAGATTTGATGTTTATACGAATTCTTTCTTCCCTCGTGACATTCGAGTTTGAGATACACCCGTAAGTTGCTTGTCTATGTTATTCACAGCAATGTGTGACAGAGAGTATGTGTCACCCACATAAATATATTTCTCATCTCATAAACATTAGCAACGTTTAAAAGGTATACATGCTTTGGCATGGAATTTCATAACGTGTAAGGCAATAAATGGATATTAAGTGAAGACTCAGGTAAAGAAAGGGGGGGGGGGTAGGATGTGAATGCAAGAGAGGCCTATGACACACATGGAATCATCAGTATTGAATGATGTATTATATTGCAATAAAATGTATTTTAAAATTTCAATAAATCTATAACATTTATCAGAAATTATGTTTTTTATTTAACGAATCCCCTACCCAAATTTTTTTTATATTCCTTGAGTATGATGGATTAGTATAGTATTTTTATTACGAGTATGAAATACTAGAAATAAAAAGAGAACAGCGTTTAAAACTGGACATATCACAAAAGGCGTGTTGAGGTAATAAGACAACTTGGAGTAAGTATAAAAAAAATGACAGCTACAAATAAATGACCTTACATAATGTACAACGAACAGGACTTGTTATTTGAACCAATAATACTGTTTGCAGAAGGCAACAATATGTTTTGCCCAAAAAATAGTTTTAGAAGTTAATTTTATGGTAACTAAACGATTAACGAATTATAATGATTCGAAATACCAATAAGACCTGAAAAAATGCTCCTCGAAGGTCCTAGGAAGAAAATTATTGGTTTGGTAATAACGATTGTTGAGGGATCTATCATTTGTACCAGCTAGCAGTGTATAACATGACGCGCACATTCCACGGCAGAAAATCACGCTCGAAATAGCGTATGCTGCATGTTCAGACGAAAATATTCTTGAAAGACGTGTACAGTGTCTAACGGGAACCAACTCGTCACCCACGCCGAGTTACAGTACACCCGTAAATAGCGCTGCGCTAGGAAACTACGCACTCCAGGAATAGCGTATAACGGAACCCGTTGCTCGCCGACGCGTCATGTGTGGCGCGCGCTGGGAATAGCAACAACCGTTGTAGCCTGCGGGGGTTGTGCGCCCGACTAAGCTCAGATAGATTCAGGTTACGCGAGCCATGGAATGTCTGCGCAGATTGAGGTTTGTGCTGCCATCTGGGCGTCCGGTTAAGGAACTATCGTTTGCGCAAACCCGGCCGGTGCTGCCTTCCTAGCGACCACCAAATGAACTAACGGTCCGCCATCTTGTGACGTGAACCCTGATTGGTCCATTAGAATTTCCCGCCATGCAACTGTGACGTCACGCGGACGAGTGGAGTCTCTTCCGGGGCCTGCTTAAGATCTTTTGGCCCAAACTCCCAAACTACACCTACTATGGTCGAAAGTAACAAACATTCAAATGAATACTAAAAATAAAGACAATCATTGGGATATAATGTTTATATGGATGGAAAAATTGATTTAAAGCTATAATTCGGTTTACAAAAGTTTTAATGCACGTGGTTTAAATTAAATTAAATTTCAATGGAGCGCATGCTCCGGTGGCAATTTCCCTAAACACCCATCTTCCCCCTTTTCTGCATCCACCTACATTTACCCTTTACAAATTTTAACTTAAAATTCTTTAAACGTTTTTGGCAAATTATTAATCATTTCTCTTGCTAACTTATTCCAATCCCTCACACCCTTACCTAAAAAAGAGAATCTTCCTACACCCTTGTGCCTGAAATCGAGTGCCAGCTTATGGTCACGGTCATCTTTTCCTTTCCATGCATCTTACACTTTGGTTGGTGCGTGACTTAAACGAGCCTTGGAGGACCGTAGTAGACAAAGGATTTTAGACTGAACACTTGAAGAGTCTCTAAATTAATAAATAAGAGAAATATAACTAATTTATAGTGTTGTCAGCACCTAAACAGACTTTAATAAGAAATTTCAAGCCAAAAGCCAGTTCAAACATAAGATATTGATAATAGGACTTTTCTATAATAAAAAAAGAGGAAATGAAATAAGTTTCAGTTATAAAGAAAGCGAAATCGATATAAAACAACAAACTGATAACAGATAAACAATAATAATAGTTTACACAGCGAAATGCGAATTCTAGCTGCACTATAGGGAGCAAGACGAACGATTCTAACAAGGAAAGGTTTGTAGTGTGGAAATCTGAATCGTAGAACGGAAAAGTCTGGTAAATAGTACGTCACCTCATGTTTGTCCCCCTAAAGCAGTTTTGCCTGGTGGACCTCCATTTAAGAGAAATCGGCGATTAAAAAGTGTCAAAATTGTGTGTAATCTATATCTGTACCGAAGTGACGTCAGTATAGTCGTGCTCGTTCAGGTGGTATGATAAAATGCGATTCTAAACAAATTCTTAATGCTACAAGATCGAATAGCAATTTAAAAAAATACAAACAGAAAAAAAAGTTGTGGGATCGAATTTCGGACCCATCGCATCTGATTACAGCGCCTTAACGAGCACAGCAAAACTGATGTCATAAACAAACGGAAATGCCTATTGCAGCGCTAGCAGCCAGAAAACGTGACAACGCTGCAGGAACTAAATTTATTAACGTAGTATGAGGGAAAGGAAATCATTTGTCACGAGAATCACATTCAGATTAAAGTTTTATTGATTTTGTCTACAATTATCCAACTTAAATAATTATGTTGTAAATAACAACTGGTTTTTAAGAATATTGCAAGAATCCGCGTTAATTGTACGAGGGCAATCCCAAAATTAAGGTCCACCAAGCGTTTATAGATACAAAATGAATTAATTTTCTGTAATGTATACATCATTTTAATGGTTGGACAAATATTTGATTTTATGTATAATCAACATTGCGGACTTCGCAATTTTATAGATGCTTTGACAATTTATGAATGACCGAGCGTGGTGGTATAAGCAGTGACGCACTAGCCCTGCATTCGGGAGGCCACAGGTTCGAATCCCCGCGCGACCATCCATATTTAGGTTTCCTACGAATTCCCCAAATTACTCCAGATAAATGCTGGGATGGTTCCTTTAAAATTCAAAGGCCGAAATCGTTTCCACAAGACCTTTTTTGCCTTCAACGACCTCGATGTCAAAGTGCCGTAAAACCATAAGGAAAGAAAATCTTTTGTGTATTATTTTTACACCAGTTCGCCACCATATCTTTGAGCAATCAACGAGCTCCATCTTTCGCTTCTTCGTAGGTCAAATGTTCTCTCAGCTTAAGAAAAGGTGGTAGTCACTTGGTGTTAAATCCGTATTATGGGGTGGTTGGGTGATGATTATCTGACCAAAGAGCGACGGTTTGTCGACGAACTGTATCGTGAAGAATTTCTCTTCTTCAGTTCATAATTGCCCTTCTAAGGTTTTTCAATGTTTCACACTAACTGTCTTCTTTTATTGTGGTCCAAACTGGCAGACTTCAAATAACAATATCCCCTTTCAGTCCTTTTGTTTTTGGTTATGGCAATACGCCATGAGACTTCGAGGTCATTAGAGTCGGGAAAGGACTGATGGCCTGGAACGATTCGTAATTTGGCCTTGGCTTTTTAAAGCAATCATTCCAGCATTTACCTGGAGCGATTTGGGAAAACCGTAGAAAACCAAAATCTGGATGGCCGGACGTGGATTCAAAGCAGCCTCGTCCCAAATGCGTTACCGCTCACCCACCACTCTCGGTCTTCCGGTACTAAAACACTATCTAGGTAACTTTTCCTATAGACTGTGTTTGTTTGAATATTTTATACTTAGGTGAATTTGGGCTCGATTATTACGGGTGACGAAACGTGAACCTAAACAACAATCACGCGAGTAGCGACATCCCCTTTCGACCAATAGTGGTATTCATATGAGTGATGTTATTACACTGAAGTAATTCTAAACAAAAAATAAATTTTGCTGCTTCATTTTGTAACAAGCATTTAATGGCCATAAGTATCAAACCACTATGTTGTAAAAAGCATTAAGTAGTTGTGTACAAAAACTTCTAACTGCAATGTAGAAAACAGTAAAAAAGGTAATTTACGAACTCTTAGCTTCTAACCGCGATTCTCAATTAATTTTACTATACCAATTATATCTGACATCTTTAAACGAGCAATTCTTGTACATATATATATATTATTTGGGATCTCGGAATCGGCTCTAATGATTTGGATTAAATTTCATATTTAGATAACTTTTTGTTTTTATGTTTACCTAAATGGCTGTCTTCCCTAAAAAAAACGTAATTTTACGAGAAATCAGCAATTCTTGTATTTGGTATCTTGGAAATGGTTCTAACGCCATCTCGTAGACGTTTCAGGTACCAGTATGCCGACAAATGTTTGTTAAGTTCTCTTTTTTGATTAGAAAATTTGCATATTATCACAGAAACTCTGGATTCCATTTGGACCCAGTGCCCTTTCCACACCCTCGAGAACTTATTGCTGTACTACTCTTCCTGCAAGATACGGTTGTAATAATCGTTTGTAGAATTCATCAGTTTGATAGCTACTTTTTTCTTGACTAACCTTCGTCAGTGTTCTGATATGTAATTCTTGGGATGATTCTTTCCAGTTTACTGTAACTGATTCATTGTAAGGGTGCCATGTGGTGGGCCTGACTGATTTTGGTGAGCGTCTATGGTGGGGTAGGATGTTGATTTGAATTTGACCAACCTTCGGGATATTTCTAAGCTCCTAAAATCCACCTGTGAATCTTCTTTCTTCAAGTATTCTCTTCCATTCTTGTCTTGAAGTTACTAATAAAAGGTAATATAACGCCAGGATTTACACCAGCTGGTTTACGTCCAGCAACGAGGATAGGAAGGCTAGCGCTTGTTAAATGTCTAGCTGATAATCTATCCTAGTTATGAACAATAACGTCGACTACCTATTTATTAGAATACTTGCTGTACATTTTACAGACGTTAACGTGTTCTGCATGGTTAGTTCCGATCTGAGGTATAATGTCTGATTGATAATGATTAAAGGCGTGGCAGCCTGGTCTTGATGGAAAGTATGCGGTTAGGCTCAAGTTTGCTACAATTTAGCCCGTATTAACTACTGGACTGCTCTTGATCTAATTAGACCTAACTGACTGGTTCGTGGCCTTACGCCACCTTGACGTTGCCTACTCCAGATCATTCCACTTGGAGGTTACAGCTGACAGAGAGTAAGCATGCTACAGAGGACAAACACCTTCGTGCTGAGTTCCTGTCAGCATATTACTGGAGCCACCGACACTTCAAATTGTATAACAGTGTGATCAATGTCCCCGAAATGTCTGAGGAATATTACTAAGTGAGTCTCTAAAATATTCTACATTAAGGTCCAGGATACTGAATCTGTAAAATGATCATCCTACAAACTTTAAATTTCTGATAGCTAAATTTTACATTCGCCCATATTAACTTACTAGAATTACAAGTCACCTCCACCCGTTGAGACAGTTCTGTCTTTTCGAAAAACTTTGAAATGGGAGCATACAATTCGCTGGATCATCTCATAGTATTATATCTACTTCGTTAGTCGCAACTGTAACGTGGAAAATCCGATATTTTTCTCTAATATTCGGACGTTTAAGACCATTATCCTTTGAGGTTTTGTATCATTCCTTCTGGACACTAAGTTCACATTTGCTTTATTCGCCTTTTGAGGGGGAACAGATATTTTAAAGCTGATTTTTTTTTTTTTTAATATTGGCACAATTATTGTCATGACCAATGTCTTGCGTACCGTTGTATCCGTTTCGTACAGCATAGGTATCTTCGAACAACACTGTTCCGAAAAAGAAAAAAAAAATCATATTAAGACGATTACATAATCTTTGAAGCCACCTTAGATGCTATCCTCGGCGTTTAGTAAACGCTCAACCGTTAAATGGATCCCTGTAGGAAGCTGTCAATGGTCGCAGGTCGACGAGGCTCCAGTTGTTTTCTGCGACTTAATTATTGTAAATTACAAATCAAATAAGATATCTTACACCTTACGGTTTCCACGCTGTAGGCACAACGTTGAAGACTGAAAATTATAGATACAAAATCATCGATATAATTGTATTTGTAACAGAAAAACGGATTGAGTCATTAATACCAACATGCATTGCTACTGACGGAATTGATTTCTCTTATCGTTATTGAAATGGATTCTGTGACAGGTGGTACTGTAGTCATCGAGGTACATCACAAATATCCAGGGCGGGTAAGTATTATAGATATGCAGTGGGAGATACCTACTACCTGGTGAAGTAGCAGGCCGATCAGCAAGTTGCCTGGTTGTCAAGAGACAATAATTACTGCGAACTGCTAAAATGGCTTCACACAGCAGACTAATACGAAAGGGAAGAATCTACTTAAGCCCACTGGGCACCTAATGGGACTCTCGCTTGGAAAGTTGTAAGCTAGCCTAGAATTTCGTAAATTTATATAAAGAAATTTGTTTACAGTATAACGGGCTCAAGTGAACAAAACGATACGGTAGTTTGAGAGCCATTTACGCAGTTAATTCATTTAATAAATCTATCTAAACAGCTATAGAATGAAACAATATAACATCTGCATATGCATTATTGGGTTCGATATAATTTAGCTAAAGTTAATATTTTCTTCACTTTTAGATATTCAGGATAATAAACAGTCAAAATATAATAAACCTTGTAGCAAGGAAAGCGTACTAAAAAGTTTGAGTACTTTAATAGCTAGAAGCCGGTATGGGAAATTTAACACGTAATTAACGCTTTAAAATTCAAGAAGTCGTGTTTTGGAAAGTATAGGAAGTCGACTTATAGCCAGAAAGTAAGGTAATTTTTAGTTACATAACATACTAAAGTTTGGGAAAACTTAGTACTGTTTAAAGGTTGTTTTTCAAGCGTGATATAGTAACTTCAGACACATGGTACGAAGAAAAATTAATTATTCTAGAAATACACTTAAATTCAAGGAAGGAAAACATATTTAGACTAACCTATTATTTATTAGAAATAGTTTCTAATAAGTCTCGTTGAGAAACATGCAGTACTTTAATCAGGATGGAACAAAGCAGAGATATTTTAATTATGTCTGAACAAGTTGGCATCCTTGTTGTAACATCCGGAAGTAACAGTTTCTTTAAAAATTAATAATAAATCGGAGAAACGGCTAGCGACTTCAAAACAGCACAATAAACATTCGAGAACACGTAGAATCATTTAAAACAAGTCTCAAAGTCATAAGAAAATTATTTATCAGGGTCGAAATTCGGCTGTTGCGTCATTATTCAAATTTTTATATAGAAGAATAAACATGGTTCGTTTAGTATCAAATTAAAGAGAATTCAATTAGAAGTTGAATAAACGTTGTTTGAGCCTCGTAGCTGTAAAATTGTAGAAGTTATTAACAAATTCTGGAATCACAGAAAATGAAGCACAGTGCAGGCTACAGGTCACAGTCACGTGCCTCGGAAACAGGATGGATCTCCGGCAAGACGACTCAGGCAACGGAAAAAATGGATTGTGAATGTGGCTAATTGGAATATTTAGGTTTTGGGCACAAAACAGAGATAAGTTTTTGAAGAACTAGAGAGAATGAAAATTGAGGTAGCCGTTTTAACAAAGACAAAGAAAAAGGGAAAAGTTAACGAGATGATAGGCCAGTACATCCATTTTTATAGTGGCGTAAGTAAAACTGCTCTAGCAAAGAGAGCTGTATCAATAATAATACATCAAAAATTAAAAAACTGTATAAAATACTGGCAAGAAGTAGATGAGAGGATAATATCTTTAGAATTCAAGAAAATGGACATGAAATTGTAATAGTGGGGGTGAATGCACCCACAGATGACGCGGATAATAAAACCAAGGATGATTATTATCAAAATTTAAAGAACGTTCTGGATGATGTGAATCCTCGGAAAGAAATAATATTAATGGGAGCATTTAATGGTCGTACAGGGACAGCACAAAACAATAAGGTGGAGGGCCAATATGGGGAAGAAGTAATAAATGATAATGGTAAAAGATTAGTTGACATGTGTGAGACTCACACGCTAAACGCTTCTATCCCCATAAAAATATTAATAAATATACTTGTGTGCAATCCACAAGAAAGCTGCACTATGTAATTTTCTTATTTTCTCATATCAATAAAACGAAAACAGGGTATATTTGTACCAGAAAAACTCAAAAACTACTGCGCAGATTTCGATGTGGTTTTCACCGTTTTAAAGACTAGAATCTCAGTTGAATTGTTTGGTATGTCTAATGCTTCAACGTAACATAACGCCTTAGCGGTAAATGAAAATCTGTAACGTATAGCCTTAAACAAAACAAAACAAAAAATACGATCCATACATCGTAAAAAATAATAGCCATATTATCACATGTAACATTTACTTCCTTAAATTTTGGTTTTTAGTCTTTAAATCCCATACATGGCCATATCAAATGCGAAGAGGAAACTACAAAAAGTGTAAAATATTAATATTACTAATATAACCTTTCGATGTCTTCTTTGTTTCTTGAAGTTACTATCTGAGGTCGCACTGTTAAAATCTATGATGTTTGTAAAATTATTTTCGCTGTTGACATTTAGTAATGCATATTTAATGGTTTTGAACATGAAATTGAACTGTTTAAAACCTTTAGTGTTGACGCAGTGTTATTTTTTGGTAATTTTTTTGATGAACGATTCTGTCTTTACCACATTTCCTGAAAAGAAATCACTGTTTCTATTGCTGTACGAATCGCTGTGGTTATTATGATGAAACATGGTACACGTGTTTCTGATATCATGGCTAAAAATATTGCAGGAATAAATCAACCCCAACCCTTTTCTGCTACACGAGAGGCTAGCTGTTTAAATAAGTATAGAAAAATGGAGCGACTGACATGAAATTTAATTCACAAGTGCAAAAAACTGACGTCTTTTATGAGTTTCAGTATTTACTGTGTGTACAAATCAACCTAGATCATACCGGTCAACGCCTGGAACTCTGCTAGTTGATTATATTACACAAAAAACAAAATCACAGTTATTAACAAAAGATGTGAGAGTATATAGAGGTGTGGAATGTGGCTCAGACCACTTCATGGTTCAAGCAAAAGCAAACAACGGATCAAACCAAAGTTTTGAACACAAAGCATATATAGTGGAAAAAAGGAAATACAACTTAGAAAGCTTGAAAGAAGAATCCACAAAATTCTTATATAAAATAAGGTTAGCGAACAAATTAAAAGATATAAAAGTAGATGCAGGACAGGCAGTATGAATTCAAATGAGAGAGTGTATACACAGTGCAGCAGCAGAAGCCTTAGGACTTCTTGAACCAGTTCAGGAAAAGAAAAGAGAGTGGTGGACCCGAGACATAGAGAAAAAGTTAAAGAAAAGAAACAACTCTTCCAAAAGTGGTTGGCATCTCAAGATCCAGAAGACCGGATAAACTATATGAGAGTGAATAGGGATGTGAAGAGAGAAGTTCCAATGTCAAAACAAGAAATGTGGACAAAACATGTGAGAAACTTAACAGACGTATATGGGAGATACAAACGTTGCTGAAGCTTGAAAAGTGATAAAAAAATGTAAGAACAGATGTAAAGAAAAAGGGTAAAATTCCACTTATTAGCATCGACACATGGGTGAACCATTTTAAGAATTTACTAACTGAAAACAGACATGAATATAAACTAGCATTTCATGAAGTTAATGACCCAAAAGGCAGAAATGTAGAATCAATTTCACTCAAGGAAGTGAAACAAGGACTAAAACAGATGAAAAATGGCAAATCCGCAGGACCGGGAGATATACCCAATTAGCTGGTTAAGTATGGACCAAGCATCTTTTGGAAGTTTTTAAGAAAGATGTTTCATATGTTTTTATTGGAAGGAGAAAATTTACCCCAAGATATTAACATTTTAATGATAAGTTGAACTTACAAAAATGGGGACAATTAGTGTAACCAGGTCAGGTTGTATGGTCGCATATTGAAAAACAGAATAGAGAAAAAAATAGTTATTACTGAAGAGCAAACATTTTTTCCTTGAAGTAGCTATTAGAGAAAAGGTGGGAAAGAAACTTAGACATGCATTTAGCTTTATTGATTTCGAGAAAGCTTACGATAATGTGCCATTATGTAAGCTTCTTGAAATTTTTGAAAATAGTATCACTGGAGTATATGTAAGAGCCATTCATAATATTTATAAGGATGTGTAGGGGGTTTTAGGGATTGGAAAGAAAGTCTCTCAACCTTTTACTATTAACAAAGGTCTAAAACAAGATTGCTGCCTTTCTCCAATCTTGTTTAAAATATACATTCAAGGTGTCCTAGAGAATTGGAGAAGAAAGTACTTACGGATAGAAATTGATGGAACCTATTTATATAGTCTGTGATTTGCAGATGACCAGGTAGTGGCAGCAGAGGAAGAAGAGGACTTAACGTACATGTTAAGGAAGTTAGTAGAGGAATATGATAAATGGGGATTAAAAATCAACACCACAAAGATAGAATACCTGACTGTTGGAAAGATGACATCACATCTCAAAATATCAGATAACGATAAATACGTGTGAATAATATAGGAATTTAGAAAGCATTAACAAAACTCAATATGTACAGAGCCATAGTGGAACCAATTAAGATGCAGAATGTTGGACAGTTACAGAAAGAAACCGAAAGAGGATAGAAGCAGTGGAGATGAATTTCCTACAAAGAGCTTCCCGTGATTCTAAATTGGAGCATGTGCGGAATGAACAAATCAGGACCAAACTGGCATTAAAGATACTATAGTCCAGAACATTGAAAGGAAACAACAATTTTTTTTTTTTTTTGTAACAGTTTAACGTCCCTTTTTAACAACGTGGTCTTTAGAGACGGGAAAGGATAGGGGCAAGGAATGGGAAGGAATTCGGCCATGGCCTTTTGAAGGAAGCATCCCGGCATTCGCCTGGAGTGATTTGGGGAAACCATGGAAAACCCAAATCTGGATGCCCGGACGGGGATTCGAACCGCCGTCCTCCCGAATGCGAGGCCAGAACGCTATCCGTTACACCACCACGCTCGGTGAAACAACAATTATGGTTTAGGCACCTAACTAGAATGGAGGAAGGAAGGATACCAAAAATAGTCTTTAATTACCAACCAGCTAACCGGAGACGCCCAAGCGGACCACCGCTAAGATGATTGCAAGGAGTGGAACGGTCAATGAAAGAATAAAATATAGAACTGAAGGAGGCCCACAATAGACAGTTGTGGAAACTGGGATGAGGGAAGCGGCAGGAGCCTTAGAACCACCGAAAAAAAATTTACACCTAAACCGTTGAAGTTGCAGAAATTTTCATAAGGATCAAAATTTACATTTTCTTAAAATCCTAGCTGCTGGTAAAATTTTAAACCGATAGGAGTATTGGAAGCCAAAAATGAAGAACTATTTGGTAATATCGGCACATGAATACATAGTTTGTACACCAGTTGACCTTTGAATGCGGAGTGATTTGTGTAGAAAACAATGAGTCTATATATACGATCACCGGGCTCAAATTGGCGTCTTTTGCTGGTGACCACTGGAGCGGAGAGGTTCTCAGGTTGTGTAGAGCTTTGCGCTTGAAAGCAGGAAATGTGGTGTGGCAAGACATGTGCGGGGGCAGACATCTTAGAATTTTGTAGTACAGAACAACAGTTTAAGTTAATTTCAATGTGACTTTCAAATTTTTACAGCGGGGTTTGGCCTGGTCTGATCACTTTTCATAACTTGCAGTCAACAAAATTTTATTGAGAATATTACAGTATTACAATATGAACCTTACCCTTCTTAATTTTGGGTAATTTCAGATAGGTAGCCAGGGAGATAAATGACTTGTAACACAGAAAATAACATAGAAATATTAAAATTTTGGCCCTTTAAGGGATGAATTCCGAAAACTTCCTTTCTTAAAATATGATGTGACCATAAGCTTTAAAATGACACCTCATTCATTGATTTCGGTTAAGTATGAAGGAAGAAACAGGCTTGTGACAAAAAATTACCTTATAGAAATAATAAATATGATATGTAATTGCCGGCTCCGTGATTTACCGTAGTCGCCATTCTGCTATAAATATCTGAATGTACTGAGACATACAAGCTGTAGATGTTATAGCAGGAACATACGATTAATGTTTATATTAGAACCGTGGTTGACTTCCAGGATCGACCCTTGTCCTTTCGGCCGGTAGGGTTACTACAGTCCTTAAAGACACACAGAATAAACATTAGAATGAGATTCAGCTGTATTCTTGTTCGCCAGTTCACGGAGTGGTCTTTTAACAAGGTTGGACGTTACACGTTGCCGATCCTTTTTTAAGCGTTGCTCGATGTCTCTGAATGTTTCTTTCTTGCTGCCCTTCGTGAATGATACACAAATACCTTCAGCTTCCAGTAAAACTGAAAAAGTAATACTCAGTGGCAAAATATCATTTTCCAGCCCGTAATTTGGGAACCTTAATACTTTTCGATGATCCACACATGGCAGGTGTCTTCGGCAATATATAAACGGAAATCCGCAGTATCAAATATTTTTTTCATTGTAATTGTAATTGATAAAAAATTGCGATGGAGCGCCCGCTCCGGTGGCAGTCTCTCTACACACACACCTTTCTTCTAACCTCTTCCAATCTACTTTTGCTCTCTACTAATTTTTGCTTTAAAATCCTTCAGTGTTTCCGGTAAATTATTCATTACTTCTCTTGGCAATTTATTTCAAGTCCCTCACACCCTTTCCTACGAAAGAAATTTTCCCAAACCCTTATGCCTGAAATCAAGTGCCAACTTGTGTTCATAGTCAACCTTACCCTTCCAAGCACCTCTCTTACTTTTCCAACCAATATCTTTCCATGTTTCATCACCGGTATTGGCTTTGTACAATCCCATGATTCTCTTCACCCTCCATCTATTCTCCAATGAATCCCACTCCAGCTCCTTTATCATATTAGTTACCGATTGTGTTCTGCGGAAATTTCCAAAGACAAATCTGGCAGCCCTCCTCTGCACCCCCTCCAACTCCTGTATTTGATACCCAAAATGTGGATCCCAAACTACACCACCATATTCCAGCAGTGGTATGACCAAAGTTTTGTACCCCAATTCCCCTACTTCTCTAGTGCATTCTCTCATCACTCTTTCCAATAGGTGAAAGATTTTGAACCCTTTCCCTATTACTCGTACGTGTCGAACGTGTCCTGGCCAATTAACTTTGCTGTCAAATGTTATGCTAAGGTATTTACATTTCCAGTCTTAAAATAAGTAGCTCCTCCCCACTTTATAATCATAATCAACCTTTAGCTTTTTATCTGTGTACCTCATAAGCTGACTCTTCTTTGCATTTATCTTCATCCCATGTTTACTCATCCCACTAGTTATCCTGTCTAGTTCAGCTTGCAAACTGTTTACAGTTCTGTTGTTTTAATCCTTTTATATAACATTATGCTATCTGCAAACATTCTAACTTCTGACAGTAAAACATTACCACAATCATTCATTAGATTAACAAATAACAATGGTCCCAGTACACTACCCTGTGGGACTCCTATGTTCAATCTTACTTCCTTTGATACTGCATTTCCTACCCTAACTTATTGCTTTCTACCTTTTAGCAATTCTTGTACCCAGGAAATCACCTTTTTAACAACTCCAATAGTTTTTAGTTTTCCCTTTCTTTTCCATGCCAATAGTTTTTACCTTATTTAGCATCATTTTATGTCTCACTCAGTCAAAGGCCTTTGAAAGATCTAGTGCTATATTATCAACTTGACTTCCCCTGTGCATTTCATCTGAAATATCTTGAATATAGCCTACTAACTGAGATTCACATGAATATCCTTTCTAAAGCCATGTTGTCGACTTGAAAACCACTTATTCTCCTCACAGACACTTCTAATATGGTTGCATATTAATCTCTCCATTAATTCACCTACCACTGATGTGAACCTGATTGGCCTATAGTTTTCAAACATGTTGTCACCTCTCCTTTATGGATCGGTACTACTATCGAACTTTTCCAATCCTCTGGTAAACAACAAGTATCCAGACTCAATTTAAATAATGTTTGAAGGTAAGGTACAATGTCCCATTCTACTATCTTTAAGACATCTGTAGTAATGTAATAAACACCAGCCCTCTTACGCTTTTTTAGATTCCTTAGATTCTTCATGTATCTTCATATTTAATTTCAAATTTTCTAATTTGCTCACCTCGAACTGTGCAAATATAACCCCTGAATTACTGTCCCTAATGGTCTCACTGAACCAGTTACTTATATCTCTGCCTTTTTCAAAGCCTCAGTTACTTCTTCTCCATCCTTATCTATAATTGTCTCAATACCCTCTCTTTCCCTCAGTTTCTGGATATAACTATAGAAATTTCTAGATGCATCAGTCAGAGGTTCCTCTGCACCAATAATATTCATCTTAAACTCATCATTAGTCAGTTTCTTTGACATTTTTAATTGCTTGGTTAGTTGTTTCATGTCTTCCCTACTTCCTTGCCGTTTCATAACTCTGTTATGTTCTCGTCTCACCCATCTCTTTAACCTCCTCACCTCCCTGTTATAGTATGAAGGTTCTGTACTTGTCTGTTTTGGAATATACATTTCTTCACCCTTTTTTATTATTTCCTTGAACTCTTCCCACTTTGTCTCCACTGTACTTGTACCATTCTTCCATTAAATAAAATTAACCCTGCAATATCATTTCAGATCTAAGATTTGTGCCTTTTTATAATTGTATCTATTTTCGCCTTCAATTCTGACCACTGGTTTACTGAATCCCCTTCTATCCATCACAACTGCATTATGATCACTTATTCCTTCAGTTACTTGACACCCTACTAGGTTATAATCCGGCTTTATTAGGAAAATATCCAACATGTTTAGTCCCCTTTTTTTTTGCTCAACCTCCTGTGTAAAGCCTCCTTCCCTTACTAAGGTATTTGCAGATCTCTGTTCCTTTGTATTATTAATCTTATTTCCTACCCAGTTGACACCTGGTAAGTTCAAGTCCCCACCAATAATAGCTATTCTATGCTCACTTCTGAACTCTGGATATGAATTTTGTTTCTATCCAAGAGTCTCATCTTTAGCATTCATTTTACCACAACAGTAAGTAGCCAACACGCTGACTTTTTTCTTTTTTATTCTTCCAGAAGTCCATCCGAAGTAAATCATGGTCATGATCTCCGAACACCAGTGAACTGTAGAAGACCTTGCTAACCATTATGAATACCACTCTCCCAGTTGCTCCCCTATCTCTGCGGTAAACTCTGTAAGCATCGGAAAATCTCCATTATCTAGTACTAGTTCTTTTAACCAGGACTCTACTCTTATAACTACTTGAGGTTCATGTATCTCTAATACATTTGCAAACTACATTACTTTGTTCATTATACTTCCGCTATTTACAAATAACACTCTTACACGTTCAAGTTTCAATGTTTGATTTAAACTATTTACTTGCGGTTCCATAAATACCATAGAATTCGGTTTTTTTTTTTTTTAAAGTAATTCATGATTTACCCATTCAAATGCTTTTATAAGATCACAAAAAATTCCTACAGGGCTCATTTTGTTATTCAGTTCCTCAAATGTATTATTTAAAAATGAATATATAGCAATTTCTGTGGATGATCCTTTATGGATCCCAAATTGTGAATTAGTGAGGATATTATACTATGTAACTTATTTTATTACTCTATGATACATGACTTTTTCAGAAATCTTTGAGAATCCTGAAAATAATGAAATGGGAATATAGTTATCTACACATGTCGCTTCTCCTTTTTTTAAATAACGGTTTTATAACTGCATATTTTAGTCTATTTAAAAAATATTTTGCATTAAGGATTCATTACAAATGTCAGAAAGTATATGACTGATACAATGTAAACACCTTTTAAGGAATTTATTTGAAATATTGTCGTAGCAGGAAGAATTTTTTTGTTTCATGAGTTTATTTATTTCTGAGGCAGTTACTGGTGACACTTGCATCTCTACAAATCTATTTGGGAAAGCAGTCCGAAGAATCCTTAGGGCACTATGTGGGAATTTCTTTTCTACGCATATTTTCTGTACATCTGAAGTAAAATGTTTGTTAAACATTTCACACATTTCCCCTACTTCACTATGCACAGATCCATTTTAGCAGTACGTCATCGACTCGGAGCAATGTCGCTGCCGTCGACTTAGCGACTTGCAATGAAAGAAGAGTGAAGAAGATGGAAGAAATCTATTTTCGAACTGAGAAAAACAGTTTTGAGTTACATTAGGTTGAAATATATGGTCGTAGTGATTTGTCACCATCTTCTCAACCTTGCTTACCTGTTTATACATCAGCTTATTTAAGTCTTCCCTTTGCATCGGGTACTGGCCATCATCAGTGGCTTGTACCCCCTGCACGAAGCAAAATGTGTGTAAGTCTTTTAGCCAGACTAAGTATCTAGTCCAGTATAATTGCAATCAAGTCTTCCTAATGCATTGGAGTGCGATGCTTTTACCTACAGCTATAGTGAGACCTCGTTTATAATTCATATCGTAACCTATGTCTAAGCGCTCATTTTAAACCCTTGTATATATTTGTGTCCACAACTTGTGTTATCTTATCTTATCTTATATCTTTAAACGAGCAATTCTTGAATATATATATATATATTTCGGATCTCAGTAACGGCTATAACAATTTGAATGAAATTTGATATTTCGATAGCGTTTTTACTTTTAAGATAACCTAAATAGTTGTCTCCCTTACAAAAAAGCGAGTTTACAAAATACGAACGATTTTTCCACTCGGTGTCTCGAAAACGGCACTAGCGCCATCTCGTAGACAATTCAGGTACCAGAAAGCCTATAAATAGTTTCTTTGATTTCAAAGAATATTTAAACGAACAGATCTTGTATACTGGCTGACCCATGAAAATATTAGCACTGCAAGTTTAATTGTAAAACATTTAAAAGGGAAGATAATTAAAAATATATCATTGGTTTTGTCAGAGGTGATACTTTACAGAAACTTCTTTGAAAATAAAATTACCGGTAGCAGTTATAAGAAATCATCGTTTACTTTTTGACCGTAAAAAGTGGTTGTTAGTTTTCATTAAATACTACCACGCGAGATATGAGCATAGTTTTATCGGAGTGAATGAATTTAGCACTGAAGATGTTCTATCATTACCGTGAAGTCACAATCTGATGATGAATTCGTATAGAACTCGACGAAACATATAAAAAATAAAGAATAAATGTTGTTGATATCTCGTTTGGTTTTCGAGATATAGCATGCCAAAAATCAGTTATAGGTATAGTTCCCTGTGCTTTTGGCGACGTTTCTTCTAGTCCAGGCCGTATTTCAACGTAACAACAACCTTTAGGAACAAAATAAAATATTGAAAGTACATTTCCACCGTATAGACATAGTGGTTTGGTGGATTTTTTTCTGGTCAAGGCCAGATCTATTCCTAACTTTTTCACTTGAGATATCAGAAAAATGAATTCTTTATTTTCGATTTGTCTCTACGAGTTTCATACGAATTCATCGTTAAACTTGGCTATGGCGAAATTTATCTTCTGGTCCAGGTCGCATTTCAACCAACCACGTCAATTTTGAGATACGATATCTCGAGAACTAAGCGAGATATATAAAAAAATATTTTTTACTTTCAATTTTTCTCGTCGAGTTACATGACAATCCATCACAGAGGGTTATCTTAGAGTCCCCTGGATTACCACAAATCTTGCACCATTAATTAATCCCTAACTGGCATTAAGATTTCTATTTAACATAATAATAGCATTTTTCTTTGAAAGCAATTTATGAGGTGGTCTCGCAAATGGATCTAGTGATTTGGATGAAATTTCATATGTAGATAACGTTTTTATCTTCAAGTTTTTAAAAAGGAGCAATTATTGTATTTGGTTTCTGGTTTCTCGAAAACGGCTCTAACCTCATTACCTAGAAGGTTCAGGTTCCAGTAAGCCTAATGATGTTAGTTAAGCTTCTCTTTGGTTAACTGAGCACCTTTAAAACGCCTAGGAAGCCTTTTACTTTAATCAAACAATACGCGAAATCTTGGATATTGAACAGAAATTGAAAGATTGCGAGCGAAGATCAGTCACCAATGTACTTACTTATTAATAATTACATTGTCTATTTTTTTCAAATAAAGATTCCTGGAGACTGCCTCACTAACGACCCATTATCGTCTTATCCTCTCTATTTCAAGTAGAAGCATAAGGCTTACCTGCTGTCTCTGGTTAAGCCTCCGCTCAGTTTACCATAACTCCAGAGCAGTAATCGTAGGCTTTCGCGGCCCGAGTCAATGTGTAAAAGGCCAACGGTTTAGTCACCACAGAAAATTCTGCGTTTTTGACCTGATATGTACCCTCTGATATACAGGCACCAGAAGGTTACGTCGATCTGACTATTTAGGTCAGGGTTTGGCCTCTTTGGGACTCTGCCGGAACAGGTCATAACTCACCATCAACCATGTCGGCAGAGCAGGTGATGAACTGGACATTTTCATTAACCAGGAGGACCGAAACATTTAGACGGAAAGAGAGTATATCAAAGCCTTCAGAAACTGTCGAAAGCCCAGATCCTACCTGAAAGAAAGCGCAACATGACGTCTTCCATCCAATGACGTGACGTCACACAGACAGCAAGGAGAAAATCAACTCCAATATAGGACAGAACAAAAGCACGACCTCCCTGTCTAGTTGCTACTGACTTGTCACAAATTTTCCTCCACCCTCCCTCACACACATACAAATCAGAACATTCTACAATCTCCACTTTTGGGATCGACTGCGCGATTTTGTAAGTGCAATAGCGCTGTCGAAATGAACCTTGTTAAAAAAGAGAAAACTTAAAGTATAAGAATTTGTACCACATCCGTGAAATATAATACTTTAGGAAGTGACTTTTGAACTCTGGCACCAAAGGAATGATGGGACATGAAGAAATTAGAATATGATACTTCAGAGGGATGATTAAATTTACTTTAATTTAATTACGATGAAGCGCACGCTTCTTTGCAATGTCCCTACACACCCATTTTTCCCTTTTCCTTAATCCGCCTAATTTCAACTTCAAATTTCATCAGCTTTTTTGGTAAATTATTCATCATTTCTCACTGAAACTTATTCCAATCTCTGACCACCTTACCTACGAAACAAAATTCTCCCATACCCTTGTGTCTGATATCGAGGGCTTGTTTCGGGTCATAGTCATCTTTTTCCTTCCATTCGTCACTCCTAGTTCTCACCACTATACTCACTGTACATTCCCATAACTCATCACCACTTTTACACTGCCATGACCCTCTTCACCCTCCTTCTGTATTCCAATGAGTCCCATTCTAGCTCTTTTATCATATCTGTTACTGATTGCATTCTGCGATAATTTCCACAAACAAATCTAGCAGCTCTTCTTTGCACCTACTCCAACTCCTTCATCTAATACTTAAAATGTGGCTTCTATACTACACTACCATATTCAACCAATGGTCTGACCATAGTTTTGTAACCCAATTCCTTTACTTCCCTCGTACATCCCCTCATCACCCTCTCCAACAAATGCAGAATTTTGAAAGCCTTTGCTACAATTGTCAAATTGTGATCTGCCCTTTTATGCTTGTTATCAAATGTAATGCCTAGATATTTAAATTTCAAGTCTTCAATAAGCAATTCTTTCCCCACCTTATATTCATAATAAATCTTTAGTTGTTTATTTGTGTATCTAATAACCTGACTCTTCTTTGCATTTATCTTCATCCCATTTTTATCAACCCAACTAGATATTCTGTCCAGATCATCCTGCAACTGTTTACAATCCTCAACCGTTTTTATCCTTTTATATAGCATTATGTCATCGGCAAACAATCTAATTTCTGGTAGTAAACAATCAACACAATTATTCTAAATAGCAATGGTCCCAATACGCTAACCTGCGGCACTCCCATTTTTACTTCCACTTCTTTTGATACCGCATTTCCTACCCTATCTTTCTGTTTTCTACCTTTCAAAAATTCTTCTATCCAGCAAATCACTTTCTGATCCACTCCAATAGATTTTACCTTATTTGCTACCATTTTATGGCTCACGCTGTCAAAAGCCTTTGAAAGATCTAGTGCTACACTATCAATTTGACCTCCCTTGTCCATTTCATCTGAAATAATTTTGCATGTATCCCACCAACTAGAATTCACGTGAATATCCTTGCCTAAAGCCATGTTGCCTACTTGAAAACCACTTACGCTCCTCACATATATTTCTGATGCGGTTGCATACCAATCTCTCCATTAATTTACCTACCACTGACGTCAAGCTAATTGGCCTATAATTTTCGACCCTATTTCTCACCCCTCCTTATGTACCGGCACTACTATCGCACTTTTCCAATCCTCTGGTAAGCAGCAAGTATTAAGACTCAATTTAAATAATTTTTCAAGATAAGGTACAATGTCACTAGTTTCCAAATTTGAGGCACAAGATGGTTATAAGACTTGACTGGATACGATTAAAGATTCAGAAATAGTATGCGCAGAGAAGAGAGGACCACAACTATAAATTAGTTTTTGATTTCTGACATAAGGAAGCAGAATAGCTTTTCTTCATGTGTAAATGAATACTGGATTGTTGGAATAATATATCTACAGAACAATGAACATAAAGCAGCGAGCGAATTTAAAATAAAAACGTGGTTTCATGTTAAATAGATATTTAGCGAAGTTGAAACTGGTCTACAACATCCAACGTATTTAATAATAATAATCTCATCATGATGAGAGTTGAAAACTGAACAAAGGAAAACAAAGAACACAGTTGTTATAAAAAGCTGGCACTGTGCGCCACCCACTAAAAGATTCTGTAGTTTATTCCGGATACCAGAGTTTAATAGTTTCGCGGTAGTTAATGAGAAGTGTTTGACATGGAGGAAATATTTCCTTCCTCCATGGTGTTTGACGCTAAAGATCTATATTATATATCTTTCAGAATTAAATGAATACAAGGACTGCCATAATTTTAACCTTCTTCTGATTAAAGAGTATAAATTTAAGGAACAAAAACGTAAATAAATATTTATAGTGCATAAATAATTATATCCGATCAACCCCAAACCTTCCTTTAACCGTATCCACTACCCAAGTGCAAGTTCCAGAGACCAGAGACAAAGGTCGATTACATGTTGGCTAACCTGCAGTTAAAGTTTGTGCGTTATCAGGACTTTTCATATCGGCGCAGTGCGTAAACAGAAACTAACAATATTTGGAAAAGTTGAACAAAAATAACATTTTGTTTTTTTGGTGCTTTAAATATAAGCGCAGTACACATTTAAAATGGTATGAGCTCTCGGGAATAAATTTTTTAATCTGTGTGTCGTTATTATCTTTCGATTTCTAGGTTATTGTAAATTACTGAATCATGTGCTATATTTGCAGAATGAAATTACAATTGAAGATTAGAATTGCGTGTGTGGTTTTTGGAGAGCTTGTGCATTTTTAAAAAGCCTGTTTTAAATTTAACTGTTAAAACAACGTTTCCGGAAAGAAATCTTCATGTTCTAATAGAACTCTTCTTCATTTGCAGGACGTATTTTTTAATGATTAGGAGAAAAAAGCTCACAATTTTTACAGATGCAAAGGATACTACGTCTGTCCAAGAACTGAAAAAAATTATAGAAGGTAATTTTAGCCTATTAGTTCCAGCTTTTATTATGAGGTACATTGCGCTTATTTTTCAAATGCAAGACATTTCATGTTTTATTGTTCGAATTTTGTCAAATCTAACTTTTTTTTTTTTTTTTTTTTTTTTTATTACCAAGTTTACACCGTGATTTATTGACTGTATTATTGCGCTGGTTTAGCCCAGTTGCAGTTGGTACTGAAGGTGTATGACAAGATTATTTATGATAGCTAAATTTCATGCTATGCTAAGTATGAATCCTGATGTAGAACATTTCTTAACTCACGAAGTGTATCTTGTGATGCATTTAGGTTTGTTGCTGTAATTTTAGTGAAGATTGTGGTTAGGTTAAAATGGATTCTGGACTTGAATATTCTGGTTACAGAATAAAGCAGGAAGAATTTAGTTATTATTAGTAATTAATAATTAACTTTCATCTTAGTCACAATATGTATCATATAAACTACTCCGCACTAACATTACATGAATTTTCAATAACAATATATTTACACTAACAGGCAGTTATAAGTAAATTCTCCACAAACAATGTCAATCAAGCCCTGCGGGGATTCTGTCATTACCGAGTGCGCCACAATATGATGATTGATTCTTATAGAACTCGACAAAACAAATCGAAAATAAAGAATAAAATTTTTTGATATCTCGCTTGGTTCTCGAGATATCGTATCTCAAAATTTACGTAGTTAGGTTGAAATACGGCCTGGACCAGAAGAAATATTACGCTATAACCAAATTTGATTATGAATTCTTATGTAACTCGATGAGACAAATGGAAAATAAAGAAAAAAGTTTTTTGATATCTCACTTAGTTCTCGAGATATTGTATCTCAAAAATGATGAGGTTAGGGTGATATCCGGCCTGGACCAAAAAATTTTTTTTTTCACCAAAACCACCATATCAACATGGTGGAAATGCACTATAGGTGTCTTATTTTCTTCCTAGTGATTGTTGTTAGGTTGAAATACGGCCTGGACCAGAAGAAAAAACTTCAAAAGCAGAAGGAACTATACCTATGGCTGATTTTTAACATGCTATAGCTCGAAAACAAGCGAGATATCAAAAAAAATTATTCTTTATTTTCGATTTATTTCATTTAGTTCTGCAAGAATTCATCATCAGATTTTGGCGCCACGGTAATGATAGAACTGCCAGCCCTGCAAGTTTGAAATTTTAGTATAGTTTCTTGATATCGCATTAGATGAATAGGGCCTGGTTCCTTAATACAAATATGTTGTTGGCATGCTACCGAACAAAATTTCACAAAAACTGGCTAGTCATCCTGTGTAACAGATATGGGCTTGTTATGATATGGTATAGTTTGATGTCTTCAAGAAATGAACACAATAATCCATAGCTTAGTCCAAGAATTTTTCAAATTATCCTTATGGGGTTAATCTTATCTTTGCCAATGATTTGTGGCCAGTTTCTATATTTCTATCATGAAGCTGTTAAACCCTGAAAAAAAAAATTGTTCTTTTGCAATGGAATGACATTAAAAGTTTTGACAGAACATTTACAATTCGGATACAAAGAATAAAGGTCTGAGTTTACAATCAGTTTACAGATTAGACTTCTTGGCAGCAGTAGAAAGTAGATGTGGGGACAAGAAAGTATTTGCAATATTTTTTTCTGAATCCCCTCTACAACGAAGCAGTAGTAGTAGTCCTTATTTAGCAACATGCAGTTGTAATGTAAACGAGTGGTCAAAAACAAGATGCCTGACACTCAGATATTGTTGATAGTAATGTTTAAAAAAATATAATTTCTTTATACAGAGGCTGCATTTGAACTAAAGACCCCTTTGCTCACAGGTACAAAGTTAACAATTCAGTTGTTGACACGGTGGGTTCCCTGAAGTATCTAGGCATAACAGTACAAAGCAACATGAAATGGGACGTGCACATAACTTCCGTCGTAGGCAAAGCTAATTCTAAATTACGATTCATAGGTCGTATTTTGAAAAGTTGTAATGCTCATTCAAAGGAAATAGTGTATAAAACACTAGTGTGTCCACATTTGGATTACTGTTGTGGAGTTTGGGATCCGTATCACAAGGGATTGATTGACACGTTAGAGAAAGTACAGAAGAGAGCCGCTCGATTCGTGACTGCTAGTTACAGTCCTTACGAAAGTGTAACATAGTTGATGTGTGGGTTGGGCTGAGATTGTTTGGCGGACAAACGACAACGTTTTTGTTTGAATTTGTTGGAGAATATGCTAAAATCTTTAATCTATGAGTGCAATGAAATACTTCTTCCACCAACCTATTTAGGTCGCAATGACAGGAGGGAAAATATTAGAGAAATAAGATGCCATACTGATACTTTTATGTATTCTTTCTTTCATCATTCTGTTCAGGATTGGAATGCATAGAATTAGGATTGGTGCTTAGTACCCTCTGCCACCCACAATATTTGTGAATTGCAGAGTGTAGATGTAGATAGCCACAGAATCATTTAGTAACAAATTACATTTCCTATTGCTTCATATACTACAAGAGCCTCTTATCCTGCCATTTTCAGTAAGCAGTAATTAATGCATTGGTCCCAGGTGGGTAACAATTTAGCTACAGAGTCATTTAATTTCAGATTACATTTTCGTACCAACAGTAGCAATCCCAGTGGGAGATCAGTAATGTTCAGGCATGGCATTCTGGATCCATTCTTCCAGATTCTGGTTTTCCATGGTTTCCCAAAATCATTCTAGCTGATTACTGGAATAGTTCCTTCATTGAGCCACAGTCATATCCTTCCCATTCCTTGCCCACATTCTTTACCTGCCTCTAATGACCTCAAAGTAGATCCATAAGAAAATAAATTCATATCAGTTTTATTTACAGGTCTCTGGTTAATATGTCAAAAGGTATGCCCAAAAAGCAATTAGCTTCACACATTACAACAAAATGTCAGACATATTGGAGGGAGGCACAAGCTGCCATGTTACTGCTCACTGTGATGGAATTAGTGCTCCTGCTTTATTATATGCAGAAATTCAGAAAAAAATGTCTACTTTCCATCCCTACTTAATTTGAAGTTGTTATTAATGTGCATATTTGAAACCTGGCCATAAACATAAAGTTTCAACAATTCAGTTTTTCCCCAGGATATTGCTTCTACATAACCTTGACATTTGTCCTGTCAGATTGTCTCTTTAACTGTTGGAAATATTGTATGTTAAAGGGAAAGTGCAACTTGACATTTGTTAAGAATATGTATGAACTTTTGTGTTAAGCTCTTGATTGCATGAATGGTTGCGCGCTTTCATCCTGCTCCTACTGGGTTACAATATATGTGATTTGTCTTCTGTTAAGCAGTCATCAACAAACAAGAGAAATGTTGAAGAGGGAGGGAGGTTACCAATCAAAACAATTCCTATATTTATCGGAGACTGTATTGCCACTGAAACTGTTTTTTTTCTGCACTAGTTGTCTTGAGAATAAATGACAATACTGTAATACAATCTTGTAGTGGAACTCATGGATGAAGGTACACTACAAATAGTTTTTATAATTACTTCCAAAAAAAAAAAATTTTTTTTTAATGGCCACTGCAAAATATTCTTAACTAGCTTCGAGCCCATCAAAAATGGTGGTTGATAGCAATATTCTGGAAGTTCAATTTTATTATTTTTTTTCAGTTGCCTAATTAGACAAAACTATTACATAATGCTAATGGCCTTGATTTTGTAATGTTCTACATATTTCATTTGCATTTCACATGGCAATACAGTTGTAACTTCTACTGAATTAATGATGACAATAGTATAGAACCAGTTAAATTAAAAAAAAAAAAAAAAATGGAATCCCAAAAACTTTTGCTATTTATGTAAAGTCAGTTTTTTTCCTGGTCCAGGCACAATTCAGCACATTAAATATTGAACAATTACTTCAACCAGCATTAATTAATACCTTTAGTAACACGGCACTTATGAAAGCAATTTAAATGGTTTGTTAATCTGATTTCAGAGTTAATTACGCTGTAACAAAATGTGTCAGTTGCAATTCTGGTCAACTTAAACACAACCTCCACTAATATTGCATTCGAAAATCATAGCTTCTGTTACACTCATTTGAATAACTTTGGGCATCACTTATGATGGTAGTAGGAATTTATTCTGAAAAAGCTTGAAAAACAAATAACAGTCTGGTCTACTGGAGATCGCAATTCCGCCAAAATAACATTCAGTAATGAAGTCATAATACTGCTGTAGTCAATTGCAAGACATATTATTTTCAAGCAATAATTCTGCTGTAATACAACCTAGACCATTATTTCCAAGCAAAAATTAGGTTTTATCTTGGTTCTCCGGGTAGAGCCACGTCGATTTATTGAAACCTAATGTTTCTGCCATCTTACTGTGGCTTTCATCAGACATTCAGTGACCGCGGAAGCCTTCGTAATCATTTGAAAAATTAGGTAGTAACACAGTTGAATGTTAATATCAGAAACAGAAAACTAATTTATTTGAGTGATACATTTCGCAATTTGCACATTTCGTGTAAACATTCTCTGAGTTTTTAATAAACATCATTGTTTAATTCTGCCAAAAAAATTCTTGGGTTTTGTTTTAACCTAGCTCCCTTACTGTGGTTAGATTATCAGAGTATTTGGCTAGGATTTTATTTAAATACATTTGTTTTACTTTAAATGATGGAGACTATATTTTCGAAAATAGATAACTGTTATTTACTTTACTGATACATTTCTTAGCTATGTATGTTTCTCTGAGTTTTTGATAAACTTCATTGTTTCTTATCGTCTGCCAAAAAAATCTTAGGTTATGCTTTAACCTACTTCTTATAACTGATACATATAAAATAGCATAAACATCGAATACCCTTCTCCTTAGATGAATTTCTGCATCTAGTTGTCGTAAATAAACAAAAAGCAACATGAAGAAACAATTTTAATATGGTGGCTGTTGATTAGCGAGTGACAGCTGGCACGTGACCATTCTCTAGCCAATAACTATAAACGATGTGCACAGACTCCAGACAACACAATTTATATAAGAGGATTAAATGTTGTCTGATATACTTTCTTCTTTATGTAATTTGAATAACAAGCTAAAATAACACAATCTCATGTTTGTTTCATCATCATTGGTTCCCAGTCTTTTTTGGCCTACAGCTCCCTTTTATTTGGGGGGGGGGGAATCCTTGTCCCTCCTTTTTCAGAAAGAAAAAACACACACTCCTGTTCTTGTAAACAGTAATGAAATGCTAATCCTCCAACTTTTTGGGTCGTAGGCCACTCTTTCAAATGGTGATTTAGTGGTGCCCAACCTTAAGTGTGGTGTAGTATATGCTGCTAAATAAGGACAGATTTTTAAAATTTATTGAAAGGTATTAACAGTATTGGTGTATTGATTGAAGTTTTATTAACAGAAAGGTATTATTATAAAATTAATATAATATTATTAGTGAGAGGGCTGAACTTGGTGTAATGACATTAAATTATCAGTATTTGGTAATATGTTAGTCATAAGCAATCTTAAATTGTCACATTGTTCTAGTGACAATATATTTCTTTTCTTTGTTAGTACATTGCTCACTACACCATATACTCTTTCTGGTTAAATATAGTGATGGGAATGCTGTGAAATACTTCTTTGATGTACCCCATAAAGGCAGATACAGTACTGGAATTTGTATTTGATTCCATTTTTTAATTTAAATTTTAACAGTTCATTTGATCACAATTCTATCAATTCATCCCACTATGTTAATGCCAATAACCCATGCCAGCTTGTTATTATAAGTGCTGTTAATCAAGCCAGAAAATAAACATACGCATTGTGGTTCTCCATGTACTGTGACTTATTCAAGCTCTAGTCATAATGGTATTAGGAACAAAACTACAAAACCTAATTTTAATACTGACTTTTGCTGCCATCAGTCTCTCCAGTGGTTTGATGCAATCCTCCATCCCTTCCTATCTTGTGCTAACCTCTTCCTCTGAACATACCCCTTACAACCTACATCTTCAATTACATGCTTCATATATTCTAATCTTTGTCTACCTCACTAAAATGTTAACCAATCCAGCATGCCATTAAATGTGAACCACCATTTTACGTCTGGGGGCAGGTCGAAGGGTATACCAAATGCCCAAAGAATTTGCAAGCGGGCGAGGATCATAGGCCCTCCTCCTGGGAAAGATGAGAGTAAAATGAAGGGTTATCTTACTGATAAAGCCTTCTTCATAATGACAAGAAAGGAGGGATCCTTCGAAAAGATCTCTCCTTTTTACATACAGAAGGCTTGGAGGAAATTGCTGGAAATCTAAAAAGTGTGAAATAGCTGATGAATGGAACACTGCTGCTGGAAACTGCTAACTACAAGCAGGCTGTTCTACACCTTAGGGCCGCATTTACACAGTGTGAGTAGATTGAAACGACAGTAGATGGTGGAGGCAAGAGAGTCAACTAGGATGCCAGTAATAATTTGAAGTCAGTCCACTGTCAGGACAGTTCTCCAGTCCTATGTTGTGATATTCTAAAATGTATGTCGATAGTACAAGAAGTTAATATTGTAGCTGATTTGTTAATTATAACTTTGAATTATATGAATAACCGAATAATAAAAGAAAATGCCAAAAATGTGTAAGAGAGTGGATATCAAAAAGAAATGCTTTAAGTACCTCAGCGACTTTTGTGATTGAAGTTACAATTGAAGATGTAGAGAGTTACAGGCGTCATTTAAGACTGATCTCAATTTGAAGAGCTGCTGTCATATATAAAAAAACAAACATGTTATAACTTTTAAATTCCACAGAATTTCTTCACTTTCATACAGTTCTGAAGATTTTAATACCTCTGCTTCACTCTGCTTACTCAACTTATTAGTTGTCACCATCTTGTTAGTTGCACTCGCATGCCAAAAGTTGGTCACAAACAGTGTCCACTATCCTCAACTGACTGTCTTGAACCTGTTGACCCGATGAGAGTGACTATAAAGCACTATGCGTGAACTCTGCAAATACACTCATAACAGCCAACTAGCTTCATGTAAACACAGTCTAAGTCTGAGAAGCTCGGGGAGTTCACATTAAAACTAAATTCCAGCCAATGTGTGATCTTTTTTTAGGGATCTTATTGATATAGAGTTTGAGGAACTCCTTAAGGAGTGGGGATAAGAGAATGTGGTTCATCAGATAACTCGAAGGGTAAATGGCAATCCCCCACAGGAAGATGTAAACTGCTCCAGTCACATCCAGCGTGGAGCAGGGCATATCGAATGTAACTTGAAGAAAAAAACATACAGGAAGTGAAAATGAAAGAGTGAATTCCATATGGTGAAGCAGAGAAGCTGTACTAGGCACTAGCACCACTCATATTTGCTACCAGCCTCTCCTGCAACCCCTGTCAGGAAAAAAAGTGTTGATACCCAGACGTCCATTGCAGACATGAGCACAAGTACTGTGTGATCGTGGCGTAAATGCTACTAAGGTCAGCAGTAGCACCTCTGCAACCCCAGCCGCTTCAGCAACAGCTTCAAAGCTTCCACCAGCATCAGTAGCAGGGCCGCATTTAGGTTCTGTGGGCCCCTAGGCCATAAATGTGGTGCGGGGCCCTGTCGTAAGTGGCATGACAATATATGGGCGACTTTTTTTTTTTAGCTCTACTACTGTCATAGGCAGGGGCCCCCTCCAGCTGTGGCATGGGCCCCTAGGCTACAGCCTAGGCAGCCTATGCTTAAATGCGGCCCTGTTCAGTAGCACAACTGTCCATTGCAACTTATGCAACTCTAACAACTTATGCAGCAGCAACAACACCTGCAACAATATTGGCAAATTTTTTAGGCAAGGAGAACAGAAGTTTCAAAGTTCCAGCACTCGGACCCAATAGCATTTGTAAAATCCCCTTCTTCACCTTGCAGTCTACAAAGTAGAAGGTGAAAAGGCTTCGGTGGAACAATAATTTGCAAGTTTCCTAGGCTATTGCCAAATTGGAGGTGTCTTCAGAATGTGAAGAGACAAAAATGCTGATGGATGAACCTGGTTCCCTTCCTCAGTAGTTACTGGATGAGAAACCACCCAACCCAGGGCGGGTGATAGGTGAGATGGCTCCTATACTGCAGTGGAACTTGAATGGCTATCAGGTTCACAAAGAGGTAGTAGAACTTGTGTTTATGTCTACAAGAGACACATTTTAGACCGCCACACAAACTAGTGCTAAGAAGATACAATCTCTTCAGGAAAGACGATACAACTCACTCGGCCCTTTCTCCTTTTGGGAGATTTCAGCGTCCATTATTTTTTGTGGGGTTCGAGCATCATTGCCCCAGGGGCTTAGTGGTTGGTGCGTTGATAGAGCAGGAGGAAATTTGCATCCTGAACACAGGACAAATTACTAATTTCACCACTGCTTTCAGTTCATCTTCTGTGATTGACCTTTCATTTTGCTCTCCTTGAATTGCGGAATCCATGCATTGAAAGGTGGGTCACGACCTTGATGGAAATGACCACTTCCATGTATGGATGAATGTAGAGTTTAAGCGTAGATGAGGTAATTACTGATACAAATGGAATGTCAGCAAACCTGATTGGCAATTTTACCACCCCTTAATTATTCTCCAGTAATGCCATGACATTGAGGAGGAGGTATACCGAAAATCTCAGGAATGCTGCGAAGGACGCCTGTCCTCTTGTGAAATGATGAAAGTCGTTCTGCTATGTGGGGTTGCAGATGGGCATTGCATCATTTTAGGTTGCATCCAATAATCTAGCAGGGTTCCAAATTGCCGGGGCTAAAGCTTAGGAAAAGCAAGAAAAGGTCATGTCAGAGCTTTGTGAGCACTGACAACCGTTCCACAACATTGTGGAAAGTATATCTGATACAGAGGTCTACAGCAGCCCATTTACATCTTGGGAGCTGAAGTCTGACTTGAAAAGTGCTAAAGACACCGTTCCAGTACCCGATCTGATCGAGTACCAGTTGCTGAGGCATCTTAGCGAAGATGCTAAAGAGTACCTTCTAGAAATATTTAACGATATTTGGACTAGTGGACACTTCCCTGACTCGTGGAAAGAAGCAATGTTAATCACTTCACCAGAAGAAGGCGACAGAGATTTCGATTACCAAAATATCTTGGGAAAACACTCAGCTAGTCACCCAAGAAGACTAATCAACTCCGAGAGAACCTTTGATCTTATTTAATTCCAGGAAGGGACAAGTTGTTGCCAGGTAGCTGTTGTAGCATTGCTCTCACAAGCTGCGTCAGAAAGGCACTAGAGAGGATCGTTAACTGCCACCTCGTGTGGTATCTTGAGTTCCATAATTTGTTGAGCTGCTTTCAGTGTGGATCCAGGAAGTTCCGTTCCACATTGGACAGCCTGATCCTATTGGAGGCGGCCACACTGGACGCGTTTATTAGCCGCCAACACCTTGTTGGTGTATTGTTTGGTATTGATACCTGGTGACATGGCATTATAAAACAATTATATGAATATGGGGTATTTAAGGGAAGTCTGCCCCTTTTTTTAAAATTCTTATCAAGATGTTGCTTCCTGTACCGAATCGGTAATGAAATTTCATATCTTTTTATCCAGGAAAACGTTGTTCCTCAAAGGCAAGTTTTTTTTAGCGTGACCCTCCTCACCATTGGAATTAACAGCATCTCACCTGCAATAAGGAGACCAGTCCGGTACTTTTTATATGTTGATGATTTTTAATTTTTTGAACATCTAGCGTGAGAGACGCTGAGCGGCAGCTGCAACTCACGCTAAACACCTCGCTGTTAAGACATGTTAAGCAGTTAGAAAAAAAAAATATTTGTGCTGAGTCTGGCGAGCTGCCACTTTCCATCCACCGTCATCCCCTCATGGTGTGACAATATGTACACATTGCCACATATATGCTGTAAACCCCTCAACATATATTCATGAGATTGAAATCCCTGCTTAACATATCTAATGGTCTCCAAGAGAGACAAATGAAAACTACTCCTGAAAACCACCATCATAGCTGTTGCTGCCATCAACAATTCCACAATAGGGTATAGGCATGTATTATTTTTATATTTTTAATCAATTGTTTACACTGTTATATAAATCCAAAAAATATTAAAATTGAATATTAATTTTAAAAAAAACACAATCCAGTTCCAACGATTTAAACGCTGTCAGATGACGTCATTGTACATGACTACATTGATGTATTGTAAAGTGTTATATCTCATAAGTTTTATGGTTTGGAAATAGGTCGAAAGCCATTTTATAAATACTGTACTGTTCCTTTGTGTAAAAATGCAATAACAAATGCACCTGATGAAATATTTTTATGTTCCGTGTGATGTGATTACTTAAAGAATCTTCAACTAGTTGTTTATATTGTCATAAAGATCTTTTTGATTTAAGTACATAATGTTTAATGCTGCTATGTTACCAGGTATATGGATAAGTCGTTTCTGGTTTCACTATGAGATGGCGCCAGCGAACAATACGCAGTGTATGAGTGTGACACGTGCCTCTGTTGTTTGTCGGACATTAACCTACCAACACACACGAGTTGAGTCCGCCACACAACTGGCATCTGTGTTGTATTGTTCAGTTATCATGTCGACTTTTGTGCCTGAAAACAAACATTTGCGGCTATGGGCTATGGGAAGTCATCGTTTGCTGGTGGAAACATATGATGAACACGCTCCATCGATTAGATCATGTGAGACATGGTTTGGACAATTTAAACATGGTGATTTCAATGTGAGACTGTGTGAGTTCAGGTAGAACATGAAAGTGCGAAGATGAGCAATTGCAGGCGATACTGGATGATGACCCAACACAAACTCATTGGCAAAACATTAAATGTGTCACAAGAAACAATCAGCAGACATTTACAAGCAATGGGGAAGATCAATAAACTCAGTAAATGGGTCCCACACAATTTGAATGAGTGGCAAATGGAAAATCGCAAAGTCACTTGTGAAATGCTGCTTCAAGGCCATGAAATAAAATCATTTCTGCACAGAATAGTGACAGGTGGATTTATTTTGAAATCCCGAAGCGGAGAAAATCTGGCTGTCACCTGCCGAAGCCGATCCTTAAAAACCAAGGCCAAATCGCTTGGGCATTAAGACCTGCTTTGTGTCTGGTGGGACCAGAGTAGTATTCTGTACCATGAACTCTTGAAGCCCGGCGAAACAGTTAATGCACAACGCTATCACCAACAAATGATTAATTTACATCATGCATTGATCGATCGACGACCGGAATGGGCCTGAAGACGTGGCAAAGTGATTTCGTTACATGACAATGTGCCATCTCATACAGCAAAACCAGGGAAAGACAACTTGAAATCGCTACCACACCTGCCGTACTCCCCGACCTGGTGCCATCTGACTATCACTTCTTCACATCAGTGGGGCATGCGCTCACAGAGCAACACTTCAGCAATTTCAAGGAAGTTGGAAAATGTCTCGCCGAATGGTTTGCTGCAAAAAACACGCAGTTTTTCTGGCATGGTATTCGTAATTTACCTGCAAGATGGGTGAAGTGTGCAGAAGCCGATGTCCAATATTTTGAATAAACCAAAAATTACTTCCTCTTCCACATTACGTGTTTTCTTTACCACAAAAACCGGAAAAAACTTATGCATACACCTGGTAAATTTGTTATAAGACATAACAATTCGTTACCTATTCAAACTCTAAACATAACTTAGTTTGCAAAAGTTTAATAGATATATTTTTCGAACAATTTCTTATTCAAGATTAATCTAAAGTAGCCTACAAACCTTTTAAAGCCCACAAGCGAAACCATCAGACATTTTAAAAATGTATTTCAATCTCCTGAATATACATTGAATGGTATACATCTACCTGAACTCGTGACTTTAAGAGGCCACATCATTAATGATTGAACCAACTGATAATGATATGTCTGTGGTACCATCGTTTCTTCAAATGCACCTACCAAAAAATCCAAACGTCTCTTAATTACAAAAATTGGCATATATTACCCAAAATCAACGTGGTGTAGGCGGTAAGTGTCTGCTCTCTAATTTTCCAACCCGTATTTAAATTTCCACAGTATCAGATATTTTTATTTATTTTTATCTACAGAAATTGTTAAGCGTGAATATTTTTATTTTATTTCAGCTTCAAAACAAATCTCATTACTTCTAACACATACAACAAATGCAATTTCGGAGAATATATTAACAATAACTTCCTAATATGCCTCGCCAATAGCCACTGAAATTTGGTTAGGAGGTGAATCTGTTTTTGTCACCCTTTATTTTATTTTCAACCATTTACACCTAACCACTTCAAGTAAGTTTAATTAAACATATCAATCACAGAAAAATAAAAAAAATCGATCTTCTCGATGTTATGCATTTTAAATACTTCTTGACGACATATAAGTATAGAAAAGACGAAAACGAAATAAATTAAAAAATAATACTTATTTCAATTGAAAAACACCAAAACAATAAACTTATTAACAAAACGTGGAAAAAAATATGTAAGACTATAGACAGGCAGATGATTGCCGCAGACCTCACGGGTGTTCGTACGGATTGTGTTGTGAAAACATAATCTGGTGCTACACCCGTGAGAACTTCATTTCGAAATAACAATTTGCTGGAAAACGTGCTTTTCTGCTGTTTTATTATGTTACTAGATTCAAAACTTGTCAAAGCAATGGGCTGAACAGTATGTTCTGGCAAGTCATTTCTGTGCAATTGATTAACTTAGCAAAATTGTTATAAAACAATGTGGAATGTAATTCCTTGTATCTTACTTGTAACAAAAACTATCAGTTGTCACTCTGGTCTGGGGTGCTTTTCAAATTAACCACAAACTCTGCTAACATACTATACCTATATTTGAATTACATGCATTTTTCCCACTGTCAGCAATTTCATTGTCGTTTCTCCGGCTTGTCCCTTGGTTAACATTATGTGAATGTAATATGTAACTAATACACTAAAAGCATAGAAAAAATTAATAATTCAAATGTTTAAAACGTATTTATCTTGCAGCTTTCACTCCTCCGACATCAGCTACTGTAAAATCTGAATTTGATGCAAAATATGTTTTCATCATGAAAACATCATTTTTTGGGAGATTATTTTACAAAATATGTCCATTCACTATTTACTGTATGAATATTCTGTCAAGAATGCAATATTTCACAAATTATGCTGATAAATTATGATCAAACTTAAACGCAATCACAAAATTATTAAAAAAAACCCAGTAACTATGCCTTCATTTACAATATGAACGTGTTCTTTGACATCACGATTCGATTCGACCAATTGCTCTGCTTTTTGTGAAGTTACATTTCCCTTGTATTTTTAACACTTTTGATTAATTAAAATCAATAAATAAAAAGCGAATAAATAGCAAAAACTTTGCAGTGGTAATTCTACAGTAATAAAGCTTTCAAATAAAAATACTAGATGTATACCTGAATTTCATGCATATTCCCTATTATCATGCAGTTCCATTTAACATGTATTGTTTGTAGTTTGTACTAATATAAAACCTGTTATTTTCATAGTTCTGCTTGGGGGAATGAGATCACGATACATTTCTAAAAAATATGCCATGCAAGTTCGTATACTGTAATAGATGAACAACATTATTCATATTTTTTTATGAGTACAGTCGAATCTGGGTAAGCAAGAGTTCAAGGGACCCCAAATTTTTTGTCGCTAAAGGAGATTTTTCACTAACCCAGGTTTTCGCTTATAGAGGTACAGGAGTCGTTTTTCCCACTTATAGAGGTTTAAAAAATACAGCAAATATGTAGTGATAAATATGTATGTATTCTATAGATATTATTCATTAGAATTTGACATATATGCTTACAAAAAGAAAAGAAAAAACCTTACACTTACATTTACTTAAAGAAATCCGTTAATTTCTTCTGCGTTTTTGTTTCTGCATTTTGTACATGTTTTTCCAGTTCATAAATCTTATCAAATATTGTTTTCTCAACAACCGCCGAGTATTAAAGAAAATGGTGGAGCGTCTCCAGTGCATTCAAAGATTCTTGCTTCTTTGATATGTTATTTACTTCTGTATCCAAAATCTGCGATCGATCAGCTTCATCTTCACTTTCATTTCCATCAGTACGCGTGCTCACACAATTCTTAACGATATCGTCTTCAGTGTGTTCCCCGGTGGTAGCCACCTCGTCGTCAATCTGAACGAAGTCCTCGAAGGTTGACGTTAACATACTGATTTCGTGAAACACAATATTGCTCCATTCCTCATTGGTAGGTCCAACTTCAACCTCATTTTCCTCTGGCAATAAGTCATGTTTATCTGTACTGACCCAAAACCCAGCTTTCTTGAAGCCATTCTTGACAGTAATGTCACTTATAGTGTACCATGCCCTCCTTGCAAATTTTATGGCTAGAAGTACGTTAATATCAGGGTTATTGTTTTTTTTTTTCAGGCACATAAGAGTATGTCTAACGATTTCTCTGCGATAAAAGTGTTTGAATGAGTGTATGATACCTTCATCTAATGGTTGAAGTTTACTGGTGGTATTGACAGGCAAGAACATGACTCTTACGTTTGCAAGTGTTGGTAAGTCCGTATGGGCAGCACAGTTGTCAATAAAAAGCACAATTTTTTTTTCGTTTTATTTTCATTTCCTTGTCAACTTTTTTCAACCAATTTCTAAATAATATCTTTGTCATCCAAGCCTTTCTATTACTGGCATAATCAACAGGTAGAGTCTTGACACCTATAAAACATCTAGGTCGCTTTGATTTCCCGATGATGAAAAGAGGAAGTTTGTCCACACCAGTCATGTTTACACATTGAAGAATAGTAAGGCGTTCCTTGTTTTGTTTCCTCCATGGCATTTTTCATGTTTAAATGTATCCGGAAGGGACTTGAAGAACAAAGCAGTTTCATCTGCGTTGTAAATATCGTTTCTAAAAGACTTGGCAGATCTTCATTCCCTTGGTTACACACGCCTTGGTCCACAGATACAACAATGTAAGTTAGTTCTACGAAATTTAAGAATGGGTCATATTCTCGACTGTCGCTTATAGAGGTAAAGACAAGTAACAGTCTCATTTATAGAGGTCCACGAGGGAAAAACAACTCTCTCATATAGAGGTTTTTGTTTCTCACTTATAGAGGTTTTTAGAGGTTAAAATGACGGGACCTAACAACTATTCTCACTTATAGAGTTTTCTCGCTAATCCGGTTCTCACTCAGCCAGGTTTGACTGTATAGCCTGAAAAGTAATTAGATTCATCAACAGATATCCTATCAAAGTAATTAGATTCATCAACAGATATATCCTATCAGTGAGCTACAAAACTTGACATTTCACTGAAATTTGGTGGTAATGAACCTCTCAAAAATCAAATTATTTATAAGTGTTTATATTTATTTATCTTTGAAGTAATTAAAATTTGTGAAGTTTGTTAAAATTGTGGTAATGTATGTTACCAAATCTGTTATTTAATAATGAACAATACAAGTGACCATAGAAGGCAAATAACCACCACTTATTACTATCTAAATTCTCCGAAATTAATCTATTTCAGGCATTATAAAAGTACCGCCCACTAACCAGCAACTCTTCAATAAGGATAACCAAATAATGGAAGATGATAAAATGTTACAAGACTATGGGCTTACCTCTAGTGTGGCAAAAGCACAATGTCCAGCTGCTGTAGGATTAGCGCTTAGGTAAGCTCATTGTTAAAGTTTCTCAAGTTCCTAAAAAGTAACCCCACAATTTAATCTATCAATCTTGACTGGTTTTTATTATACTGTCAAGTTATATTACAGAAACATTGTAAACAAGCAAGGCTAGTGAAAGTGACCCATCACTTACCATAGATGAAGGCAGTGATGAACACATAATCATAGCACATTTTTCAGTATTTGGTATAAAACCATATTCATCTACGAGGGTACATGTGTGCACTCTAACACTCACCATGTGACTCAAGTGTCATGTGGATAGTCTCAGTGTGTACTCATCTGATCCCTTTGCGATTTATCTTGTCCTTGTACATGACTGAGGTCTTATACAGAACTATTGTAAAATTGTTTTCATTTCTGTCCTCCTGTCTTCATCTGTGGTATGTGATGGGTTTAGTTTATCTAATCTTCTTTGTTTTCATTCTCTAAAAGCATTTTCATTCACTTTGTTATTGAAGGATATTTATAAATTTGTGATGATTGTAAATTGTTTTAAAGGATAGTAGATTGTAACTACTTTACATTATGTTCTGTTTTCAACAGATTTGTTTATTCCAGATAAGTTTGTCCTTGGATTCAACAAAAATGCAGTCCTTGTTTGTTTACGCAATTATCGTGAAAGAAGGCTGTACAATGACTATAAACTTACAGAACTTATCCAGCTATACCTTTTAATGGACATCTCATATTTAATTTTTCTTTTTTTCTATTTGTACAATATAAACATCATTTAATGATTTTAATCATATATATTATTTCAATAAGGTATTTTTTGTCACAAGCCTTTAGCTCCCTTCATACTTAACCGATATAATGAATGAGTTGTCATTTTAAAGCTTATGGTCTCCATCATATTGTAAGAAAGGAAATTTTTCAGAATTCGACCCTTAAAGTGCAATATTTCTAAAATGCTGTTTTTTTTGTGTTACCAGTCATTTATCTCCCTGGATACCTATCTGAAATTGATTAATGCAAAGTATCATTTTAAATATTAAGATCTTCGCTTTGGTGAAGTCATATATTAAGACAGGAATTTTTCGGAATTCGACCCTTAAAGGGTAAAAGTATTGATATTTCAGCGATGTGTTTTTGTGTCACGAGCCATTTATCTCCCTTGATATCTAACCGATATAGATAAATGAGGTATCATATTAAAGATTAAGGGCTCCGCCATTGTAACATTCTATTTTAAGAACGAAAATTTTTTCGTAATTCGACCCTTAAAGGGCAAAAATGTTAATATTTCTATAATGTGTTTTTAGCGTCTCTAGCGGTTTATCTCCCTGGATATCTAACCAAAATCGCTAAATGAAGTAGGATTATGAAGAGTAATGTCTCAACTTTGGTGACATCATATATTAAGAAAGGATTTTTTTATTCAACCCTTAACCCTTTGACTGCTGTTGATGAGTTTACTCATCATGCTGCCTGCTGCCCCCGTGTGCTAATGACGAGTTTAGTCGCAGCCGCCGGTTTTCCCCTGAGCGCTGTTGAGGAGTTAAGTCGCACCCGTCTGCCGCTACCTGAGTGCTGATGACGAATATATACGCGCTGCTACCTGAGTCGTACAGCGGACTTCACGCCCCATTTCTCAATAGCCTTTCGCAGTTCTGGTCGCTAGCTTATGGTCCGAATGTTTGTCTGTTGGGAGCCTAGGCTTCACTCTACAGTTCACTATTCAACGGAAATAACATCAGTATTCTTTGTGTCCTGTATTTTATAAAGAAAATGGTAAGACGTCGTGGATGCATTGAGGAAGAAATCATGGAGATTCTTACAAGGAGCGACACTGAGGATGAACTACTTGATTTTGATGAAAGTGATAGCTTTTTCACAGAATCGGAAAGCTTTAATCGTACACCATACTCGTCAGCAGGGGTGACAATGCAGTCTCATGTTTCAACAACAGATGTTAGTTGTTCTGAATCTGAAGAATCGGAAAGTGATAGTGAAACGCCTACGAAGAAATTACGTCTTGGTGATAAATATGACTGGAAAGAAAATGATTTTCGTCCAGTTAGTCAAGCATTTGATGATACACTATCAGGACGTGTGTGTCAAATAGGGAATGTGCCTAGTATTCTGTCAGTTTTCATGTTATTTTTTACAGAAGAACTGATGAAATATATAGCCGATGAAAAGAATCGATTTATATAACCACTATGGAGAATATTCCAGAATCAAAGTGGAAAGATACTGGATATGATGAAATGTACTGTTTCATTGATAGCTATTTGGCTTCTTATGCCTCGCGTGAAAAAAAATTGAAAATTAGCAAGTATTGAACCAGAGATGTTCTTCTGATTACTCCAATTTTTAGTGAACTTATGTCCAGATACCGCTTTTTGTTACTCTGGTGAGGTTTCATGAGATTTCGCCGGAAACCCCCCCTTATTTCACCTCACGTAAATAATGGACAGACACTTCACAGCTTTTAAATGTTGAAAAATCTGTTGAGTACTTATATGGAACAAATTTCATCAAAGAAACAAAATTAAGTATAATCGGGTAATTAGAAAGCGCAGCAAACATTCAGTCAACATCGAGATATTTTGGGAATCTACAACTCCAAAGATATTCCGCAAGCCAAATTTCGGTGTATGGGGGAGGCTGCTTGTACAATTATCACTTTCAGGTGTCTTTTTATAATCGTAAATAGTGCGAGGAAAAATCGGATGCCTTTAACTCTCTGTATGAGTTCGAATATCTCTAATTAACCGACTTCAAAAAAGGAGGTGGTTCTCAATTCGTTTGTAATTTTTTTTTGTATGTTCACCGATATCTTCGCCAATTTTGAATCAATTTAAATGAAATTTTTTATTAGATAGGGTATACCTCCAAATTGGTCCCATATGAATTTAATTGAGAAACCACCCCTTCTACCCCCTTCCACCCCTTAATTTTTTATATAAATCCACATTTTTTTATTTGATCTCGATGAAAATTTGGACATATATAGCCAAAAATGAAGAGAAAAATACTGTCAACTTTTGGTTTAAAAAACTGAACCCCTCTCCACCACCGAGCGTGGTGGTGTAATGGCTAACGTTCTGGCCTCGCATTCGGGAGGACGGCTGTTCGAATCCCCGTCCGGGCATCCAGATTTGGGTTTTCCATGGTTTCCCCAAATCACTCCAGGTGAATGCCGGGATGCTTCCTTCAAAAGGCCATGGCCGAATTCCTTCCCATTCCTTGCCCCCCATCCTTTCCCGTCTCTAATGACCTCGTAGTTATAGGAGACGTAAAGCAGTTAAAAAAAAACACTCCACCCTCTCAATTTTTGCCAATTTTCTTTATTCAAAGCTACAGTCAACACCATTTAACTGATCTCCATTAACGTTGGCAATTACATGTAGTTTTTCATGGAGAAGGTTTCTGACCAAATAAAAAACCACCCCTCTCCCCTTTACACCCCTTAATTTTATAGAAACCTACATTTCTTATCTTATTTTTATTGAACTTTGCCCATGTATGCTTTAAAACAAAGAGAAAAATCCTGTCAACATTTGGTCTGTCAAAGCTCAACCCCCTCCCTCCTTCAACCCCTTTAATTATTGTCAATGTTCTTCATAAAAAGCTACACTCGACACAGTCTGACCGATTATCATCAAAGTTGACATATACATGTAATTTTTCATGAAGAATCTGACCAGAAAATAGATAAATAAAAAACCACCTCTCACCCCTTTACACCCCTTAATTTTTATACAAACCCACATTTTTTATCCGATTTCGATGAAACTTTGTTAATGTATAGTCAAAAATAAAGAGAAAGATACTGTCAACTTTTGGTTTGAAAAAGCTGAAGCGTTCTCCCCCTATCCACCCCTTAAATTTTTACCAATGTTCTTTATACAAAGCTACAGTCGACAACATTTAACTGGTCTCCATTAAAGTTGGCATATACATGTAATTTTTCATGGCGAAGTTTCTGACCAAAAAAAATTAAATAAATGAATAAACCACCCTATGTCTCCCTTTACACCCCTTAATTTAATAGAAATCTATATTTCTTATCTGATTTTTATTGAACTTTCCCCATGTATACTTTAAAACAAAGAGAAAAATCCTGTAAACATTTGTTTTGCCAATGCTCTAACCCCTTTCCCTCCTTCAATCCCTTTAACATTTGTCAATGTTCTTTATGAAAAGCTACAGTCGCTATCGTTTGACCGATTACCATGAAAGTTGGTGCTTATATGTATTTTTTCACGAAGAGGATATCTGACCAAAAGATCTAAAAACCACCCCCTCTCGCCATTAAACCGCTTAGTTTTTATACATAACCACAGTTTTTATCCGGTTTAGACAGAACTTAACAAATTTTTACTATAAAACAATGAGAAAAATAAAGCCAACTCTTGGTTTACAAAAGCTGAACCCCTCTCGCCGTTTCCACCCCCTTGATTTTTGTCAATTTCTTTTTAGAAAGCTACAGTTGACACCATTTGACCGATCTTTATGAAAGTTGGCATATATATATGTAATTTTTATGGATAAGAGTTCTGACCAAAAAAATCTATAAAAACTATCCTATATGCAAATGGAGACTTTCCCGGCGTATTGATTCAATAAAAGTTTCACGGGAGTCCAGCCGGATGGTGTCATAAAACGACGACGTTTCGACAACCTGCTAGGTTGTCTTCATCAGGTCTATTTAGATGTTTCTTCTCAAAATCACAAACAGACTGGCTTCGCTGCCTCCGAAATTCGAATGTCGTGTATAGAGGGTTGCCAGGACGCCCAATCAGCGCACTGGAACTGAGGGTATCAGATTTGCGGACTGTGTATGGAGCCAAAATGGTCACCCATCCAAGCGCTGACCACGCTCACCATTGCTTAACCGGTCTACCACAAGCCGAGGGTATCAGTGTTGCAGACTGCGTATTGAGCCATACGCGGTCACCCATCCAAGCACTCGCCACGTTCAACGTTGCTTAACCTGTAGACGTAAGTGCTGGCAAACTATGTCCATGGCGTCAGTTTGCTTCTATTTGGCCTTGTTGGGAAGATTTTTATTTTTTAAGACATAAATCCTTAATAATTGGTCTCCAGGCTTCACTTAAATACAGTCCACTGTCCCTATTGATGTTATTATCGTTAAGTTGAATTTCCAATGCTTCCCGAATTACTGAATCCCAGAACGAAGAGACTCTGGCCAGCACCACCGTTTCATCAAACACTATTTTATGTTCTTCATCGAACGCATGTTCAGCTATTGCGGACTTTTCCACTTGCACCAGTCTCAAGTGTCGTTTGTGCTTGGTGATACGCTCAGCGATGGTTCTGATCGTCTGTCCAATATAAACTTTGCCGCATTCGCAAGGTATTGAATAAATTCCAGGAATTCTTAGGCCCAAATCATCCTTAACCGAGCGAAGCACATCATGTATCTTGGCGGGCGGCCGAAAAACGCTCTTCATACCAGAACGCGCCAAGAGACTTCCAATCTTTCCGGACGTGTTGCCCGCATATGGCAGAAAGGCAAGAGATTTTGGTGGTTCAATCTGCTCATTCGGTGGTCTTGGTGGCTTCTGGATAAAAGCACGCTCTATCTGTCGCCGAGAGTACCCTTTCTGATCAAAGACAGTCCTTAGATGTTTCAACTCCAGCGGTAAGCTCTCACAATTGGAAATGGCTCTCGCTCTGCGCACCAATGTGGTCAATACGGAGTGGCGTTGTGCTGGGTGGGGGTAACTGGTTGCACCCAAGTAACGTTCAGTGTGGGTAGGTTTACGGTACACACTATGTGCCAAAGATCCATCAAGTTTGCGTTTGATTAAAATATCCAAGAACGGGATGCACCCGTCCTTCTCAACTTCCATCGTTAAAGTTGTGAAGAAGACTATGACCCTTGTCAAAAAGGCTAATCTTCCCGAGCAAGTGATTGAGAGAATTAGGCCACGTGCCGCGAGACCACCAAGACTATGGCTTACCGAAGATACATAAACAGGATGTTCTTTTACGTCCGATCGTCAGTACTATTGGGTCACCGACTTACCAACTTGTTAAATATCTGATGCGTCTTCTTAGTCCCATTGTGGGGCGTAGCTGCCATCGTGTCAAAAACTCTGCTGAATTCGTAAAAACCATACAGTCTCTCACTGTTTCAGACTCTGACATCCTTGTTAGTTTTGATGTGGTGTCTCTTTTTACTCGTGTGCCGGTAAAGGACACTTTGGACTTGATTCGCCGTCATTTTGAGCCAAGTACAGGAGACCTCTTTGATCATGTACTTACTTCCACCTACTTTATGTATGGAGGGAAGTATTATGAACAATCTGATGGAGTGGCCATGGGATCTCATCTTTCACCAATGGTGGCTGACCTCTACATGGAAGATTTTGAAGAGAGGGCTCTTGAGAGTGCTACCCTAAAACCCACTTGTTTTTACCGCTATGTTGATGACACTAAAACCCACTTGTTTATACCGCTATGTTGATGACACCTTTGCCGTGTGGCCACATGGTATGGAAGCGTTCGATGAATTTCTAGACCATCTTAATGGGATCCATCCCAACATACGGTTTACGATGGAAGTTGAGAAGGGAGGGTGCATCCCGTTCTTGGACATTTTAATCAAACGCAAACTTGATGGATCTTTGGCACATAGTGTGTACCGTAAACCCACCCACACTGAACGTTACTTGGGTGCAACCAGTTACCACCACCCAGCACAACGCCACTCCGTATTGACCACATTGGTGCGCAGAGTGAGAGCCATTTCCGATCGTGAGAGCTTACCGCTGGAGTTGAAACATCTAAGGACTGTCTTTGATCAGAACGGGTACTCTCGGCGACAGATAGAGCGTGCTTTTATCCAGAAGCCACCAAGACCACCGAATGAGCAGATTGAACCACCAAAATCTCTTGCCTTTCTGCCATATGCGGGCAACACGTCCGGAAAGATTGGAAGTCTCTTGGCGCGTTCTGGTATGAAGAGCGTTTTACGGCCCGCCCACCAAGATACATGATGTGCTTCGCTCGGTTTAGGATGATTTGGGCCTAAGAATTCCTGGAATTTATTCAATACCTTGCGATTGCGGCAAAGTTTATATTGGACAGACGATCAGAACCATCGCTGAGCGTATCACGGAGCACAAACGACACTTGAGACTGGTGCAAGTGGAAAAGTCTGCAATAGTCGAACATGCGTTCGATGAAGAACATAAAATAGTGTTTGATGAAACGGTGGTGCTGGCCAGAGTCTCTTCGTTCTGGGATTCAGTAATTCGGGAAGCATTGGAAATTCAACTTAACGATAATAACATCAATAGGGACAGTGGACTGTATTTAAGTGAAGCCTGGAGACCAATTATTAAGGATTTATGTCTTAAAAAACAAAAATCTTCCCAACAAGGCCAAATAGAAGCAAACTGATGCCATGGACATAGTTTGCCAGCACTTACGTCTACAGGTTAAGCAACGTTGAACGTGGCGAGTGCTTGGATGGGTGACCCCGTATGGCTCAATACGCAGTCCGCAACACTGATACCCTCGGCTTGTGGTAGACCGGTTAAGCCAGTGTTTCCCAACATGGGGCCCACGCCCCACAGGGGGGCAATTTGGTTTTTTTTAGGGGGGCAATTTAGAAATTGACTTGATACGACTTTACCGCTTTCTCTTCGGGTTATTTAAATGCAATGCTAGATATAGGTACAAAATATAGCAAAAAAACAAATTCTTAAAAGGATCACACTAAATTGCTATAATTAATCTTTATTAAAAATCTTTTGAATTTTAGTATTTAATTATATATTTTTTTTAAATTTACTTACTGTGTTTTATGACAATATTAAAGTGTTTTCTTTCAAAAACCATCCTATATGAGTTTCTTTAATATCAAATAATTGTTTTATTAAAAATTATGTATAGGGGGCAAAAAAAAGTTAAAAGTGGGACATGACCCAAAAAATGTTGGGAAACACTGGGTTAAGCAATGGTGAGCGTGGTCAGCGCTTGGATGGGTGACCATTTTGGCTCCATACACAGTCCGCAAATCTGATACCCTCAGTTCCAGCGCGCTGATTGGGCGTCATGGCAACCCACTATACACGACATTCGAATTTCGGAGGCAGCGTAGTCAGTCTGTTTGTGATTTTGAGAAGAAGCATCTAAATAGACCTGATGAAGACAACCGAGCAGGTTGTCGAAACGTCGTCGTTTTATGACACCATCCGGCTGGACTCCCGTGAAACTTATATTAAAAACTACCCTAGCTCCCCTTCCCTTAATATTTGTACAAAACCCACATTTTAATTCGATTCAGTGGAACTTCGCATGAGTATACTTTAAACCAAATAGAAAAAGAAAAATGCTGTCCACATAACTTTCACAAAAATGCAAACCCTATTCCTCTTTCTACCCCTTTAATTACTGCCAATGTTCTTTATACAAAGTTACCGATCTTTATGAATTTGAAGGAAGTATGCACATGTATACTGCAAAACAAACAGAAAAATACTGTCTACTTTTGGTTTCGACTGTCCAATCTCCGCTCCTTCCTTTACAGTTTCTATCCAATTTTGAAGGAAATTTGCACACGTGTACTTTATAACATACAGAACAATTGTGTTTAAATTAGGTTGCAGAAGCCCAACCTCTCTTCCCTTCTACCCCCACCCCTCCTAATTTCTAATGTTCTTTATAGATAGCCACAGTTTTATCAGGTTTTCATGGAACACGGCACATGTATACTTAAAAACAAAGAGAAACATAGTGTTTACATTCTGTTTACAAAACCCAACCACTCACTCCCTTACCCCATTTAATTTTTTCAAATGGTCTTTACACAAAGCTACAGTTATTGTCTGGTTTCGATGGAAATTTGCACATGTATACTTTAAAACAAAGAGAAAAATACTGCCCACACTAGCTTTACAAAAACCAAACTACTCTTCATTTCCACACCCCTTAATTGTTTTTTATACATACCTACAGTTTTATCTGATATCAGTAGAAATTTACACACATATACTTTAAATCAATCAGAAAAGGCAGTCCACATTTGGTATACAAAAGAACAATCCCTCTTCCCCTTTACCCTCACCACTTTTAATTTCCAATGTTCTTTCAAAAATCCACAGTTTTTACTCCCTTCAAAATTAATTAAACTATTTTTAAGTCATGGCATAATATTTATAAAATAAATTTGTCATAATGTCTCAACATGTACTTCAGATTTCAACTTGGATCCCAAGCTTTCACGTTGTGAAAACCAATTAAAAATCTGTGTTTTCTGTGTGATGCCAGGGCAAACAGATATATTCCATAGACGATTTCTGTATGTGGTATGTATTAATGACCAGATGTTACATGTTTTGGTTATTGACCAGCAGCTTTAACAGATGTTATGATAAGATCGAAACATAGCCTGGCCCAAAATCAGGGTGGCCACAGACCTGAAAAACCTGGAAAATATGGAATTATCAGGGAATTTAAAGCAACCTTGGAATATCAGGGAATCCAAGTAATTTCAAAAATTATCAGGGAATTTTAATTGCAACAACCCAAAATTTGGAAATTTTTTGATAATTTATTTTAATATCGAACTTTTGCATTAAATAATTCAGCTTATATATTTTTGACATAAAATAGCTAACAAATGCCACATTTACACTAGCAACTTGCATCTCGTCTTGTGCCTCATCGAGATAGGATGACGAGATGTTCGTACGCAAGCGCTGATATGAACTCTCTCTGGAACTCAGCATTCGAAATTATATTTTTTAAAAAGTTGGATGACATCTAAATTCAGAATTATAGTACTACATGTAAACTCAGAAGTTATATTTTTTACTGAATAAAACAGCAATCGTAGAGTAGTAAGTTTATAAAGATGTTTTTATGTTTCACTAAACAGTTTTACAATTTCAAGCAAAGTGTGAAACAGATGTTCCAAAAATATTGAATTTGTGGAGTATCTTCGAAGTCCTGGTTTTGAACTTCTTTTGAAAAAAATTGAACCTATAATATCAAAACAAAAGCCTAGATTCAAGATATCAATGCCAGCAAAAATGTGAATAGCGATAATTATACGGCTTTATAACTTTTTCGTATTAATTATATAAGGCGAATTAAAGCAGGAAGAAAATAATACGTAAGATCATGTAAATACTAACCAGAGGTCTAAATAGGTAGGATTTATAAAGTTTTGTGTCATTCAGAGCTCTTTCAAATGCTGAATTGATGCGATAGTATAAACATCGTGCTCATGCCTTTGACTTGCACCAAATAAACCGCTGCCAAAGCGAGCGGCACACCCAAGCAACTACACAAGGTGAGCCTACACGATTGCATGATTTCTACAAACTCGTGTTAATGCTATCTTGCGTACACTCGCGGAAACTTACGCGTAAGTTTTAACTTGGCAACAGAAGAAATTGAAGATGGAACAAAAGAAGCTACAATAACTGAACCAGAAGATTTGGAAAGAAAAGTGTAGCTAATGATGAAAGGCATAAAAAAGCTAAGCTTTTGACTGAGTCAAGTTACTGATGAACAATTTAAAAATCTTCAATTATTTTATCTACCACATATTGAAATATTACTAAATTTTTCTAGTTCATATTAGTCATTATCTTATTTTTGTGCTACTCATTTTTAATTATGCTTCATAAGATTACTAAATTAGTTATAAAATTTTCAAATAAACATTCTTAAACATGTTTCTTTTTCTAATTTTTTGAGTTTTATACCAGATTTAATTATTTACAATCAAAATCTAATTAAAACGTTAAATATCTTAATCATGCAAATAAACTTTCTAAATCAGGGAAAAATATGGCAAATTTTTCTGGAAAACCTGGAAATATCAGGGAATTTTTAAATTATTACCTTGTGGCCACCCTGAAAATGTAAACTGACATTCCTTAACACAACACCCAGTTCACCCCGTTCTGGAAGTTGTTGTGGTATATAAAGAAAGAATTCTTCTTTGAAAGAATACCACTAAAAATTTAAAAATAAAATAATTGTTTGTTTTTAAAAAAAAAAAAAAAGCCTTAAAAAAGAAGTACTAAAAATTTTAAAATAACTTTATACCTTGCTTAAGAAAAAGTAAATCTAAATGGACAATATTTTACATTACCGTCATCGAAATTTTTACGTTACTAGTTATTTTTGGAGTCGGTGCCAGCCAAAGCAAGAAAAACAAAAAGATAAAAACGATAAGGAATAACAATAATACATAAAAAATAATGTTACTGCTTACCTACAAATAATGCTAGAAACATTTTTCAACAAAACTGAAACATACAGATGATACGCCGATATTATACTAACTGTAAATCGTTTACTGCATGATGCAACTTACCAACTGACATGGTAGCGCCAGAGATATGTCTAGATGACCAATAAGGCCGAGACACAGATTAAAATACTGTTAATTTGTTTCCCTAAGCTGTCTCCCGCAATAACACTATCTGCCTCACGACATACTGTAAAATATTGGGAGTTTTTGTTCGTACTCCCCATTTCGCTTCTAACACCAAAAGAAGCCCAAATCAACATGGATTCAGAAAAGGCCGATGCTGCGAAACACAACTTGCCCTCATAATCCACGACTTGAGCCGTATTATAGATAAGCAATCCCAGGTTGATTTAGTTTTATTAGACTTCAAAAAAGCTTTCGACACTGTGCCTCACACTAGGTTACTTAGGAAACTTCGCGGTTACGGTATATCTAGACAAATATGTGATTGGGTTGCAGACTTTTTGAAGGACAGAACACAGTGTGTAGTTCTCGACGGTGAGCGTTCATCACTTGCCGAAGTGAAGTCCGGGGTTCCCCAAGGAAGCGTGATAGGGCCTCTGTTGTTTCTCATATACATTAATGATTTGTGCGACATAATAAGGGGAATGAAAAGATTATTTGCCGATGATGCTATTATTTATCGTGAAATCACAACCCAGGACGACTGCGCTTTGTTACAAGACGATATTATGAAAATAATTGCGTGGTGTAAAGATTGGCAGTTGGAGTTAAACGCTAAAAAGTGCCAAGTCATGCGTGTAAGTAAAAAGGTGACACCATTTAGCTTTGAATATACAATTAATGGCACTGTCCTTAGAACGGTAGATTCCGCTAAATACCTAGGGTTAACAATTCGTAATAATTTGTCGTGGAATGAGCATATCGAGAATGTAATTGGGAAAGCAAATCGTATGCTTCGATTTCTAGGTCGTAATTTAAAACAATGCACTCCGGAAGTTAAATCGATTGCGTACAAGTCACTAGTGAGGCCTCACCTGGAATATTGTTGCTCTGTATGGGGTCCTCATCAAAAGGGATTAATGGAGGCATTAGAGATGGTCCAAAGAAGAGCCGCCCGATTCGTGACAGGTATATATAGTTGGAGGGAAAGCGTAAGTGCCATGTTGAAGGAGTTAGGTTGGGAAGACCTGGAGCACCGAAGGCGTTGCTCTCGATGGAAGCTAATTGAAAAATTCTCGACTGACGTATTTCGGAATGACAGCAAACAAATATTGCTACCAGCAACATTCATATCTCGGAATGACCGCGAAAATAAGATAAGAGAAATCAGGGCCAGAACCGATTCATTTCTCTACTCATTTTTTCCACGAGCGATTAGGGAATGGAATAGAATAGATTTACCGGGCGAGTAAACACAAAATCGGACAGGAGTAGCTTCCGATAAAGCACTCCGGCCATCCTGATCTGGGTTTTCCATGGTTTCCCTAGATCGCTCCAGGCGAATGCTGGGATGGTTCCTCACAATAGCCCATGGGCACCTCCTGCCATATCCCGTATATCCCTTCCAACCCATTACCTTTCCTGACAGGTGCAATGCACCCTCCGCCAAACACTTTTAGTGAATCGCGGAGTAATTGTAATAGTAATAGTAAGTTCAGTAATTCGATCTTCGTGATGTGACAGCTGGCACAGACTTCAAAAATAACTAATTAATGTAAAAATTTCAATGACAGTAATGTAAGATATTGTCAATTTAGATTTTCTTTTTCCTAAGCAAGGTATAAAGTTATTTTAAAATTTTTAGTGCTTCTTTTTGAAGGCGGTTTTTATGTTTTTTTAAAATAATTATTTTTTTACGGTCGTGGTCTGAACGCGGTATATAAGTAAAATATTTCTAGCATCTTCTTTGAATCTACGCCCTTCAAATTTAAAAAATAACACTCTAATACAGTAAGGAACCTATAGAAAATTGCAGTTGTTATAAACGAGTATGCAGGAAAGAACAGAAAACTATTGAGCTAAATTTAAGAATCACGACGCTTTCGACATAAGATGCAAAAATCGAGTAAAAACTACAAGCAAGATATAATTATTAGTGACGAAAAGTAGGGTTAATGATTCAGTTTAATACTGCAGTGATTTATTTGCAGATAAACTATGTAGTGAGAGCATTTATTATGTATCAGACGTGAGAGTTCACAGTATTTCGCCAGAAATATTCAGCACTGAGCGGGTGGGAGAGCGCGGACCGCTCCGTCCCCAGGAATAATCACTTAGCACAGGTAGCAGGTCTCAGCGCGGCAGGTAGACGATCCGCCATCAGTAGTCAAAGGGTTAAAGGAAAAAAGTATAAGTGGTTCTGCAACTCATTTTTGTGTCATGAGCCGTTTATCTGCCTTGATATCTAACTGATATATATAAATGAGGTATCATATTAAAGTTTAATGTCTCTGCCATTGTAACATTATATTTTAAGAAAGAAATTTTTCGTAATTCGACCATTAAAGGGCAAAAATGTCAATATTTCTAAAATGCTTTTTTTGTGTCTCGAGCCATTTATCTCCCTGGATATCTAACCGAAATTGATAAATGAAGTAGGATTATGAAGAGCAATCTTTCGGCTTTGGTGACATTATATATTAAGAAATTGGTTTATTGGAATTCAACCCTTAAAGGTAAAAAGTATAACTGATTCTACAATGCATTTTTGTGTCACAAGCCATTTATCTCCCTTGATATCTAACCGATATATATAAATGAGTGATCATATTAAAGACTAATGCCTCCGCCGTGGACACATTATATTTTAAGAAAGGAATTTTTGGTAATTTGAACCTTAGAGGGCAAAAATGTCAATATTTCTAAAATACATTTTTTGTTTCTCAAGCTATTTGTTTCCCTTGATAATTAGACCAAATTGATAAGCAAGGTATCAGTTTAAAGACTGAGGTCTTCATAAGGTCATCGGTTCCGTTACACCATATTTTAAGAAAGAAATTTTTCAAGATTTGACCTTTGAGGGGCAATAGTATTAATATTTCTACAACGCATTTTTCTCTCATGAGCTATTTATCTTCCTTGATACCGTACCGAAATCAGTAAATGAGGTATGGTCTTAAATATTAAAGTATTCGCTTTGGTCACATCATATTTTAAGAAAAAACTTTCCCCAAATTCAGCCCTTAAGGGGCACAAAATATCATCATTTTTAAAACTTTTTTTTACCTCACTTGATGCCTAACTGAAATTGATAAATGAGGTATTGTTTTAAAGACCAAGTTGGCTGCTTTGGTCACACAATATATTATAAAATGATTTTTTTTGTAATTCGAACCTTAAAGGGAAAAAAGTATCAATATTAATATATTTTTCTCGGGCTTCCAACCGTGTTAATATATCATATTTGCGGGACGTTTCGAAGGCGTCCATCTCTGCCTCCATTCTCAACCAAATGTCAGTGTATAACTGTTTGTTTATTCAGCCGCTGCTACGGAAACGGTGGAAAACAAAAACCAACACAACGCGATTACGTCATCCGCTCTTCTGCTCGTTACCGGCGCGAAACTATTTCAGCATTTTAATCGCCGGGTTCCAGGCCGCTCTGAGTTGATAACCAGTGTCCCTGTTGACTAATAAATCAGTTAATCTTATTTCTACATCCTCTGTAATAACGCTGGCCCAAAAATCTTTGACCCGGGCTAAAATGGTTGTTTTTTCAAATTCAAAAGTGTGACCTTCTTGCACACTATGTTCGGCAACCGCAGATTTTTCTTCTTGCCCAAGACGAACATTTCTGGCGTGCTCTACACATCGCTGCACAATGCATCGCTGCGTCTGTCCAATGTAGCCGCGGCCACATTCACAAGGTACATAATATACACCAGGGGTTCGTAAACCTAGGTCATCTTTAACGCTGCCGACCAAGTTACTAATTTTAGTGGGTGGTCTATAAATTGTCTTGACTCCGTGTTGTGATAGCAGTCTACCTATTTTGAAACTTAGGGCACCCACAAACGGCAGAAACGCAAGGCCCTTGGTATCACTCTGATCTCTCCGTCGATTTTCCTTCTGTTTAAACGCACGAGTAATCTGTCCCTGATTATAACCATTATTTAAAAACGTTTTCCGGAGATAGTCCAATTCACCAGCCAGGCTATGTTTGTCACAAATCCTTTGTGCTCTGTGTACCAAGGTAGTTAATACAGAGTTTCGTTGTGCCGGATGATGACAGCTGTTGGCATTTAAATGTAAGTCGGTATGGGTAGGTTTCCGATACACAGTGTGTCCCAGCGAACCATCAGCACGTTTAATAACAAGCACATCAAGAAACGGCAGGCAACCGTCCTCCTCCAATTCCATTGTGAACTGAATTCCAGTGAGTTTGTGGAAATCTTAGACAACATGAAGTTAGATCCTGGTGATTTAATGGTGAGCTTCGATGTGGTCTCTCTTTTTACTCGTGTTCCCTTGGTCGACTCCTTAGATCTGTTAAGGAGGTATTTTGATCAAAAAATGATTGATATTTTCCACCATGTGTTGACAACCACTTATTTTAAGTTTGAATATTATGAACAAGTGGACGGTGTAGCAATGGGTTCGCCGTTGTCTCCTGTCATTGCTGATTTCTTCATGGAATTTTTTGAAGAAGAGGCACTAAACCATGCACCACTCCAGCCGAAGTGTTTTTATAGGTATGTCGATGATACCTTTGTGATTTGGCCCCATGGCAGAAACAGTCTTGACCAATTCCTTGCGCATCTTAATTCAATCCATGAAAATATTCAGTTCACAATGGAATTGGAGGAGGACGGTTGCCGGCCGTTTCTTGATGTGCTTGTTATTAAACATGCTGATGGTTCGCTGGGACACACTGTGTATCGGAAGCCTACCCATACCGACTTATATTTAAATGCCAACAGCTGTCATCATCCGGCACAACGAAACTCTGTATTAACTACCTTGGTACACAGAGCACAAAGGATTTGTGACAAACATAGCCTGGCTGGTGAATTGGACTATCTCCGGAAAACGTTTTTAAATAATGGTTATAATCAGGGACAGATTACTCGTGCGTTTAAACAGAAGGAAAATCGACGGAGAGATCAGAGTGATACCAAGGGCCTTGCATTTCTGCCGTTTGTGGGTGCCCTAAGTTTCAAAATAGGTAGACTGCTATCACAACACGGAGTCTAGACAATTTATAGACCACCCACTAAAATTAGAAACTTGGTCGGCAGCGTTAAAGATGACCTAAGTTTACGAACCCCTGGTGTATATTATATACCTTGTGAATGTGGCCGCGGCTACATTGGACAGACGCAGCGATGCATTGTGCAGCGATGTGTGGAGCACGCCAGAAATGTTCGTCTTGGGAAAGAAGAAAAATCTGCGGTTGCCGAACATAGTGTGCAAGAAGGTCACACTTTTGAATTTGAAAAAACAACCATTTTAGCCCGGGTCAAAGATTTTTGGGCCAGCGTTATTACAGAGGCTGTAGAAATAAGATTAACTGATTTATTAGTCAACAGGGACACTGATTATCAACTCAGTGCGGCCTGGAACCCGGCGATTAAAATGCTGAAACAGTTTCGCGCCGGTAACGAGCAGAAGAGCGGATGACGTAATCGCGTTGTGTTGGTTTTTGTTTTCCACCGTTTCCGTAGCAGCGGCTGAATAAACAAACAGTTATACACCGACATTTGGTTGAGAATGGAGGCAGAGATGGACGCCTTCGAAACGTCCCGCAAATATGATATATTAACATGGCTGGAAGCCCGAGAAAAATATATTAATATTCAACGCCGTGAAAAATTACGATCCAGTATCAATATTATTTCAACATCGCGTTTTTTTTTTTATTATTGTTATTATGAGCCATTTATCTCCTTCGATACCTAACTGAAATCGATAAAAGTCATGTTGTTTTGAAGATTAAGGTCTCCGATTAGGTAAAATCATAAATTAAGAAAGAATTTTTCAGAATTTGATGCTTAATGTGGAAGCCCTTATTAGATAGTCCAGAGCCAAGTCACTAGATTGCATCAGCAGATGTCAATAAACTGTTTTTTATACAATAACTAGCTTTTCGGATAATTTTTTCCGTTACGGAAACAGTTTTGTTTTGCTATACAATTCCATTGTAAACAATTTATTCGCTCAACAACACATATCGCAGAGATGTTGATATGCTGTGTGCATTTTGTTCAAGTTGGTTGTATTCTGTTAAGGTCAGTGGCAGTTTGTCGTACATACATAGTGTTTTAAATTTTCTTAATTATTTCACAATATGTTTTAAGTATTTTGATGTGTACCAATTACACTAAAAAAATAAATATTTGTTACAAAAGTGGGTTTCTACTTTTCATTATATTCATTGCATTTTATTCGCAAAATTTTCACAAGAGTCGTCTAGTAATGTATTAAACTAATAATATCAGCAAATAAAATTGTTTCAGATCCAAAATTTATCATTCAGGAAGTCTTTTTTTTTTCTCCTTGATTTTTTATTGTATTGGGGAAGGAAATCTTCATGTGTGTACCACTTGTTTGTGTTGCAAAAACATGCTATTTCAGTGCCAAGCGCCACCATCTTCTTCAGGTGTGAACTGTACTATTCTGCTCTCCAACAGCTGTTAAATCGGCAGACCAATACAGATGGATTCATACCCAAAGACGACGTGGAGCTAGGTATCTACTTATCGTTTTTTAGAACAAAATTCAGGAGCACACATTGATGATTTTATTGCAATCATACACCAGATTTCATTGCATTCATACATTGGGAATGTCTCCATCCTTCTATCAAGTACTAGGAATATTATCACTAGCTCAAAGAGTATAAACAAATAATATTCCTAAATGTGTTACTGCCCATAGCTTGAATGAATTCAATTTTCCATATCCATCTACCTGATTATGTCTTTAGATATTTCAGCATCATCATTGTGATTACTGAGATGACTTGCTTTTACCTCAAATATAATAACACAGCATATGTTTAGTTCTGAAATATCCTCAGTTACCCGACTTCAGTATCTCTGATGACAAGTGGAAAACTCAGTTTTAAGCAGTTAGTAAGTCTTGCTGGGTAAATTCTGGATTTTAGACATTTTCACCATAGTTACATGGATTGCAAAGAAAATTTCTCGTTATTGATTTTATGGTACTACAAGGTATATAAAGTTTTTCACAAATATTCTCTCTGAATTTTAAATTTATCTTGAAGCTAAAGACAAATTTAATTTAAAAGTATGAACATCAAAATGGTAAATATGTCTCTTTCTTTCATGTTCTAATTATTTTTCTCTCATACAATTTTAATGTGAAAAAACCTAACTCTGTATTCTTTTCATACTCCACCTTAAAAATCATTAAAGTTAAAACAATCAGTAATGTTTGGGCCTGCCGTTCGAGAGATTGTAAAGCCTCAATATTTCTCGATAATACACTGAACTGTGATCGTATTTTAATATATTTTTTTGTGGCAGGGGTGTTTTTTCAGGTTCATAAAAACTTCTGAAATTCCACATTATAGTATACATCCTAGATTTGTTTGATTGATGGTAGACTGTGACATTCCTAATACCCTTGCATTGTCGAATGGTCACCTATATGACAAAAGGAAGAAAGGAAGTCAGCGATCATTATGGGCAACTTGGAGTTAAAATATCTATGCTGTTATACATTACAAAAGTAATATCAATAGTAATAAAAAAAAAATCTGTGAATATTCTTTTAAAAGTAACAAAACTCATGGCTCCCCATTTGGGCATCCAGATTTGGGTTTTCCATGGTTTCCCTAAATCACTCCAGGCGAATGCCGGGATGCTTCCTTCATGTTACTTGTCCCCAGTCCCATCCCGCCTCTAATGACCTTAGGCATCAACAAGGCGTAAAGCCATAAGTAAAAAAAAAAAAAAAAAAAAAAAAAAAAAAAAAAAAAAAAAAAAAAAAAAAAAAAACATAACAATACAGCTGTAGAGATGCTATAAGATGTTTTTATAGCTTTTCACACACCCCTTAGATATATACTGTGAAAGTAATTTGACTATAATCATTTAAGCTAGTAGTAGTGCTCTTTTTTTCTTTCTTGTTAGCGTATTGTTCTTGAAAGGAAACTGGGCCATATTGCTTTCACTCTGCTGTTCATCCACGTGTCACAGACGTCCGTCACTTTAATGGAATAAGTTAGGCTTCAAATTTTCACATATTTGCACCCGAAACCAAATGTCACATTTAAAGTTTTGTAAAAGTATATTCTTGGCAGTGTACATAAAAATTAGGGAGTAAAAAAATATTTTTTTCCTACCCCAGCAGAGATGTTTAGAGCTTTTTTTTTTTTTTGAAGAGAACTAAGATGTTTTTTCATTTCAAAATGAAGGCTTAAATAATTGTCACTGTTGTCAGTTTACTCTAGATATCCCTGTTATCACCCATGCTAACTCCCACAACTGTAGTGACCTCAATAAATGTTTCACATTCAGAATCATCAGAGTATTCCTTGAAAAATGTCCACATCTGAAATGTGGGTGTTGAAATTGTCTTACCATCACATTATGAGTGTCAGACACCTCCGGGGCCTCAGTCACAGTTAATACATTCATCACCAGCAGAGACCCATCATTTGCAATACAATTGCAAGAAAACAATAGGCGTCGAATAACGATATGGAATTACAGAGAAGGATAGCAAAATGTGCCTGTGTTAACTCAGTTGATGGCAGTATGGTGTGGACACACGAAATGGGCAAAAACACAAGAAACATTGTAATTCTCGGGTCTCGAAGCCTAATCGGTAGTAAAATGTGGTGATGGGCAGGTGCCGTACAGACTGCTCAATATACAAATGAAACAAGAAAATAAAAGAGTACATAGCAATGAAACAGAAGAATGCCGAGGTGGCAATATGGTTGCACTGAGTAACAATATAGAATTACAAATTAGGATAGTGAAATAAATCTCTGCTTATTTCAGATCATGGCAAGAAAATGTGTACATACAAAACGGACAAAATCTGATGTTCTCACTCAACATGTCGGTCTCGTATTCAGCAGACTTCCACATTGTGAAACATGTTATTCTGTCACTCTTCACTGGGCCAGATGATGTAGACTCGATCCCTTCTGGAGTGGAAAGTCAGGTTGTAAGTAGAACCGGCCATGGTGCCATTGGTGGTGGGGAAACTGGATTTGGTTAATGGGAGGGCTCACATCCCTTCTTTACCGAAAGTGATGGGTGAACGGTTAACGTTCTGGCCTCGCATTCAGGAGGATGAGAGTTCGAATCCCCGTCCGGGCATCCAGATTTGGGTTTTCCGTGGTTTCCCCAAATCACTCCAGTTGAATGCTGGGATGCTTCCTTCAAAAGAAAGGCCATGGCCGAATTTCTCCTCGTTCCTTGTCCTTGTCCCCAGTCCCAAGACCTTAGCCGTTGACGAGGCATAAAGCCGTAAGTAAAAAAAAAAACACATACGCACACACACATCCCTTGTCAGCAGCTTGCCATCATATATAACGGGATAAGAGTAAGAAGAAAATTAGCAGCCTACTATAAACAATTTCCAGATTGGCCGTCACTCAGATATTCCTTAGTGCATCCATTGTTCACCTATAACATCACTATTAACCTGATGCACAATGCAGCCTGCGAGGGAGTCTGATTTGATGTGTTTTTGTCACTGGTGGCTCTTTTGTAGTTGTGCTGACAGCAATTAGAGCAGATGTTCACCTTTAGCCCTCATATTCCTCCCCATCAAACACAAGCTTATATTCAGCACAGAAGTAACATTTCTATCATGCATTCATCTCAGATATGGGAAAATCACGTTTTTAATATCCTTCATCCACTCCGTTGAAATTGACATAAAGAAATGTGCATATCTCATGTATAGAACACAAAATGGATAAAATCTGCCATGTTCTATTGCTGATAAAAAATGCAAAAATTGGAATGTTCCTTGTGTTCATGTCCATTTCATTTGGTCTTGCCTTACTGCCATCATCTGAGGCAAATGATAGCTAATTTCCCTATCATTATTTGTAATTCTGTATCGCCATTCAGTGTCTATCATTTCCTTGCAACCATTTCACCACCTTGGCATTCTTCTATTTTGTTCCTATGGGTGTGACTGTGTGCTCCTTTATCTATTTCTTCAATTGTCCTGTTTTCTTTGTGTTTAAGCTGTTTGCACAGCACCCACCCTCCCTCATGTTTTATTGATGATAAAGAGTAGATACCTGAAAATTGCAATGTTTCTTGTGTTTTTGTGTGTTCATGCTGTTCTGCCAACATCTGAGGATAATTTACCTAAACTAATTATATAATGAAACATGAAATAGACCCATCGCTCATGAAAGTTTAAGGGCAGCAGTGACAAAAATATTTTGGTCTGTGTCCTTTCTCATGAAAGTAGAAACACATGACTGAGCTCATTCAGGCACCAGCCACATGGATTCATGATCCCCCTCCCCCTTTTTCCTTCTTAACACAGCTATGTGAGACAGTGGCCTGTGGCACCCACCCTCCACCATGTTCTATTGCTGAAGGAGGGCAAATAACCCGATAATTACAGTGTTTTGTATGTCATCCTGCCATTGTCTGAGGTGACTGGTGGTTTATTACCTTACTTATTTTGTAATTGTTTATATAACTAGCTTCTAAGGCCATCAAAAATGATGGACCGAGCGTGGTTGGCGAGCGGTTGACGCTCTAGCCTCGCATTCGAGAGGACGCCGGTTCGAATCCCCATCCGGGCATCCAGATTTGGGATTTTCCATGGTTTCCCCTAATCATTCCAGGCGAATGCCGAGATGCTTCCTTCAAAATGCCATGGCCGAATTCCTACCCATTCCTTGCCCCCAGTCCCATCCTGCCTCTAATGACGTCGACGAGGCGTAAAGCCATAAGTAAAAAAAAAAAAAAAATGATGGGTTGAACACAGAGTTATGCAATTAATTTCTTCGAATTTATTATAACAGTGACATAAGTATAATGGAAACATCTAAATCAAACATAAATACCTTGTAAACCCGACAATAATAATAGGTTGAACACACTGTTCTGGCGTAGTTGCCTAGCTAGTTACAGTTAAATGATGTAATGTGGAACATATTTTTTAGTTTAATGAACAGCAATATCTTTGGACAGAGCATAGCTGCACACAGTTAATCCAAAAGACAACATTGTTAAACATTTACCTGCTACTTAAAAAGTTAACTTTGATAATCGTTAAAGTGCTATATTTTTGCAAATTTACTGCAATTCAGAGTTATCCGCTGAAAGTTAACCATCAACAATATATCTACCCAATGTCCTTCTGGAAACTGATTTCTTACAGGCATTCAGCATTTTAATCAGCTTCTCAAATGTATTGGATTCTACCACATGTAGTGGAATCATGTTGGCAACGAAAAAGTTTACAAAGCATTGGTCCACATCAGCTTGAGACACGCCGCTTTCAGTAACTACGATACCAAAAGATTCACCAATGCTTGCTAACGTAACCTTTTATTAGCAGATGGAGATGGAAATAAAAATAATTCTGCTGCTATCTACAGCAGAAGAATCCACAGCTCTTTAAGAAGGCTTTGAATTTTACCTTTTCCCACGAGCTGACCCGTCTTTCACTTTTTCTTCAAACCGCAAATATTTGGATGTTTGCTTCCACCTCATGTGTTGTTTAAGATTATTAAAGCTAGAAATGTGTGCAGAAAGTTTGGCAAACACAGTTAGAATTCATAAATCAACTGTTCTCCCAATCTCGATTTAAACGTGTTATAACCACATAAATGTGACCAAGGATTTTTAATCTTCTCGTTGCTATTGCTAACATTAACGCTTTCACTAACAGCTTCTAGATATTCTGTTTCCATGATGTAATCATGTATGAATATCAAATTTAATTTAAACACTCCACAACTCTAGTGTTCTTGCTCAGACCCACACCATGGCTAGCATGACAAATATATCACTAATTTGCTGCAACAGTGGACGCAACTCCAAAACATCAATTTGGACAGAAGGGCCGATTGAAAGGTTTCATGTATAATATCTTTATGCATCCACTAGAAAATAATTTAACTGCATGTGTTATTGAAAGAATACAACATAAGAGAAGGGAAAATGTAACAGTTCTAGTATTTACAAAAATGGTCCATTCTAAGATTATAACTCAAGACAGCTCATTTTTTTTAGGTATCTCATTGTTGCAGCAAATGAGCGATATACGCATCACACGCGGACTAGCACTTAGCTATTCGACTCGCCGAATGTACCAACGTGCCGAAACAACTTGATGTCGACAACCAATGTAACGGACTAAATTTAATGGAAGTTCAGTTCAACAGAAACTAAGAAGAACATGAATGATTCTTAGGTTAACTTAAAAGTTAGATTTTTGCAATTTTGTTAATTAATGATTAATGGATTAATTGTTTTCTGCCCAGCTATGGGGCAGAGTATAAGACCCCCCCCCCTTTTCCCTTGTGGCTTTACGTCATGTCGACGGCTATGGTCATTAGAGACGGGATTGGACTGGGGACAAGGAACGGGAAGGAATTCGGCGATGGCCTTTTTAAAGGAAGCATCCTGGCGTTCATCTGGAGTGATTTGGGGAAACAACAGAAAACCTAAATCTGGATCCCCGGATCGGGATTCGAACCCGCATCCTCCCAAATGTGAAGCCAGAACGTTAACTGTTCACCCACCACGCTAGGTCAGAGTATAAGAAAATGTCTACGTTGACTGAATATAAATAATCAAAAAGCGACTAATAATTAATATGTTAATTTAAATGCAACTCAAACTTTTTCAATGTTCTGGCAATTCATTTCTTTAAAATTGCTTAAATAAATAGAATTGTTATTAAACTATCCCACAACCTCATTTTTGCAGTAACATGTCTAACCACAATTATTCTGGTATCAAAGGTTGGGCTCTTTACTTCAGTATTACAGACACTGCTACATGATGGAACTGTGACCAAACTTAGTCTTTTATTATTATAGATTTTTTGGCCTACTATCTCTTCATCAGAACCATCTTCTTTTCTAGTAGTTTGGCTTTTCCCAGTTTTCTGAAATCCTTGACCATCACCAGCAATCTTAGCCAACTGGAAACAACTTTCTACCAATTCATGTCTCATCATCATCCCGGACAAAGGTTCAACTACAATAGTAGTGAATCTCAATGACCATTTCAGCCCTTTGTCAGTTATGAGGCACTAACATCTACTGTCCTCCCTCGAAGATCGTACACCCACTATCAACAAGAAAATTATTAATTCATACTGATCAGTGGTCCCCTCCAAGGTCTCATCTTACAGTCCATTTCACTTCTCACTCCTCGAAATCCACACTCCTGTACTCTTCACCTGCTTCCCAAAATCCATAAGCATCAAAATCCAGGATGCCACATTGTTGCAGCTTACAATTTTCTGACTGAACTATCTCTTCCTTGGAAAGCCATTATATACAACCTGTAGGCTGTCAGCTCCCCTTCCACATATAAGACACACAACACTTCATCTCTGAACTTTTTAATATGCTCACACCTCTTCCTTTCGAGTCAATCAGGTGACAATTGATATGACATTCTTATACACTGTCATTCCTCATTGCCGTGTATTCAGTGCCCTGGAACATTTTCCTAAATCAGTGCTTTCCCATCAGCCTCCCTGGCACATTTTTCCTCACCACCCGGGTCCACCTGATACAGAACATTAACCCCTTATATTTTGAAGGCAATATGTACCACCAAACCTGTTGCACCACAAAAGGCACCCTTATAGCCCCCTCTTAAGCTAATCTCCTATGGAATAGGCATTTCTAAGAGAAAGTCCATCTGAAACCAACTCAAGTGGCTCAAATTCATAGATGTTACTTTAACGATCTGAACATATGGAGACAATATCCTTCTAAATTTCCTGACCAAATACAATGACTTTAACACCGTGAACTTGGGCCTGTTCTCACACTTTTCCTGGATGATGATTTTTCTCTCTCAAATGGCTATCTCAGCTCTTCGGTTCACAACAAACCAACCAACCAACCAACCAACCAACCTACAACAGTATTTTCATTTCAACAGTTGTCATCTTTATCATACCAATTGCTCCCTCCTCTAAAGTCTTGATGTTCAGATTAGTTTTATATGCTGCAACCAGCATTCTCTCACAAGGTATTCAAACAACATCCCCAAAGCACTGATAACCTGCAACTATCCACTGGATTTGATTCAAAAATAACTTTTGTGTGTCACATCACAACCTGCACAGCTCATCAACTACAGTAAACCATTAATAACCAACCACAGTCAAGTCCTGGTCATACTGTACTTTCCAGACCTGGAATCATTATGCAAGATTATGATTATCATCAAGCCTGCCTGGAAATGAGATCCCTCCTCCCCAATATCCTTTCATGGTATCAACGATTTGAAGCCTTGCTTCACCATCCCTGCTTTCAGAGTACTCCCAAACTGCAGCATCTGCTCTGAAGTATGGGAGCTGGCCTACCAGTACAGACTGTGCACGAGGGAACCACCTGGTCACTGACTTAACGTTTCTTTCTTTCACTTTTCTTCTTTTTTTCTACACCAACTACCCAACTTGAATGATTACTAACGAGAGGTGATTTTTGTGTTCTTATTTTTATGTTTTTTTGTTCATTTATTTTGAGTTATGTTTAGTTAGATTGATGTATTTAATGTTTTATTTTATTTTGATGTCTGCTCCTTTTGCCTCCCTGTGTCTAGTTTCGTTAATTTGCAATGCTCAGGTATTTTGTTTAAATCGCTACCCTGTCTCCCTGTCCACTGTTTGATCTTGTTCCCACCTTGTACCTTGCTCATTGGTTACTGTTTGAAGTAGTCGCCTACAGCATCCATCCTCCGCCTTGTTCTACTCCCAATGAAATGTTAAGACCTAAAATTTTCTATGTCTCTTGTGTTTGTGTCTGTTAAGTGTGTCCATGCTGCCCTACGATCACCACAGGTAATTTTTGGTTCATTTCGCTATTCTAATTTGTAATCTATACTATCATAAATCGGTAAGCAAGTTGCATGTGTCTGGCATATGAACCAGTATCATGCAAAAACTACTGCATCAATTTGAATGGGAGTTTTCAATTTTTTTTAATAGCTATTGGTCTGGATCAAACTCTGTGTAAATAGCTGATGACTTCTATGAAGCAAGGAACAGAGCAAGTAACTGAAATCATTTCTAGATGAAAATTATGGGCCACGGATAACATTGTATTTGAGATGTGCCCTCCTTTCACAAAGAACTGACAAAAGATCACATAATTTAGGATTATGTTTAATATTTTGACTTTGAATATTTAGTTTTTCAGTTTTCCGGAATGCAGGAGATAATAAATAGAATACCTGAATCAAACTCAATAAGCATTACTGATATTTAATTTACTGTACATGCACTTGAAGTGGTTGACATAAGACGAAGATACTAATATTTGGAATGTTTATGTTATATTGGTGTTTGGTTATATTTACTCAGTTTTCTGAATTCTTATTAATTAAATGGAATTTGTTACTCAAACCACTACATAATATACACAGACGGAAAAAAAAATCCCAACACCAAGAAAAAATTATTGTAGAGTAATGAAATTTGGACAATGCATTTGTCAAGTTAACATGTTTAATTGATTAAATTTTCAAGATCACAGGTTAATTTAAGCTCAAGAAAATGCATTTCAAATGTGAAATACTGTTAAATTAATAGCCGGTGTAACCTCCAGAATTTTGAATGCAAGCCTGCAAACGTGAATGCATTGTGTCATACAGGTTTCGAATGTCACTTTGTGGTATGGAGTTCCATGCTTGTTGTACTTGTGCTGTCAATACTGGGACGGTCAGTGCTGGCTGTGGATGATGCTGGAGTTGTCGTCCAATGATATCCCATACGTGTTCAATTGGAGACAGATCTGGTGATCTCGCAGGCCAAGGTAACATGTCGACACTCTGTAGAGCACGTTGCGAGACAACAGCGGTATGAGGGCGAGCGTTATCCTGTTGAAAAACTCCCCCTTGAATGCTGTTCATGAATGGCAGCACTACAGGTTGAATTACCAGACTGACGTACAAATTTGCAGTCAGTGTGTTTGGTATAACCACAAGAGTGCTCCTGCTGTCATAGGAAATTGCTCCCCAGACCATGACTCCAGGTGTAGGTCCAGTGTGTCTAGGCCGCAGACAGTTTGGTTGCAGGCGTTCCCCTGGCCTCCTTCTGACCAACACTCGGCCATCACTGGCACCAAGGCAGAACCTGCTTTCATCAGAAAACACAACAGATCTCCACTCCGTCCTCCAATGAGCTCTGGCTTGACACCACTGGAGTCGCAAACGGCGATGGCTTGTAGTCAGTGGAATGCACGCTACAGGGCGCCTGGCTCGGAGCTGTCCTTGAAGTAACCGATTTCTAACAGTTCGTTGTGTCACTGTGGTACCAACTGCAGCTCGAATTTCTGCCGCAGACGCAGTACGATGCGCCACAGCTGTACGCCGAATACGGCGGTCTTCCCTCTCAGTAGTGCCACGTGGCCTCCCGGAACCCGGTCTTCTTGAGGCAGTACCATCCCTTGACCACTGCACCCAACAATCATGCACAGTGGATACATTCCGGCCAAGTCTTTCTGCAATATCGCGAAAAGAAAATCCACCTTCTCGTAGCCCTAACACACGACCTCGTTCAAACTCGGTGAGCTGTTGATAATGGCTTCTTCGTCTTCTTAAAGGCATTCTTGGCTAACATCAACTCACTATGTCAAATCTCAGCGGTAAATAACGTTCACAAACTTTACAGCGCGTATTTAAAGCAAACCTGATTTGCAAGCTCTGAGTAGCGCTACTAGCGCCACACTTATGCGCGAAGCGCGAAATTTGAATCGATGTCATCTTTCAGATGTATAAACACGCCTACCAAATTTCGTTTATCTAACACAAGTCTTTCTTGGTGTTGGGATTTTTTTTTCCGTCTGTGTATTAACTGTTCAAAAAGAGTAACAGAATTGTAATATTTACAATAAGTGGCTTTTATTAAATATCACAGTAACCATGCTGCTATAATTTGGTGGCTAATTCTTATTCAACTCGACAATTCAAAAGTAAAGAATAAAGTTTTGTGATATATCATTTACTAGTAGTATCAAGAAATCGAAATATCAGTTATATCAATAGTTTGTAAGCTTATTATGATAATTATTCATACAATAATTTAATTAAGTAATTGCTGGTGGATTATTTTCCTTTTAATTAGCCAGTTGATTAATTTAAACAGTTTGATAATGCTGCGGTCACCAATGGTGGGAGAATTACTAGGTGTGTAAATATGAAACTGGAATTTACGATAAATAGCTCTAGCTATCAACGCAGTTACCATCAGGTCGCGTCATTGTTGCCTGACAGAGATTTTCAATTCACAAAAATACAAGTTTCATACGACAGTGTAGTTTTCAATAATGTTGAACATGTCGAGTTTTGAGCCTACAACTACGATTTGTGGACATCTTTGATTTTCTGGTAAAGAAAACTGTTGCAGAATCACATCGAATGCTTGTCGAAGGTGACGGGAGCTCTTGGTAAATTGCAGTGTTTTGAGTGGTTTAAAAAATTCAAAAGTGGTGATTTTGACGTGAGAAATGAAGACAGTGGAAGACCTCCAAGTTTTGAAGACAGCAAGTTGTAAGCATTGTCGGATGAGGATGATGCTCAAACGCAGCAACACCTCGCAGATCAATTAGGTGTGACATAGGAAGCTGTCTCCATATGTTTAAAAGTGATGGGAAAGATCCAGAAGATGTGAAAATGGGTTCCACATGAACTGAATGAAAGACAGCAAAAAAAAAAAAAAAAAAACACTTGTGAAATGCTGCTTGCCAGGTATAAAAGAAATTCATTTCTCCATCGAATTGTGACACGTGATGAAAAGTGGATGTATTTTGAGAACCCTAAGCATAAAAAAATCATGGGTAACTCCAGGTGAACTGTCAACATCAACTTCAAAGCCAAATCGCTATGGAAAGAACACAATGCTCTGTGTTTGGTGGATCAAAATGGTGTGATCCATTACAAGCTATTAAAACCTGGTAAAACTGTTAATACTGAACATTATTGACAGCAAATGATCAATTTGAATTAAGAATTGTGGGAAAAATGACCAGAATACCAGAAAAGGCTACACAAAGTGATTTTGCTTCATTACAAGCACCACAGAAAAACCGATCAAGGAAATGATTGAGGCACTTATTTGGGAGATACTGACACATGCGGCTTACTCACCTGACTTAGCTCCATCCGATTACTATCTCTTTACATCGGTGGGACACGTACTTGCTGAGCAGCGCTTCTCTTCTTATAAAAATGTACAAAAATGGCTCAATGACCTGGTATTACTAAGAAATCATTGAAGTTAATTAAAACATAATTTCGTCCACATAAGTTTATTTGTAGTCACATTGAAACACTTTAACTGGTTGGCCAAAATTTCATAACTATAGCTAATCGTAACTTTGCCATCCAAACATTGCAGAATTCTTAAGGAAAAATTAGTATTGAGCTCAATTCCCACCAAGTAATTTCTTATTATGAGCTAATTTTCTCAGTTCGTCTCGGTTCAAACCAAAACTCATTAAGTTCCGTTGATCACTGATAACATAACAATTCCTCAATCTTGAATAGGCCACACACAGCACCCTCTGCGGCACTTTGAGCACCACTTACTAAAAAATGTGCCACTCCGCTACCGCCTCTACTAGAGTTGGCGGAAGGTAACTATTATGTCACAAGTTCCTTGTGCCTTATGGCAACATTTTTAATCTGGTCCAGGCCGCATTTGAACTTAACCACAACCACTACGAAGTAAATTTTACTTCAAGATACGGTGAATGTATTATTCCATGTGTTTTAGTCCCATTTCAGTTCAAACTGAAGGTATATTATGAAATTAATTGTTATGATTTATGCTATGCATACTTGGAATCCTGAAATAGACAATGTTGTCATTACTGAAAATGTTGTTAGCAGTGCATTTAATGTGTTAGATGTATCTGCGTTATTTGATTTTGTAGCAGCAATATCACTATAGATTGTGGTTAGGTTAAAATGGAGCCTGGACCAGAATGTTCCTTCGACAACATAAATCAGGAGAAACTCAATTATTGTTAATAATTCATAAGCTGGTTTAATGAGCCCCCATGTTAATGATGACATGTATGACAGTGTAAACTACTCCCAAAAACTAAACACCCCTTGTGCATGTCCAGCCTGTATTTTCTTGTGGCTCTGGCAAAAAAAAATTTCTGATTCAGACCACATTTCAATCTAACCACTTCAATTTTGAGATACGATGAAGAAAAATGGCTCAAATGTGTAGGTAGTTGCATAGAAGTTATTAAGCAAGAGCATATAAGGGCACAGAAATGTATTCATGTGGAATTATGAAAACTAGTAAGTGATTTTACATTCATTGCTGCAAATGCTATAGCTGGTGACAAAGATGTGTTTAGAAATTGCCACCACCTTACTGCCATCACTATTGAAGATGGTAATTTTTGTGTCACCTTCAGCCTAAGGTACATTTCTTTTTGCTTTAGTATGCACCTTGTATTGAAAAGTATGTCCTCAGGAAAGTGGGTCCCAAATTTATGACAAAAAGGACAGTTGATTCTCAGTATGCCCTTATTGGACCTTTAGTGATAATGTTTGATGTTGCTTTAATTTATTGTGTTAAAATATAAGTCTAAGGCAAAAAACTTTCAAATATCAGTACGAAAACCAAATTTAAGGAAATAAATAAAGTAAAATTTATATTTTTTTGCTTCTCCACGTTAATGTTTGGTACTAAAATAAAAAGGGTAAAGCATCTGTATACATGCCAAGATCTACGCATGTGAACTAGCAGACAAATGCTGGTTCCTATATATAATTTTAATTTTTTTTTATCTGTTACTTATTTTTAATGATTTTTGGTCACTTCTGTATGTGCCTTTTTTATTTTATTATCATTAATTTCTTAACATTTCCACTGATATTGTTTTTGTATCTCCAATGTCACCATTGCTGTGGCCATGTTTAAGGCAGGTGACTGTGTGAGCTCAGCCAAGTGTGTCTCTATTCTTCCCAATTACTAGTAAATAGCAATCCTTGAGTGGTTAGAGCAAGGAATACATAGTTTTAGTTTCTGATCTGCTTTGTGGTGGTGTTTCTTGCCAGCACTTCTCAGCAGGGAATTACAATATTTTTTGTTTTTGTTTCAGTCCTGTAATTGAAACTTTAAAAATTAACACTGTTTACATTAGAGTGGCATAAGTAATTTAAGCCAGTACAGCTTTCAAAACACTCTAAATAAAAAATATATGCTCATATTCTGTATCTCGTCATTAAGACTAGTGTTAAGCTGGGAATAAGGAATTATATGTTACAATTACTTGAGCTTGCTGTTATTTACTACTAGCTGTTACCCGCGACTTCGTACGTGTGGATTTAGAATTTGATTGCTAGAATTGGATATACAAAGCAGAAAGTTACCTAAGATATGTCTGAATTCCATCGATATACCATTCTACCGTCGAATTTGTCTCATGACTAAAACTGTTATTCATATCAGAAAAAGTATCCTATTTAGTTCCTAAAGATACAAAGTATTTCCTTGTCATTGGTATACACATGTAGTCATCAGAACGTAAAAAAAAAAAAAAAAAAAAAAAGACTGAGATTTACTTTCGCATATATAATACTATTAGTTTAGATCACACAAAAACTGCCTTTGGAACCAGTATACCCTGAATAAAGTAAACACTTAGGGCATTATTCTATCGCCAAAGATTGGCTTGGCTCAAACTATGAAAAACAATTCATAAAAATTTTTGCTCCCAGTGGGATTTGAACCCAAAGCCACACGGGAGTTTTCTTAAGAAGCAAGCAGCTTACCACTGCGCTGCACTGCCATTGCTCTCTATCATTACACATTACCAAGACATATAGTCTTTCACAGTTCAGATAGTTTTCATAATTTAATGACAATATGTTCTTATCTATTCAGAATATAATGTCCCATGTCAAATAGCATCTCCTTGTCAAATTTCATCATTATTGGAGTAGCCATTTAGCCCAAGAAAGGTAACAAACAGAGTTACTTTCGCATTTATAATATTAATATAGAAAATAAGATAGGATAGGGAAAAATAAACAGATACCTGTCACTTACCACAGATGAAGGCAGGAGGGCGAGACGAACACGTAAAAACACAAAACCATAAACAAACTGCACAATATTTTGACATAAGTCTTAGTCATGTGGGAGGCAAGACATATGGCAGAGGGAAAGATGTGGTCACATCACAACCAGCTTATAAGGGGGTCCATTAATGACTTGAGGTGTTTTTCCAGACACCCCCCCCCCTCCCTCTGGTGAGACTTCGTGAGATCTGATCGTACCTCCCATCCCTCTAAAATGACGTGAGATTTTGACAGAGACACCCCCCCTACCAATCGACCTTGTAACTTTTTGAAACACCCCCTTTTTTATAAGTCTGTACGGTCCGATAAGATTTTCAAAACCTCACTTGAGATTTCCTTTAATCCCTCCCCCCCCCCCTATTTCACCTCACGTAATTGGCTAGTAGACTAAATTTGAAAACTAGTTTAATACTTAGTATCTCTATTTCTCAAAAAACGTACTTTTTTTTTTTAATCGAACATTTACATTATGTATTTTGCATTTAAAAAAACAATTTAAATTTACCACAAAAACGCTCAATACCGTCATGGCGTCTTGAATGATGTCACACCTCGCGAACATAAACAAAGCAGTGGTGTATGTATATGGCAGGTGACAAGTTTTCTTTAGTTAAACATGAATTCCTCGTTTTATAAGTTTGGTGCAGTGCCCCAGTGTAAAAGTACAACAATAAAAATGTAAAACAAGTTATTTATATATATTCCAAACAATGAACAAATACAGAAAAAGTGGTTAAAACTTGCAAGGAGGGAGGATGCTCATAGGTAGGGAGCGTGCATAAACCACGTTGCTCCATTTTGGTCTACTGTGAACCCCCCTCCCCCCATGTAGCTCGTAGCTTTTTTCCCTTTTTATTCCAGAAGACATTTTGTACTCTTTTCTCTTGTCAGATGATCGTAAATTATATAAGGAGCTAATTAACTGAGGAAAATAAATATTCACATGCTGTTGTGTGTTCTGTTCCTCATTTTAACTGTGAAAAATGTTATGAAAGGAAGCTATGTGGCCTGGCTCGGAACCCCCCCACCCCCCACGTAGCCCAGCATAGCCTTCCAGCCAGTCCCTCTCCCCCCCTCTCTGTACCGAGCCATGTGGTTTGTGCACGCTCCCTTATCTGCACATTTAAGTATCTATTTTTGTGAAGATCATTTTGATGTAAGTGTTTGTGCACTATATATTTCTAAATCTGAAGCAAAACCAATAAATTTTGCAAAACCACTACTTTTCAAGTATTAACAACATAATAAGGTATGAGTTGAGGTTGTTTTGGTTTTATGATTTAAAATCTTTCTTTAGTGTTACGCTTAATATAATAAACACACTCTGGCAGCACTATCATTACCGTGGTGCCACAATCTGATGATAGTGCCATAGCTTTAAAATTTGCCACACCTGTTTTTGAGGATATACTTTTCTAGAAAAGGTGTATATAAACGCAAAAAAGAAAGGCTCGGTTGCAGCACCAGGGTCCCAAGAAGGAATAAGAAAGCGAGTTAGCGTTTACATGGAAATGAGGCCTGGAACAAGCTTTAAAATTATGCCTTCATGGCAGTGGTGAATATGTATTTTTGATTTGTACGAAAATAAAGCCAGTTATCTAAGTTGTTTTGTTAGATTGCATTGGCAATCGTATTCCCCGATGAACAATGTATGTTACAATTGCTGCAATGTTCAATTATTGGTTGCGGCATATAACGTCACTGAAGCTGTTTGCGGGATTATAACTTACATTATTTCTACAGATATGTGTTTCTCGTTTCTTCATTTATTGATTTTGGTTAGGTATCCTGGGAGATAAATGGGTTGTGATTTTAAAAAAATAAATAAACAGCATTTTAGAAATTTTGACATTTTTGCCCTTTAAGGGTGGAATTTGAAAAAATTGCTATCCTGAAATATTATATGATCAAAGCGGATACTTTGATCTCTAATATGATACCTCATTTATCGATTTCAGTTAGGTATGAAGGGAGATAATGGCTTGTGACAAAAAAACACTTACAGAAATAATATATATGATGATTATGTCATAACCTAACTGCTGACTATACACCATTAACACAATCGTTCATTAGAAATATGATCAGCAACTGTCGCTATACACTATCCTGCACCACTCCCATTTTCACTTCCACTTCTTTTCATACTCCATTCCATATCCTAACTCTTTTCTTTCCACATTTCAAGAGTTTTTGTAACCAGTAAATTACCTTTTCATCCATTCCAAGAGTTTTACCTTCTTTACTACCATTTTATAGCCCACTCTTGTCAAATGCCTTAAAAAATCTAGTGCTATGCTATCAATTTGCCTCCCTTGTCCACTTCATTCTAAATATTTTACATATCACCCACTATCTGAGATTCACATGAGTGTCCTTTCCTAAACCATGTTGTCAATTTGAAAACCAGTTTCTTTCATTACAGATGTTTCCGATGTAATTGAATATCAAACTTATCATCCATTTACCTACCACTGATGTCAAACTGATTAGCCTGTAATTGTTTATCCTAGTTTTGGTAATGGGGAAAATTATTAGAAGATAGCAAGTATGAAACAAACATATTCTTGCAGAGGTAGGGCAGTTATGGGATTTTTATTAACTTCTAAGGCTTGTATTTGTGTGGTGTTATTGGTAGTTCCAACAATATTCTTTTTTTGTTTTAACTGTAGGTAAATTTACTGAAAGAGAATATGACTTTTCAGATAAGGACTGTTAATATAAAAAATCCTATCAAGTAATGGGTCTGAATTTTTTAAGTAGAAAACTGAATTTGGAATGCAAGACTGGTAGATTTTTATGGAGTGTGTTGGAATTAAGTAAAAGAGGTAATTGTTTTTGTACCAACACAAAAGAAGATTAAAGATGTTGAAGGGACAACTGTTAATTGAATCAGACACTCAGGTTGCTTAAAAGGGAGCTGATCATTTTCAGGGAAGTTTTATAAGTATGAAATACTGAATTTTTGTTATGTTCAGAAGTTGACTGCTTTTCACTTAAAAATAAGTGATGGTTTGAAGTTGGCTTGAAAGTTGTTTCATTTTAAGGTAAAGAATTTGAGCTGTTATTTTTCCAAATTTTAGTATTTGTGAAATTATTGTTTTAGAATTGCAGCTTCCATACTGTCTAACAGAAGAATTTGACACAAGAGCCGCTCAAGTGACCAAGATAGTGCTGCTTATCTGATGATAGATTTATATTTGAGTTGTGTTTTGTTATTCAGTTGATGAATATAGGCATTGATAGATAGTATAGAATGAATCACTTTAAAAAAAATTATACAAAATTCTCATACTGTAAATGTCAGTGTTCAGAAATCATATGCGATCATACTGGTTTTTACGTCTCACCCTGAAATAAGTTAATGTCTTTCGAAAATATTGCTATGTCCTCACGAGTGAAATGACTTTTGAAATTGTTGGTTTCTTGTGAAGTGTCATAGAATGCAAAGTCACTGGCAGATATGTGAAAATTATCAGCTGTGACTTTTTCCTTATTATATTGCTTTTGTACATGCTGTAATAGCATATATATATATTCAAGACGCTAAGTAGCGGAAAGGAATCAAATTAGGATAGGGAAATGAGCCACCACTTACCTTTAGATGATGGATGTGGGGCGCGAACACACAGAAAAGACACAAATAATAAAGTAATTTTCGGGATAAACCCTTCGTCAATGGGAGAACATTATGAGAGGTGGGCGCAGCTGGAGACTGCCTCACAGAAAGACCGCCGGTTGGGAAAATGGTGGGGGTAAATTCAAACATCGGAGAAGTAGAGGGGCAGTGAATCAGAACTAATACCCGAGCATAGATAAATATCCAAACTAATCTTTGGTCGGCGGGAAGATCAAAATATAATTAGAACTAAATATGAAAAAAAAAATTATAATCATATAAAATATTATACAAATACAAATTTTAAAATAATAATAATAATAAAATAATAATTTTTATGAAGTAAACATCACCTTAGGTTAGTCGTGGTTCAATATAGGTAATGGAAAAGAGAGGATTTAAAAAAGGTTAAACGTGTGTAATAATAATGATAGTAATGACCGGGTATTATCTCAAGTTGAGACCAGGTGGTTGCCTTGTGCCAAGTTTGTACTGGTAGACAAGTTCCCACCTTCTGAGTTCAGAGAAACTGCTGCTTTTAGGGAGAACTCTGATAGCACAGACTGTGAAACAAGAGTTGAAATTATTCAAGTCGTGGGTTATGGTATGGGCAGCAACTGGGTGCTTAGGGTTCTGTGTGAACACCGTCTGTCGGTAACCATTCATTCTTATGGAGAGTGGATTTGTGGTCAAGCCTATATATGAAGCCAGGCAGTGGTTGCATGTTAACTGGTAAATTACATGGACAGTTTCACAGGTGATATATACAGGTCATATTGATGGAGTAAAATTGTAGGTAGTTTAAATTTTTGCTGCTATTAATGTAATAAGTTGTAACAATGTTCTCTGTGTATGAGGCTTGCAGTAGTAATAATTCTTGCATATTTGTTTCTTGTGTTGCAGGCAAGAAAATGGAGACTTTGAGCCACTTGAAATAACACCATTTTCATCACCACCTGATCTTCCCGATGTAATGAAGTCTCAGGAAAGCAATGGACAAGAGCAAACATCTTGAACAATACATAATGATTGGATACACACAATCTGTATGAACAAAAAGGCCTCCATTATTTCACCAGTTAATCACCAAAGACAGGGGTTCATTACTATCCAATAGAAAAGTTCATAAAAGTGGTTTAATTTGAAGTGCAGCTAGTTTTGTTGTAGATTAATTTATTGTTGTTTGTATTACTTCAATATTTATTTCTCCTGTCACAGCTTATTTTGTTCGGTTGTGACATAATGAATATTCTGAAAATATTCTTTATTTTCAGTTAACATTATATACTGCTATGCAAAATTAGAATGTTTGTGTGCAGGAAACAGTCACACAATGCTCAGTTTTTGAATTTTGCATAATTTTTAATAACTGTCCTAATGGAAGGAATGCTGCCTTATAAAAAAAATCCACAAACGTTGACACTGTAATGTTGAAAAAAAGCTGGAAATTGTTATAGAGACTAGATATCCAGCTTTACATGCAGTATGCACAACATGTGGCTCTAAGTGATGTTACACTAAATTTTAAATATCAGTTTGTTTTCTAGTATCCATTGGCATTAATAACTCAAAATGTTGTGTCAAACATGTTGAATGTATCTATGCAGTCATTTAAAAAAAAATGATTTTAATTTATGCATGTAAACCCATGTACAGATGGATGTTTATCTTATGCAGTGTGTGTTTTCTGAAATGAATTTGTATGTAAATGACTGCCTTTGAGAAATTTAGTGTGCTTTGTGACTCTTATTAAGTTTCCCTTTTTGTGTTTGTTACTCCGCAATCAAACACAGCATATCAAAATTAACTGTTTAGATGCTAATCTCAGTAAAGGCTTACAGTGCATGCTTCTACCATAATTTGTAAATTAATATCTAATTTTACTAGAAAATTTTTCAATGATCAAAGAGGAGTTTGTTACATCTAATCTAATAAAAATGCATTTGTTTATATAGTTTTTGTTTTATTTTGGCCTTAACTTGTTTTAGGTAGATACTTGGGGGTACCCAAAAGAACTGGATTTATTTTTTAAAAGCTATATATTTTAAAATTTTGTACAAAACAACTTATTCCTTTCAAAATACTCTCCATTACAACTAATACACTTGTCCCATCGGTGCTTCCACTGTTCGAAACATTTTCTGTAGTCATCTTTAGAAATGGTTGACCCTGCGCCTCACTCGTTTTTTTATTGACCTCTTCAATGTTGTCAAATTGGTGTCCTTTCATGCCCCTTTTCATGCGTGGAAATAATAAAAAGTCACACGGAGCTAGGTCAGGTGTGTGGGGCAGCAGAACCATGTCATTTTTAGCCAAAAACTGCCTAACAGAGATAGCTCTATGTGTGCAAGTGCATTGTTGTGGTAGAGGAACAAACTTAACAGCAACTACTTTCATTCGCAAATCTTCTGTTAAAATTCACTGAACCGAGCTCCAAGATAACACACTAATCTCTGACAGTTGATCAATTGTCTGTCAACAGTCTGAGAGCACAAGCTCTTGAATTTTTTCAACATTTTTGTTGATTCGGGCAGTTGATGGACATCCAGAACGAGGTTTGTCATCAATCGACATGTCACCATTTTTAAACCGATCGAGTCATTCATACACTTGAGTTTTTCCCATAGCATCATCTTTGTAAGCTGTTTTCAATGTTAAAGCAGTTTCAGTAGCATTTTTGCTGAGTAGAAAACAAAATTTCACAGTTCCTCATTGTTCACTTAAACTTGCCATCATCAAAAATGAAACAATAACAAAACAGCACAACAAAAACAATCACTGCAGATTAACAGAACAAGCTTGGTCGACAACACAGGTGGCACTGAACTGACAATGAGTTGTGCTATAAACGCCTAGCGGTAGAAACGCATACTACACAAACTCCGCCCACGGCAATGCTATTCTGGTTATTTTTGGGTACCTCCTTGTACATAATCTTAATAATTTGAATAATGCTTTATATTTGAAAACACTTTTTCCGTTGCATTTTGAAGATGTTACGAAAATTGCCCTTTGTAGAATAACTACAACTGATTCAAGATCAGGCTTGTACACACTTAAAAAATTACAAGAGTGTTGTTATTAAGATGGAGAGAAAGAAAAGAACAAGTTTCTTTCTGTTGTGAAATTTTATTGCTATTGGCCACTTTCCATTAAATGTGAATTCTGCTTGTCAATTACATGTCTAAAATGTTATCAGCCTATTCTGGACGTTACGATATACATTTTATCCAATAAATAAATACAGAATTTTTTTAGTAAACATACATATCTAAAGTTTCATTCTCTCTGTTTTATATGTATCTTTATCATACACTATTTTGGAACATCGCTAATTTTGATATAACCACTGAATTTTGTTATTTAATTGTGATGGAACACTTACTCCAATTTTCCCACACACCCATCTTCCCCATTTGCTATTCTCACCTAGTTTTGCCCTCTACTAATTTCAACTTTAAATTCTCTTAGCATTTTTGCTAAATTATTCATCATTTCTCTTAACAATTTATTCCAATCCCTGACCCGCTTACCTACAAAAGAAAATCTTTTCACAACCTTATGCCTGAAACTGAGTGCTAGCTTGTGGTCATGGTTGAGTTTTTCCTCCTATGCACCTCTCCTAATTCCATGTTGCATCATGAATGTTCGCTTTGTACACTCCCATGAATCTCTTCAGCTTCATCCTGTTTTCAAGAAATCCCATTTCAGCTCCTTTATCATATCAATTACTGATTGTGTTCTGCAATAATTTTCAGAGAAAAATATAGCAGCTTCTCTTTGTACCACCAACTCCTGTATTTATTCCCAAAATATGGGTTCCATACTACACCTCCATATTCATGCAAGGGCCTGACAAATGTTTTGCAACCCAATTCCCTTACTTCTCTGGTATATTCCCTCATTGTCCTCTCCAATAAATGGATGATTTTGAAACCTTTTCCTACTACCTGTCCAATGTGGCTAGCCCAGTTGAGTTTATTATCAAATGTATTTACATTTCAAGTCTTCAATACAATACATTCATTTTCTGTAGATCCCCATATAAGATAGTGGTTATGTGGGTTGTGGAAAGTTGTCAATTTACATATAAACAATTGCATATCAAAGTACATAAATATAGCAGAAGTATACAGTCACAAAATGCATGGTTCATTAATTATGTTAGCTACATTTACACAAACTACTGACAATTATTTTGTTGTACCTTCTCCAATGGATTAGGAGTCGTCAATTAAAAATTCTTTGAATTTTTCCTGAATTTAATATTAGCATCAGCTAGACTTTTAAGATGTGTTGGGAGCTAATTGAAGATATGTATCCCTGAATATTGGACCCCTTTTTGAACAAATAACAGCTTGTATTCATATGGTCATTCAATGTTTGAACAAGCAATTCTTTTCTGGTCTTATAATTGTAAACAATCCTCAGTTGTCTTTGTTTTTTAAATCTGTGTATCTAATAAGCTGACTCTTCATTTATTTTCATCCCATGTTGACCTACCTAGCTAGATATCCTTTCCAGATCACCCTGCAGCTGTTCAGTCTTCTATCATTTTGATCATATAATATAGCATTATGCCATTGCAAATAACCTTACTTCTGATAGTAAACCATCAATACAATCATTCATGAGAATATTGAATAGCAATGGGACTAATATGCCACCACATGTTATTCCCATTTTCACTCCACTTCTTTTTATTCCGTATTTCCTAACCTAAATTTTTGCTTTCTACATTTTAAGAATTTTTTCTACCTAGTAAATCACTTTTTCATCCACAACAGTAGTTTTTACCTCATTCAGCAACATTTTGTGTGTCACTATGTCAAAAGCCTTTGAAAGCTCTAGTGCTACACTTTCAATTTGGCCTCCCTTGTCCATTTCATCCAAAACATCTTGCTTATAATCTTTGGAATGTGGTGCCGAGTAAATACACATGTGGCATTTGTGCACATATGATAAAAGAAACTGTGTCTAGTATTTTGTGTTTCTTATGTAATAGTTGGATACACCAGAAATGTTCCGGTGTTGACAGTAAAGGGTTTAAAAGGACAGTAATTGAAATAAAAAAGAACTGTGCTGTGATAAGTGCAAAAATGAGGTTAGTGTTGTGGTCTCCGATGATATTCTGTACAACAACGATAGCAATGATTCTATTATATACAAATTGGAGTTTTTTTTAATAAATATTTTACTCCTTTCAAAAACAAAGTTGAAAATATGTTGAATAATATTAAATCATGATCTACTAGTGTACTATTAGAACATCAGAGGACAGAACTAAACTATTTTTTTTAACTACATCAGCCAGTTGCCAATATGATGTGTTATTTATCACAGTCATAGCTTCATTCATCTATTATGGATGGTGAAGTAGTTGATAATAGTTATTCAATTTGCAGGGAAGCTAGAGATTCAATGAATAGCACGCATGAGCATGGTGGTGGAGTTTTTTTTCCTGTAAAGCGCTGTGTTACTGTAGTTTCAATGAATTATGACCATTTGGAGCAAGTTTTTGTCACAATCAAAGATCATGGTGGCGGCATTATTGTGGGGCGTGTAACGAAACTGTGAGCATTATCTATATTTTGTAAGTTTGTAGACACATGTGAGATTGCAAATATGTCTGGAATTGAGCGGTCAGCTAGTGCGGAGCGATACATAGATGTAGTCGTGAGGTTACCCTAAGGTGGTCGCGATGGTGAGTGTTTAACATGTGTGCTGTAATTAGTTGCTATCACGGTTTTATCGTCTTTATGCTGAGCAAAATATTGTGTTTGCAGTGAAACGACATTTTTCTGTATTAGTGGACACAGTTTGTAGGCTGGTTTTAAAGAACATGACCTGTTATAGACTGATATTATGAACTTCTATGGTAATGCACTGTTTATACAGTTTGATAAATAATAACAGGGCCATTACTCACTGTTTCCTGTTTATACTCGAAACCTGCATTCTTTGGTGACGAAATCTAAATACAATGTCTGGTGGCTTGTTTTTGGATGATGTACTTAAAGCGTAATAAAACTTTCGTGAACTGTGAATGCAGCATGTGTGTGTGTGTTTCGATCTGCTTCATGCACGTGTCCTTTGACTGTGATTGATTTAATTATCCATATAGCATAGTTAACCAGACTGGCGACCGGACGGTCTTCGAATCTTTTACTAGAATTAATAAGCTACAGGTGAAGGATCTGAAAGTTGTGGAACCTCACTTGGCCTCATTACTGCTATAACTTAGTATTTAATTAAGCCCCAAAAGAACACAAATACATAATAGGTGTGTATACATTCTACCACAATCTCACATTGATGTATACTCTACTCATCTGGAAACCATATCCTACATCAAAAATAAGTATCCAAATTATAGACTGATATTTGGTGATTATAATATTCATAGTAGCTTACCTTAAGTAGGCAGTGAAACATTGCTAAACAAATAGTTTCTTCTTTCTGGATGCCTTCAACTTAACAACATGTGCAATGATCACGGTCGGACACTAGTCCTGTGCTTTAGTGACCTAGATGTCTTGATTCAAAAGACATCTGTTATTACTGATCATACAAATATCACCCTCTGTTAGCTGTGCTACTCAAATTTCGAGTAAATGTAAGTCAAATGATGCACCTACTAATGCCTTCAAAAGTGCTGACTTCGCTGCATGGAATAAGTACTTCCTGAGTATCAGTTGGATAGACCTATATAAACTGTGCAATGTGGATGACAAAGTAAACTGATTCAACGAGACAGTCTACTGGGGGATCACTCAGTTTCTCCCGTTACAAACTAAGAAAAATACTGATTATCCATGTTGATTTTCTAAGTAGCTGATATGTAAAATCAAACAGAAGGAAATCACTCATAGAAATTATAAGAACAGAAAAACCAGCAATAATTATACTACCTACCTTTAGTAAATCAGGATTTAAATGTAAAAATCTGATTGCATCTTGCTATAAGAGTTATCTGGACAAAATTGAAGATGATCTGAAATCTGATACCAACAAATTCTGGAGTTTTATTAAAAATTAATGACACAGTGATGTTGCTATTCCTTCGACCATGGCATAGAATGGTGCCATTGTGAGAGAAGGTATTGAGGTTAGTAATCTGTTCGCATTATTCTTCAAGAGCATATACAATGAACCTTTAGATAACTCACCTTTTCCTACTATTTATGACAATACCAGTAAATATTCAGATGCAGAAATATCTAAATTCAAAGACTGTTTTGATGATATATTTCGTCAGCTCACATGACTGAATATTAACAAAGGCTCTGGGTCTGACCGTATACCCAACATTCTATTGAGAAGCTGTGCTATGGACTTTGTGAGCCTATGTATAATCACATCTTCAATAAGTCTCTTGAAACAGGAAATTTTCCCTCAACGTGGAAACTACGAGGGCTATCTAGAAAGTAGATTACGTTTTCGTCTGTGTCCGCTAGGGGCGGGGCTAGCGCGGCCATCTTGGGGTCAGAGCGTTGCGCAGCTCAGTCGGCATCTAGCCGTGATAGTGAGAGGTTCGTGCTGTGCTCCGTTCAGATACTGTGACGGTTTGAAATGTCTGCGTTAATTGAAAATCCCGCGAGGTGCGTGCAGTAATAAGGTTTCTGACTGCAAAAAACTGTAAACCGATGGAAATCTATCGGCAGCTTTGTGAAGTGTATGGGGACAACATTATCACTGAAGGTGGAGTGCGTCAGTGGGTCATAAGATTTAAAAATGGCCGAACCAATGTTCACGACGAAGATCGAAGTGGGAGACCCAGCATAGTGACTGCCGAACTTGTCGAAAAAAGTCAATGCTAAAGTCCGTGAAAATCGAAAGTTCACAATAACGGAACTTTCTTTGAGTTTTCCACAAATTTCACGAAGTTTGTTGCACGAAATCATCAGCGAAAAGCTTGATTACCACAAGTTTTGTGCAAAATAGATTCCAAAAAATCTTGACAGAGGACCACAAAAATCAGCGAATGGCTGCAGCGTTGAACTTTTTGGACGCTTACCATAAGGATGGTGACTCTTTACTCGATCGCATCGTTACTGGTGATGAAACATGGGTGAAACACGTGAACTGTGAAACGAAATTGCAATCAATGCAGTGGGGGCACACAAGTTCTCCCCAAAAACCCAAGAAATGCATGCAAACAATGTCGGCAAGGAAGATGATGGCGACTGTTTTTTGGGACAGAAAAGGTGTGATTTTGGTGGACTTCCTGGAAAGAGGCACGACAATAAACTCTCAAAGGTATTGCCAAACTCTCCAAAAACTTAGAAGAACAATTCAAAACAAGCGCAAAGGAATGTTGAGCTCTAAGATCTTGTTGATGCACGACAACGCCCGGCCCCACACGGCAAATGTCACTCGTGAAGTTCTTGAATCTTTTAAGTGGGAGTTGTTTCCTCATCCGCCGTACAGTCCCGACCTGGCACCGAGCGACTTCCACCTATTCCCAGCAATGAAGAAGTGGCTGGCTATGCAGCGTTTTGATGACGACGCACAGCTGCAAGAAGAGGTAACGAAGTGGTTGAAGGCGCAGGCGGCCGAATTTTTCGACGAAGGAATTTCCAAGCTCGTACATCGCTACGATAAATGCCTTAATTTGCATGATGACTATGTATTAAAGTAGTATTTGAGTGTGGCTTTCATCTGTATATAATAAAATTTGTTTCCTATACTTTGTTTATTTTTTATTCCAAAACGTAATCTACTTTCTGGATAGCCCTCGTATAATATGTTAGTCCCATTCATAAATCTTACGTCAGCAATTGTAGGCCAATATGCATTCAATTGTCACTTTCCAAGCTTTTGGAGAAGATTGTCCTGCCACAGCTTACTTTTTCATTTAAAAAATATCATAACCTCTTAACAGCATGGATTATTGGATTATTTAGCAGAACAAATCTCTACATTTTCGTATTTAAGACACTTCTTATATACAGACTTCAGCAAGGACTTTGACATGGTTAACCATGATATTCTGGTTAGTAAATTAAGTCATTATGGGTTATGATCTAAAGCCTTGTGCTGGCTTCGCTCGTATTTATCTGACAGGAGTTTACAAGTATGTGTTAATGGTCATTTGACAAATGAGTACATTGTTACTACTGGTGTACCGCTAGATTACATCTAAGACCTATTTTCTATTTAGTATAGTAATAATTAACATTGATGAAAAATTTAAATCTGAGTATATACTATATGCTGATGATATGAAGATCTTGAGAGCAATAAACAGTGATCATGACATTGAAATTCTACAAAACATCTCCAAGCTTGAGAGGTATGGTATCAGCTAAACAGGTTGCACCTTAACATTAAATTTTTTGTTTATATCGTGTTTTCTTGACGTCACAACTGGCTGCCTCATTATGTGGTCAAAATGTGCAGTTAGTTAACTCAATAAAAGACTTGGGAGTGATGATTAATGATAAGACTTCCTTTCCCTGATCATATTAACTACATAACTCTGCGAGCACTTTGTGCCCGAGGATTCATAGTTAGATTTGGGAAAGAATTCAAAAAATGTTAGTACCCTGTTCTGGTTTTCTCTGCCCTTGGCAAACCTATACTGGAATATGGTACTTTTGTCTGGTCGTCATTTATAGATCAACAAATTAACTGTGTTGAAAAGGTACAACATAAGTTCCTGTTACACTACCCGCATGATGAAAATTTTAGAGACGTGTGCAGTGTGTATCGCTGTTATAACATTAATAGTCTACGTAGTTAGAGGCAGTTGGTAGACCTATCCTTTTTCTACAAAGTTGTTATTGATTCACCGTATATACTGAGCAATTCAAATTTAATTCCTCTAGGGTAGATCTTCTAACAAGAAGATTGCTGGGAGTCATTAAAACTTATAAAAAGTATGTTGCTTTTGGACCGTACCATAGAATAAATAGTAAGTCTGGTCAACTTACATACAACATATATCGACTTCTTTGGAGGATCTCACTCTGGGACTAATCTCCAACATTAAAAGACTTTTATGAGTTATATAATCATATACATATCTTATATGTTGATGTTAGGTATTATTTCATTATGTACAATGGCAATTGGTCTACAATAAATCAATAAGTACCAGTGTAGCCATTGACCATTTTTAGCGTATCGTTAGGGTCAAAGATTATGTCAGGTTGTCCTGATCTAACCAAATATAAACTTGGCCTATGTTTCACTCTTTGTGTGAATAAAATCTCTTGAGCTTGTAGAGCTCAAAAGTATTAATAGATGTAGCTATTAAACACCGACGATCACACTATCGTATCATTGTTTCAAAGGTTGTAGACTCGAACTTGCTTAAATACAAACTTGACTTGTATTTAACCCTAAATCTGCGTCTGCAAAATTTGAAAAATTCCTGTCTGCTTCCAAAGCATCGCGTTTTATTATTATTATTATTATTTTTTTATTATTATTATTTGAGGCTGGGCATTTATAATGTAATATTTGGTCGTAGTGTCTGTAAGGGCCAGAGAACTTAATACACATTCCAGATTATTGAACAGTTGAGCAACTCCGAAGAAATGAATTGCCAGAATACTCGATTCGGTAACATATTTATTTGGTTTGATGTCTACTTTAAATAACCTAAAAACTCGTGTACAGCAACATGAACAAAGACCATTAATGAAAGTGGTCAGTAAAATACGCAAAAAACAAATAAACCGTAATGTATAAACTTCGGTCAAGCAACAACATTAGCGAAAGTTTTAACTAAGTTGAAATTTAGCCTAGGTCAGACAATTGCCATTTGTGGTTACAGCAGAGACAATGAGTAATTTAAGTTTTTTAAAGTCTTTTTATGTTGCTTTCATTAGCAACATGTTACTGAAAAGCAGTTCCACGTTTTTTTCAACTGTAAAGTTTATTGATATTATTTTAATTATGAAATGCTACAAAAAGCAAATTTTATAAATGTGTTATGGCGATTAACTTCATAGTAGTTGCGTAGCTATTAAATTGTGAACATAACCTTGAATTTCTCCTAATGATATACCTGGTCACTGTTAATTTGCGAGCAGAGGCTGACACGTGACACCATTCTCCAGCCAATAGCTATCGAGGTGAATGATTGAGCTTAGGTAATTATATAGAAGGTAGCTTACTAACTGCCTAAAGTCATGTTGTCAACTAGAAAACCACTTACATTGATCACAGACTTTTCTGATATGATTACATATCAATTTCTACCTTAATTTACCTACCACTAATGCCAAACTGATTGGCCTGTAATTTTCGACTCTATTTGTCACCTCTCCTTTATGGACCAGTCACATTTTTCCACTCCTCTGGTAAATAGCAAGTATCCAGACTCAATTTAAATAATGTTTAAAGTTAAGATACAATGTCACATCCTGCTATCTTTAAGACAACGGTTACCAATTATTGTTACACATAGGGGAGAGCGGGGGAAATACACGCATGGAGGTAATCACACGCAGGCTGAATTACGCAGTTTGAATGTCGCAGGCTGTGCCCGATTGTTGGTGTACTTTTCTAGCAGGCACAACAATTGCAGCGCCACTTCCGCCAACCATTTTCCAGTTGTCTTGTGGCAGCAGTAGTGTGAAGTCTTTTTTCGCTGTGTTTGATGTAATTTCTGTCAGCTGTATTTTGGAAGGTAAGTGCTACTATAAGTTGCTTTTATGTAATGTTTTGCACATAAACTACTAGCCGTAGATGTAACCTTTCATATAAGTGTAGATTTGTCGAAGTATTTGAACTAAGAGCCGAGTTGTGGTTAGTTCAGTCAGCGAACTCGCTTTGGGGTAATAGCACGCGGCTCTTCAAGTGCGTGGTATTACCCCATCATAATAAAATTAGTAAGTTATGTCTTCAATTCGAACGTGTTTTTAATTATTTTTTTTTATTTCAGATGACTAGATATTATAAAAGGAAAACGCAGAAAGCAAAATGGACCCAAGAGGAAGTTCGCAAGTGTCTTGAAGCCATAAAATCGGGGAAAAAAATAAGAGAAGTATCAAGAACTTTTGGGATTCACGAAGCTACTCTGCGTACACGAATGAGAGCAAAAAATACCACGGGGCCAAAACTTGGGAAAAAACCCACATTTTCTATTGAACAGGAAAATGAGATTAGGGATCATGTTATTACGATGGCCAAGCTGTTTTACGGCATTACAAGCATCCAGCTGCGAAAGATTGCGTTTGAGTTCGCAGAGGCTAACAAGATCCCAAACAATTTTGATAAGTCATCAAGATTAGCTGGAAGGGATTGGCTAGCTCTGTTTTTAAAAAGAAACCCGAGTATTAGCCCGAGAAAACCTGAAGCAACTAGCATTAATAGAATACAGGCATTTAATGAAGAACAGGTTAATGCATATTTTAAAAATGTTGAGCATGTCTTTGAAAAATATAAATTTAAAGAGGGTCGAGTGTTCAATGTCGATGAAACGGGCATAAATACCGTACAAAAGCCTAACAGAATTTTGACTCCTAAAGGTGTTAAACAAATAGGAGGGGCTACCTCTTGGGAAAGGGGGAAAAACGTTACAGCAATATGTTGTTTCAGCGCTGCTGGCACGTACATTCCCCCTATGTTCATCTTCCCCAGGAAAAGAATGTCACATGTCTTAAGTAAAGGTGGACCAGTTGGAGCAATATATGGTTGTTCTGTCAATGGTTGGTCCAATGAGTCATTATTTTTTGAATGGCTCCAGCATTTCCAGAAGCATGTAAAATCATCTGTTGACGACCCGGTGCTGCTGATTTTAGATAATCACAGTAGTCACATTTCACTTGATATTTTTGAATTCTGTAAAAAAATTCTATTGTCATGGTAACCATACCTCCACACACTTCTCACAAGCTTCAACCGCTTGACGTTACTTTCTTTTCTTCTTTGAAATCAGCCTTTAATCGAGAGTGTGACCTGTATATGAAGTCAAGGGTGTATCAAAAAATTACACCTTATGAGTTAGCTGAACTTTTTAATAAGGCATACATTAAGGTTGCTACTATGGACAAAGGACAGTCGGGGTTCAAGGCATGTGGAATTTGTCCTTTAAATCCACACAAATTTCAACGTGTTGACTTAGAACAATATGAGACCTTCAGGGACATTGTCCTTGAAGAAGAAGGGATCTCGAATGCAACAAATGGAAATGGTGTGGTTGCCTCTATACAGGAAACAGTTATCTCAGCACGTAGTCAAGAACAGATTCCTGGATCATCGGCAGAAGATGTTCCACTTTTGGTTGAAGAGGTCTCAACAAAATCAACTAAAAGTTCAAGTGACAATCATATTAGTGTATCTGACATTTCTCCTATTCCAAAACAAAAAGAAGTTATTCCTAAGACAAAACAAGATAAAGGAAAGCAAAAGGGAAAGTCAGTGATCCTTACAGCAACCCCAGAGAAGGAAAAACTGCAAATGGAGTTATCAATAAAGAAAGCAAAAGAAGCCACGAAAAAGAAAGCCAAAGAAAATAAGAAAAGAAAACTAACGGATAAAGAAGATAAGCGCACTATTCTACTGCTTAAGAATGGCTCAAAGAAGAAACAGACAGCATGCAATAGGAAACTGGAACTAGAAAGTGAAAGTAACATCCAAGATGACCTAAAGGACATTCATGATGCTACCGAAATGGATGATGTTAATCCAACGGCGTTTTTAGATGTCTGTTTAGTTTGCGGAGAGTTTGGAAAAGATGGAGAACTATGGTACAGATGTGTTTCATGTAGTAGGTGGAGCCATAAAGAATGTAGTGGCTGGAACACTCCAAAAGGTTACAAGTGTGATGATTGTTATAAATGAAACTGAACTCTTTTTCACGCCTATAAACACTTAATAAAAATACATGTTTAAAATACATTATTATTTTGTTCATTAATGTATTCGTCAACAAACTAAACTAATATAGTAATAAAAAATAATGTGTATTGTCCATTATTATGCATTGTTTGTTTTGCGTGTTTTACCCCATCCCTTGCGTGTCATTACCCTCAGCGGTGGGTAATACCACGCGTTTGCACTTTTTCTTATTTTAATTATAAAAATTAAAGTAATGTTCATAACTATTTTCAGCCAGTTGGAACAGGTCGATAAATGTCCAAAGTATGGTATGCAGTGGTTTTCTTAGGTTTTTAATGAGATAATGAACAATTTAAATCGATTTTTCCTTAGGTGCGTGTATTTCCCCCCCTCTCCCCTACTCCTTAGGTTACTTAAAGTGGTACACACAGTAAACTCTTGGCTAAGGTAATCTCTACAATAATTGAAAACTATGCAAACATTACTATTGCTAAAATATAAAGGAAAACTGTGTGTGAATTATATTACTCTGATGCTGTGGTTGTGCAAAGCATTCCACTGGGATGGACACATTTATTTATTTATTATTTCAGCTATAAGAGGTATGCACGTTTGAGCTCTTTCTTGAAGTGGTACTTGGGAATAACTAATTGGGAACCATCCTTAGTGATATTACCTACACCAGCCTCTTTATGCTTTTTTAGCTTTATTAGTTCCATCATGATATCCTCAAGGTGCATTTCAGTTTTCTTAGTCTGCCCATTTCTTACTGTGTGGATAATCTCATTCTCCAATTTTCATCCCCATATTCCCTAATGGTCTCACTAAACCAGTTACTTAAAATCTCTTCCTTTTTCAGATTGTCAGTAACTTCTTCTCCATCCATATCTATAATTGTTTCAACACCCTCCCTCCCCTCAGTTTTCTAACAATAGCCATAGAAATTTCTAGATGCATCCATCAGTAGTCCCCCTGAACCAATAATGTTCTTCATAATTCCATCTTTAGCCATCTTTTTTGTTGGTATTAATTTCTTATTTAGTTGTTTCAAATATACCCTACTGCCTTGCTGTCTTGTATATCTGTTGTGTTCTCTTCCTGAAATCCCTTTAACTGCATCACCTCCCTGTTATAGTACATAGATTCTGTACTTCTCTATTTTCAGTTTGGAATAAATATTTGTTCACCCTTTTTTACTATTTCCTTCAACTCTTCCCACGTTGACTTCACTATACTTCTGCCATTCTTCCATTTGCTGAACCTTTCCCTGAAATATCTCTTTAGTTTCGAAATCTGTGCCATTTTTATAAGTGTACCAATTTCCCCCTTCAATTTTGGCCACTGGTTTTCTGAAAACCTGTAATAATCATAAGTACTGCTTCAGGATGACTTATTCCTTCTGTTACTTATGACCCCACGAGTTTTTCATTGGGCTTTATTGGGACACTATCCAACATGTTTCGTCTCCTTGTGTTTTGCTCTACCAGTTGTGTAAAGCCTCTTTCCAATTACTAAGGTATTTGCAAATCACTGTTGCTTTGTGTTGTTAATCTTTGCCTATAATGACCACTCTACTCTCGCTTTTGAACTTTGAGGTTCTCTCCAAGAGCTTCACTATCACCCATTCTTCTTCCTCTGCAGTAAGCAGCCAACACTCTGATTTCTTATTTTTACTATCCCAGAAAGCTGCCTCAAGTAACTCATGGTCATGATCTACACCAGTGAACTATAGTAGTCTTTGCTAACCGGTATGAATACCCCTTCTCCAATTGCTGCTCTATCTCTGCAGTACACTCTGTAACCATCAGTTAAAACCTCTCTGTCTAATACTACTTCTTTTAACCAAGACTCTACCTCTATAATTTCTTGTGGTTTTTGTATATCTGTTATGTTGGCAAATTATATTGCTTTGTTCATTACAGTTCTACAGAGTACCAGTATTAATGGCTTTGTGATATTTTCAGCATTAACCTTCGCCTTCCCAGTTCTGCCCCCATCAATTATTGTTTCAGCAGCTTCGTGTATTTCTTTAGAATTTTTTTTATTTTTCCCATCATGGATCTTCAATCAGTATCCCTTTCATTATTTATCCTCATCCCCTTAAAAGCAGCCCCTAACTTATAAAAGTCACAATCCTAACCTAATCATCACTTGAAATGGGCTCGCTTATAACTTTAGCTAACAACTCAGAAAGCACCCCCTTGACCCTATTATTTAGATGTATTAGTGAAACCATGCCTACCATGGTGTGCCAGGAATGACCCCCAAGACAGAAATAATGCCTTTTCCATGTAGCACCTCCGTTTCCACCTTTACACACCTCACAATGTTATTCAACTGTGGCCAGTCCTGTTGTTATACATTCATGCTCATAAATATAGTCAGACAAGGCACCAAATACTGATAAGTTAGTAGATGCTGTTGTACACCAACCATAATAAGGAACAATACTGCCTGCATATTCATTTTTATTTCCTTTATGAAAGATATGTAGTTATACTAACTTATACCTACATACATATTCAGGTCAATTAGTTGTTTATGCAAAGTGTTTCTATTCTGGTAATTAGTAGTACCGTCTCTTAACAAGGACAGGCATATGAAATATTGCAGCAGACAACAAGGATACAGCGTTTCTTTGACACATCCTATTATTTCTATGTAAATTAAAATCTAAATATCCCACATGAAAGTGTTGTTTTGTTTAAAAGTTTCAGTTCATGTGATTCTACCCTACCACCCCCCACCAAAAAAAAAAAAAAAAAAAAAAAAAAAAAAAAAAAAAAAAAAAAAAAAAAAAAAAAAAAAAAAAAAAAAAAAAAGAATTGGGTTGCAAGAAATGTAATTATAATGGATGAGTTATAGCGTGTCAAATCAACCAATGATTTTACCTTGTGCTCTTGGAAATTAATACTTTATTATACATTCCTAGTGCTAATAAAATACTGAAGCTGAAAAACTAATTGGCTTCATAACTCTTCATGTCACATTGCGTGATACCAACAATTTTAACTCTTGCTTCGCCGCCCATGCTATCAAAGTCCTGTCAAAGCACAGCAGCTCCTGTGAACCGGCCTTTCAGTACAAAGTGAAGACCAGGCAGTCACCATGTCTCAACTTAAAGATAATACCTAGCAGTCTTCTCTTCCACTCCAGTTACTCTTCCCAACAAGAAACAACACTCACCAGAGCTGCTGTTTAAATTAGTATGTATGTATTAGTATCAGTAGTATGTAAATTAGTTGTGTATCACTTTCCTCAATTCCTGGTGTAATAATTTCAGTTATTTATAAATGGACAAAAATTCATTTGCTTTATCACCGTTTTGAGTTTGTGTCAATTATTGTAGAAGTTTCAGGTACCAGTAAGCCTATTGATGTTAGTTAAGCTTCTCTTTAGTTACAGCAAGGAACACATGTAACTTTAATCTAACTTTACTTAAATTCTTGTCTATTGAGCAGATATTTAAAAATGCCAAGTGAAGATTAAACAAAACAAAATTTTGAACTTGAAATATGTTTTAGGGAAACAAACTAAAAGTTTAAACTTATAATCAAAATTTGCATTAGTTATAACTAATATAAAAACCCTCAGACTGAAAACTTAAGTCAGGCTTCCCATTGATCAAGAGAATTCATTTCAACAACTGTAGGATCATAAAAAAAAATTGAACGAATTTGATCACAAATTGCACCAAGTTATCCCATTGTGCAGACAAAAATCCCATCCTGCTTGGATTGAGTAGCAGATCGAAACTAAATGCATGCAGCTGTGCGACTGAGTTGGTTCCAGTGTGAGACTGCTGGTTACATTCTGAATATCGGGAAAATTCATCTGTAGTTTAATGGAATGGGAAATGGTGCTATTTGGCAATACAAACACACACAGGGTAGAAATTATGAATCCACTTTTGGAAAAAGGGCATCTGAGAAAATGAAAAAGAGAAAAAATGGGGTAAATACAAATACACAGTATTCTGGATGATACATTAATCAAGGAGGAGGAAAAGTGAAACATCTCATAGTTACTCTCGACTTTTGAGTTCAATGATGGAAGAGGTAATAAGAATCCTGGAAATGCAACATAATATGAAAACAGTAATAATCATGAGAATTGATTCCTTCTGAGTGTACTGCTGATAAAAATTATTCCTGGGTGTTCTGCCAGATAAGTTCTTCTGCCATACACGACGTTTCGACAGCTTCCTCCGCTGTCTTCATCAAGTGAACTGAAAGTCGGAGTTGCTAGTGAGACGACACATTACTTACTGTGTATGCCTCGCAATTCTGGCTCATATAGACACCCTGCAGTCAGCAGACGTATATGATGCCCGCTACGGAACCTGCTTTCTGCTGCTGTCCTATTGGCCGCCATGTTGTCTGGGTCTCATACGATAGCCACAAAGGAAGGTTGCATATCGGCTCTCTTTCAGTACACAGGTCTGTCGCGCTGCTGTTGCAGATGTTGGATGACGGGCTTCCATGCTTCGCTCAAGAGGAGACCACCATCTCTTTTGATGTTGGTGCTCAATCTAATCTTCAGCAACTCTCTAATACGCGAAGCTTATTCTGGGGAATCTTTCTACAGCTTGTTCGGCCAATATGGACTTGTCGAGCTGTAGCAACCGCAGATGTCTCTGGTGCACGGTGCGGCATTCCTCCATAGTTCTGATAGTTTGTCCGATGTATACTTTGCCACGTTCACATGGGATCGAATAAACTCTTGGCACTCGAAGTCCAAGGTTATCCTTCACAGTGCGCATCATATTTTGCATTGTTGCCGGTTCTTGTGCCATATCGTGCGAGAATTCTTCCAATCTTACCAGAAGTATTCCCAGCATAAGGTAGCACAGCAAGGGATCCCAGCAGCTCTTCCTATTCAATTGTCAATCTGGTACATGCAGAAGGAAAGCCTGTTCGATTTGCTCTCGTGAATATCCATTCTGCCTGATGGCCTGCCGAAGGTGCCTAAACTCATCTTGCAAACTATCACTATTCTAGATGGCTCTTGCCAGATAGGCCGGTCTGTCAGCATCAGTTTTTTGTAAAGGCTATGCACCTGAATACCATCTGGCTTGTACTTAATTAGTATGTCTAGGAATGGTTGCGTTCTATCTTTCTCAGCCTCCATAGTGAATTGGAAATTTTGATAAAATAGGAAGAAAAAGTTTCTACTGCTAGGTAGTAACCATGGGAAAGGTGTAGGCATTCTCCTGCAGGATCAATTAGGCACAGGCTACCAGGTCACAAGTTTTATCAAACCTAGTGCTACATTAGGACAGGTAATAAAGGATCACTTTGTATGGGTTTTACTAAGGATGATAGTGATGGTGCAAGCAATAGTATTGATATGAATGCTAGTTATATTACAGAGGGTGATCTGAGGAAGGTGTTGAAAGAGGCACAACTTTGCAGGGTGGAGTTCATGCAGTCGCCATTATTGACCACAGTGAGACGGGTAAACGTGGAAACAGAGATGCTGCTGGGGAAAGGCGATTTTGAGGGTTGCGCCTGTGAACACCATTGGTAGGTGGGGGTTCACTAGGCATGTCCTACACCTAAATAGAAGGGGAGAGTACTTTCTGAGTTGATAGCTAAAGCTGAAGGGATATCCAATTTCAGTTATAATGTGGTCAGGACTGTCCCTTTTTTTAGATTAGGGGCTGCTGGTGAGGGGATAAAAATAAATGATTAAAGGGATACTGATTTTAGATGTAAAATGAGAAAAAAAATTCAAAAGCTAAAGAAATGCATGTTGAAATAATAATGGATCGGGCTACAACTGGAAAGACAAAGTTTAATGCTCAAAATACCACGAAGGTATAAGAGTGTTTTTGGTGAAATGTAGAAGTATAATGAACAAAGTAATAGAATTTGCAAATTTAATAGAGATACATGAACCACAAGTGATTATAGGGTAGGTCTTGGTTAACAGAAGTACTAGACAATAAGGTTTTTTTCCCTGATGGTTACAGTGTGTACTGCAGTGATAGAAAAACAATTCATGGACAGGTATTTATACCGGATAGCAAAGATTACTACAGTTCTCTAGTGTTCACAGATCATTACCATGAGTTACTTGGGGTAATAAAAAAGAAAAGATCAAAGTTTATAGTTGCTTACCAGTGAATCGGAAGAGTGATATTAGTACCAGTTTGTAAAGGACGGGTGAGAAACTGTGTTGAAAATTATAGGCCGATTAGCATGAAATCTGTGATAGGCAAAATGATTGATATGCAACTATATCAGAAATGTCTGTGAGGGAAACAACTCTTTCGCAGATCGCGGATGAATTAGTAAGGGATGCCAAAGTGATAGTGTAGCACTAGATCTTTCTAAGGTATTTGACAGAGTGATCCATAAAATGGTTTTAAATAAACTGAAAACTATTGGTTTGGACGAAAAAGTTACTTGGTGGGTATAGGAATTCTTAAAAGGTAGAAAGCAAAGTGTTATTATAGGAAATACAATATCAAAAGAGGTGGAAGTAAATATGGAAGTGCTGTTAGGTTGTATACTGGGATCATTGCAGTACATTATTCTAATGAATGATTGTGTTAATGGGCTAAGTTCAGAATTTAGGTTGTTTGCAGATGACATAAGTGTATATAATGGGGTCAAAACAACAGAAAACTGAAGTGCTGCAGGGTAACCTATATAGGATATCTAATTGGGTAGGTCAGCATGTAATTAAGATAAATGCCAAGAAGAGTCAGCTTATTAGATACTTAGAAAAAAAATCAAAAGTTGTTAATGATTATTGGGTGGAGTCGGAATTGCTTGTTGAAGGCTTCAAATGTAAACATCTTGGCATAATGTTTTATAATAAACTCAACTGGGCATAACACATTGGGTAGGAGGTAGGAAAGGTGACAAAGTCCTTCATATAATGGAGAAGATTTACCAGACGAGTTAAGGAATTGGGTTACAAACTTTGGTCAGACCATTGGTTGAATATGGTAATGTCGTTTGGACCCACATTTTGGGTATCAAATACAGGAGTTGGAGTGTGTGCAAAGAAGAGCAGCTAGATTTGTTTCTGAAATTACTGCAGTACCAGTCAGTAACTGATATGAAAGAGGAGCTGCCTTGGGAGTTATTGGAAGACAGGATGTGGGTGAAGAGAGTCCTGGGAATGTAAAAGGCATATGTTAATCATTGGGCCTAGGAGGATATTGGTCGAAGAATTAGGCATAGTGTATGGAAGGGAAAAGATGACCATTACCACAAGCTGACACTCGATTTCATGCATAAGGGAGTCAGAAAATTTTCTTATGTGGGTAGGGTGTCTGGGATTGGAACAAATTATCAACTTAAGTGATGAATAATTTACCAAAAATGTTGAAGGAATTTTAAATTAACATTCGTAAATTGCAAAAGTGGATGGGATTGAATTTAACTTTCAAATTACATAAGGTAATAAAAAATAAAATAAAAAGGGTGATTAGATGATCAAGTGAATTGCCACCAGAGCATGTGATCTATTGTTATTAAATAAATAAAAAATTAATATTGAATTGCCGAAACGACATTCCTTGAATACTTCCAGTGTCAAAAAAGAGCTCAATGCAGGTAAAACAAATCGTGAGGATTTTGGTAGAAAATAATTCAATAGATCCTAGAAGACATGCGGAGACTTGTAGGCCTAATTAATGTCTGTCTTTTGTAATGTTAAAAAGAAATGAGGTTTAATCAGACATTACTGTGTCGTTTCTGTGATCTAAAGTCAGTCAAGGTGAGCGTCAGTTTTCAGCAGAGTTTCCTATCTTGAAGTAAAGTGCCTGCCGAAATAAAACAAAAAATGTTGATCACAGAATCCACTCTACAAACCCTAATTAACTCAAAAACGCAGGGATGGAGGGTGATTAAAACCGCATTACTTTTTAACTTTAGAAAAGGCAGACATTACATTTGAAACCCAACGTGGGGTGCCATAATGTAATGTCTTCCTTTTCTATAGTTAAAAAGGAATGAGGTTTAATCAAACATTAGGCCTACTGATGGTATTTGTGATCTAAAGTCAGTCAGGATGGGCGCCAGGTTTTCAGCAGAGTTTCCCATCTCAGAGGAAAGTGCCTGCCAAAACAAAGCAAAAAAAAAAAAGGTTGCTCACAGAGTCCACTCTACAAGCTCTAATTAACTCAATAACGTAGGGATGGAGGGTGATTAAAAACAGAGTTCACAATAAAACACTTAAGTTACTTTTAATCACAACCTGCTCAGTGAAACTTAGTGCACAGAGAAAGAATATTTTGTGGATTTATATTTGACCAAGAGAGTTATCTCAGGGGGATCTACTGGGCTGCCGGGATTGCAAGTCTCTCTTCCTTTCTTGGTGGCTAATTACTCAGGACAGCATGCTGACAGAGGATCGAGGTGCACAGCGGCCGGCGCCAGCGCTGCTAAGCAGGGCCGCATTTAGGCAGGCATAGGTACCGAGGCTGTTGTCTAGGGGCCCGCACTACATGCAAAATAATAATCAAACGTGCAAAGAAAGTAACCGATTTCCGAAATGGTTTTAGTACAAGTCCTGAAATGCTCATCAATACCGAAAACAATGTTTGCGTATGCACAGTTCAATCCTTTGAAGCTCGGGTGTACTGTAAAATAACATTTCAGAGCACCTACACCAAAAAGTAACAACTTTGCGGCTCAACAATGAGACTTTTAACCCTTGTAACATAAGGTTGCAGTATACTGTGGTCGGGGCGTATGAGTGTACACACTTTGACAATAAATTTGGCCGCCGCTGAAAAATTCTATCACTCTTATTTTACACAATCTGACATCAATGTCAACCTAAGAAACAATAAGCAATACTGGCTTGCCAGTATTACATTACTGTTTCCTGGGATGACTTTGATGTCAGATTTTGCAAAATAAGAGTGATAGAATTTTTCAGCGACGGCCAAATTTATTGTCAAAGTGTGTACCTACATTGAACTCGCTGTCCTACACCTGCAATACGAACTAAAATTCTTTGGCCTTCATGTCCGGAAGGCTAGGTAGGATAAATTCATTTTGTATGCAATGCATATAGCAAGAGGCGGTGGGAGGTCCAAGTTTTAATCTTTTGTTTTAAAGTAAGTATTTACAAAAATTACGTTCATTTACAACTGAAATGGTACATTTAGAATTCAATATTAATTTTTAATTATTTTTAATTTAATTTGTTTTAAGTTATTTTTTTATTTCAGCATTCAGGAATTTCGATCGCTTGGCGTGGCGAGGGAAGGCTGTGATCAGTGGATCCCCCTACTCCGTAGGGGAGAGCGGGGGAAATACACGCATGGAGGTAATCACACGCAGGCTGAATTACGCAGTTTGAATGTCGCAGGCTGTGCCCGATTGTTGGTGTACTTTTCTAGCAGGCACAACAATTGCAGCGCCACTTCCGCCAACCATTTTCCAGTTGTCTTGTGGCAGCAGTAGTGTGAAGTCTTTTTTCGCTGTGTTTGATGTAATTTCTGTCAGCTGTATTTTGGAAGGTAAGTGCTACTATAAGTTGCTTTTATGTAATGTTTTGCACATAAACTACTAGCCGTAGATGTAACCTTTCATATAAGTGTAGATTTGTCGAAGTATTTGAACTAAGAGCCGAGTTGTGGTTAGTTCAGTCAGCGAACTCGCTTTGGGGTAATAGCACGCGGCTCTTCAAGTGCGTGGTATTACCCCATCATAATAAAATTAGTAAGTTATGTCTTCAATTCGAACGTGTTTTTAATTATTTTTTTTTATTTCAGATGACTAGATATTATAAAAGGAAAACGCAGAAAGCAAAATGGACCCAAGAGGAAGTTCGCAAGTGTCTTGAAGCCATAAAATCGGGGAAAAAAATAAGAGAAGTATCAAGAACTTTTGGGATTCACGAAGCTACTCTGCGTACACGAATGAGAGCAAAAAATACCACGGGGCCAAAACTTGGGAAAAAACCCACATTTTCTATTGAACAGGAAAATGAGATTAGGGATCATGTTATTACGATGGCCAAGCTGTTTTACGGCATTACAAGCATCCAGCTGCGAAAGATTGCGTTTGAGTTCGCAGAGGCTAACAAGATCCCAAACAATTTTGATAAGTCATCAAGATTAGCTGGAAGGGATTGGCTAGCTCTGTTTTTAAAAAGAAACCCGAGTATTAGCCCGAGAAAACCTGAAGCAACTAGCATTAATAGAATACAGGCATTTAATGAAGAACAGGTTAATGCATATTTTAAAAATGTTGAGCATGTCTTTGAAAAATATAAATTTAAAGAGGGTCGAGTGTTCAATGTCGATGAAACGGGCATAAATACCGTACAAAAGCCTAACAGAATTTTGACTCCTAAAGGTGTTAAACAAATAGGAGGGGCTACCTCTTGGGAAAGGGGGAAAAACGTTACAGCAATATGTTGTTTCAGCGCTGCTGGCACGTACATTCCCCCTATGTTCATCTTCCCCAGGAAAAGAATGTCACATGTCTTAAGTAAAGGTGGACCAGTTGGAGCAATATATGGTTGTTCTGTCAATGGTTGGTCCAATGAGTCATTATTTTTTGAATGGCTCCAGCATTTCCAGAAGCATGTAAAATCATCTGTTGACGACCCGGTGCTGCTGATTTTAGATAATCACAGTAGTCACATTTCACTTGATATTTTTGAATTCTGTAAAAAAAATTCTATTGTCATGGTAACCATACCTCCACACACTTCTCACAAGCTTCAACCGCTTGACGTTACTTTCTTTTCTTCTTTGAAATCAGCCTTTAATCGAGAGTGTGACCTGTATATGAAGTCAAGGGTGTATCAAAAAATTACACCTTATGAGTTAGCTGAACTTTTTAATAAGGCATACATTAAGGTTGCTACTATGGACAAAGGACAGTCGGGGTTCAAGGCATGTGGAATTTGTCCTTTAAATCCACACAAATTTCAACGTGTTGACTTAGAACAATATGAGACCTTCAGGGACATTGTCCTTGAAGAAGAAGGGATCTCGAATGCAACAAATGGAAATGGTGTGGTTGCCTCTATACAGGAAACAGTTATCTCAGCACGTAGTCAAGAACAGATTCCTGGATCATCGGCAGAAGATGTTCCACTTTTGGTTGAAGAGGTCTCAACAAAATCAACTAAAAGTTCAAGTGACAATCATATTAGTGTATCTGACATTTCTCCTATTCCAAAACAAAAAGAAGTTATTCCTAAGACAAAACAAGATAAAGGAAAGCAAAAGGGAAAGTCAGTGATCCTTACAGCAACCCCAGAGAAGGAAAAACTGCAAATGGAGTTATCAATAAAGAAAGCAAAAGAAGCCACGAAAAAGAAAGCCAAAGAAAATAAGAAAAGAAAACTAACGGATAAAGAAGATAAGCGCACTATTCTACTGCTTAAGAATGGCTCAAAGAAGAAACAGACAGCATGCAATAGGAAACTGGAACTAGAAAGTGAAAGTAACATCCAAGATGACCAAAAGGACATTCATGATGCTACCGAAATGGATGATGTTAATCCAACGGCGTTTTTAGATGTCTGTTTAGTTTGCGGAGAGTTTGGAAAAGATGGAGAACTATGGTACAGATGTGTTTCATGTAGTAGGTGGAGCCATAAAGAATGTAGTGGCTGGAACACTCCAAAAGGTTACAAGTGTGATGATTGTTATAAATGAAACTGAACTCTTTTTCACGCCTATAAACACTTAATAAAAATACATGTTTAAAATACATTATTATTTTGTTCATTAATGTATTCGTCAACAAACTAAACTAATATAGTAATAAAAAATAATGTGTATTGTCCATTATTATGCATTGTTTGTTTTGCGTGTTATTACCCCATCCCATGCGTGTCATTACCCTCAGCGGTGGGTAATACCACGCGTTTGCACTTTTTTTTTATTTTAATTATAAAAATTAAAGTAATGTTCATAACTATTTTCAGCCAGTTGGAACAGGTCGATAAATGTCCAAAGTATGGTATGCAGTGGTTTTCTCAGGTTTTTAATGAGATAATGAACAATTTAAATCGATTTTTCCTTAGGTGCGTGTATTTCCCCCCCTCTCCCCTAATAAAGCTAGAACGGAATGGAACAGAGAGTGGAGATCAAAATACCTACATAAAGCTAGTCATTATAGACAGATCCACCCAACAATCCCACGGATCCACTGGTACGACAACACGCCAGCTACAAGGAAGGTCACATCATTTGCCTCTAGACTGAAATTCAACTACGGTCGCTATCCCAGCCACCTCTACAGGATCAACATGGTCAACTCCCCCATGTGTGAGTGTGATGGCAGAAGCTTTGGGAATATTGACCACATATTTTTTGCCTGCAAACGACATTGGGATGAATCATCAATATTAATAACAGAGTCTTGCAATCTCAGGGCAGAACTGCCTACCAAGGTGCAGACCCTCCTTCAAAAGAATAAAGCTGAAATCTTCATGACCCTCTTCAAGTTAGCAGTGAGCAACAACATCGAAATATGACACCTGAAATGCTGAATTAAGAGGTCACACGAGCGGACCTTAAACAAAATCATATACATGCAAGAAAACAACAAATCCTATAACAACGCTGACCAACAGAATAATCTGAGTGAAACATTTTAATATCTTGCATGTTAAATATTGTATTTTATAAATTTGTATGCCATATATTGTATGACATGTATCGATAAATGTATATGCGCTTATAAATTGTAAATCTGACCCTGTACTTAACCAAAGGATAATACGTAGTATTTGATAAGATGTAATCCACTGGCTGTATGGTACACACCAAATACCAATAAAAATAAATCTTCTTATATTATATAAAAATCAATGTCTGTCTGTATGTCCTCTATGTGCTCTTAAACCGTTTGTCCGATTACGGTGAAACTTTGGAGAGTTGTCGAGTGGGCGTACGGGATGGTTCCTAAGAAATAAAATTTCCAAATACCACCTCCTCTTCCCCATAACACCCCATAACGTAAAAAACCTATAGATTTTATCCGATTTGTACGGAAATTTTCACACATATACTTTAAAATAAACAGAAAACACTGTCTACATTTGGATTCCAAAAACGCACCCCCTTTTCCCTTCCCACCCCTTAATTTTTACTCAAACCTTCACTTTTTATCAGACTTCGAAGGAATTTTGCCCACGCATATTATTAAAAGAATAGAAAAGTACTATAGACATTAGTTTTATAAAAACACAATCCCTCTCATCCGTTCTAACCCAAAACCACGCCCTCTTCCCCCTTGCACCCCTTTATTTAAATAACCCACAGATTTTTTCTGATTTTGATGGAAATTGGCACACATATACTTTAAGACAAACAGAAAAATACTGCCTACATATGGTTTCAAAAAATACAACCCCTCTTCCCCATAACACCCCATAATTTAAACAACCCAACAAATTTTATCCGATCTCTATGGAAATTTGCACATGTGTACTGTAAAACAAACAGAAAAATACCGTCTAGATTTGGTTTCTAAAAATGCATCCCAACTCCCCTTCCCACCCCTTAATTTCTACATAAACCCTCACTTTTTATCCGATTTCGATGGAACTTTGTACACATATACTTTTAAAAAAATATAAAAATGCTATAGACATTATTTTTACCAATCGTCCCCTTTACATCCCCTTAATTTTTTGCCACTGTGTCATATATAAAGCTACAGTTTTTACACGATTTTGAAGGAACTTTAACACACATATACCTTAAAACAAGCAGAAAAATTCTATGTAAATTTGGTTAGCCTAATCCCACCCCTCTTCCCTTTTACCCCCTTCCCTCTTAATTTCCAATGATATTTATCAAAACCCCCAAATTTTTATCCGATTATGATGTAACTCTATTGAGTTGTAGAGAGCACGTCTGGGATGGTTCCTGAAAAAAAAAGATTTAAAAAGAACAACCCCCTCCATCCCTTATTTTAAACAAACCCATAGAATTAATTAGATTTCCACCAAAATTTGTAACATATGGTACCAAAAAAAGCAACCCCTTTTCCCCTTTAAATCTCCTTCATTTTTGCCAATATACCTTATATAAAGCCAGTTTTTTCCCAATTTTTAAGAAACTTTGCACACTTATACTTTAAAATAGCGAAGCATTGCCGGGTCAGCTAGTAAATAAATAAAAACAGTTTCGTCGCTGTCTTCTATTGACATGCATGTGTAAATAATCAATATTGTATTTTTAATCTTTCTTTATTGCTTTCTTTAGTGATCTTTAGAATCTTTTATAATTTGTTTTATCTTAATATGAAGCCCTTCTCTTTCATATTGTTATTAGAACTTTTGAGTTTGTAATTCAGTGGGCTTTTGGTGATGGGCTTTGGTTAGAAAGAAACAACTACAATAGCCAGCATCTTATCTATCGATCATTAGTCGAAAAATTGAACATGCATTATCACTTTCTACCTCGTTCACTTCGGTCCCGGAAACAACACAGAAAGAAAAATTAACGGCTAGTGTACTTATTTCGTTTTTCCTTAACTGCGAGTTCCATATTTTCCATCGTGTTTTGAATTAATTGTACCTATTTGCTGGTGGTGGTATCTAGTGATGGAATTATGAAGTACTGAAGAAGAGTTATTCACTTGTCTAATTTGCAACCAAAGATGCTACACGTATCGTCAATGTGACGTCACTTCCTGATGCCGTGGAGTGGGGGGATTTTTCGGCTCTGCATCGGGTGTACCCACAGACGCACGTCACAGAAAGCACATTTTGAACTTTAGATTCTTCAGTAAGTTATCCTCGAATATTTTTCCTCATTACATTATCCAATATTTTGCATTAAAAAGTTTATTTATTGATTAATATATAATAGATATACACATGCAAAATAATAATAATAATAATCAAACATTTGCAAAGAAAGTAATCTATTTCCGAAACGGTTTTAGTACAAGACCTGAAATGCGCATCAATACCGAAAACAATGTTTGCGTATGCACAGTTCAATCCTTTGAAGCACGGGTGTACTGTAAAATAACATTTCAGAGCACCTACATCGAAAAGTAACAATATTTTGCAATAAAAAGTTTATTTATTAATTAATAAATAATAGATATACACAAGCAAAATAATAATAATAATCAAACATGTGCAAAGAAAGTAACATATTTGTTGCCTAGGGGCCTACAGAACCTGAGGGGCCCGCACACAGGTATAGCCTAGGGGCCTACAGATCCTAAATGCAGCCGTGCTGCTAGCTACGCGTGGTGCAGTCCCTCTGTCCCGTCTGGCGCCGTCGATGGCAATCCCTTGTCCCTGCGCCAGAATTCTTTCCACCTCTTGAGCCAATAGGAGCCAAAAAGGCTCAACCTCTCGCCGATTGGTGGCCACCCTTGGAATAAATAAAATAAAACAGAACGGAGATTAGATCATGTTTTGGTCACATGTGCTGTCACTCTGTTGCTTGGATCCACAATTTTTTCTTGGTGTTTCACTGTCCCCGCTATAATACGATACATCTCAACGCCGAAGCAGCCCTCAGTGTTCTAGCAAATAACACACCACATTGCCTGGCTGTGCGGCCTTCGTGTCTACAGGTCTCTTAGGAAATTACAGACTGAATTAATTGGAGCAGGGGAATCTACAAACAGCGAAGATGTCGATAACGTTTCCACAACTGGAGGCAGTAGACAACTACAAACAGCTTGTTATGACCCATGGAGGAATTAGTTCGACCCTGAGCTTAAATGGCCGAAGTAAAATGTCAGTACTAGACATCCCTAAATCGGCAGTATGAAGTTCTCATAGATAAATGCTAGATGGAGCAAACTGGCCCATCAAGAGTTGAGAAAATTAGCAGAAGAAAACAACTGGAATGAGATAAACCTACAAGAACCTCATTCGAATAGAGGATCGATATGTTCGTGCCAGTGACGGGGAACATCCCATGACGAGTATAGTAGTCCTAAATAGGAGCATAAGAACAATGAAAATCGCACAATTTTGTGATAATCACACATGGATAGAAATCAGCACAAGATGGTATAACGCGATAGAGGTGTCTGTCTACTTCCAACATAAAGATCTGATAAATCTGTACCTGAATAGAATTAGAGATATCTTCAATAGCCTGGACAATCAGAAAATAATCGTAGCAGTGGATGCAAACACACAGTCAGATTTTTGGTACAATAACAACGTGAATGAGAGAGGATCTGATGGAGCTGATTTACGAATTACGTGTGGAAGTAAGAAATATCTCATAATATCTCTTTAATAACAGACGGGAGGCCACATCCAATACAGAGGTAATGATTACCAGAAAACATATGGGGAATATGTTACAAAACTACATAGTTCTATACGGCCAAACCACAAGTGACCACAATATAATTCTATAAGGCTTATCCAGGGATTGACCAGAGGTTGTTAGCGGTGAGAGTATCAAACGCCGGCGGTACAATTTCAGGAGGGTGGCCTGGTGTAGACTACGGGGGGGGGGGGGGACTTCCAAATACTAATGTATCTAATGGAGGGGAAATACGTAGATCATATTGCGAGGAATCTGACCAAATTGATTCAAACAGCATTGAAGGGCATTATTCCACTAACGAAAATAATAGGGGTGAGGGACATTAAATGGAACGAGTGGCTGTATAAACTGAGATCAAATATGTGAATGGCGAGAATGGAAGCCTTTTGGCGGCTGATAGGTATATCCTTCTCAATAGATACAGAGAGAGACAAAAAGCTTTCAAGCATCAACTGCTTATGAGGAAAACTCAAAGTTGGTAAGCATATGTCAGAGAAAATCTTAGTTAGGACTCCTAAGGAATACCAAAGAAGATAGTTTAAGGTAAAATTAGACCACACATAACTTAAGCCATAATAAGGAATGATCATGGAATCATGACAAAAAATTAGACCACTACGGCAGAGGTACTATTGGAACAATTATTACCCTTACCCAACGATATAGAGGACACTGAAAGATATATACATAGAAAAATGCGCAGTGATTAATTACAGATGTACACAGCCGCATCAGAAGGAAAAAACATAACAATAGGTGAGATAATCAGAATCATAAACAGTATGGCGAAACATAAACCCCCTGGTCTGAACAAATAACGGCTGAAGTTCTGCGGGCTCTGGTGGTTCAGTTAACTCCACCTTTTATATACGTTACTAAAGGAATTATAATACTATAATAATACTAGCTGGTACCCACGACTTCGTTCGAGTTTGTAAAGAATTTGTATTGACAGCTACCGACATCTAACAACCATAGCGCACGATGGGAGACGCAATGCGTATTACCACACACAAATGCCAGTCATCTGCGCTATGTAGTTCAGGCAGCAAAGTAAAATTTAAGGACACAAATATCTTTGGATGAAATACGAAAATATCCTTGATCTACCACTTCCAACCACTATATCTTCCACACCCCCACAGTTACCGAAATTCAGCCAACGTTGTGATCGATGGGTGACTCTGTGTTACTTCCACAAAAAAAAAAAAAAAAAAAAAAAAAAAAAAAAAAAAAAAAAAAAAAACCAGTGATCTGCGATAGATAGTTTTCGCTGAAAAGTGATACACCATGAAACATGCCTCTTTGGCAGAAATATGAAATTGCCGCAGGTCAACCACTTTCAACCCCCATTTCTCCCACACCCCCATAGCTACCGACATCTAACAACTATAGTGCACGACAGGAGACACGATTCTACTACCACACACAAACACGAATGCTCTATGCTATGTAGTTGAGGGAGAAAACTGACATATGCGGAGACACATGTCTTTCGTCGAAATACGAAAATATCCTTGATCGGCCATTTTCAACCACCATATCTCCCACAATACCACAGTTACTGAAATTCGGCCGACGTTGTTATGGAAAGGTGACTCTGTGGCACTACCCCACACAAACGCCAGTGATCTGCGATAGATAGTTTTCGGTGAAAAGTGGTACACCATGACACCTGCGCCTTTGGCAGAAATATGAAATTGCTGCGGGTCGACCACTTTCAACCTCCATATCTCCCACACTCCCATAGCTACCGACATCTAACAACCATAGTGCACGACGGGAGACATGATTCTACCACCAGACACAAACACCAATGGTCTATGCTATGTAGTTGTGGCAAGAAAGTGAAGTATAAGGAGATAAAAAATTCTGGTCGAAATATGAAAACGCTCTCCATTGACCAACTTTAATCATCATATCTCCCACATCCCCACAGCCATCGGCATTCGGCCAACGTTGTGCACGACAGGAAACTGCAAGCTATTTCCACACACAAATACCAGTAATATGTGATAGGTAGTGGTGGCTGAAAAGTGAAATATATTAAAACACACGTCTATTTTTATATCTATATAAGATTAACCAATGGGAAGGGAGCGGGGGTATCTGTCCAACCCGAAATCTTATCGGCCTGCCGGCTCAATGTGCTGTGAAAGGTTCAAGAGTTAGAGAGGGTGCAAAAAAGGGCTGCTAGATTTGTTTCTGGAAATTATCGCAGAATGCAATTAGTGAAGGATATGATAAAGGAGCTGAAATGGGATTCATTGCAAGACAGGAGGAGGATTAGGAGGGTCATGGGAGTGTACAGGGGGTATACTGGCGATGAGGCATGGAAAGATATTGGAGTAGGTATGAAAAGGAATGCTTGGAAGGGAAAAGATGACCATGACCACAAGCTGGCACTCGATTTCAGGCACAAGAGTATGGGAAGATTCTCTTTTTTAGGTAAGGGTGTCAGAGAATGGAATGAGTTACCAAGAGAAATGATGAATAATTTACCAACAATGTTGAAAGAATTTAAAGATAAAATTTGTAGAGGACTAATGTAGGTGGGTGTAGGATAGGGGGAAGATGGGGTTGTAGGGAAATTGCCACTGGAGCTTGTGCTCCATTGCAATTAAATTAAATTAAAATATTGAAGTACTGATCACTAAATTGTAACATCACAGTAAACATATAGGAATGAATATGAACCGATACAGCTATAAGGGGCCCACAGGCGATGAACTTGGTTGTCGACCATGTCGTTAACTTTTCGTATTGAAGTCTGTGTGGCAGATTGGTGTTGAGATTCAGGTTAAGGTTTCGGTTGGAATAAGATCAAAAACTTTTGATATTTGATGTTGGCGACCTTGTTGTAGCATCTCTGGGGAAGTTGAAAACAACGTTGTCAACATCAGTCGCGTGCTTGGCTTTGTTAGGTCATTGTTATTATTTATTATACGTTTTCATTTAGTCAGTTTGCTCTAGGTCCATTACTGTTCTTTAGATATGGCAAATATACCGAACATTGAAATTTGAGCATATTTTTTCAACACTTTAAGAGAACTTCCCGAGAGCTATAGAAGGTAAAATCAGAGATTTTCAAGAATCTAAACAAAAATTAATGCTTGGTTAAAATTTTTAATTATATACCAGAAAACTGAGGCAAATGCTAATTTAGAATAGAGTAAAAAATCTGGAGCCGGAGCTGAAGAAGAATACGCGCCAAATTTATGGTATTTTGAAACACTACGAGACCAGGAGATTCAAATTCCTGGTGTGTTAACAATAGACTATGAGCCGGATGAAATTGAAGATGATCAACCCAAAGTAAGTACTAAATTGTTACTTTCAATATTTTATTTACACGCTCAAAGCCAACTCCCAGATGCATAAATTTGTTCCTAGCCATGCACCTATAGTTGTTTAGGAAGCTGCTAAAGTTGTGCCTGGCACTTCAACTTCGTATCCCTGCCCAGAAAAGAGAAAGAAAACTTTTATACAATATATGGCAGAAAGGAATGAACTTTTGAAGAAAGCACTGGGGCAGCTCGCCAAGAAAGAAGAAAACAAAAAGGATGACGCAAGTGCTTTTGCTGAAAACTAGGCCACTTCGTATAGGAAACTGTCTCCAACTCAGCAAGTTTACGCCAAGAAAGCCATAGAAGAAATTCTAGTTTTGGAACAACTCGACTTACTTACCCTCAACTTCTTCGATAGCCCTTCTTCTAATAATTCTGCTGCCCCTTCATCTGGTCCCTCTACTCCACTCCAGTTGCACCAATCTTATCTTCAGTAATGAAATACCTCAGGATCTTTTCTCCAACAATCCCTTTCCTGCCCGGCATATGAAAATGCCATTGTTATTTCTCGAAACCTTGAAGCTGGTGTTTATACCAACGTGCAACAATGACTAACAGACGAGAGCTTTTAGTAAATGAGTTTATTTTTTATTTTGTAGCTACATGAATGTTTTTTATTGAAGAAACTCATCATTTTTATTAACAATGTAACTATAATTATCAATTACATACATTATAAAATAACTCATTTGCTTCTTTTATTAAAATTTAATTATAAGTAATACTACGAGTTTTTATTTATACACCTATTTTGTCAAGGTACTGCTGCTACTTCATTGAAATAAGTAGTAAATTTTTGCTTCATCAGTTTTCAACGGGAATAGGATTTTTTGAGATAGTTCGTTCAAATTTACACAATTGCTGATGGTCATTTCTCCAGGGTGCTAACTGCATTTCACAAGTTGTAGTATTTTCAACATCTACACTTCCCCGCAAATAAACAGACGATTTTTTCTTGTCAAATAATTGCGTATATAACAAATGGTTAGAGTAATTATGGTTGTCTTTTGAGGACTCAAATTTACAACATTCAACAAAACACGAAATCTTGATGCAAGTATGCCAAAAGCCTTCTCAACAATTCTTCTTGTTCGGGATAATCTGTAATTGAATATTACTTCATCATTTGAAAGGTTATCGCTACTGAATGGTTTCATGAGGTTTTTCTTTTTGCAAAGGGAAAGCGTCATCACCAATAAATAAGAATGGCATTTATTCTGAAAAATCATTATGAAACTGGGCGGATTTAGGAATTTTTAATTTGTTGTTCTTACACTTGTTATAAAAAATGCTGTAGGATAGCACTCCACCATCTGATATGCGACCATTAGCACCAGCTTCAACCACTAAGAACTCATAGTTCGCATCAACTATGGCAAGTAAAACTATACTAAAGTTCTTTTATAATTAAAATAGTAAGATTCGCTATAAGCAGGTTTCTTAATTTCCACGTGCTTTCCATTTATTGCACCAATACAGTTTGGAAAGTTCCATCTTCTTCCAAACTCTTCCAAAACTTTCAGCCATTCTCGTTCTGTTGTAGGAACCTGAAATCAATACACACATTTTATTGATAAAAACTAACTGATTAACACATTGACTTTCAAAATCACCTAAGAATTGTAGCAGGTACCTACCTGAATATACTCCTTCAAAACTTTATTTATTGAATCGCAAGTCTCAATGATAATTGTTCCAAGACTTTGTGGCGGTATGGCTGTGAGGAATTTTAAATCTTCGAAGCTCTGCTCGCTAACTAAAAACCGCAAGGTTGCAGATAGCAATTCATTCACAGTAATAGAACTTCTCATTTTTGTGTCATGTTTTTTAAGAAATGGTCTCACTTTATCCAACAATTCGTCGAAGATTCTATTGTTCATTCTTAAAAGGTTTTTTGAAATCGTCAGGTGCAGTGACGCATAGTTCACTCATTAAATTGGAATGAGAAAATTGGGAACGGTTTTGATACCTTTGCTTTGACCAAACTTTCCTCTTTTTAGCCGGACGCACCTCACCTTCACATAACTCACTTAAAATCAAAAACTTTAATATTTCCGCACTCATTTTTCAATAATCTAGCAGCAACAGAAATCGCTCAGCAAATAAATGCCGTTAACACTTCCTCTGTTTACAATTAGGTAGACAACATTTAGTTTCGTCTGTGGCAAATGCTGTCAACAAAGTTGACAACAAGATTGACGATCAAGTTGATCGTCTGTGGGCCCCGTTAGAGCGGGTCGATCAAAGATGTAATAAATAGATCGGTAGATTTAGTTAAAAGTAGATGTATCAAATATGTTATAGGAATCTTTGTCGTCATCTTGGGTGTTTTTGATAATTTTTGGTGGCCGATGTTGTACCGTCGCCTAAGAGAAATGTCCTAGCAGTCTATATAACACACTGAAGGATTATTGTAAAAATCGTTACGCCCCTCTGAGATACCCTCAATGGAAAGTAGATAACATTTGACCAACGGATGCCTTCAGGGGTCGATCAGTGGACCAGTCTCTTCGCATTGAAGGATTAGCCCCACTGTCCTTTTCCAGTCTCAGGGACTATTCCCATCTCTTCCTTGGTCTATCTGTACTTCTTCTACCATTAGGTCTATATTGATCTACTATTTTTGGTAATCGTGCATCATCCGTTCTATACAGATGGTCTCTCTAGTTATTCCTATGTTCCTCTGTCTTGTGATTATACTATATATATTTTAACTCCTCTCTTTGGTCTCATTTCTTATTAGATCTAGCATTGCACATACCTTTACAGGTCTTAGGAATTTCATCTCCGCCACTTGTATATGGCTTTTATCTCTTCTTTTCATTATCCAAGATTCACTTCCACAGAGAAGCATAGGAACTGCCATCACTTTATAGCATTTTTTCATCTTTGTGTCTCTGCGCGTCCTATTTCCCAAGGTTTTAGCTATCATTCCATACATCATCTGATACTTGTTCACTCTATTATCAATATCATTGCTTACACTATACGATGGGGTGCCAAAAAAAACGAAATTATTTTCTAAACGTTATATATTTTCATAATTTTTTACAAAACAACCTTAACTCGTTCAAAATACTTTCTATTACAACTAATACATTTGTCCTACCAGTGTTTCCACTGTTTGAAACATTTTCTGTAGTCATCTATATAAATGGCTGATAGCTCCTCCCTCGTTTTTTTCTTGACCTCTTCAATATTGTCAAATCGGTGTCCTATTACGCCCCTTTTCATGCATGGAAATAAGAAAAAATAGCACAGAGCCAGGTCAGGCGAGTAAGATGCGTGGGGCAATGGAACCATGCCATTTTTAGCCAAAAACTGCTTGACAGAGACAGCTGTGTGTGCAGGTGCATTGTTGTGGTGGAAGAACTAGTCTCCTGTGTGCCTCAAATCGGGTCTTTTTTTGACAAACACTGTTGAGTAATCTTCTTAAAACTTCCAAATAAAAGGTTTGATTGACGGTCTGATGTGGGGGAACAAACTCTGAATGAACTACGCCATTGGCATCAAAAAAGTAATAAGCATTATTTTAATGTTTGATTTGACTTGACGACATTTTTTGGACGGGGTGACAGTGACGTCTTCCATTGGCTTGGCTGTTTCTTTGTTTCTGGACCGTAACCTTAGCACCATGACTCATTACCAGTAATGACCTTTGACAGAAAATATGGATCAATTTCAAGCTGTTGTTTCAGAACATGACATGTTTCAACTTGACATTCTCTTTGATTGTCAGTCAGATCCCGAGGAACAAACTTGGCAGCAACCCTTTTCATTCACAAATCTTTGGTTAAAATTCGCTAAACAGAGCTGCAAGATAACCAACTAATCTCTGACAGTTGATCAATTGTCTGTCGACGGTCTGAGAGTACAAGCTCTCTAATTTTTTACAACATTTTCGTCGATTCGGGCAGTTGATGGACGTCCAGAACGAGGTTTGTCAGCAATCGACATGTCGCCATTTTTAAACCGAGCGAACCACTAGTACACTTGGGTTTTCCCTTAGCGTCATCTTTGTAAGCTATTTTCAACATTAAAACAGTTTCAGAAGCACTTTTGCTGAGTAGAAAACAATATTTTACAACTGCACGTTGTTCACTTAAACTTGCCATCATCAAAACCGAAACAATAACAAACAAGCACCGAACGTGGTGGGTGAGCCGTTAACGCTCTGGCCACGCATTCGGGAGGACGCCCGTTAGAATCCCCGTCCGAGCATCAAGATTTGGGTTTTCTATGGTTTCCCCAAATCATTCCAGGCGAATGCGGAGATGCTTACTTCAAAAAAAGCCCATGGCCGTATTCCTTCCACAAAAAGAAAAGAACACCAAAGCAGCGTTAACAAACCCAATGATTGTCGATTAAGAGAACAAGTCAGGTCTACAACACGGGTGGCACTGCAATGAGTTGCTCTATAAACGCCTAGCAATAGAAACGCGTACTATACAAGCTCTGAACACACAATACTATTCCGCTTATTTTTGGGTACCACATCGTATGGTATGTAACGCCACTACCAACGTAGTTATAATGCGAAACTTTTCAGTCAGCTAGCCATTTATAGCTATTTTTCTCTAGTAGGGTCTCAACCACAGAGAGCCATTATTTTGGTTGTGTTCGTGGATATCTTCAGGTTGTAGTGTTCTGAACACATTTGAAATTTATGAAGGTCTCCTTGTAATCCATTCTCAGTATCCTCTATTGCAGTAGGTTGTAAGCATCTAAGAGTACATTTTGGGACCGGCCTTATCCTAAGTTTATATCCTTCGTTGGATATTCGTTCTGCCACATATTAATGGCATCGTTCAGATATTAGAGCTGTAGCAAACCATATGTATTCTTTACCCAGAAATCCACTTAGTTACTCGCATTTGTGCTACATATGTCAGTATGATTCAATAAACGCATGAATACGACGCATCATGCGGGAACTTGAACTGTTCGTGCAGTGGTTAAGTAAATCTGAACGAGAATGGACAGTTGATCATCGCGCGTCATGTATTTCTGGTAATTTTGATTTGAATTCGTTTCGTTACAAAAGAAACTGTTTGAGTACAAAGTTGTTGCCCATACATTGTTTTAATATAATTAATACTATTAAGTGTTGATATTTTTGAAGAAGAAAGTAATTTTGAAAACATAAATAGTTATTTTGTATCTTTGCTTTTGTTAAACAGTAAAACTTACAGTGCATAATTTGTAAATAGAAGAATTTGATAGGTAATTAGAATTTTTTTTTTTTTTTGGTCGATTGTACTTTAGTGAGATTTTATTGATTTCAAACATTGATGAAATGTGTTTGTTCTAAAATGCTATATTTTAACATCAATTTTATTTTGCAATATAATTTACTAAAACTTCGAAAAGTACGAATGAAGTCATCCGTAATCTGTAAGCGACGTGTTGCGATGCTTCATGCTAGTGATCGATTGTATCAGATGTAAGAAATAACGAAAATATACGATAGTAAGGAAGTCATCCCGTATGCAATCCACTCGTTGTAATGCTTCATGTTAGCACTCGAGTGAATCAAAAGTAAGGAGTGTCGTAACGATACGGTTGTAACGAGAACATAGCACAATATTTCGTTACTTGTACAGCTCTATCAGATATGTTAAACAGTGTTGAGGAAAGAAGAAACCCTTGTCTCACGCCTTGGTTAATTGTTAACATTTGCTGGGCGTTCCTTTTTTCGACTAGTATCTATACATATAATAAGCACGTCTGTCATATATGTCGAGCAACCGCCGCCGTGAGCAGCAGTCATCGACTTTCTTGTGTGTTTAATCTAAAGTGTGCAAGATAGACTTTGTTTTTATCTTTGAATTTTCTGTGTAGGCAGTGAGTCAGCAGTCGAGCAACCGTAGCAGCAGTAGCCAACTTCTGTGTGTGATTTGAATTGTGCTAGTTTTTGTCGTTATCTTTGTATATTGCCTGTTTATGTAGTGTGCCAGTCAGTTGAGCCTCCGCAGCCGTAGCCAACTTTTGTGTGTGATTTGAATTGTGCTAGTTTTTGTCGATATCTTTGGATATTTCCTGTTTAGGTAGTGTGCCAGTCAGTTGAGCCTCCGCAGCCGTAGCAGCAGTAGCCACGAGCCTTAGCAGCCGTTAGTAGCGGTCGCCGATTTTTGTGTATTCATTTGTAGTTCGGTTTTTGTCTGTTTCAGGTGACATGGCTTGTGCAAAGTGTTCTGGTAGGCGTCTGGTTCTCGAGGAGATTCTTAATACTATGGCGTCTCTTCAAGCGCAGGTATGGAGCATCCTAGACGAGGAGCGGCAGTGCTTCGAAGAAATTCCGCAGCCAACTGTAATGGAACCGGCAAGTTTTGATTTTCAGGTTCCAGTTGCAGAAAACGTCTGGCATCGTGTGGATCGGAGAAAGGCGTCGAAACTCCCAATTAGCCGAAGGGAAAATGATACCTTGCCCCTAAGTAACGCGTTTTCTGTGTTGCAGGAAGTTGTAGATTCAAGCGCGAATGGCCCAGAAGAGCAGCAGGGAAGATTTACCCGCAGACCCCGAGCCTTGCCAGGAAAAGGTTTACTGGTCAGTGGCAGCTCCAACGTGCGACGGCTGGAGAAACCGCTACGGGAATTAGCCACGAAGAACGGTGCAGATCCTCATACTAACGTTCATTCCGTTTCTCTTTCAGGAGCAACCGTACCACGTGTCATGGAGGCCATTCCAAAAGCGATTAGGGAATCGAACTGCCGTCAGTTAAGAGTAGCTGCGCACGTTGGCACTAATGACTCGTGTCGTGTTTCTGTTCCAGATATAGTTAAATCCATGGACAAGTTGGGCCGAAAGGCGTATGAAGCCGCCCGGGAAAATTCAGTTTCATTACAGTTCTCAATTTGCAGTGTGGTGCCGCGTGTCGATTGTGGGGAGGCTGTGTGGTGGAAGATCTTTAATTTAAATAGTAATTTGCAGGAGCTGTGTCGCAAAAACAACTGGGGCTTCGTCGACCTTCGTCCGATGATAGCTGCCATGCTGGGACGCATTTGACAGGTCGGGCGTCCACTACACACCTAGAATGGCGTCCAAGGTGGCTGCTAAAATTTGGAACCGCCTTGATATGAATTATTTTTTAGGAACAGCGTGAGGCCCGAGGATCCTTCATTTCACCGAAGAGGATGTGCTGATAACATAGAAGCTGGTCCCGGTAGGGATGGCGCGAATAATTTTAATATTACAGCTCCAATTACTTCACCCGTTTACCGTCAGAGTGCGAGTATGAAAAATGCTATTTTAGACTCCACAAATAACAATACGAAGCAGCTAAGGATAATGGTACTAAATTGTCGGAGTATTAGAGGGAAAGTAGCGGATTTTCACGCCTCAGTTGCGACTAATGATGTCGATATAATACTTGGAACCGAGAGCTGGTTGACGCCTGAAGTTGAATCTAGCGAAGTATTCGGTCCTCATTTCAATGTTTTTCGGAAGGACAGAACTGTCTCAATGGGCGGGGGTGTGTTCGTGGCCGTAAGTAAAACCGTTAATTGCTCTGTCGTAACTGAAACGGAAAATTTTTGCGAGTTAATATGGGTCAAGGTAAAAATTGGCAAAAATTTAAAGTTCATACTCGGGTCATTTTATCGACCTCCGGATTCTGATTTAGCTAACGCGGAATACTTCAGGGAGTCGCTTAATAACATTTACAAAAAATTTCAAGGACATATATTGATCGTGGGTGGTGACTTTAACCTACCGTCGGTTAGGTGGGACACATACACGTTCAGGTTGGGTGGAAGAGATAGGTTAATAACCGAAACGTTCCTAGAATCATTTGCAGAAAGATCTCTTGAACAGATGGTCGAAGAGCCAACACGGTGCGACAAAGATTCCTCGTCCATTCTGGATCTTTTTCTAATTAGCAATCCTGATATTGTAGATAAAGTTTGTATAGAAGACGGTATAAGTGATCACAAGGCGGTTGTGGTAACGTTAAACTCCAGTCTGAGTCTGAAGCATGACAAAGAGAAACTCGTGTTTTGCTTCGATAAGGCAAACGATGCGGGTATGGTTGACCACTTTGCGAAAGAATTTTGAAACGTACACGCTAAATACAAATGTTGAGGAACTTTGGTTTAATTTAAAAGAACTAATATGGACCGGTTTAAACAAGTTTGTTCCTGAAGAAGTGTATTAAGGTCAGTAATAACTTCCCTTGGTTCAATAGGGAAGTGAAACGTTTGCTCAGGAGGCAAAGGCGTTTACATGCCGCGGTGAAAAAATCGGGGGACTCATCTAATCGTGCTAAATTAGTCCAGTTGCGTGCGGAAGTGCGTAAGGCAATGCGCGATGCGTTTAAAGAATTCCAAGCCAGGAATTTATCCGAAGATCTGATTACTAATCCAAAAAAGTTCTGGTCGTATATCAAAGTAATAAGAGGCTCTCGTAAGGTTATGCCGTCGCTGATTAAAGAAAATGGTGAATTATCAGAAACAAGCGTAGAGAAAGCAGAAATTTTGAATGATATATTTAAAAAGGCTTTCACGATAGAAAACTCAGAGGAGATACCGATATTTAATAATCGTACCGACAAAATTATGAATGATCTCGTTCTTGATGTCGAGGGAATAACTAAACTGCTTATGAATGTAAAAACCAATAAGGCTCCCGGACCAGACGGTATTCCTACAAGATTCTACTCAAGATACGCAAAGGAAATTGCACCGTATTTGATGAAATTGTATACCGTCTCTCTGGATCAAGGAAAAATACCAGCCGAATGGAAGACCGCTATCGTAACTCCAGTGTTTAAAAATGGGAATGTTAATGATCCTCAGAATTATAGGCCGATCTCGTTAACTTCAATATTTTGCAGGATTTTAGAACATATCATCTATTCGAATGTCATGCGGTTCTTGGATGAAGGTGAGCTTTTAAATCCAAATCAACATGGATTCAGGAAAGGCCGATGCTGCGAAACACAACTTGCACTTCTAATTCACGACTTGTGCCGAATTATAGATGAGCAATCCTAGGTTGATTTGGTTCTATTAGACTTAAAAAAGCTTTCGACACTGTGCCTCACACTAGGTTACTTAGGAAACTTCGCGGTTACGGCATATCTAGACAAATATGCGACTGGGTTGCAGACTTCCTGAAGGGCAGAACACAGTGTGTAGTTCTCGACGGTGAGCGTTCATCACTTACTGAAGTGGGGTCTGGAGTTCCCCAGGGAAGCGTGTTAGGGCCTCTGTTGTTTCTCATATACATCAATTATCTATGCGACATAATAGGGGGAATGAAAAGATTATTTGCCGATGATGCTATAATTTATCGCGAAATCAAAACCCAGGACGACTGCGCTTTGTTACAAGACGATATTACGAAAATAATTGCGTGGTGTAAAGATTGGCAGTTGGAGTTAAACGCTAAAAAGTGCCAAGTCATGCGTGTAAGTAAAAAGGTGACACCATTTAACTATGAATATACGATTAATGACACTGTCCTTAGAACGGTAGATTCCGCTAAATACCTAGGGTTAACAATTCGTATTAATTTGTCGTGGAATGAGCATATCGAGAATGTAATGGGGAAAGCAAATCGTATGCTCCGATTTCTAGGTCGTAATTTAAATCAATGCACTCAGGAAGTTAAATCGATTGTATACAAGTCACTAGTAAGTCCTCACTTAGAGTATTGTTGTTCTGTATGGGGACCCCATCAAAAGGGGTTAATGGAGGCTTTAGAGAAGGTCCAAAGAAGAGCCGCCCGATTCGTGACAGGTATATATAGTTGGAGGGAAAGCGTAAGTGCGATGTTGAAGGAGTTAGGTTGGGAAGACCTGGAACACCGAAGGCGTTGCTCTCGACGGAAGCTAATTGAAAAATTCACGACAGATGTATTTCGGAATGGCAGTCATCAAATATTGCTACCAGCAACATTCATATCTCGAAATGACCGTGAAAATAAGATAAGAGAAATCAGGGCCAGAACCGATTCATTTCTGTACTCATTTTTCCCACGAGCGATTAGGGAATGGAATAGAAAGGATTTACCGGGCGAGTAAACTTAAAATCCGACAGGAGTAGCTTTCGATAAAGCACTCCAGCCATCCTGATCTGGGTTTTCCATGGTTTTCCCAGATCACTCCACGCGAATGCGGGGATGGTTCCTCACAATAGCCCATGGGCGCCTCCTGCCATATCCCTTATAACCCTTCCAAACCATAACCCTTCTCGATAGGTGCTATGCACCCTCCGCCACACACTTTTAGTGAATCGCGGAGTAATAATAATAATATGACGTCACTCTTTTACTTCACGCAATGACGTCACGCTTTACGACATTGTTCTTGGTTATGCACGTTATTTAATAACATTTCGAAGCATCGGCGAATAAATTAACTGACAGAACATTGAAAAAAGTATGTATTGGGTTTAAATCGTCATATCAATCATTAGATGCTTATATTTATGCATTATTCTTTTAATAAATAGAATTATTCCTTAAATTCTTGGTTCATAGATGTGTAGGATAAAAGTTTTAATTTTCTAACATCAATGTTAGCGAAAGATTTGATTAGATTGTTACTTAGCATGGGTCAGAATTACAACTGGCATTTGACGCTACAGCAGAGGGCGTGAATAATTTAGGTTTTATTTTCAAAATAATTTAAACTGTGCCCTATTATTGAAATTATTAAATCGTTTGAACTGGAATAGTTGAACACTGATCGTGAACTGTGCAGCCTACACTACAATTAGGCTAAAACAAATATTACATGTCATAATGTAAGTTTATAAGATTTATTTTAATCTTCTTTGCTTTCACCGAGTAATATTACTGAGGCTATTATTTCCGCAACATGTAACGCAAAGAAAGGTGTAAAAATCCTTGAAGATTTTTGATCAAATTTAGGTTGTTGAGTAATCACTGGGACTCATCAAGGGATTGTCGTTTTGCTCTCAAAACTGTTGCACACGTTCGTTGTGTGATATTATTTGATATATGTTACTCTTAGAGTTGTAAAATATATCCATCCTTACAAACTTCACTCGATTGACGATTAGTGCCTTAAAGTTAAGCAGCGAGCTACTGACAGAAGGCTATAGTGATGTATAATGATAACGCAAACGTTCCTTCGACTATATTATTTAGAAATATGTTTCTATTACACCCATCAAGATAGTATATAACAGACAAACTTTAAGCAAAAAAAAAAAAAAAAAAAAAAAAAAAAAAATAAACCTACCGTAAGGTAACACGCTAAGCGATTAGAGTACGCCATTTGTTATCATACGCAACCTCCAAAATTACTAATATTACATGCAACAAAATGCACCAATGACCAACAACAATGAAAATCAAACCAACTTAACTTTATAATAAAAACAAAGTCCATGAAACTACAAAAGGAAGCGTCTGTGTCCATTCTAGTCCAGGCTACATTCCAACTTATCCACAGGCGCCGCTAATAATTCTGCTCGAAAATCATGATTATTAAAAGTTTAATAAATCCAAATTTCTAGCGAATTATGCTTTAACAACAAGAACCAGGTTCAGGTTGCATTTCAACTATAAAAACTAAACTCCTTCGCTCGCTAACTGTTCAAAGTTTTTTGTATGTAATTTGTTCCATATTTATATTTTTGATGGCTATGATAGCAAGATATTGCCGAATAATGTAGTTGAAAGAACTTGTGTAAGATCATCATACTTCGCTATATAGCTTCTACCAGTCGCTCACGTTACAGCACTTTTTGAGTGAGGTTTGTGAGGTATGTGTACATTTTACAGCTCTAAGAGCAACACACATTTAACATTATAATCTATCGAACGTGTGTAACAATTTTAAGACCAAAAGGACAATCCCTTTAAGAGTCCCAGTGATTACGCTAGAGCCCAAATTTATATAGCGACACATTATTGCCACTAAAATACGATACAGAACATGTATTAATATGCGTGAGATTGAAGTTTTGTTTTTCTGACGGCAAGTGTGTGCTTAGGTTGAAATGCAACTTGGACCTGGATGAAAAAGAAAACTTTTTGTTACAGCGCAAGGCATGAGGAATTACATTGAATTTTATTTTATAACAATTCTATTTAGTTAAGCAATTGCTAAGAAATTAAATGTCAAAACACTGAAAGAAAAGTATATATTTCATTTAAATTGACATATTAACTATCAGGTTTTTTTTTACTGAAATCATAACAAACATGAAGATCCAAATTGATCGCGATCTATGTGTCCTAAACCACAATTAAATATTAAGTGGCATAGCGTAAGTTGTTAAGATTTATTTTTAGCATCCTTTATTTTCACCGGGGTCATTATTTCAGCCAATGTAAAGTATTTCATTCGTTAAAACATCGATCTTCATCACAGGTAATAAGAAAGGTTTAAGAACCTGTGAAGATTTGGGATCAAGTTTATATCGCCATGCATGATGACACTGACATGCGATACAGGTAGGCTTGCCAGACGTCCCGGTTTGACCGGGACAGTCCCGGTTTTTAGACAAAGTCCCGGTGTCCCGGCCGGTTTACCTTCCGTCCCGGTAAAAATTAAATTTGGTTATAAACTATAATTTATAGATATAGATGACCAAAAATGTCTTAAAACAATTAACTGTGAAGTATAACTTAGGATAATTACTTTGTCATTTATTTAACTGTACTGTATGAAAAGTGAAAACAATAAAAGAATGAGGGTCTGCTAATAAATAAATATAAAAATATTGTCATCACATCGCCTTCTCTCTCCAATCATGACCATGCGCATGCGCTCTCCGGGCGAGTCCAGTATTGTATTAGTATTACACATGGAGGAAGGAATATTCCTTCCTCCATGGTATTACACTCCTCGTGTGCAGTAACAGTGTTACTGTAACATTGGACTCGCCCACCTTCACCCCGGCGAAAGTCGCCTGCGATAGAAATGTCAGTCTGTTCCTGCCTAGCCTACGGTGCCTGTTGTGTTAGAGAGCTAACGCTGTTTTACAGTATTTATGTTTCAAGTTTAAGTTCATGCTTTCTCAGTGAAAATGCCTAGACGTTCGTGTAAATTCAATGAAGATTTACAGAATGAATTTACTTTTTTGAAAAAGGTATGTACCGGTGGTCAAGGCGATAGAGTTAAATGCATTGCAATTCTGAGTTTTCGGTTGTTCACGGTGGGCGATCCGATATAAAAGATCATTTGCAGTCTGTTAAACACAAAAAGAGTTTAGCATGTGCTGCTGGCTCGTCAAAAATGAGTAGTTTTTTTTTTAAGACTGCGAGTTCTAATGACAAAAACTTAGACTTAGCAGCGAAAGAGGTGACCTTTGCTTACCACACAGCAAACAATAGCCTAAGTTTTAATTCGAACTCTTGTTCATCAAAACTGATTTCCAAGTTTTTTGAGCCTAAATTCTCACTCGGAAAAACTAAGTGTGAGGCAATAGTTTTAAATGTCATAGCTCCTTTAGCTCAGGAAGAGCTTAAAGAAGACTTAACCAAGTCAAACTATGTATATGTATGCATGGATGCATCAAACAGAAAGGAGATAAAACTTGTGCCAATTGTTGTGCGCTATTTTAATCCTAATTCAGGTGTGCAAGTAAAGCTTTTAGATTTCAAATCTGTGGCGGGTGAAACATCGGAAACCCTGACAAATCACTTGTGCTCTGTCCTGTTGCAAAACGATTTGAACAACAAAGTAGTTGGCTTTTGTGGAGATAACTGCAACACTAACTTCGGAGGTGTGAAAAGAGCAGGGAAAAACAACGTTTTTCATCGACTCAAGAATAGCCTAGGGCAGGAAATCAATGGAATCGGATGTGGAGCACACATTGTGCACAACTGTGTGCAAACTGCAGTAGATAGTCTCCCAATCGATATTGAAGCCTTGCTTGGGAAGATTTATAAATACTTCCACATATACACAGTCCGTGTAACAAAACTAAAAGAATTTTGTGAATATGCCGAGGTAGAGTACCACAAACTCCTTCAACATGGGAACACCCGGTTTCTATCAATGATGCCTGCGCTGGAAAGACTTTTACAAATATTTGAAGGTCTGAAAGCATTTTTTTAGACCAAGAAATGTGTCCATCAGCAATAAAAAAATTTACTGATTCAAAGGGCGAGCTCTACATGTGGTTTGTCCATGGACAGCTTGCACTGTTTAACAAGGCCATTCTGGGAATGGAAAAAAATAACACTACATCTTTTGAGGTTGCTGAAGCTCAAAATGCTCTTAAAAGAAACCTGACAGAAAGAAAGGCTTCAAACTTTATCCCTATGGCCGCAAAGAACATCTACAAGAATCTAGATGAGCAAGTCCAAAACAGTGTGAAAGAAGAATTTTATGGCTTTTATGAGAGATGCATTGCATACTTGGACCTCTGGGAGAATAGTTTTGGAAACGCTGAACAGTTTTCATGGATCAATCTGACCAAAACAAATGCTGTTGATTGGAAAAACGCCGAAACTTCTGCTGACACTATTAATAGAAACCTTCTTGATGTACGCGGTATGAAAATAAACAATGATTAGTTGTTTGACGAAGTTGTGCTTGCTAAGCAGTACTTGCAGTCAAACTGGGAACAGTGGAAGCAAGAGGCGGCCACCAGAAATGTGATTATTTCAAGTGAAGAAAAATTGCTCAGGCTGTTTCGTCACTTCAAGGAGAATCAGAGAGAAGCCCCCAATCTGGTCAACATTGTTGAGTACGCCTTCTGCTTACCTGGGACATCAGCACCAGTTGAGAGGGTATTTTCTTTGATGAACAATGCATGGACTGATGACAGGGGTTTGATGAAGGAATCTACAGTTAAAGGCTTGATGACATGTAAAATTAATATCGGATTAACTTGTGAAGATTTTTACAACAAGATTAAAACCAAAAAAGACTTTCTAAAAAAAGTGCTCACCAATGAAAAGTACATGTAAAAACTGTTAAAATTGTTATTCCTCATCCAAAGGGTTTCTTCTCACAATCTTACTTAGTCAACTTATTACATTTATATGTAAACACTCACATATAATAAATAAAATATTTAAGTATGTATTTTAGTATAATTTATTATTACCCCTGGTTTAGGTTCCTAATCAGTAATTACTGACCATTAACCATTTATTAGGTATTCATAGCATTGAGAATAAACTACCCTCTAAAACACTCTGAAACCCACCAAAGGTGTGGACCCATAAATACCCATGACGCTGGTGGGGGGGGGGGGGGAGTGGGGGGCCTAGTGTCCCGGTTGAACATTTCAAAAATCTGGCAAGCCTAGATACATGGAATGTATTGATTCGCGTGTGATTGAAGCTTTGTTTTTCTAGCGGCAATATTATCGGAGTGGGGGTTAGGCTGAAATGCATCCTGGATCAAGTTGACAACTGAAGATTTTTTTACAGCACAAGGTACGATAAATAACAATGAGATTTATTTTATAACAATTCTATTTAGTTAAGCAACTGCAGAAAATAAATTACCATAACACTGCGTTAATCCCGTCATTTTTGGCAGTCTTTGGGGCTGGTTAAAATATAAACTATACTGATTCTATAATATGTTTTGAATATCCATTCCTATGAAGGATTTTCCTCAACAATTTTCTGTCTACTTTGTCATAAGCCTTCTAACAAATGCAATAAATGTCGGTAAGCTACATTCGCTCATTTTCTCTATCATTCTATTTATAATATGTATATTATCTGAACAAGAACCTACTAGCCTAAATCCATTTTAAAATTTTGGCAGTTTGGCTTCAGCTATGGATCACAATCTAGCATCTTGGCAGAGTTTTTATATCGTTCATTTAAAATAGTTATTTCTCTATAATTGGAGGTCAGTTCAGTCTCCTTCCTTGAAGATATAGATTATAGTTGCTATTCGCCAAAGTTCAGGTAATTTACCTTCAAACCACCGCATGTTTACTAGATATAAAAGCCGATACTTTAGTAGTATTCCCCATACTTAAGTAATTCTGCAGCTATTACTTCCGATACTGCCGTTTTTTTGTTTTTTGATTTGCTTAAAGCTTCATCTATCGTTATATGATCTAGTCATTCTGTTTCTGAAATTGGGTCTTCTTTTATCATCACTTTGTCATGAAACCAGAGGCTTTTGTAGTGTTTTGCCCATTATTGTAGTTCTATTACTTCGATATGTGCATTATTTCTGTTCTTTTCAAACTCCTTAGCATTTTAAGGGAAAAGTCCGTGAGTCCATAAATATCATTTTCTATCCGACGGACAAATTTTTTTCAACTTTCTCTATGTGCTTCTTACTAAGAATCTTGTTTAATTTCTTTTTTTGCTTAGAATATTATCTTTCCATATCTGTACACCTGTGTAAATTTGAAATAAGCCTTCCGTTTCTCCTCCACTGTTTCTATTATTTCGTCGTTCCATATCATAAGACACGTCCTTTTTCTACTCATTTTTGTTTTACCTAAAACTTCTGCTACTATTTTCGTGACATTCTTTTATGTTATGCAGTTCTGTATCTATATCTCCTTCTGTTTCATCGTTTTCGAAGAGATAATTAGTTGACTGGAGTGGATGGACGGATTACTGGGGCTGGTTACCAATGCAGACGACTTGCTTTTGCTTATTGAGAGTCGTTCTAGACAAGATATCTTTACTAATATTATAAATGTGAAAGTAACTCTGTCTGTCTCTCCGTCTGTCTGTCTGTTTGTTACGTTTCTTGGGCTAAACGGTTACTCTGAACGTGATGAATTTTGACAGGGAGATGCTATTTAACATTAGGATGGACATGGGATACTTTATTCCGCATAGATAAGAACATATTGTCATTACATTATAAAAACTCTCTGAACTGTAAAAAGACAAACACATAATATGTATATGTTCTTGTAATGTGTAGTATTACATGGCAATGGTAGCGTAGCGCAGTAGTATCATGCTTACTTCTTATGAATCCCTTCGTGTGACTTCGGGTTCAAACCCCAGCGGGAGCAAAACTTTTTACGAATTGTTTTTCATAGTTTGAGCCAGGCATAGGATTTTGTATAAACGAGACCATGTTCTGGCAAATCTTTGGCGCTATAATAGTGCCCTAAGTGCTTACTTTATTCACGGTATACTGGTTCCACAAGCTGTTTTTGTGTGATATAACTAATAATATTATATATGCCAAAGAAAGTCTCCGTCTTTTTTTTTACGTTTTGATGACAATATGCGTATAAAGACGACAAGGAAATACTTTGTATCTTTAGGAACGAAATAGCATACTTTTTTCCGATATGAATAACAGTTTTAGTCATGAGACAGATTCGACGGTAGAATGGCATATCGATAGCATTCCCGTCATATTATGCAGACTCTGTGTTGTTTGGGACATATCTTATGTACCTTTCAGCTTTGTATATCCAATTATAGCAATCAAATTCTAAATCCACGCGTACGAAGTCGCGGGTAACAGCTAGTAGAGAATAAATCTAAAGTACGAGGCAAGTTTGTTAAGTAAGTACCGTTTTGAAATTACAAAAAAGACGTGCAAATATATATCAATAATTTTATTTTTACATGAAAGCCTGTACCTTACTCTACTTTTCTACATAATTCCCTTCAATATTGAGGCACTTGTCATAACGTAGTACCAGTTTTTGAAAACCCTCCTCATAGAAGACTGCCGCCTGACTTGTTAACCACTAGCATCACAACTGGTTTGACTTCGTTATCGTCTTTAAGACGCTGACCGCCCAGGTGTTTCTTCAAGAGCAGGAACAGATGGTAGTCACTGGGCGCCAGATCAGGGCGGGTGATCTAGAGTTTCCCATCGAAAAGATGTCATGAGATCTTTGGTCTGATTAGCCACATGTGGACGGGCATTGCCATGCAGCAAAACGATGCCCTTGCTCAACTTGACACGTCTTTTTTTCTGGATTGAACGGCGCAGATTGTTCAATGTCTCACAATAAGCTGCTGCATTGATTGTCTCATTACAAGGCAGAAATTTCACGAGCAATACTCCTTTTCTGTCCCAAAAAACTGTGCACATGATTTTCCGGGCAGAAATCGTTTGCTTGAACTTCACTTTTTTTGGTGAATCTGAATGCCGCCATTCCAGGGACTGTTGCTTTGATTCAGGTGTGACTTAGGCCACCCATGTCTCATCGCCCGTAACAATGTGCCTTAAGAAACCATCACCATCGTTGTGGTACCGCTCAAGGAAAGTCAATGCACTGCCCAGACGTTTGGTTTTGTGCACATCCGTTAACATTTTCGGTACCCAACGTGAGCACAATTTTCGGTAATTCAAGTGCTCGGTCACAATGCCATACAAAACACTAAGAGAAACGTTAGGAAAGTCATCACACAAGGAGGAAATCGTAAAGCGTCTGGCACCTCTGCAAATCTTAGTATCTTCTTATTGTACTGTTAGGAAGGTGAAACCTCCTTTGGCTTGTACTAAAAATTTGTTAAACACATCCTTTGGTCCTTTCGCACATCTCAACAATATGTCATGCAAAGTTCAGAAACTTATCGGGAGTGGCGCCAAAGTATTTGGTTGTTGCTATATAAAGTAGGTACCATGAATTTATTCACTGTATTATTTCCTATTTTTTAGGTTATTTTGTGTAAAAAGTGGATAAATTGCGCGAGATTAAATATTTCCTGCTCGCTGCTTTTGTTTTACATTGAAGAAGTGTTAAGGATTCTTTTTAAAGTGTCGGTTGGCTTTGTATGCAGGTGAGTGAATTAGTAAATGCTCAACGCTTTTTGTATTGCATGGTGTGCCAGTGACGGACGGATTGCGTAGGGTTAGGAAGGAGCGATATTAATCGATATTTGCGAAATACCGATAATAAAGTCAAAAATATTTATTTTTAAATATCTATAGTCACAACTTACAATTTCAAATTGTAGAAAATGAAGGTTTTCTGAATTAAATGAAAGTCGCTTGCCCATTGTACAAGGTGCCTTCACGATTCACTTTGAAAATAATGTTAGAAACTAGATATGACGTTATTAGAGAACACTCCAAAGGAAAACTTCAGAAAGTGAGTGCTTTGACTTTAACGACAGACATTTGGACAGACACGAAGCAAACTAGAAGTTTTTTTGGGAGTGACTGTTCTATTTTGTAATGAGGAGGAACGATTAGAATCTGTATCGTTAGGAGTGTATGATTTAACGGATATTGCGGAATACATAGCGGATACATTATTGAAGACCTGTAACGAGTGGAATATTGAAAGCAATAAAATTGTGGCCGTTGTCATTGATGCTGGCACCAGTATTGTTAAAGCAATAGAAATTGCATTTGGTAGAAGTCGTCATATACACTGCTACGCCCACATGTTGAATTTGGTGGCACAAAAATCTATCAATGAAACGTCTAATTTGTCTGACCTAATAGCTGCAATTAAAAGAATTGTTACGTGGTTTAAACAATGTGTTGCCGCTATTGATGAATTGAGGTGAGAATCCGATTTGAAACTGATTCAAGATATGTCCACACGGAACTCAACATTTTACATGATTGAAAGATTGTTAAAACTGCGCCCTCCAATCAATAACATTATTAATTGCCACACCAGTGCTCCAGAAATGTTGTATGCAAAATAAATTATTGATTTGACTGAAGTTTGTGAGATTTTACGACCAATAGAAATAACTACTCTTGAACTCTGTGGTGAAAAATATGTAACCTGTAGTAAAGTAATACCACTTACCAGATTATTTACTATAAAAGTGACTGGCTTCCAGCCAAAACAGACAATCAGAGAGAATTTAAGAAATAACGTAACTGAAGAAATTAAGAAACGATTGCTACAAACGGAAAATGTTAACATCCTTGCAGTCGCCACTCTCACGGATCCTCGTTTCAAAAATATACGTTTCCAAGATGCATTAGCCTGTTCTAGAGCCATTAGGAGTATCAAGAAATTTATTTCAGATATTGAGATGAATGAACAAGTTAAAAATGATCAATTGGCGAAGAATTCCACAAGTGGAAGAAGACAAAGCTAGAGATATATGGAAAGATCATTATAAACTTGCTAAATAATAATATTTTGACTGGTCAACGTGCACGAATATGCCTACGGAATTACAATTTTATTTAAAAAGCCCGGTAGCTGATTTACAACAAGAACCATTACCTGTATGTGCTAGAATCCACCTACCCAAATTTAAAGAAAATAGTTTTTAAATATTTGTGTTGCACAGCGACATCCTCAGCTTCAGAAAGGCTTTTTTCCAAAGGTGGCCAACTCCTGTACCAGCAACGGAACAGACTAAAGGGAAAACACCTGACAAAGTTAATTTTTTTACAGAGTGTGCCCAAAAAATATTGGGAATGTTAATTTTTTTCTTGTATTGTTTTTTCAATAACAATAAACACATTTAATAAATAGAATAGACAGTTTTATTTCCTACCGAAAACATCGATGTTTTAGACATATCGATGTTTTCTATCGATGTTTATCGCACATCGATACTTTTGAATCGATGTTAACATCGATGTCAACATCGATGTTTTACTAATATCGATCATCCCTAATACTAGCCTTTTCCAACCAAATGTCAACCTCTCCTTCACGTGGTGCACCATCTTCGCACGAACGAGGCTCTAGCGACTGAAAGAATCCCGGTATAAGGAATCACAAACTGATTGCCAACGGCCTCTGAAAGGAGGGCGGAAGAGCGGGGAGCGATCCAGGGAACCCTCTTTCCCTTGGGGTTGGAAACGACCCGTAAAGGCGGATGAATCAGAAATGATCAACGAAATGGGAATGCAGAAGCCAACGGAAAACCCCTGCATTAAAGACCCAAAGGGTATCCCGAGGACATGAAATCCTTTCAAATTACATATATCATGATTGCTTCTTCCTGGGTAAAATATTCCGGAGGTAAAATATTCTGGAGGTAAAAAAGTCCCCCAATCGGATGTCCGGGTGGGGAGTGCTCAGGGAGGAGTAGTGTTGTAAAAAACGTTTTTTTTTTCTGAATTGAAAAAAAACTGTGAAAAAAGAACATGGTTTTTTCATAACTACTAAATTCCATATTTTTAAGGCATTTATCGTTTAATATGACTGTTTTAGAGTTTATACTAAGTACTTATTTTAATTTTTAAATCTACTATATTTTACTGGTTCAGTAGAAAAAAAATTACAAAAATATTGGCAACATTGACTGAAGTATTCTTTTATGTACGGGGATTTCCCGAATAGGATAGATTGCACGAGAAGGAATCCACGTTGTTTGGATTGATACTCACTATTTGAACTAGATCTGCCAGCCCTACAAATTTATCTGTAGACCAACGGATCTTTTCATAAAAAAAAAAAAAAAAAAAATAGGAATTTTAAATTTATCATCGATTTTTATGCCTTTTTTTTATTACTTATCGTGCTATCCTTATATTCGTATACTTGTTAAACTCGCACCATATAGTGATACTGAGTCATTAAATTGTCAGTTATTATGAATCATTTCCTTGCAACCGTTGGCATAAACCAACGATTGAAAAGAAATAAAGCTCCTATTTTGTATGATAATAGATTTTAATTCAAACTTAAAAGACCGTAATATGGAACTATCGGCGCAGTCTTTATGCATAGTGCGTACTTTGCTCACAATTTAAAATTTCAATCTCAAAATCTTTTGTGTACAATACAACCAGTAAAAGAAAATGTAACTACTTCTGAAGTTATGGATCTAGAGGAGACAGAAGAAGAAACAGAAAATTCCGTCTCAGACCACAAGTGATATTAGTGAATGTGGTACTGACCAAGAGGATGAATAAAAAATTATATTACCTATATAGATACATTTATGAATCATTATGTAAGACATTATATGATTTAGTAAGATTTAAAACACACATGTAAAATGTAACTTCCGTCAATAAAACTATAATTTATCAAATATATTGTTTTCTGAAGAAAAAAAAACAGGTTTTTTTTTCATGTTTTTTTTCACAAATCTGGAAAAAAAATTTTCAATTTACAACACTATGGAGGAGTCATCATAATGGATAGAAACATTCTACAACACGAAGCGAGGAATGTTAGAAGTCTGAATAGGGCAAGTAGGTTAGAAAACATAAAAAGGGAGATGGAGCAACTTAAGTTAGATATTATTGGGATTAATGAGATTAAATGGAAGGACGCACAGGATTTCTTGTCCGAGGAACACAGGATAATTAACACACAAGCTGTCAATGGAGTCACTGGTGTAGGATTTGTACTGAATAAGAGAGTAGGGAAACGGGTGAATTATTATGAACAGTTTAGTGACAGGATTATTGTCATTTGGTTAGAAACTAAGCCCGCCCCAACCACGTTAGTAGAAGTGAATATGCCAACGTCACAGGAAGATAACGGTGAAATAGAGAAAATATACGCCAAAATTGAAGAAGTAATCCAATATGTGGAGGGGGAGGAAAATCTAATAATCATGGGTTATTGGAATGTGGTAGTGGGAGAAGGAAAAGAGGGGAATACTGTAGGAAGTTTTGGTCTAGGAGAAAGAAATGAGCGAGGAAGCAGGATATTAGAATTTTGTGAAAGATGTAAGCTAGTTGTGGCAAACACCCTGTTTAAGAAGCATGAAAGAAGGAAACGTCCTGGGGATACAGGCAGATAATAGCTAGATTATGTCTTGGACAAACAGAGATTCAGGAATCAAATTCTAGACTGCAAAGCGTACCCAGGAGCAGACTTAGACTCTGACCATAATTTGATAGTAATGAAGTGAAGTGAAGTGAAGTGAAATTCAAGGGAATAAGGAAGCAGTGTGAACAAAACAGATTGGAAGTTAAGAAAATGAAAGTATCTAAAAAGAGAGAAAAATTTGTATAGGTGGCAGACTTAGGTCTAAGAAGTAAATCTGAACGGAGCTCAACGGAGGGATGACGAATGGAATGCATTAAAGACCAAAATAATTAGAGCTGGTAAAGAAATATTAGTCTTTAGGGAACAAGCCGCCCGAAAACCTTAGATCACAGAAGAAGTTTTGGAGTTGATAGATCAGAGAAGAAGGTACAAAAATGCTCAGGATGAAGCAGGAAGAGAGCAATACAGGCAATTTAGAAATAAAATCCAGATTTGGGTTTTCATGGTTTCCCAAATCACTCCAGGCAAATGCCGGGATGCTTCCTTCAAAAGGCCATGTCCGAATTCCTTCCCCTTCCTTGCCCCCCATCCTTTCCCGTCTCTAAAGACCTCGCTGTTGGAGAGACGTTAAGCAGATAAAAAAATAATTTTAAAAAAACAGGAAATACAAAAAGTAAGAGAAAAATGGCCAGAAGAAAAGTATGAAGAAGTAGAAAGGGAAATGGTCAAAGTTAAAGTAGATGTTGCATATAGGAAGATAAAACAGAATTTTCTAGAAATGAAGAAAAGAGGTGTTGATATTAAAGCTGCCGATGGGAAACTTTTTTAAGTTCAGACGTTAGAGATGACTGATGGAAGGAACACATTGAAATGTACGGGGACGACTAGAACAATAGCATAATGTAAAAGGAAGGCGATGTCAACATTGATGATTTGGGAGATCCTATTTTGAGGACAGAGTATAATAGAGCTCTGAATGACTTGAAAGCGAATAAGGCAGTTGGAATTTATGAGATCCCTGCAGAACTTCTTAAATCCCTAGGAGAAGAAGGAATCGAAATATTATTCTAGCTGATATCAAAAAGTTACGAAACAGGAGAAGTTCCAATTGTTTTAATAAAAATATCATCTTCACACTGCTGACAAATGTGAGAATTATTGAACCATTAGTCTATCATCACATGCCTTAAAATTACTGACCAGAAGAACGGAAAGGGTAGTAGAAGACATAGAGGAAGATCAGTTTGGATTTAAGAAAACTCGCGGTACAAGGGAAGCAATTCTGGCTTTAAGATTAATACCTGAAGGGTGGATCAAGAAAAACAAAGATACTTTTATGGCATTTGATGATTTAGAAAAAGTTTTTGATAATATTACGTGGGACAAGATGTTCAAAATTTTAAAGAAGTCAGGTCTAAAGTATCGAGATAGAATAATACTTTATAAACTAAGTAAGAAACAATTGGCTGTAATAAAAGTATAGAATCATGAGAGACATGCATCAGTTAAAAAGGGTGCGAGGCTAGGCTGTAGTCTATCCCCGTTAAGCAATAAAGAAAGTAAAAGAAAAATGTCCATGTGGCATAAGTGTTCAAGAAGAAAAAAAACCAGTATGCTACGATTAGCTGATGACAGGTTGAGGAAATTGAGATGTTATGAATATCATGAACAAAATACTGAAAGATGATTTTAGACTGAATATAAATCAAAGCAAGACGAAAGTGATTAAATGTAGCAGAAATGACTCCAATAGTAGTAGATTAAATATAAAAATAGGATCTGATGCAATAGGAGAAGCAAGTGAGTTCTGTTACTTAGGTCGCAAAATTACAACTGATGGCCGAAGCAGGAACGATGTTAAAAGCAGAAAAGCACTAGCAAAAAGAGCCTTCATGCAAAAGATAAATATTTTACTTTAAAACATTGATCTAGGAATTAGAAAGAACTTTTTAAAACTCTATGTGCGGAGCCCAGCACTTTATGGTAGCGAAACATTGAGTTTAGGAATACCAGAAAGAAAGAAAACTGAACCATTTTAAATGTGGTGCTACAGAAGAATGCTGAAAATAAAGCGGACAGACAAAGTAAGAAATGAACGACTTTAGGAAATAATGGGTGAGGAAAGAAGTTTATGGAAGAAGCTTACAGAAAGAAGAGACAGGCCGGTAGATCATATTTTGAGACATATTGGATTCGTTAATTTGCTGGCTGAGGGAACTACGGTATCGAAGGTAAGAACTGTAGAGGAAGACAGAGATTAGAATATATGAAACAGATAATTGAGGACGTGGGTTGTAAGGGATATGTAGAGATGAAGAGGTTAGCACAAGATAGGAAGGGATAGAGCAGGGGTGGCCAACCCGCGGCCCCCTTGAACATTTTTCCGGGCCGCGACATTCATCACACTTTTACAAAATATTTTTTATATTTCATTTTTAGTGTTATATATTTCTTTACAATGTACGTTTAGTATCATTATTATTGTATTATCTATGTTTACATGTAAGAATAATAGTATATATAATAATAACTTATGTTTCAATTTTTCACTCCAAAAAAAATGTCTCTAGTTTGGATATATAATTTTATACACGGCCCGCGGAGTTATGATGCACTTCCAAAGTGGCCCACAAGATCATTTGGGTTGGCCACCCCTGGGATAGAGGATTGGATCAAGCCAGTTGAAAGACTGATGAAAAAAAAAAATCTGTAGAGTACCCAACCAATTATAATTATATTTTGTCCATGATGGACTAGTGGACGTCCTCGACTCTAATATCAATTTGGGTTGATATTGAAAGCAGCAACCAGTCACAATTTGTTGTCATTATGTTTATTTAACCATTACCGGTTTCGTGTAAGATGCTCATCATCAGATATTTTGCATTAATGTATTTAAAACTGCTAATGCACGACGCTCGCTCGAATTTTTCATCTGCATATTTTAAATACTTTAAAAATGTAAACCATCTGATGATGAGCATCTTGCTCGAAACCGGTAATGGTTAAATAAACATAATAACAACAAATTGTGACTGGTGGCTGCTTTCAATATCAACCCAAATACGCAACCAATGTCTGGGCGCACATACTTCGACTGGTGAAGTCTCGGGAGGAGAGAAGTGTATTGCTACGCCTGAGTAGAGCCTACGCCTCCACAATTGTAATAGGTACATCGCCGTTGGACCTCAAAATTAGAAGAAGAGGGGCCATGTATTGGTTGCGAAAAGAAAATCGGGCCAAGGTTCAAGAGCTTATGTGAACAGCTGCACAGAATGCGGCAGAAATTAGGACGCCACTTCCCAATGAATGGAAGGAGCGTTGGGATAGTAGTTCCACAGGCAGAATACTATTCAGCGTGTTTCCGAACATACAAGAACGATTACAACTTGAATATTTTAATCCCACACTAGGCCTAATACATAATGTCACCGGGCACGGCTCGCATCACTGTCTACTGCATCAAAGAGGGCTGAAAGAAAGGAGCTTATGCGAATGCTGGACAGAAGGAACCCAAGAACTTGTAATTTGGGGCTTTCCGGTAGGGATAACAATATAATACGGAGTTAATCAATGCGATATCTAATTCTAGATGAGCGATCATACTACAAAATCTTCCGGAAGCCGGAAGTTTCTCCCGAAGAGTCAGCGCAACCTGTCCTGCTGGAAATCCAGACGGTCAATGGTTGGCAGACTATTCTAGGATGATTAGTAAATATAGATTAGTATAGATTTAGAACTAAATTAATATAGACTTTGTAGGTAAGTTTCTGTAACATAACAACTGCTAAGGCCTTATAGGGGATAACTGGATTTTAATACCAGATATAGTATTATGTATTTGTACTCTTTCAATAACGAAAGATATTACAAAAATGGAAAAATTAAACAATGGAGTAATCGTAGTGGGTATTAAAAAATGCGCATTAACTATGACCAATGTAACGATGGGCAGTTTAAGAACAGCTCTCATAATGCAATAAAACAACCAGCACTAACTGTTAAATTAAGTAACACCATCGTTATTAAAAATGGAAACAAAGACACTCCACGGGCCGGACAAGTTGCGTATTTGGTAGATTGAACGACGTCTCTAAAGACCTCGCTGTTAGAGAGAGACGTTAAGCAGATAAAAAAAAAGAAGAAGAAGAAACGAGGGAGTCTGTGACTCAATTTCTGACCAGCACGAGGATAAGTTGGTAAAACTATTAAATATTCTCAACGCTGCAGCGCGTGAAATGTTGTAAGACAATAAGAAATCAGCCATGAAGACTGATAATTGGCTATGAAATATATCAACTAAACGAGTCTCCAAAACATCTTACTAAATATTACCTCGGGAGTAACTAAAAGACTGCAGTATAACCAGTCACTACAGCAACATAATGAATAGTAACGTGTTAAATAATTGTGATCTTAGAAAAATGAGTACTCGCATTAACTTATTAAATAGTTGTACTTTGGAAAAACTTGTAAGATTAACTATTGCAACTGCAAATGTCCACTCCCCAAATCTGCAAGACGCATTCAAATGCCTGCTGACAGTGGTGTTTTCGAGGGAGCAGATAATCTTAAATACGATCGGCGGCGGCGAAGCAACTTAAACTTCCGAAAGAACTTCAGCTTCCTGCAATTAAAATTCTCAAAACAGAAATAGTAAAGGTTTCTATTTATTAAGTACAGACAAAAAAAATTATAATAATTTTTATTTCAGGCCATCTTTTCTCTTCAAATAAGTCACCGACCGATAAGTAAATTTAAAGATAAATTATCAGAAGAGAAGATTCCTCGCCGCCACAAAATTCCAAAAAAAACTTAACACCACATTTGAAATTTTCTATCATTTACTGTTCTTAACAATCAAGACCAAAAAATTACTGGTTGTAAGTTAAGGAAGCGTTATTAAATCAAAATAGTTCCCTCCAAATTTTTTTTTTTTTTTTTTTTTTTTTTTTTTTTTTTACATTAGTTTCAGTTCTCCTACACCATGCACAACTTGACACATCACATTTAACTGAAATAAAACTCAACGCAAATCTACTTCGCTGGACGTGAAAACATAGAAATTTAATATTAAAATCGCTTTGCTGAATCGTCTCAAGTTTGGGAGTTTTTATGGCCCTTCACAGTACTTCAGACAGTCGCCACCCATTCAAAACCAAAACATTGAATTTAATCTATGAGACTGCAGGTAATTATTCCGAGCACTTATTAAACCATCTCTGGGTCTTACGACTCTTAATCCACCAATCTGCAAATTCACTTGCTTCTCTATAAACGTTGATCAGATTTCAATTATCAAACAACAAAACTAACAATGTTTCACTGAATCTGAAGGACGCTCCCACTCAGGTTCGGCGATGGACAGCCAAGCTTCTCCCCACCCATTCTGACTAAGGCGCAATCCTAGCTGACGCCTCAGTATGATGTCGTTCTTCCACTTAGCCTCGATGGTGCAACTTTTTCCCCTTCGAGCTTCTCAGATCATTGCGCCACCCTCTAAAACAGCATAATATGGCTCAACAATACTCAAATTGGAAAAGGATGAAGATAAATGCAAAGAAGAGTCAGCTTATTAGATACACAAATAAGAAACTAAATGTTGATTAAGATTATAAGGGGGGGAAAGAATTCCTTTTTGAAGACTTGAAATGTAAACATCTTGGCACTGCATTTGATAACAAGATTAACTGGGCAGGACACATTGGTCAGGTAGTAGGAAAAGGTTTGAAAATTCTGCACTTGTTGGAGAGAGTGATGAGGGGTTGTACGAGAGAAGTAAAGGAACTGGGTTACAAAACTTTGGTCAGACCATTGCTCGAATATGATAGTGTAGTATGGGACCCGCATTTTGCATATCAAATACAGGAGTTGGATAGGGTTCAAAAAAGTGCTGCTAGATTTGTTTCTGGAAATTACTGCATAATGCAATCAGTAACAGATACGATAAAAGAGCTGGAATGGTATTCATTAGAAGACAGAAGGAGGGTGAAGAGGGTCATGGGAGTGTACAAGTCGTATATTGGTGATGAGGCATGTAAAGATATTGGTATAAGAATTAAAAGTAATGCAGGGAAGAGAAAGATGACCAAGACCACAAACTGGCACTCAATTTCAGGCACAAGGGTGTAGGAAGATTCTCTTTTTTGGGTAAGGGTGTCAGGGATTGGAATAAGTTACCAAGAGAAATGATGAATAATTTACTAGAAACATTGAAAGAATTTAAAGTTAAAATTTGTGGAGGGCAAATGTAGGTAGGTTCAGGAAAGGGGGAAGATGGGTGTGTAGGGAAATTGCCACCGGAGCGTGCGCTCCATTGCAATTTAATTAAATATTAAAATAAATCCCTAAATGAAATATCTTAACGTTAGAAACTTTAAGACTGCAGTAACACCAGTCACCACAGCATTACATTGTAAAACAGCGTGTTAAGTGACAGACAGCTAAAAGATTCAGTATAGCACATAAAAGTTAGAAGTTAGCAATAAATAATAAAGCACCGTTAATCGATGACGAATACGTAAATATGGAACAAATAGCGCGTAAAGAGCAGGTAATTGCAAATAAACGACTTTTCCATACCTCTGAGAAATGGAATATTTGTACACCCACTCGAAGAAGCAAGGTGCCAAAAATTCTAATTCTGTGATACTTCACTGAAAACTGAAATATTACAGTAAAATCAATGTTAACCCCTCATGATACTACAACGGAATTATGAAGTGCAAAACATAGTATAACAAAAATATTAGCATAATAAACTTAACCAGCAAAGCTGTAAAACAACGGGGGAAAAAACCACGATTCAAAGTAATAGCAATAGGGGAGTCCAATCTCGTATCCTGGAAATGTCAAATCATATATATTATTTCTTTAAATTTTTGTTTTGTTTTGTTTTGTCACGACTTTATCTCGCTTCATACTAAACCGGAATCAATGAATGAGGTGTCATTTTAAAGCTTATGGTATCCAATTTGGTAAAATTATATTTTAAGAAAGGAATTTTTCGGAATTCGACCCTTAAATGGCAATAATGTCAGTATTTCTAAAGTGCGTTTTTTCTGTCTCGAGCCATTTATTTCCATGGATGTCTAACTGAAATCGATAAATGAAGTAGAATTATGAAGACTAATGTCTCGTCTTTGGTAACATCATATATTAAGAAAGATTTTTTTTTTTTTTGAATTCTGCTCTTTAATGGAAAAAGTATCGATGGTTCTACAACGCATTTTTTGTAACGAGCGATTTATCTCCATTAATAGCCAACCAAAATACATAAATGTGGTACTATTCTAAAAGTTAAGGTTTCCGCTGTGGTCACATCATATTTTAAGAATGGAATTTTTCTGATTTTAACCCTTAAATGGGAATAATATCCGTATTTCTACAATGCGTTCTTTGTGTCTCAAGTCATTTGTCTCCTTTGATAACTAAACAAATTTGATTAACCAGGTGTCATTTTATAAACTGAGGTCTTCATAAGGACTTCGATTCCATTACAAAATATTTTAAGAATTTCTTTTTCGAAATTCGACCCTTAAAGGGCAAAAGTATTAATATTTCTACAACGCATTTGTCTGCCATTAGCCATTTATCTCCCTTGACACCTAACCGAAATCGATAACTGAGGTTTCATTTTAAATATTAAATTATTAGCTTAGAACTTTCTCCAAATTCAATCCTAAGGGGCAAAAATATTATAATTTCTAAAAAAAATTATGTTATGGAAATTTTTTTGTTTTTCGATTCAATTCCAATGTAAACATTTTATTCGCACAGTAAAACATATCATAGAGATGTTGATATGCTGCGTGCATTGTGTTCAGGTTGCTTGTTTTCTGTTAAGACCAGTGACAGTTTGTCGCACATACAGAGTGTTTTAATGTTTCCTACCTGTTTTGTAATGTGTTGTAAGTATTTTGATGCATACCTATTACAATAAACAAATAAATATGTTCTACAAAAGTGCGGCTCTACTTTTCATTATATTACAAATATTAAACCTCACTATTCATCATATTTTATTCAGGCAGGCCATGTTTTAGCTAACCTATATAAATACCTTCAATGTGTTGCTTTATAAATACTTATAAATACTTAAAAGTCAAGACTTCCCTCGCTCTTTTTCAAATTTGACAAGTACATATCATTCCTTCAATTTCAGTGAAAATTACGAGGTGCAAGTCATCAGATATTTTTGTCCTAAATAAACGATCTATGACACCGAGAAAAACCATTCTGTTTCAAAAAGTGAACTGAATACACACTGTAAAGTGTAGACTTGGCTCACAAGAAGATCTCATAACTTTTTGTCACTACATGAACACGAGACTTGACCTATTTTTACAAGAATTGTTTTTGTGGGATCTCATTTCTTTTTGTAAGTTAATCGCTTATTCTGAATCGCCTATCAAATGTAATTATTCCATTTGAAAATCACTGGATAAGAACATTAGAGAATTTAAGACATCAATATACATTACCAACAATACCCCACTCCCTGAAAACAGTGAGTGTGCGCCGTAGCCGAGCAATTGCCGTTGGTTTCAATACAACCATAAATAATATTACTAGTAAATTACAAACTAAGCACTGAAACAAATTAAAATGTAATATATTAGTTAAACTTGCTGATCTAGGCTAGGACGCAGGTACCCAAGAAGGAAATATGCTATATGTCGAAGTTGATTGTTATGAGGCCATGTTTCTGTTCACCAACTACATTAGGTGTTCACGTGAAAATAAATCCTGTACCAAGCTGTAAAATTATACATCCATGGCAATGGCGCTCATGTATTTTCGATTAGTACCAAAAGAAAGTGAGTTATCGTTTACGTGGAAATGAGACCTGAACCAAGCTGTAAAATTATGCATTCATGGCAGTGGTAAATATGCAGTTTCGATTCGTACGAAAAGCCAGCCAGTTATCTAAGTTGTTTTGTTAGGTTACAATGCAATCGTATTTCTCAGATGAACAATGTGTTACAATCGCTGCAACGTTCAAACACACACACATCCCCGCACCTTATTTTGTTATTCTGTTTTTAAATATTTTGGAAATTGATTCTCTTCATGAAACAGGTTCGACGGTTTGAGCAAATAACTTCATCCAGAACAAAGCAATTAACTGGCAAATATGTACCGGAACGTTTCACGTTTCGGTTGCCATTCAATAAATACAGGAAAAATCAGCAATAGCATTACCAATAATGACCCACTCTCTGCAAATAATTCATTTGCATCGTAGCCGAGCAATGAACGTTGCCGCTGGTTTAACTACCACCTCAAATAAATAACAAGTAACTTCCAAACTAACCATAGGATGTCAGGGGTCAAGCCGCTTACTGGGGTTGGTATCGGCTTCCGCACCTGAACTCGAAGTCTTCCAAAAGTAGTCAAAGTCCTGAAAAGTTCTATTACCGTGTTAAACCATGTAGTCGCCACTTACAGCTTTACCTCCTGTAAGAAAGGTGTTCATGTAGAAGTGAAAGTCTGAAGTTGAATAACTGAAATATATTCTTGGAAATTTTCACATAAGTTACAAAAGTTCACAGTTAGCAAAGGCAATCGGAGAGAAATCGTTCACCGAAAATCACAAATTATGAAACAGAGCAAACTCGCACTACCCCAAAATGAAACTTGACCGTTAGAAAATCACATGTCGGAACCTGTTAAGTAGCCACATTGTTCATGGTGAAATTTTAAAATGGCGACTATCGGCCATTATGGTAGAACTTCCCCCACCCTAATGCATCCGCGCGCTTCCCGAAGCTTTCGCACTCGCGAGGACGTGCGTCCTGCTTCAAGTTAGACAAAGTACTGAATATCACCGGCTTCGCTGCCACGCTCTGGCTCGCTTATAGGCGTACCTCACGTGCTGCTGCACTCCGGCAGTGTCCTGCCGCGCTCTCAAACATTCACTTACATTTAAATCTATAGCTTCCCTCTAAGGTGTCCAATTTAAAATCTAGAAGCCGAATGAGTTATGGGAGTTTACGGGTGTAGTGTAGTGAGGCAAAACTTTACTTTATTTTTAACTTTAATTTTCGGTCTGACGTCACGACAAAATTTGAAATCATCCGGTATTGCGACATAGTTAAAAATTTTAGAAATTTTTAAACGACATCAATTACAAACATGACATTATGGTCAAAATGTTGGCCCTGATTTTAGCCTCTCAAAAATGTAAATCTTATTTAAATCGGTTATGAAATGATTGAGTTATTCCTATAAACAGAGATTCTCACTAGCGCCATTTTTATTATTTATGTATTTTTATGTGTAGCTCTGAAGGTATGTTACTTACTAAACCGGGAAAATTACTAATGTGTAGCCTGTATTAAACTGCGTATTTTAAAAGTTCTTGCATCTTCGTAGGTGCTATATCTTAGGCACAATAAATTTGTTTTGTTATTCCCAAGTGTGCTATTTCCGAGTGTTTTAGAAAATTCTCTAACATCGGTTCTACGACTTTAAATGGCATGAAATTTAATGTGTGCGAAACTAGAAGAATGGATCTTTAAGAAAAACTACTGTTTAAACCGGAATCTAAGAAGGCTTTTGAATGAGAAAATGTTAAAGTCGAGTGATCTATTTTGTACGTTCAGATAACATTTAAAAATACTTAAACGGCTGGAAACTAACTTAGATGGATTTAATTCTCTTTAGGACTGTTTTAATTTATCATTTACTTTCTATCATGTGACAGTGTTTAAAATCAGTGTAAAAGCATATTATGTGTACGGTGCCTCTGGCAAGTTACTTCGAAATTGGATTAACAAACTACAGGTTAGTAAAATATCTTTTAATGGTTATAGAAAATTAATTACGTGGGTTTACTAGCTTTTAACTGTTCTTAGCGCTTTTAAAATGGTTTAATTTTATTGGAATTAATGTTGAAAGGCTTGGTAATTTCGTCTATTTACCGGCTTCCCATTTTTACTGATATTTCCTATTACTCCGGATTAAAACTACTTGGAACCTATTAAAACTGAAAGAGAAGATTATTTACTGTATTTTCATCTACTTTTTAAGTCCTGAAATTATTTAAAAGGCCTAAAATCGTTTATGTAAACTGTTTATGAAAATGAGTGATCTTCTTTCCACAAAACTACTTCATGTTATTATTAGGTGGTTGAAAACTATCAGAAACTTATCAGTTATCTTTCTAAACTGTCTCATGCATTATTCTATTTACTTTTAGAGCTTTTAAAAGGTCAAATTCCATCACAATGTGTTATCTTCATACTGCTTCAGTCTACTATCCAGTCATCATATTTATTTCTTTAAAATATCTACTGAACTATATTTTACTGTGAAGTTATGGTTATTGTAGGTCTATGCCTGGCTTTTATTAGCTTTTTACAACCTTTACTGTATTAAAATCTCTTCAGAAATACCAAAATCTGGTATATGGCAAAATTTTGGGTTAGATTTGATTTATATTTAAATTAACTATTTATCTCTGGAATAATGTTTAGTAGTTATGATAAAAGGTTTGTTTAGATACTATATTTACTGTTATTTAACCTTTCCTTCTTTTAAATCAGTTCAGAATATCTCCCTAACCAATATTAGGATCTGATAGTGAAAGTTTTACTTTTATATGGAATAACCTATTTCCTGCTGAAATATCATTGGTTTATTGCAATTTATGGTTTATTTATGTTTGCTATGTGCTGTTTATTCACTTTACTGTACTCAAAGTGTTGTTAACTCGATTTTAACTGTGGTACCATGTACTGATATTAACCCCAAACTTGGCCGGATTTTAACTAAATCTCGAAAATAGAGCTAGGGATACCTTACAAGGAACAAAGTAAAATTTAAGTCGTTGGTTAAACTTGCTTTCCTCTATATAGTATAGAAATCTCAGTTTTATAGCTTCATCCGGAGCAAAGTAATTAAGCCGCAAATATGTGCCAGAATTTTTCATGTTTGGGATTGTAATTAAATAAATACAGGGGAAAACTCCAGTATCAGATTTTTGTTATAATTTAGGGATGAAACCATATATGTGTACCAAATTACTTGTTTCTAGGATTTCTGCAAGTACAGTGGAATTTTGATGTTGACATGTTGTGCCGAAATAAAATTTTGAATTTCAATAACTTCCAAAGTAAGAAAAGGAAAGAAGTAAAATTAAACATTAGTTAAACATAGTAAAGTACAGTGAAAATCAGAGCTTTATAAAGTAATTAGGGTAGAAAGTGATTTCATGTTAGGGGTAGGTACGAGGGTAGGTATATGGAAATTTACGAGTTTCAGGCTTTTCTTATAATATGTGGGTAAAATTTTATCTGTGTACCAAATTTCAGCTTTCTACGGCTACGGGAAGTGCCTTAGGATTTTAATGATCACCAGTCAGTCAGTCAGTGAGTGAGTGAGTGACAAAATCGCTGTAGTTTGCATCCTAATAACAACCGAACTAAAAACAATAACAAAATAAACTTTAGTATGTGTGCTAAGATTGCTGATATCTATGCAAAAACAGAAATTTGAGACATGTGGCATAAATACTACCGAAAAAAGTGAGGTTCAAAAATGGCCTGAATCCTTTGAGAAAAGGGTAGGCAGTGCCGCCGTTGACTCGACTTTGTAGAAATATATTTATTCGTAGACGGCGGATCTGCCGAAGCTGTTGTTGGGGCGAGCTGGCGGGCGTGCTGCCGTCCATGGTCAAATAAGATAACCGCCCGTGTAGGCAGGGTCAAGCGAAATATGCGTATCGAATAGGCAAGTGGTAGGTCTAACTTGTAAGGCCTAAAACAGACGAAGTGACTTCCCGCCGCGCAGCGGTCGAGGCGATGGCCGCCCCAACTGATCACACGAGGAGACTTTTGGATCGCGGCCGCCACCTCGATCGCCGGGCTGTCACCACATCGGCTGACATGTGGACCGTCGATATGGCGCGTAAGTTCAATTCATTGTGAAACTATGGATATCGAAGACGAGAGTGAAATGCTTCTGTAGTGACGGTACGGATGGTGAAACGGGCCCCACGGGGGCCTGGTACGCAAGTGCCAGGAACGGGTTTGGCGAACCCGCGGTGTCCGAGCTGGAAACATGTGAGCGCCGCAAGTTTCCCATCCCACACTATAAACTCCTACTATGCTTTAACGATCACCGTAGGGCGTGGCGGTGGAACGTTGTGGCCTAGGAGAACGGGGATCTTGGCTTGATCGTCCAGATCGCGAGGACGGAACAAATCTCTATAAAAAAAAACTCAACCTCAAGGTCAGACACGTGCCGAGGAGGTGATTGGAAGATGAGGGAAATCATTCGCTAGCGTGCAACTTCAGGGGCACCTGCGCACCCCTGTTATATCAGTATTTCTTCTTAAATTGGTAATACTCGTGGGACCAAACTTCGGCCTCACAACAAATAAAAAACCCTGCGGTACCGCGGTACCGCAGGCTAATATAAATACACCAAGTTCTAAGAAGCGGGTGAGGGTCCATAGCCCCCCTCGCTTCGAAAAGTAATTGTGACACAAAAGTTTGTTCTCTTGCGAACGCTTTTAAAGTGATGCAAAGGGTGGAAGGAACCTTTGAAAAAGTTTCACCTTTTTATATTTCAAAGGGGTTAGAGGGTCTGGTACGGACACTGAATTCGGTGAAAAAGCTGATGAACGGGACGCTGTTGCTGGAAACAACAACCAGTAGGCAAGCTACCCAACTACTTAACTGTGAGAACCTCGTGGAGTCCGCGGTTACCTGCGAACTCCACAAATCCCTAAACAGCAGCAAAGGCGTTGTCACCTGCCGGGACGTAATAGGCATAGGGTGCGAGGTCCTCCTTATCGTTATTTAGATTGCGACAAGAAAGATTGATAGCCCGCTTTACTGGCACTTGGCCCTAATGTGCCTTTTTACGGTAGTTGCTATCTCCTCGCCGTTTGTATTAATATAAAGTAACTTTTATTACAAAACCCTCAATCATCTCTCAATTTGCGCAACGGATATTCTAATGCTATGTAAATGACTTTCGCCACACTTTTACTATAATTCACAATTTATTACACTCAAAAATTCACACAAGATACAAATCTTTCACTGAAACAACATTCTGTACATATTTGCATTATGCTAGCCGAAATCAGTTTCTCCACATATTCACCTTATGCTAGCCAAAAAAAAAACAGTCTCTCTCGCCATATTGGCTTGTTCCTTCCGCGATAACACAACCATACCGTACTGCCAACTCTCGCAACATGAAATTACTAAACTAACTTATAACAACCCCGTTCTACACAAACTACTATGCTGGAAGACCTATACTACAAATAAAATTATAAATTTATTTACAATCAATTAATAATGTAATAATATAACTCAGTAATGACTGGTGAGTGGGGACCTCACAAGGGGCCGTGGAACTCGTTAAGGAGTGGAAGGAACAGAAAGTGGTCGAGATACGTCAGATCACATGAAGGGTTAATGGCAGTTTTGAAAAGACTGTCACCTTCATCCTGACGTCTGACACTCCAGTACTGCCAAAGAACATCAAAGCAGGGTACATTAATCTGAACGTCCGTCCGCATGTTGCGGACCCGATGTGCTGTTTTCAGTGTCAGCGGTTCGGACATACGACGGCGTAATGTAAGGGCAACCCCACCTGTGGTAAGTGTGGCAAGGGGGCACATGAGTCGGGCGTTAGTTGCACGCTACCACAGGTGTGCGTCAACTGCTCCGGATCGCACCCGCCCTGAAGTAGGGCTTGTCAAGTGTATCTTGCAGAGCGCAAGATACAGGAGTTGAAGACAAAAGAGCGGATTACTTATGCAGAAGCAAAGAAGAAGGCCAAGTCGCTTGCCGCTCCAACTTTTAGAACTAGCTTTGCTAAGATGGCTTCAACTCCCGTCAGGAAACAAAGTACTGCTACCCAGCCGTCCGTTGCGGACATGAGCACCAGTACAACTTGCTCATGCAAATGCAATTGTGGTGCAAAACCCACAAATGTCGTAACATCGAAGACCGCGGACGTCGGTAGTAGTACGTCTGCGACCTCGACCACACCGGCAGCAGTCACTAAAAGTCCACCACCAGCAGTAGCTGTCAAAGTAGTGCCACCGCCAATTCCTCCCCGCACTTTACCATCTGCTACATCAATTAATGGAGGCAATCAGAAGATCCGGGTCCCGAAGTTTAGGTGGACGGACCCGACTCGGTTCGTTAAATCTCCCTCATCGTCCCCTCCCAGAACACCTGGTCAAAGGGAGAAAAAGGGAAAGAGTGCGAGGAAGAAGATGGTGAAGGAGGTAGACGATGAGGACACTGAGTCGGAGACGTCTGACTCTTCGGAGCCAGGGGAAACTGAAATGCTGGTGGACGAGACTGGTCCCGTTCCTCAATAGACAGAGACCGAAGACCCAACCGAACCGGGGTGGGTGAAATTAAATCGGTAGGATGGCTCCCATACTCCAGTGGAACATAAACGGTTTTATGGCTCACAAAGACGAGTTACAACCCTTAATATGGTCTGATCCTTTGTGTCTCTGTCTCCAAGAGACACATTTCAGACCAACATACCAACCTGTGCTAAGAGGCTATGATGTTTACCGAAAGGATGATACCTAGGGTGATCGAGTGAAGGGGGGAGTGGCTGTGTTTGTGCGGAACATTGTACCTATTTCTCTCAACTCTAATCTACATGCAGCAGCTGCCAAAATTCATGGACCGGTACAAATGACAGTATGCTCGTTGTATCTACCGCCGGGATCACCAGTTGATTTCGGTCAACTGATTTATTGCGGCAAATTTCCCGGCCTTTTCTCCTGCTAGGAGACTTTAACGCACACAGTGCGCTGTGGGGGTCAACCACCGTTTGCCCCAGTGGTCGGGAAATCTGTAGATTATAAGCAAGAGGATGTATGCATCCTTAATACCAGCCAAATGACGTACTTCAGTACTGCTACCGGTACGTCCACTGCCATTGATCTATCTCTTTGCTCTCCTTCACTCGCGGACTCCGTGCGCTGGGAAGTGGATCGTGACATTCATGGAAGCGGCAACTTCCCGATTTGGCTGCACGTGAAGCTCGAGCGGGGGGAAAGAACTATCCATCACAAATGGAACGTCAGCAGAGCTAATTGGCAGCTATATCGCCGTTCAGTCACACTCCAACACTGTGAGAATATTGACGAGAAGTTGAAACACTTCACCGAAGTGATCCACCGGGCGGCTGATATATCCGTGCCTAGCAACTCAGGAGCGCTGCGACGAACACCTGTCCCTTGGTTGAGCGATGAACGTCGTTCCACCATCCAGGGCCGCAGACGGACCTTGCGCCGTTTCAGGTTGCACCCGACACCTGACAACCTCTCGGCGTTCAGAGTTCCTAGAGCTAAGGCGCGTCGAGTGATTAAGGAGAGCAAGAGAAAGTCATCGCAGACCTTTGTGAGTACCATTAGCCGTTCCACTTGATCAACAAAAGTATGGGAGTCAATCCGCCGTATATCTGGAAGGTACCCTCGGTTGCCAATATCTGGATTACTGGATCATTGAAGTGTAATCACGGATGAACGTAGCATAGCACAGCTGATGGCGGAGAATTTCACTGCCATCACTTGGTCTGCCACTTTTGATCCTTGGTTCTAGCAACGAAGTATTGCTGCCGACAGGTGCGTGCTGTGCTTCGATTCGTCGGATACAGAGGCCTTCAAAAGGCCATTTACATTTTGGGAGCTCGAGTCTGCATTGAATAGCGCAAAAGACACTGCTCCGGGGCCTGATCTGATCCAGTACCAAATGCCGAGGCATCTTAATAATGATGCTAAAGAGTACCTTCTGGATATTTTTAACTGTATATAGACCGTGGGATACTTCCCCGACTCGTGGAAAGAAGCAACGCTCATCCCTATTTTAAAACCTGGGAAGGATAAGTTGTTGCCAGGTAGTTATCGTAGCATCGCCCTTACGAGCTGCGTGGGGAAGACGCTGGAGAGGATGGTGAATCGTCGCCTCGTCTGGTGTCTAGAATCCCAAAAACTTCTGAGTCGCTTTCAGTGAGGATTCAGGAAGTTCAGGTCCACCTTGGACAACCTGATCCTGCTGGAAGCGACCAAACAGGATGCATTCATCCGCAGCCAACACCTTGTGGGTGTATTTTTCGACATTAAAAAGCCTACGATACTACCTGGCGGCATGTTAATTTAAAGCATTTACATGAATGGGGAATTCGGGGAAATCTCCCCCGTTTCTTAAAATCGTTTTTATCAGGGCTTTGCTTCCGGTACAGAGTCGGCAGTGAAGAGTCTGATCTTTTTATTCAGGAACACGGTGTTCCTCAAGGACAGTTTTAAGTGTGACTCTGTTCGCGATTGCTATTAATAGCATTGCAGCCTTAATAAGGGGTCCTTATATGTGGATGATTATTTATTTTTTTGTGCATCGTCCAGCCTGACAAGCGCCGAGCGGCAGCTACAACTCACGCTGAACAGGCTGTATGGTCAGTGCACACCGGTTTTCGTTTCTCTGCCGAGAAAACCCGGTGTGTACTTTTTACTCGTCACAGAAGCCTTTTACCAGAGCCCCAACCTACCTTGAGGAACACTGTTTTATGTTTTACTGAAACTGTTCGGTATCTGGGCCTGATTTTAGACAACAGATTAACCTGGCTACCACGTCTCAAAGAAATGAAAGCCAGAGCCTCAAAAGCTCTAAATGTTTTAAAATGTTTGTGTGGTAGGTAATGGGGCGCTGATCGCTCCTGCCTGCTACAATTTTATAGAGCCTTTGTATGGTCGCGTTTAGAGTATGGTTGCATAGTATACGATTCGGCGCGGGACAGTTATCTACGCATTTTAGATAGTGTCCACCATGCGGGCATTCGGCTAGCCACGGGTGCCTACCACACCAGCCCGATAACCAGCATTTGTGCTGAGTCTGGTGAGCCGCCGCTTTCCATCCGCCGGCATCTCCTCATGGTGCGACACTATTTGCATCTTGGTGCTACACCAGTCAGTCCCGTGTACGACGTAGTAATGCATCCTAACTCCCCCTTCGTTCGGCACTACACCCACCGCCAGCGAGCGATAAACCGTTCAGTATCCGTACGAAGGCTCTTTTGACATTATGGTTGTGAGCTGCCCTCTTTTTATCACCAGGGTTGGAGTAAATCTCCACCATGGCTTTTAAAGATGCCCAGGACTATTTTAGACCTGTCACGGTACAGTAAGCTGTTTACCGCTGACAAAGTATTATTATAGTTTCTAAGCCATCATTCTGATTTTACCCCGATATATATGGATGGGTCTCAGCAGGGTAACGGAGTATGTTGTTCCGTCGTGATCCCTCGAGCGATTTACTCATACAAACTGGATAGCAGGTGCAGTGTTTACACTGCCGAGTGCTACGCCTTACTTAAGTCGCTCCAGCATATGAAGGTAAGTCGCGATATAAATTACATCATATGCTGTGATTCCCTTAGTTGTATTCAGGCGTTAGTAAACATGTACCCAGCAGACCGTTTGGTCCAGGACATCCAGGACGCCCTCCTTTCTCTTCAATCTCATGGAAAGGAGGTATTATTCCGCTGGGTACCAGGCCATGTGGGAATCAGGGGGAACGAAGCAGCCGATGTAGCTGCCAAGTTAGCCTGCAACAAGGTCGGAATCGACTTTGCTCCAGTCCCCAAGTCAGACCTATGCCTCGGCGGCGAATAGAAAAGTATTCGGTGTATGTCATAGGCAGTGGCTGGAAGTCGAGCATAATAAGCTCTGACTGGTCAAACCGACCGTTCAGCCGTGAAGCAGCTCCTCCCTAGAGGGCGAGCAGGGATGAGGTTATCCATACTCGCCTCCGTATAGGGCACTGTCCTCTAACTCATAGTTTCCTTCTCCGCCGGGAGGACCCTCCGGAATGTGATACGCACATTTTAACTGAGTGCGTATTATTTTTAGATTTAAGGGCTTATTTTAGACAATGTTAGTGGCAATGTAGCGAAGGTTTTAAAATTTTGTGTATTAGCTGGTATCGTCCCAAAAATTTTGGGGAGTCCGGTATAAGTTTTAAGATAGATTGGAGACCCCTTTACAGTCTCCAATCCTCGGATATTGTGATTGTTTTAATTTTTTAACCTGGTAGACCTTTGTACTGTCAACTAGATACTGCAAATTTTTAGATTTTAGCGACCCATTTACAGCCAACATTTTAACATTTCTGTTTTATCTGACTTTGCTATCTGTGTGGCCGACCCCTTTACAGTCGGCCAGACAGACGGTAATTATTTTAATTACTAAACCGCATTGCCATGTCGGTCGTTGTTAGGGCGCTAATGAATCCGTCGTCGACACGCCCTAAAGCACCACCACCACCATCAACAACAACAACAACAGCGGAACGTGAGAAGAAAAAATTGCCAATATCACTGCTTCTGAACTAATTTCATTCATATTTCCGTTGTGAACACAAAACAAAAAATATGATTGTCACATTCCTTGGAACCAATTAGACACTAAAACCGTATTTTTGGTTCAAAAGTACAGAATAAGATAAAAGTTAATATAAAGTTCGGTGCTGGATCGATAGAAAAATATTAAATTTCAAAAACTGTATTATTTAAAGGATATGGAATCGGGAAATAATTACAAAAAATTAAATTTGAATTTTCATTATTTATTTACTACGTGTTGAACACTAAAGTTTAATGATACAAAAAGGGAAAAAATCTTCATTTTAGATTCATTTTCTTCAGTCGGCTTTGTCGGCGCACCGCCTCCAAGCCGCGAGTTCAAAACAGACGAAGCGGCGCCGAGTGTAAGTCACGAGGAAACCGTGGCCATGCGTGGCGTCGTCTTTTTTGCCCCATTGAATTACATTGGACCATGCGTCGACTCGAACGTCGCGCGGCAGAAAACGCCTCGTCTGTTTTAGACTTAAAACAGACGTTGCCTGGACGCATGGAATACATCACAATCCAGTTCCTGTGATCACCCTTAGAATTAGTAACTTAATGCATGTGGAGAGGCGAGCACCAATTAACAAGAAGACCACCATATTTGGAGGAGCGGGTTTTGAGGGCTCCCCCATATATATATATATATATATATATATTAAATTGTCTTCACCAGAATCGCGAACAAGTTCTCTCCGCGTCAGCTTGTTTTGTGAAAATGGGTAGATGCAGTGCAACTTAATGAATAGCAGTGCGGACTTATAAAATTTTAAAGTATATAGGGTGTGACTTCCGATCACAGCATTCAAAATTAAATATATCTTGATCTGAGAACTAGTATTTTCATCGTTTGCAATTGTTTGGGGACAAGTGAAAGATTTTTGGGAATGAACTCGAACTTGTGAGTTGTGTGGTGATAACTTGCTGTCTTCATTAAAGCCTGCCTTAGGTTAACATACTGATATCAGTTTAACTTCAGAACTATTTTCAAGAATATATGATTTTTCAATCAAAGTGACTTTTTCATTTCTTTATGTTGAACCAGAACCCGTTATCTGCTGCGGGTTAAACAAGTACAAAAGGTTAGCGACAGACTCATTGCATTGTTCAGTGTAAGATATCAGACAGACTCTAACATTTACAGACCGGTAAAGAATTTTACTAGCAACGGTCACAGTTTAACTTATTAACAATGCCTCGTCGACGCTGAGGTCTTAGAGAAGGGAGAGGACTGGGCAAGAAATGGGAAGGAATTAAGCCATGCTCTTTCAAAGGAAACATCCTGCATTAGCCTAGAGTGATTTGACTGGTTATAAAGCAGGCTGGGCACTACTGCTGTGTTAGTCTTGCCGATATAGCGCATTAAGCTACCTCTCACGTCACTAATGGTGAGCTGCCCGCTCGATCGCCGTATCTGTTCTCTGCAAATATGTATTACACTCGCAACAGTACCTTGTCTTAATACTTGTGACACTAGAGGAGAAGGAAATTTTTGTCGTCAGTACCACTTTTCCCTACGGCAATTTGACATCCAACTAATTAATGCATGATCTATCATCACTAACACATCACCCATTAGTAGGGGCGTAGCTACTGTGGGTGTAGGCGGTGCAGTGCACCGGGGCCACTACACTCAGGGGACCACCAAGCATACCTCAGGGGGCTCCCAAGCGCACCTCTGGGGACCCCCAAGCGCAGAGGGCCCACGGGCCTTCACGGCTAACTGGCGGCCTTTTTTTTAGCTCTACCGTCAGCTAATAGGCCCTCACTGCTCAGGGGGGCCCCAACCACTGCTCAGGGGCACCCCAAGCACAACTAAGGGGTCCACAGCCTCAGCTCAGGGGGCCCCTACCAGCAACACAAAGCAAAAAAAGGTCTCCCATCTGGCCTGAGGGCCCAAAATAAATTTTTTGCACCGGAGCCCTTGTTGACCTAGCTACGCCACTGCCCAGTAGCACCAGAGATTCACTTTGTCTCATTGCTCGATATAACTTCAGTGATCTTAAGAATCAAATGGTATTGATTGCATCGTCTCCCACTTTACTTCTCAATCAACCGCATATGTAGCCAGTTACAGCGAATGGTCTTTCCGCTCAAGCGGCGTGTAACAAAACAGAAATAATTGAACACTCAATTGTTTTAATACTCCCATGCCAGTAGAAAGATTAAGGTAATCGTAGTAATATCTATGCAAATATCATTTCTTCTTCTTTTTCTCCTTAACCAGTACTTTGGCGGATACTTTTTCTTGTAAAATTTAAACTACAGTGGTTTCCCTAGTATAGAAGTATTTCCTGTGATGTGTGCATGTTCAGTATAGTGTGTTGTTTGAGTTGTAAATGAATAAAAGAGCGAAGAAGGGAAAAGGTGTAACCCGATTTTGGCTCATTCAGGTCTGCTGTTACGTAGGACACAAAGCTGGCCGCCAACCATAATGTCCCCATCTGACATATGAATCAACATCAAGTGTATGCCTTCACTTCATACGCACTGCGGAGAGGTTTAGGATTTAACCCAGAACTGTGGTGATTAGGAATTGTGCACTAACTTACATCTTACGCTATCAGCAGTGTCCTGATGAAGATTTCTTCCACCATGAGGAATATATCCACCTAACGCCGTTAGGCGCCCACGCCGGGTACCATCACGGTACCGCAACCAATTGAGCCAGCGGGATGGGTTATCATTATTTTGTAATATCGAATAATTTTAAGAGATTAGTATAATGACTGATTAAAAATTTTATAATTCGCATATAATAAGGTTGGAACTTTGCGAGTGTCATGACCTTAGCAAATATTTAAAAAGTAGATAAAATAATCCAAATTAAAGTAATGTGTATAACAAAAACGTACATAATTTCTGATAAATACATGAAAGTGAATCTGTTTACTTATGAATCACGACGAATGACAAAAACATTTGTTGATAATAGTCAAATGTCATTTGGAAGAGTACGCCCAAGGGGGGAAATGCAATCCGTCAAATCTAAGTCGGGCTAGAAATCATCGACGGAACGGCAACACTACGCAGACTGATTACTGCCCAATTTGTGGATTACGGATCATCGTAAATTTGTGACGGATCCGCCATATTGTCAAATGATGCGGCATTACGGAATCCCGATTTATTGGATTGCAATTCCTATCTAGAAGACATAAGATTTTTTTTTTTTTTTTTTTGCTAGTTTGATGCTATCGTTTCTGTTTTATTCAAGATTATTTAATTGTTTTAAATAATAGCAGCAAAGAGGAAAGGTAAAGATGGGCTTATGAAAAATATCAAGGGAGAAGGGAGCAGAGAGCGCTTGAATGAAGCATCTAGATATTTCTATGGCTATGTTAAGAAACTGAGGCGAAGGGAGTTGTGGATGAGATTGGGGAATAAGTTACCCAGTTTGAATTTGACAGAGATATTATGTAACTAGTTTAATAAAACCATTAGGGACTATCATTCAGGGACGAAATAACGAAGAAGAAATAAGAGTGTCTTCACATAACTAGTGATAAGCAAAACAAAAATTACTAACAGACCCAGAAGAGAGAAAACTTAAAAATCTGATAAAATTTCAAAGGGGCTGGTGTAGATAATATTTCGACAGATGTATTAATGATGGGAAGATACCCCACTGAAAATACTTTGTTACATAACTTTGATGGATTTTGCATACTAGCTACTTACTTGTGGACTGAAAAAGTTATGTAATATTACCAATTAACAAAGGAAAGGAGACTAATGGGTTGAAAATTAAAAGCTGATTAGTTGGGATCAAGGGTAGCTAAGCTGACGGAAAGATTGGTATACAGAAATCTCTGTGAGAAAATAAAGTGGTTTGCAAAACGGCAAAATTGGTTTAGTAAATGATATTCATGTTAGTGGTCTACATTTCTAATGATATGGATAAGGGAGGAAAAGTTGATAGTTTAGCACCAGATCCCTCCAAGGCATTTGTCAAACTGAGCTATAAAAGGGAGGTAAATAAGAGTGGATAAAAAAAGTTACTTTCTTAGTAGAATGGTGTGGCAAATGCAGTATCAAAAGCGGTGAAAATAAAAACTGCGGTGCCACAGGATAGTACAGTGGAACCAATTTTATTCTACTAAATGATTGTGTTGAGATTTTACAGTCAGATATTAAGAGGTTTACAATTGCATAATACCATATAACAGACCTAAAACTGGAGAGGACTGTGTACAGCTCCAGAGGGATCTGGACAAGATATATAATTAGATAAGGCAACATGGAATGATAATAAAATTTCAAGAAGAGCTAGCTTATTAAATGCACAGATAAAGAAGTAAAGGGTATCTATAACTATAGGATGAGGAAGATATTGATTGTTGGAGACCTTAAGTAGCATTCAGTTTGACAGCAACTCAGTTTGGGCGGATGGTAGGGAGAGATTTCAAATTTTTTTGTTTGTTGGATAAGTTGATAAGATGATGTAATGGAGAAGTGAGGCAAATGGGTTGAAAAACTTAAGTCGTGCCATTACTTGATTATAGTGTGTAGTACAGGACCCACATCTTACCTATCAAATTCAGGAGTTGTAAGGGGGCACGGGAGGTCAACTATATTTGCTTATGGATAGGCTTGCCACACGTCCCGGTTTGACCGGGACAGTCCCGGTTTTTAGACAAAGTCCCGGTGTCCCGGCCGGTTTACCTTCCGTCCCGGTAAAAATTAAATTTGGTTATAAACTATAATTTATAGATATAGATGACCAAAAATGTCTTAAAACAATTAACTGTGAAGTATAACTTAGGATAATTACTTTGTCATTTATTTAACTGTACTGTATGAAAAGTGAAAACAATAAAAGAATGAGGGTCTGCTAATAAATAAATATAAAAATATTGTCATCACATCGCCTTCTCTCTCCAATCATGACCATGCGCATGCGCTCTCCGGGCGAGTCCAGTATTGTATTAGTATTACACATGGAGGAAGGAATATTCCTTCCTCCATGGTATTACACTCCTCGTGTGCAGTAACAGTGTTACTGTAACATTGGACTCGCCCACCTTCACCCCGGCGAAAGTCGCCTGCGATAGAAATGTCAGTCTGTTCCTGCCTAGCCTACGGTGCCTGTTGTGTTAGAGAGCTAACGCTGTTTTACAGTATTTATGTTTCAAGTTTAAGTTCATGCTTTCTCAGTGAAAATGCCTAGACGTTCGTGTAAATTCAATGAAGATTTACAGAATGAATTTACTTTTTTGAAAAAGGTATGTACCGGTGGTCAAGGCGATAGAGTTAAATGCATTGCAATTCTGAGTTTTCGGTTGTTCACGGTGGGCGATCCGATATAAAAGATCATTTGCAGTCTGTTAAACACAAAAAGAGTTTAGCATGTGCTGCTGGCTCGTCAAAAATGAGTAGTTTTTTTTTTAAGACTGCGAGTTCTAATGACAAAAACTTAGACTTAGCAGCGAAAGAGGTGACCTTTGCTTACCACACAGCAAACAATAGCCTAAGTTTTAATTCGAACTCTTGTTCATCAAAACTGATTTCCAAGTTTTTTGAGCCTAAATTCTCACTCGGAAAAACTAAGTGTGAGGCAATAGTTTTAAATGTCATAGCTCCTTTAGCTCAGGAAGAGCTTAAAGAAGACTTAACCAAGTCAAACTATGTATATGTATGCATGGATGCATCAAACAGAAAGGAGATAAAACTTGTGCCAATTGTTGTGCGCTATTTTAATCCTAATTCAGGTGTGCAAGTAAAGCTTTTAGATTTCAAATCTGTGGCGGGTGAAACATCGGAAACCCTGACAAATCACTTGTGCTCTGTCCTGTTGCAAAACGATTTGAACAACAAAGTAGTTGGCTTTTGTGGAGATAACTGCAACACTAACTTCGGAGGTGTGAAAAGAGCAGGGAAAAACAACGTTTTTCATCGACTCAAGAATAGCCTAGGGCAGGAAATCAATGGAATCGGATGTGGAGCACACATTGTGCACAACTGTGTGCAAACTGCAGTAGATAGTCTCCCAATCGATATTGAAGCCTTGCTTGGGAAGATTTATAAATACTTCCACATATACACAGTCCGTGTAACAAAACTAAAAGAATTTTGTGAATATGCCGAGGTAGAGTACCACAAACTCCTTCAACATGGGAACACCCGGTTTCTATCAATGATGCCTGCGCTGGAAAGACTTTTACAAATATTTGAAGGTCTGAAAGCATTTTTTTAGACCAAGAAATGTGTCCATCAGCAATAAAAAAATTTACTGATTCAAAGGGCGAGCTCTACATGTGGTTTGTCCATGGACAGCTTGCACTGTTTAACAAGGCCATTCTGGGAATGGAAAAAAAATAACACTACATCTTTTGAGGTTGCTGAAGCTCAAAATGCTCTTAAAAGAAACCTGACAGAAAGAAAGGCTTCAAACTTTATCCCTATGGCCGCAAAGAACATCTACAAGAATCTAGATGAGCAAGTCCAAAACAGTGTGAAAGAAGAATTTTATGGCTTTTATGAGAGATGCATTGCATACTTGGACCTCTGGGAGAATAGTTTTGGAAACGCTGAACAGTTTTCATGGATCAATCTGACCAAAACAAATGCTGTTGATTGGAAAAACGCCGAAACTTCTGCTGACACTATTAATAGAAACCTTCTTGATGTACGCGGTATGAAAATAAACAATGATTAGTTGTTTGACGAAGTTGTGCTTGCTAAGCAGTACTTGCAGTCAAACTGGGAACAGGTGGAAGCAAGAGGCGGCCACCAGAGATGTGATTATTTCAAGTGAAGAAAAATTGCTCAGGCTGTTTCGTCACTTCAAGGAGAATCAGAGAGAAGCCCCCAATCTGGTCAACATTGTTGAGTACGCCTTCTGCTTACCTGGGACATCAGCACCAGTTGAGAGGGTATTTTCTTTGATGAACAATGCATGGACTGATGACAGGGGTTTGATGAAGGAATCTACAGTTAAAGGCTTGATGACATGTAAAATTAATATCGGATTAACTTGTGAGATTTTTACAACAAGATTAAAACCAAAAAAGACTTTCTAAAAAAAGTGCTCACCAATGAAAAGTACAAGTAAAAACTGTTAAAATTGTTATTCCTCATCCAAAGGGTTTCTTCTCACAATCTTACTTAGTCAACTTATTACATTTATATGTAAACACTCACATATAATAAATAAAATATTTAAGTATGTATTTTAGTATAATTTATTATTACCCCTGGTTTAGGTTCCTAATCAGTAATTACTGACCATTAACCATTTATTAGGTATTCATAGCATTGAGAATAAACTACCCTCTAAAACACTCTGAAACCCACCAAAGGTGTGGACCCTTAAATACCCATGACGCTGGTGGGGGGGTGGGGGGTGGGGGGCCTAGTGTCCCGGTTGAACATTTCAAAAATCTGGCAAGCCTACTTATGGAAATTACCGTGGAACACAATTAGTTACTGATACGAAAAAGGTTTGGAGTCAACGGAAGACATAAAGCTGTTGAAGAGAGTGCTTGGAGTGGATATTCGTAAGATGCTTAGTTGCAGGGGCGGATCCAGGATATTGTTTTGGAGGGGGGGGGGGGTGCTTGAGCGGACTTTGGTTTGGAGGGGCTTGGCTTGAGTGGATTTTGGCTGGGGGGCTTGCCTTCAGTGGATATTGGCTTTGGATCCACCCCTGCTTAGTTGGAAATTGATAGAAGAATTGGGGGCAGTAAGTTGAAGGGAAAAGATTTAATTTAACTGGCGCACGCACACTTTGGTGGTAATTTCCTAATTCACCCAATTTTTCCTTTTCTTGTAAATGCCTAATTTTACCCTTTTCGTATTTTACTTTTAAATCCTTTCCATGACAAGCTGCCATTTAAGTTTAGGCGTAAGTGAGTATATAAACAGGGACTGAGGTAAATTAGCAAAGGAAATCTGTTTACCAATAACACTGCAAGAGTTAATAATTAATATTTGTCAAGGGCAGATGTAAGTGGGTGATGAAATTGCATTGAAAGATTTTAATCTTAATCTCAAATTTAAAAAATCCTGAAATGGGAAAGTACTGATACGTGTGTAGGTATGTTACCAGCAAGAATATGCTCCATTGCAATTAAATTAAATTATTTAATTTTTTTTAAAGCGTTTTCTTTGCATTAGGCGTGCGACCATGGAGGAAGGAAATATATGGAGACAACGCAAGAGACCTTCACCACGCATTGAAGTGAAGCAGGGCGGAGGAGGAGTGGGGGGGGGGGGCATGGCAGGAGTGGAGGGGGCATGGCCGCTTCCATACAGACACGGGGAATATGTACAAAAACCTCAAGGGGACTCTAGGATAAAGGTGACGCCGATATCTGGTGATGTATTATTATGTAACTCGATATGACAAATAAAAAATGAAGAGTAAAATTTTTTGATATTCTGCTTAGTTTTCGAGATATTCTGTCACAAATGTGAAATGGTTTCGGTTGAAATTCAGAAGAAAAAATTGGTTAAAGTCAAATTTGATGATGGATTCTTATTTAAAAAGACGAGACAAATGAAAAATAAAGAATAAAAATTTTCGATATCTCACCTAGTTCTAGAGATATACTGTATCAAAAGTGAGGTTTCTTGAGTTGAAATGGAGAAGAAAAATTTCGCAAAAGTCAAATTTAATGATCGATTCTTATGTAACACAACGAGACAAATCGAAAATAAAGAATAAAATTTTTCGATATCTTGCTTAGTTTTCGGGATATACTGGGAACATCGCAATGTTTGGAAGCGCAATACCGCTGCTGCTGCCATGCGGGAGAGTTTAGAGCCTGCTTCACCGATTTAACGTCACTTCTCCTCCATATATTTCCTTCCTCCATTCGTGCGACAGGTTTTCTTAATCGTTACATCTTTGACACGAAGAAGAAATTTTAACATCTGATCGCAAAATTGTCGTATACATTTTGTCTCTGTCGCTGTGAAATTGTTTGTGCCGCGAAAAATTAACATCAATTATTTTGTGAAAGCACTTGTGTGGGAAAGTATTAAAATATTTTGTATGAAATTTTTATGCCGATGATTGTGTGTGCGCTGTGGAATCCCGAAAGTAACGAGTTCGAAAGTGGAGTGGTATTTGGATTATGTTTTGAATTGTATGTTACGAAAACCGATGATAAAGAAATTGTCCGACGCTTCGAGAGATCCGTATGAATTCTAGCCATGTCGGAGCGAAACAAACATTTGTTACCTGGGTTAATTTTAACCACTCTTGGCTTTAGTGCTGCAATTGCGATTTTTAGACTCCGATATCGAAGAAAAAGTATTCTTCAAAGCCAAAAGTGGAAGAATTGTATAGCTGTTATAGACACAGTGGAAAAATGCGCTCCAGCTGTGAAAACCCTTAGAGAGTGAGTATTAATAAGACTCAGGTTTAAAGATTAGTTAATTAAAAAATGGGGTACCGCTGCAACCACTTCCCGCCTCGCGATCTAAACACTTCCACGGAAAGTAGGCCATCACTAATACGTCTCGTATCGAGAAATCGTTAATTTTGCACCAGTAGTACAGGAATAAATTCATTTGCGATGAGGTTTTGATGCAGCCTGGACCACACTGAAACGTAACTATCGAACACCTTATTGCGGATACCTAATTTCTATGTCGTATCTATTGCTGTTTACATCTTAATGCAGCCTGGACCATAGTGAAACGTAACCTTCGCACACGATATTGCTGAAATCCAATTTCCAAATCGTATCTTATCACTGTTAGTATGATCCAGGCTGCGTTTCAACCTAAACGCTAAGGGTTATTGGCGAAATCTTGTTTCGTAAATATTTTATTTCGTTTGAATGATTTAATAGCAATTTCAGCCATGTGATGAAATATAGAAGAACAGAATCAAATACAAATCAATGGAATTGTGACTAATAACTTTAACGCTAATGAACGATATCAATTATCAGTTTGGATTGTTGTTCATATTTTAATAATATTATTTATTGTGCAAGTAATAATTTTCTTTTACTTTTTCAATCTATAATTTTTTTTATTATTACTACTATTGGTTATGTTCTATGGCTTAACGTGTATTCTCAAATCGATTGAAGGCTGAACACGTCACACACAGAAACACAGTGACGTCATACTCTCTTCATTGGGAAGTGTTTACATCGTGAGGCAGTAAGTGGTTGCAGCGGTATCGTGATCTAGATCATCGTCTCTTCAACAGTTTCCAGCCTCTGGCTGGGTCTGCTTTATGCACAAACCTCACCAATTTCTTCTTTCATCCCTCCACCTGTCTGTCACTACTTTGTTCCAGTCCTCTCTTCCGTACACCCTCCTCCACTCCTTTCAGCCATCCATCTCTCGGTCTTCCTCTGGGTCATTTACCATGCATCTTAATTTCATGCATTTTTCTTGGGATTATCTGAGCCTGCTTACAAACAAAAACAAGCCTCCGAAAGGAGGGAGCAAGGCACAAATGACATGGCTATGGTGATCTAGATATTACCCAAAAATGTTATACCGGTAGTTACGAAAAGTTATAAAAAGGCACGTGCTCTAGGCCTGAAGAGAGGTTTCTGGGAAAAGTTCAGTATGTATGAGGAGACTACCAGCACTGTGGAGAGAAGATGCAAACATTTCATGGAGACGGTAAGAATGATTGAAGAAATATTCATTCCAAATAAAAAATTAAGAAATACACAGAATTTGCATGCTTCAACAGAAACAAGAAGGCTGAAGACATTGTTAAGAAAAGAACACTGCAGTTAGAAAATAGCAGGAATCATTTAAAACATCTAAAAAAGTAAATGATAATAGCAGTCAGGGAAGCTAAAGATGAATTCATGTAGAATTTATTGGCTGGAGAGAGACCAATGAATGATGTAACTAGAAGTTTTTGGTTATCTGCAGATTGCAATGCAGTGAGTATATTTCAGTTTCACAACCGAAGGCACGAGAAATCAATACTTCCTGTGGGCGAAAGTAGTTTCACATGTATTACAATTCTATGTAGCCTGATCCTGAGTTGTTACACAGTATAGTGTAAGGTATTAGGATTACAATTTTTTTTTTTTTAAATATTTGTATTTAGTGTTGCCATATTAATGATGTCATTTATTCAGCAGCATGTATGTAGTTCCATTGGTTTAATCCTAGACTGCGATTCCGCCACTGACCGGCGTTGACGTGACGTTGTTTTGACGTATTCACTGTCGACTACCAACATAATTAGGTTTATTCCTTTTAGTGCTATCAACCTAAACTGATATCCCGAAGGTGAATCAGATGCAGGCGGCCGCTGGTAAGCGGCCGCAGATGTCCGATAACACAACCAGATGTTCAGTGTTTGATGTGTTATCGGATTTCTGCGGCCGGTCACAATAATAAATTATCTTTATGTTGGTACATCGACAGCGAATACCTCAAAACAACATCAATATGACGTCACATCAACGCCAGTCAGTGGCGGAATCGCAGTCTAGGATTAAACCGTTCCATCTTCATCACTATTAAGTACTGCCAAAGTTTGGCTATGTTAAAAAAATGAGAAGAAAAGTAGGTGTTCACACAATTCCAGATAATAATTTGGAGGAGGTTACAAAGAAAATATATATATAATGTGGAGATGTTGAATGAGTTGTTTAGTGATGGAAGGGGGACAATCAGTCCTGGAACTTCTCCACCTAAGTGGAAATCAGCAGCCTAGCAAACAAGAAATACGTCTGTAATCGTAGGCTTCTGCGGCCAGAATCAGTTGATTCTTGGCAGTCCAGGTCTGGGCTAATATGGCACCACCTGAACAGCCAAGAATCAAAAGAAATACGTCTGTTATGAGGGAACTACGGTAGAGCGTCTGACTGCGGCCTGGACGGCTGGGGTTCGATCCCCAATGAAGCCGAGGACTTTTCCTCGAACTGGATGTCCAAAATGGCCTTCCACGCCCATTCAGCTGCTATCAAATGAGTACCGTGGAGAAAACTCCGTGGGAAGATAAAGAAAAAGGGCTGGACTGTGTCGCTAACCACAAGATGTCCACTCTAGTGCCTATGGTTAGGTAATAGGAATGTAGAGCTCTACCTCCGCTAATCCTGCCGGAATATGACTTAAAGCTGTGAAAACCCACTGCCTGTACTTTTACCTATGAGGGAACTATGTCAGTTCAAAAGTGTAGAGAGGCTGTTATGTGTGATATTAATTTTTCTTAATTTAGTGATTGAGCAAATGCCGCAGTGGCAGTTTAACTACTAACCAACAATCACATCTCTTTTTTAATTTTAAATTATTTGAAAGCTATTCCACATCGCTCTGTTTTTGTCCTTTATAATTTTAACTGTAAGTTCTTTCAGTTTTTCAGGTAAATTGTTAATCATTTTCCTCTGCATTTTTTTTTTCAGTCCTTGAAACAAATGTATTTTCTTCCTTTCTAGATTCTATACCTAATTCTTCTACTGATGTCCATCCAAGCCTTTGCACTGATCTATCTTTATACAGTCTTAACACTCTTTTCATCTAACTTCTTATGACTCATCACCCAGCTTCTACATCACATCAGTTAGCCTACTGACTGTTTTCTGTGGTAACTTCTGTAGACAAATATAGCTGCTCTTCTTCACACCCTCTCCAATTGTTGTATTTGGTACTCATAATGTGGATCCCAAACTACCCACTGTACCCAAGCATTGGTCTGACTGAGATTGTGTAACCCATTTATCTCACTTCCCTTCATTACCCTCACCAGTAAATGAAGGATTTTTAAAGATCTGCCCCTTGTGTTAAATTAAGTCAAAACATTTACACTTAAGGTCTTCAATAAGCACCTTTCCAAAGGTAAAACTTACGGTCTACCAGCAATCGTACAGTTCCACTATATCAGCATTCACTAATGACATACTACTGTTGTAGTCAGTCGCAAGATGTGTTATTTCAGGCAGTAATTCCATTGTATTATAACTGGACCATTATTTTAAAGCAGAAATTAAGTTGTAATGCACCCTGGATCCGCACGAGTTTGTGAAATATACTTCAGAAAGTATTTCTAGTGGTATTTTCTGTTTAACTATACCAGTACTAGCTGTTACCCACGACTTCGTACGCGTGGACTTGGAGTTTCAATTCCAGAATTGGATATAGAAAACTGTTAGTAACGTAAGATTTGTCCCAAACAACACCGAGTCGACATAATATGATGGAAAGCCATCATTATATCATCCTATCATCTAATCTGTCTCATGAAGAGAATCAATTTACAACATATTTAAAAACAGAAAAGTAAGCAAAGGTGCGGGGATGTGTGTGTGTGTGGGGGGGGGGGGGGGGGGTTAACTGATGGCAGCTTTATTTCAGCTTGGTTTTTTCTTCTTTATTCAACATGAGCATCTGAATCTTATAATCTAATAGCAGCACATTGTCTTCTAGACCTGCACCTTAGGCCAGGTTTACGTCCGTAAGGCATGTCAAAAAGGAAGACAAATTGGTGCCAGAAACTTTTATACAGACACAAATGAATAGTATAGTGCAGAGCAAATTGACTTCTATACTAAATAATAAGTTTTGTTTCTTATCGAAATTTATTAATAAACCAAACACTAATAGATTGCGTGACTGAGCAACCAACGTAACATTACAGACTAACACACGAATCTGTCTGTCTTTCATCATTCGATAAGTTCTTAAAATTTCGTGACTAAAACTGTTATTCATGTCGAAAAAATGTCCTGTGTCCTTCCTACACTATTTCATTGTTAAATTCCATCAATATTGATATAGCCATTTAGTCGTCAAAACGTAACAAAAAGACAGAAACTTACTTCCACATTTATAATATAATAGCTGGTACCCACAACATCGTTCGTGATTGTAAAGTATTCATATTGACAGCTGTAGACATCTAACCACCATAATGCATGATGGGAGACTCGATACTATTACCACACACAAATACCAGTCTTCTGCGCTATGTAGTTCCGGCAGCAGAGTAAAATTTACGGATACACACAAGTCTTTGGATGAAATACGAAAATATTCATGATCGACCAATTTCGAACACCATATCTCACACGCTCCCACAGTTACCAAATTTCGGCCAACGTTGTGATCGATGGGTGACTCTGTGTTACTACCACACAAAAGCGCCGGTAATCTGCGATTGATAGTTTTCACTAAAAGTGATACAACGTGACACATGCGTCTTTGGCAGAAATATGAAATTGCCGCAGGTCGACCATTTTATCCCCCATTTCTCCCACACCCAGATAGCTACCGACATCTAACAACCATAGTGCACTACATGAGATACGATTCTACTACGAAAAACAAACAGCAATGCTCTATGCTATGTAGTTGTGGCAGAAAAGTGACATATGCGGAGACAGTCGAAATACGAAAATATCCTTGGTCGGCCACTTACAATCACCATATCTACCACAGTTTCTGAAAATCGGCCGCTGTTGTGATCGAAAGGTGACGCTGTGCTACTACTACACACAAACGCCAGTTATCTGTGAACTATAGTTTTCGCTGAAAAGTGATACACCATGACACTTTTGTCTTTGGCAGAAGTACGAAATTGCCACAGGTCGAACACTTTCAACCCCCATATCTCCCACACCCCCATAGCTACAGACATCTAACAACCATAGTGCACTACATGAGATACGATTCTACTACCAAACACAAACACCAATCTTCTATGCTACGTAGTTGTGTCAGAAAAGTGACATATGCGGAGACAGTCAAAATACGAAAATATCCTTGGTCGGCCACTTACAAACACCATATCTACCACAGTAACACAGTTTCTGAAATTCGGCGGCTGTTGTGATCGAAAGGTGACTCTGTGCTACTACTACACACAAACGCCAGTTATCTGTGATCTATAGTTTTCGCTGAAAAGTGATACACCATGACACTTTTGTCTGTGGCAGAAGTATGAAATTGCCACAGGTCGATCACTTTCAACCCCCATATCTCCCACACCCCCATAGCTACCAACATCTAACAACCATCGTGCACTACATGAGATAAGATTCTACTACCAAACACAAACACCAATGCTCTATGCTATGTAGTTGTGGCAGAAAAGTGACATATGCGGAGACAGTCAAAATACGAAAATATCCTTGGTCGGCCACTTACAATTACCATATCTACCACAGTACCACAGTTTCTGAAAATCGGCCGCTGTTGTGATCGAAAGGTGACTCTGTGCTACTACTACACACAAACACCAGTTATCTGTGATCTATAGTTTTCGCTGAAAAGTGATACACCATGACACTTTTGTCTTTGGCAGAAGTATGAAATTGCCACGGGTCGATCACTTTCAACCCCCATATCTCCCACACCCCCATAGCTACCGACATCTAACAACCATAGTGCACTACATGAGATACGATTCTACTACCAAACACAAACACCAATGTTCTATGCTATGTAGTTGTGGCAGAAAAGTGACATATGCGGAGACAGTTGAAATACGAAAATATCCTTGGTCGGCCACTTACAACCACCATATCTACCACAGTTTCTGAAAATCGGCCGCTGTTGTGATCGAAAGGTGACTCTGTGCTACTACTACACACAAACACCAGTTATCTGTGATCTATAGTTTTCGCTGAAAAGTGATACACCATGACACTTTTGTCTTTGGCAGAAGTATGAAATTGCCACAGGTCGATCACTTTCAACCCCCATATCTCCCACACCCCCATAGCTACCGACATCTAACAACCATAGTACACTACATGAGATACGATTCTACTACCAAACACAAACACCAATGCTCTATGCTATGTAGTTGTGGCAGAAAAGTGACATATGCGGAGACAGTCGAAATACGAAAATATCCTTGGTCGGCCACTTACAACCACCATATCTACCACAGTACCACAGTTTCTGAAAATCGGCCGCTGTTGTGATCGAAAGGTGACTCTGTGCTACTACTACACACAAACACCAGTTATCTGTGATCTATAGTTTTCGCTGAAAAGTGATACACCATGACACTTTTGTCTTTGGCAGAAGTATGAAATTGCCACAGGTCGACCACTTTCAACCCCCATATCTCCCACACCCCCATAGCTACCGACATCTAACAACCATAGTGCACGACAGGAAAGACGATTCTACTACCACACACAAATACCAAAGGTCTATGTTATGTAGTTGTGGCAGGAAAGAGAAGTATACGGAGATACGAATTTTTGGTCGAAATATGAAAATGCCCTGCACTGACCAACTTTAATCATTATATCTCCCACATCCCCACAGCTATCGGCATTCGGCCAACGTTGTGCACGACAGGAAACTCCATGCTACTTCCACCAACAAACATCAGTGATCTGTGCAAGGTAGTGGTGGCTGAAAAGTGAAATATAGGAAAAAACACGTCTATTTTTATATATATATAAGATTATCATGTGAATCCCTTGTGGAATTGTAGTCTCCAGTAATCCCAAAAGTTACAACTCACGGAATCTGGTATTGTAATAATGATGAAAAATCTGGAACTCCTTATAAATGAAATGAACACAGGTACTAAAAGTAAAAGTTACAGTCGTTAATAGAAATAAGGCATCTGTTTGAAAACAAGATTTGCACCACCTAGTTGAAAGAACAGTAGCTATACAGCTGACCATCTGTCTTTAACTGAGTTTACAACAGAAGAAAAGTTAGTTTTGTGCTTTCATTTGCACTGAAGTCACTACCTCTTCTGAATTAAGACAATAGTGCCCCAAAGATCTGAGGAATATGGCATCCAACACACCAAAAGCATAGGCGCGTAACAAACACAGATAACCTGAATGTAATGAAAACTCCCATTTTAGTTGTAAATTAAAGTGTTTATTGATGATATTTAATAACAGATATTGTGTAATGCTTTACTGAGGAAGTTAAAGTAAAATAATAATAATAATAATTAAGATTTAAGAGAATTTTCACACCAAGAATTTTATGTTATTACCACATCCACTTAAATGAAAGCCATACACTGTCGCCCTATAACCATTTAATTACCTATCACTATTCATATACATTCCAAAAAGATACCAAATGTTGTATAAAAATGTTTCTCTCGAGACTTGCTGGCAGATATCTCCCCCTCCCCCCCCCCAAATAAAGCATGAATATAAATCAATCAATACACCTTAGTTGCCGTTGCCAGTGCTTGTACCTTGAAATATTATATTGATTGATGTTAGGATTAGAAATACGGGTTCATGTGGGAGAAGGAACAAATAGGGATGAAAATTCCCAGCTCTACAAGAAGTAGAAAGGTTGTTGGGGAGACTTGTTCTGAATAACATCAACTATTGTTCTAGTTCAGACTGCATATATAAACTAGGAATTACCTTTACCTGCATAAAATTATGATCTTAGAAATATGGCATTCTTGAAAACTGTGTAAATGAAAATAAATACTAAAATCTTTATGCCCAAGCTCTCAGTTTGCTTTCTGATCCAGACTGCAGCTAATCCAAGGATCTGCTAATAGAGGTGCTTGAAAATCAAAACTTCTGTCATACTGCATCGTAATTTGATAATAGAACCGAACTCAGTCCTGTAAGTCAGTATATCTTATGTAGCTTGTCTCCCACCCATTCCATGAGTCTGGAATACATTTTTTCTTGAAGACTAAATCCTAGGAAATATGCAAATTGTATTTTCAGCCAGAAATTATGGCGGGTTCATGGACCATAGTGCAGGCCAAAACACATTGGGAAGGTGGTAGGAATAGGTTTTAATTCGTGCAAAAATTACAGAAGATAGGATGATGAGGATCTGTTCCAAGAAAGTAAAAACTTAATTGGCAAACTTTCTTCATGCCTTAAATTTAGAATGTTACATCAGTTTGGGACTCACATTGTTGATATCAAATAGAACTGGGATGGAGCACAGATGAGTGAAGCTAGATTTGTTTGTGGATTTCAGTAGCCATATATGAGCTGTTTTTGGAGGCAGGTGAAGAAACAAAAACCTTAATTATGGATTATTATACAGTAGAACTCCAATTATCTAAAAACTTTAACCGTTCGTGCTTCCATAGTCAGTGACGAAGCGAGCATAGCCGCTGAAAAGGAAATTTTGAAGGAGACGTTTCTGGCCAACGGCTACAACCTTAACGTTATCAATAAGGCCACCGCAAGGCTTGATCCTCAAGGACTATCTTGTGCTCCAGCACTGGAGGTTGAAGCCAGAAGACAAACAGAGGTACCCATACGTGATGGGTAAAATTGGCCGTCTCCTAAAGAAGAAAAATATCCGTCCGATATACAGAGCACCTAGGAAGAATTCTGATGCATAAAGGTTAAAGACAGGAGGGAGAAGCTGCAGACAGCAGGCGTGTACCAAATACCCTGTAGCTGTGGCCAAGTGTATATTTGCGAGACTGGACGGATGGACGGTCGGTCAAGGAAAGGCTGTGTGAACACATAAGACATCTTGGAAATAATGACATCAGCAAATCAGCTGTAGAAAAACTTTCGGGTGACAGTGGGCACGCAATTTTATTTAGTAACACTAGTGTACTGGTTCATGAAGGCAGATTTTGGCCCCCGGCGTATCAGAGATGCGCTAGAAATTAAAAAGAGACCACATAATATGAACACAGACGGTGGGCTACAACTTGACCAAATATGGTCATGCTTGATTAGGAAAGCGTAGGACCAGCCATGCTGGTGGCAGTAGCTTGAGTGGCGTCACTCCAGACTGTTAGAGCGCTCTTCGGGAACTATATAAAGGTGACAGTGACTGCACCCTTGACAGTCCTCTGAAGAAGGCCACCAAATGATGGCCAAAATGTCAGATTTTCATAAATTTGACACGGTTCAACCCAGACAACCAAGACAACGTGGACAGCGACCGCAGAAGTCTGCGCACCCTATGCAAAACTTGCCTAACTGAAGATAGTATAAGGGAATTGTTAAAGTACCTCAAAGATTCCCTGAACGAAGAATATTGTGAAGATATTTTGTATGGTGAAATAATTATCAATGCAGATTAAACGGGTTGAATGTTGCCCCAAAAATGGGGAGAGTGATGGGCTTTAAGAATTATAAGGACCTTTTTTTTCCAGGAGCAATTTATATAACAATGTTAGCCAATTTTTCTACCAGTGGAAAAATAGGGCCCCCCAATGATTCTTTTCCCCTACAAGATGATTCACTGAATATGTCCCACCAAATTATTTCATTGGGTGAGGCGTTTCTGGTTAAATGTTGGCAGCAATATTTTATGAATATGTTGCTAACTGTTTCTGCCCATGGTTGTTAGAAAATTCTATAAAGTTTACTTTTTTCTGCTGCCTGATGGTGATAAATCGCATAAATTTGGAGTTGAGCAAATTTTGCTTTGAGAAAAAAATCATTGTGTATGGCTAGTTGCTAAATGCCACAAACATTTTGCAACCATGTGGTGTTGGTGTTTTCAGACCTTTAAAAGCTGCTTGGAAAGTTTCAGTTCAAAAGTGGAAACATAAACATAGTAATGCTAAAACTTTAAGCAAAGTCAACTTTACACCAGTTTTTCAGAAAGCTTTTTAAAAATCAATTCTGTGAAAATGTAAAATCAGCTGCCTTTGAAGAGTCTTATTGTTGGCATAGTCGAATTTGGAGTTTTGATTTGCCAAGCATTTTATATCTGCTGCCAAGTCGTACTACATATTAATGGGAGAAGTTATGAGTTGCCATTTGTACATGACACGTCTAGCTATGTTCTGTGTATAATGTATTTTTTTTTTTTTTTTAATGTGGGTGCCGTTCTGCCATTTGCCCTGATAGCTGCAGAAAACTAAAGTCAGGAAGGCCAGTACATGGATGTCTGACTCATGCCAGGTCCCATTATTCCAGTGTGCCATGCCTCAACACACTGAGTCATATTGGCTGTTGATCATGCGACCATCATTATACCCCAGAAAACAAGAAGACAAGTTTGGAGTGAAGAAAAGTTGGAAAGGGAGCACTCGTCAAGACCAAGAAATGACTCTCCCTGGGAAAGTAATGTCAATTTTGTTTTCTGATTCAGAAGGTGTATTGCCAATTGTCTTCTCATACATTCAAAGGATGGTCAATAGGGCCTACTACTGCTAGCTGCTGAATGATGCCAAGACTGCTTATTCCAACAAATGATATCAACTGATTCACAATGTCCTTCTACACATTAAGCACAGCCACCTACTGCTGTTCTAACTTGTGATAAATGCATTGAAATTCACTGGTTACCTCTTGAACACTCACATCACAGTCCAGTCATGTTGTAATGTGATTACCATTTGTTTGTTCCACAGAAGGAGCCATTAGAACTGGAAAGATTTGAAGACGATGTGACTGTCGAGAAGTACATGCTCACTTGGCTATTGGGTTTTCTGTGATGTTATCAGAAAACTTCCCATGGAGAAAATATATTTCTGGTGAAAGAATCTATGTACTTCATTTGTACTTTCATTTGCAACCAATAAAGCTGCTTAAAAAATTTCTGTTTTATATTTTATTGACCCTCGTAGTTCTGATAAAATAATCAACACACATATAAATGAATTACTGTAGAGGAAAGATATTTGCCAAAACTCTGCATGATCCTATAGCTGCTCATGCAACTTCATATGACAATAGCTACTTCAATATCTAATTTATTGTTTCGGTAGCAACTCTTATGTCTGTTGGTGATTGTAACAGTCAAAAATGGATACGGGTAATTGATAGGCTTCAAATTGAGGTTATTCTGGTAATTGCTTATAATATTTCTTCTGTTAGTTTCCTTCACGTGCTCTGCCCCAACAGGAACTGAGTTTTACCAGAGATGAAAGTTTAAAATTATCTGCATATCAGAGAGATTAATTTCTTTATACTGATTTGTTTATTTTAGTTGTTATTTCATTAAATTTTCATTCAATTATATGCATTTTTCATTTATTTATCATGTGCCAGGCATAATTTCCTAAGTATTTAATCATACTCGGTTTCCTTTGTTTTGTTGATTTTGAATCACACTTGGTGATGAAGGGCATTCAATACAATTGTTTGCACCAAGAAGCCACATCAATTCACGATTGAGTTTGCTGGTGCTACTGATGTTGATGAGACAATGCAGCAAGTTGTATAAGCTAGTCGACAAGATGAAAAATCATAATTGCATGTGGCTGAAAATATTTGCTCTTTCAGTGACAAATTGAAGCCATTTAAAAGAGAAGCTGGAAATTTTTTTTTCGTTATTGTGAGATGTATTTACAGTTTTCTAGTTGGGAATATTGCACATTTTGCAAAAACGTGGATTAATGGAACATTAAATTAGTGATTTTTTTATTTATCCGTAACTGTTTATTACTCAAGTTAAAAATACTGATAAGTTTATATTCTCTATGTATTACTATGGAAAAAGGTATTCTTGCAGTATCTTTGTTATGAAATCTCAATAGATCTGTACATTTTGAGGTTCCCTGAAGAGGGCCTGACTATTTGCAATGAGACTCATCTGTTTCAGGTGTTGGTCAAAATAATTGTTTCCTTACTAACTGTAATATTTACATGAAGTTTTAATTTTGTTTTCATATTAACGAGCACTTGATTCAGTTGTAATTTGGACTTCCTAAGTCAGTGTTAAGACATTATATTCTTGGATTTTATATTCATTTTCTAGGAATAGAACAAATAATTTGGTGAGCAAGGAAATTTCCATTAATCAAGTTTTTTTTTCCCAAACCTAATGGACACACTTTTGGCTACAGTAACGTGATACAGAGTGACACAATAATTTTGTGGTTTGTTAGTTAATTACAGTGTCCCATTTAAATGAGTTATTCCGAGTTACTATTTCAAATAATTTTATGTAACAATTTTTACTATGATTTGGATCTACACTCTCAGCTTTAAATAATTTTAAAAAAATTGGAAAACAAAGTTCAAATAGTACAGGGCGTTCGCCGGAAAACGCTACCCTCCCAGTCTGTTGCCGTCGGCAACTTGCTCGGTCAGTGGAGCCAGCAGTTCCCGCCACACGGCACCGTGAATCACCGCACTGTTTAACACCTCCGCTGCCCCAACAGTGCAGTGCAGTGACCCTTACATTGTTAAGAACGGTTTCTTTGCATTGTAGCTAGTTTGTGACTTCAGTCTCTTATTAATCAGTGTTGTGAATAAACGTTTCTTTGCGGTTTGGCTGGTTTGGGGCTTCATACTCTTATTAATCTGTACCGTGTTTGAGTGTGAGTAAAATTATGGTACGTTACAGTTTGCAACAAAGAATATTTCTCTACGATACATATGTGAAGAAGAAGTCGTTTAAAAAGTGTCGCAGTAAATTTCGTCGTGAATTTCCTGGCGCTTTACTGCCAGCTAAATCAACAATTCTGCGTCTGGTTAAAAAAGTAAGAGAAACGGGTTCATTTTTTAACAAAAAGAGACTGTCGGTCAACCGTATTCTCACAGAGGAGAAAATTGACGATATCGCTTTTCGACTAGAACAGTCACCCAAAAAATCATTAAGTCAGTTAGGGCAGCGTGTGTCTCGAAATATGTTCAGAAGATGTGAAATGTGCATTACACAAGAGGGTCAACACTTCCAGCATCTTTTATAAGGTAAGCTAATGAATTACGTCACATTTAAATGCTTAGCACATACAAGTTTATGAAGTTTATGAAGCGTACTTATTATGAAATAGTCCGCGGCCGACGGTCGAACAATGCCGGAAGCTGACCGCTCGCTCGCCGGGAGCAGTTTCTTCCTTGTGGCGCTAACAGTGGGTTGCATTTCCCGGCGAACGCCCTGTATAAGCCAGATGGCATGAAATTTTTATGTGCCTAATTTATACATATTGAAGTTACATTCGATAGTTGCGTGTAATAATGCTGTACATCTGTGAATAGTGCAGATGTATCTAATTTGCTTCAGAATAAAAGAAATTTAAAGTGCATTTAATCCAATCAGGGCTAGGTCTGAATCCTTTCTTTGTAGATACATTTTGGATGTTTGGTATTTAGTCCATTAAAAATTCCTAAAATTATTAAGGCAGAGTTGGTTACTTATGGAACATTTAAGAATTAATTTTGTGGAATGTGTTTAAACAATATTGCTAACATTAATGTCATTGACATGTGTTATCATCATTGTTTTTTGAATACCAGGGTTATAATTAAACTTTACCTATGTAACATGTTATAACATGGAAACTAATTAGCATACGAGTACCAAACTTGGTAGCATTAATGTCAAGAACATGGGGAATAATGCAGAATCAATTCAATTAAAACACTTTTAATGTGCTGCTATGGTACATCATACCATTACAAACTGGTACCATTAGTGCTATAAAAGGAGCTCAATATGGCACCCATCAGTACCCAGAAGAGTCTGAAAGCACATGATTGCATTCTGCACAGCAGAACGAAGCGTGTCCGTAGGTGTGCTGGCTACCTCTCTTGATATGCTGTGCTTCAGATTAGCACGTGTGAACGTTCCCCTGGTAAACCCTGTCCTTCAGGTAGCCCCACAACCAGAAATCACAGGTGTGAGGTCAGGTGATCGTGGCGGCCAAGCATTTGGAAATGATTGGCTGATAATTCGATCATTTCCAAACTATTGATTTCGATGCATCTCTCTCCTGTAGGGCAGGTATGACATGCTGGCGAAGCATATCACATTAACACTGGCTAATCACACTGTACATTTTTGATCCTTGAGCGCCAACCTGTTCAAAAAAGAATGGGCCAATGATGAACATAGCCGTGAAGTCACACCACAGGGTGACACTTTCACCATCCAGAGGAACTTCATGCACAGGACTGGAGGTGAAGATGCCCACACTTGGCAATTCTGTGTGTTCACCTCACCTGTCAGAGAAAAATGTGCTTCGTCTGTCCAGGGCCAGCCCTCGTCAACTTCAATCCTTGCCAGAAAGTGGAGAATGAAGTCAACACTTTGTTGTGCATCCTGTGGTGCAAGATGCTGTACGATATGGATCTTGTATGGATAGCATTTGAGAATGGTACGAAGCACTTTCCATACAGTGGACCACGGGATGTTCAACTGTCGTGACATAGCACGCACACTGCTTGACGATCGGGAATTGCGCTCAGTATTGTCTGCCATAGCAACAGCGATTTTATCAACCACTTGTGGTGCAACCGGTCATCCCGATGCCTAGTTCTCCAGTTGATTCGAACTTCTTCATCATGCTCCGCACAGCAGGTGGAGAAAGAGGACCCTTCCGTAATCCTTTCAGCCGGCTGTATTCTTGAAGTGCAGCTGCAGCATTACTGTTGTTTTGATAATAGAGCTTCACCAGTAATGCCATGCTCATGGTGACAAGTGCAGTGCGACTGGTCAAGTGTGAGATTGTGAATCACAATGACTGATGACGGCACCTGTTGGCTATAGTTGGAACTGGAAGGTGGCGTTGTGACACATGGAAATCGTGCACCCCATACTCTGAACATTAATGCTACCAAGTTTGGTACTCGAATGATAATTAGTTTCCGTGTTAAATAGGGAAAGTTTAATTATAATCACCCGGTATTTACACTTTTGTGGGCTGTCCGAGATATCCTCTTCGAGAGGCTGTGCTTATTTGAAAGCAACTATCCATTACTATTGGCTTGCTATGCCTGTTATAATTTTGAGCTGGAAGTGAACATGTTGACATCTGTGTGTGTAAAACATGTAGTTTGTGTTCTATGTGATAAGTGTATTTTTTGTGAAATGTGTTATTTGAGGTGAAGGTTGAGGACCATCCCAGCATTCGTCTGGGTCAGGGTTTCTCAAAGTGTTGTAGGCGAACTGTAGGGGTTCGCCAGTTGATTGTAGAAGATTCGCAACAAGATTTACATTATGGCGGACTGTCTATCTCAAATTTTATTGGGGTACGTTTGAGAAACCCTGGTGTGGGTATTGTAGCTAACCAACTAACAAATACATTCAGGACGGCTGGTACTCTAGACAGTGATTTGAACTTAGGACCTTTGTACCTCTTTGATCCAGTGTGTTGGCAATTAAACACGTGTTGCTACACTGAAAATTAACATTATTTCAATTAGTATGTAGATTGTATTCGATGGATACTACTTGAAATTAATCTCAAACTTCAAAATTTCAGGAAATGCAAAATTTACAAAGTTCTGGGATTTGACTGTGAATGGGTAACAACTGCAAATAAGAGTCAACCTGTAGCTCTGTTGCAGCTTGCATCATCAGATGGCTATTGTGTGCTCATAAGACTATGTATGTTAAAATGTGTCCCTAGTGATATAAAGGTGAGTGTAGTGTGTTTGTATATGAACAGTACTATTGGAGTAAAATGTTACAGCAAAACTAAGTGAGTAACTGAATTCAGATTGTGTGAGAATGAATCTTGCATTAATCATTTAAGAAAGTATCTGGTTAACTGAGCTTCGCTCAATATTATTGTCAACTAGCTGACTCGGCAATGCTTCACTATTGCTAGAATTGACTACACTATCATATAAGTTAAATGAATACATTTGAAAGTTTGTATTAGTAAAAATTAGATATTTATTTATAAATTTTAATTACTGTTTCATTCAATTTTATTGCAATGGTCTTGGATATGCAATGTTTTTGGTGATTCCAATCGGCATATATCAAAAAAATCTGAGTTTGTTTTGGAGATATTCGCTAAACAGAAAAAATTGCATGTGTAAATCAGTCATGTGAACGTTCCCCTGCTAAACCCTGTCCTTCAGGTAGCCACACAACCAGAAATCACAGGAAGTGAGGTCAGGTGATCATGCCCGCCAAGCATTTGGAAATGATTGTCTGATAATTCGATCATTTCCAAATGTGTTTCGGAAATCTTGGCTTTTACGTATTTATATCAAACACATTTAAGGTATTTATATAGGTTAACTAAAACATGGCGTGCATAATGGCCAAGTCATCATATTTTTTTTAATCCTAAATAAGCGATCTGTGACACAGAGAGAAAGTGGACTGTAAAGTGTATACTTGGCTCAGAAGAAGATCTCATAACTTTTTGTCACTACATGAACACGAGACTTGGCCTATTTTTACAAGAATTGTTTTTGTGGGATCTCATTTCTTTTTGTAAGTTTATCGCTTATTCTGAATCGCCGCTCAAATGTAATCATTCCATTTGGAAATCAGTGAATAAGAACATCAATATCTGTTACCAACAATGACCCATTCTTTGAAAACAACGGGTGTACCTCGTAGCCAAGCAATTACCGTTAGTTTCACTACAACCATAAATAAACTTACTAGTAACTTCCAAACTAAGCATAGGAACAAAGTAAAATTTAAGACTTTGGTTCAACTTGCTCACCTCTATGTAGTACAGAAATATCAGGTTTATAGCTTCATCTGGAGCAAAGTAATTAAGCCACAAATATGTTCCAGAATTTTTCATGTTTAGGATTGTAATTAAATAAATACGAGGAAAAACTCCAATATTAGATTTTTCTTATTTATGAAACCATATATGTGTACCAAATTACTTGTTTCTAGGATTACTGGAAGTATAGTGGAATTTTGATGTTGGGGTGTCGTGCCGAAATAAAATTTTGAATTTCAGTAACTTCCAAGTAACAAAAGGAAAGAAGTAAAATTTAACACATAGTAAGCTCAATCCACAATGAAAAACTGAGGTGTATAAAGTTAATAGTGTAGAAAGCGATTTCACATTAGGGGTAGGTCTATGTTTATTTACGAGTTTCAGACTTTTCTTATATTATGTTGGTAAAATTTTATCTGTGTACTAATTTCAGCTTTCTACGGCTACGGGAAGTGCCTTATAGTTTGATGATCATCAGTCAGTGAGTGACAAATCCGTTGAAATTTGCATCCGAATAACATCCGAACTAAGAACAGTAACAATATAAAATTTAGTACGTTTACTAAGATTGCTGATATCTATGCATAACAGAAATTTGAGACATGTAGCATGAATACGACCGAAGAAATTGAGGTTCAAAAATGGCCCGAATCGCTTCTAGAAATGGGTAGGCAGTGCTGCCGTTGACTCGACTTGGCGGGTGCACTGCCACCAAATATAAAATTTTGAACTTAGCGAAAGTCAGTTTTAAAGTTTTAGTCACACTTTATGTGAATAGGAGCTTCAGTGTCCATTTTTTTTTTAATTTTGGATGTCTCAAAGACATTATTTACCAAAACCAAATATCAACAATTGGGGATCTGTGAACAATCAACAAATTAAAATGGCTGGTCATGCATGTCTAATTAAACAATCATTTATTAATGGGGGTGTAGTGGATTTAGGGCAGAAGGCCACAGATTCAACATTTAATGTAATTTTGAAAATAAAAAAATTTAATTAATGTCTTTATTTGTAGATTTTTTAAAAAAGTAATCAAATGTGACTGAAACTGTGGTACTCTGTTGGAGAGAGTGATGAGGGGATGTATGAGAGAAGTAAAGGAATTGGGTAACTAATGCTAAGGTCAAAATTTTATATTTGATAAGTAACAAAAAGGCCTTCTGGCAGTTAAACGGTTATCTATTATTTACTGGGCACCCTGTATACCTAGTAGACTAAGCTTAGTTTAGAACCTTTGCAAACTTTTAATTCCTCATTTTCAATAATTATAAAAAGCCATAAAAGTAAAATTAAAAAATGTATGAAAGGAATATAATTACTCATTACTTTTAAATGAAGAATTCAATCTTAATCATGTGAATGATTTTAATGCTAATAATTTTTTAGACAAGCAAAGTTCACTGTTCTAATTCTCCTTCAACATTCTACATTGAATGAGCTGCCATATTCATTCTATGATAGACCTGTTTGCAAGCAATAAAACTATAACTGCCTTATGTTCTTATTGTTCTTTCATCATCTGTGTTGAAACTTTTATAGTTACTTATTCTTTTGAAATTCTTCTGACATTGGACGATGGCAGTAAAAGAACTTGTAAACTTTTGTTTCCATATGATGGAAAGTGATAAAATAACAGTAAAAATAAAATTCAGGAATACATGTCATTTTTTGTTACTAATTTCAAAAGAATTGTGATTTATGCAACTACAAAGATGTTGCTCTGGAAACTGTAAAGCAATTATTTGAGCACATTTTATTTTAGCCATTATTACCATCTGTTGCTGCTTGACTACCAATTGTTGCCTAATAGTTTGTACTTCCTGAATGTTACTGTGCTATTTCAAAACTAATTTCGAAATACGAAAAACATATTTTGCTTATATTTATTTCTCAGTTTTAAGACATAACAAAAATGATTTAAAAATAAAATACCATCTGCAATGAACTTCCATCAATGATGCTGCTTGAAAATAGAAACGTGTACTGTACACCAGCGACAATAAATGTAGACAACAGCCAGCATAAACTTTGGCAAAGTATATGCTGGCCGTTGATGCTGGCACTGCAAGAATCAGTTCAGAGAATTATGCTGTGACATCACTGGAATGCGGGAATTTTGAAATGCTTAATACTCCTTGCCCTTCCCCTCCTCCACCCCTCAGCATCACTTATGGCATTTTAGATATTGATTTTTCTTTCATTTAAGTATTTTATTTTTTGTACTAGATACTAGGAGAGAGGGAAAAAGAATGAAGGGAAATTGAAATAAGTAATTTTTTCTTCTTTTTAAATCTTTATTCTTTCATTATTTTAAAAAAGCAATACCAACAATTATAATTGTAATTATAATTGAATTTTTAAAGGCCGTTTTCTCCGAATCTATTGAGCGTTGCGTCTTACAATTGCATGAGGTAAACATCCTAAAAGGGTACAATTATTATGCAAAGTCTCATCCCAAAATAAAATCCCAAGGTCATGCCCTCCCCTTTTCAGAGACTAATTACTAATGCTAATGTTCCAAGAATCAGATGAAAATATTACTACAAGACCAACTCATCTACTAGCTGTGAAAGGCTCTGTCATACACTCATTAATAAATTCCACATCTGTGTATTCCAACATCATGCTTAAAATACAAATTTTGAACTGGTTTGAAAGTTGGGGGTTCTAGTTAAAATATGACTTGTGACTTAGAGACGCTACATTTTTTTTCTCGCGAGCTCAAAATTAAAATTTCTTCCACGCCTATAAAGTTGAATATAAAGAATCCAGAATTATTTTCCAAAATTAGTTTTATTTATAACACTAAAGGCTTAATAAAATTTTCACTGTACCAATGATGTCATCATGGTGGGATGGGAGAGGGAAAGGTATCTACCGAGATTGAATCTTGGGATGTCTGGTGTCCAGAATGTGTTGGCAGACCAATTTCTACTCATGGAATTCAAATGGGAATTTTTTTCAGGAAGTAAACTGAATGCTCTGTCTTTGAAACAGCTATTGAGATCTTTGAAATTGCGAGAACTAGCATAAGCTACAACCTCATAGTCTAGTTTTTTAGTTTAGACTTTTTGTCTCTGACCATTCAATCTGGAGAATAAATGTTTTGTGTCGAGGTCGATACAAGAACATGGGCATTGGAGGCAGGTCGATTGGTATATGAGATGGATCATCGTGCAAGTGATGTGATCAGGGATTCTAGGCTAGGAAAGAACTTGGTCGGTGAGATATGAGTATGGCTGGTTTTGTGTTGTCCATAGTGGTTGTTTCTGTATGATGGATGGGTTACATCATGAGATTTCTGTTTATTGTCCAATTCAGGATGTTAATGGTAGGATATAAGATCTTATTTGAGGTTGTTGGAGTACATGGTGTGGAATCTTTACTGGAATAGATCAGCCTACCTTGGATTGCTAGGCTGTTGGATAGGTAATGTTTCTTGTGGTTCAGTGGCAGCTATCCAAATGTACGTTTGTGGGTTCGATGTGGACGGAGATAGGTAACTGGCCATTTTGCCTTGAGATGTCATGTCAGAGAAGTTGATGTGTGTATGGTAGGACGACGATTGCCCAGGGCGGAAACTTCAGGAAGGCAGCAAATCGTATTTGAAGGCATCAATTTTTTTTAGCTCCTCTACTGCCTATTGCCCTGGGCAGCGACAATGAGTGATAATTGGGGTAGTGGGGACTTGGGGATGCAACAAAGGGGGCGACAAAATAAGAAACTTTATTTGTAAAGGCAGGTGGACAATGGTGAATCTAGGAATTTTCTGAGCTGGGACAAAAATTTTGATATTGCCATCCCTTTAGACATTAATTGCAGCCCTCCCACCCATTTGGCGATGCCCGGGAAACAAATCGGAATGGAAAAAAAAACAACGTGCATTCAAATATGATTTTGCTGCCTCCCTAAAGTTGCCGTACGGGGAACATCTAGTCCTGAATCTTTGATTGACTAATTCAACTTCCCTGAATTAAGGTATTCATATAATTTTGTGACCAGATACTGATAATGACATTCTTAACTTTTATCACTGTTATTATGTTTTCACTTTAATGCTACACAAACACATCATTAGCCATGCATGAGAGTGGAAAGATCTATAACCTGTGAGAGTTTAATGTTTTCACACCAACTAATGTTGCCATGGGCTTTATTTCCTCTGACATATGGCTAAAGAGTTGCTCAAAATGTTTTATGTCCTTTTATTTGGTTGCTATGGCTCTCCTTACCTCCAAATTTGTTAAGTGGTCTGTTTGCTTTCCCTGCTTTTGTTCATTTACAATTTGTCTTAAAGCATTTTTCTTTTTTTCGCAAAAACTTGATTATTAAAAGTGATCAGTTGGTTGGAAGAGGGGTGGAATTTAAGCGATAATGTTATAACTAGAGATCGCCCAGTGGTCGAAATTCGACCATAATTCATTAAGTTAATTAGTTTTTTTTTTTTTTTGTAACAGAGTAATAATTATTGCAAATAGTTTCTTGAATTTGTTCTATTGCGTTTGAAAAATTGTCCTATCGGTATCAAGTTTAGTACATACATTCCAACGTAAGCTTCGAATGCGTGAAAATGAGGAAAAATCACTTCAAATGTGAGTAGATGCACACATGTTATTAAGCAAGAAATACACGTTATTACATGTCGATATTATTTCTGTGTGTTTCTTACTCTTAATTTTTGGTCCAGGCTGCATTTCAACCTAACCACAACTGCTATTAGTTACGGTAGACGCCATATATCTTAGTACTGAAAAACAATATGTCAGCCCGCACAGAGAAATCGTAACTGTTACATGATTTTCTATTTGCATGTGGAAAGCAGTTTTTATTCAATACTGTAGACTTAAAAACATGTGGAATAAATGTCAACAGCTATGAACGTGTATTTCTTGCGTAATAACATGTATGCATCTACCCACATTTTTCCTTGTTTCAACATATTCGAAGCTTACGATATACACTTTAAATCAAATATTATCGCCTAAGGAATATGTGTACCAAATTTCAGACCGACAGGACAATATTTGTAGGTTCCGACGTAATACTAAACTCAGAATATAAAGACTTTGCTGCCATTCATGTAATCACTTTTTTTTTAACTACCAGATTTCGTTCAAATGGTGGCTCACCATCATATTACAGCTACATCAATTTGAACTGCATTATTGTAACATCGTATATCTAAATCACGATTTAATGAATTCCGAATATACTCCGTTTCGAAATGTTGCTTCTTGCTTGTATGTAAATTCAGAGATTAAGCTCGACTCTTTGGTTTCACCAAAGACCACAGAGTATCTCAATGCTGGAAATGCACGTCACATAGTTGGCTCCGATCCGATTTCACTCACACACACGTTCCCGAATTTATTTTTCATTTAATAATGTAGCTGTAACATGTTTTAACTATGCTTATAATTTTTTATTTTTTTTATTGACCAAAGATCACAGACATCGCTAAGTGTCGTTGCCTCTTAAAAACAATTGAATGTATACAACGAATGATTTATTTTATTTAATTTAATGTATTTTTAACACATATTATATGTAAATTTTGGCTTTATGCACTTCTGCCCCATATAAACTTTAACTATGCCAAATCTCACATTTCTCCGTGCGCGCAATATTCTGAAAAATGTTTCCAACGTTTTCGCTTAGCGTATTAATATATAGATTTGTCATACATTCCACTTCTTTAATGAAACTAAGGAAAATAGAAGTGACTTCTAGGCGATTTAAATAATGAAGGAAAGGGAAATTAACCCACCACATATCACAGTTGATGGCTGCGATGAAAGAAAAAACTCAGGCAGACAAACAAATACACAAAATTTCGGCAACTGCCTTCTTCAGTAGTAGATAAACAGGCCATTAGGCTCTGTATGTGTGTGTCCTGTGTGGGCACACGTATAGAGCCTAATGGCCTTTTTATCTACTACTGAAGAAGGCATTCCACTTCTTTAGTACTTTAACATTATGCAGTAGTGGAAAGGTGAATATTGGATATAGGACCGGTAAAAATTCTGGCCTAGAGCCAAACAAAGAGTTAAACTGGGGACCAGTTGATTTCCTAACAGACACCTTAATCAATAAGCCATCAGGACAAGGGGGGGGGGAGGGGGAAGGGAAACGGAAATGTTTACTAAACTTGTCTGGTTTTGACAAAATGTATATAGGCAAAAAAAAAAAAAAAGTAAAGTAACTGTTGCTTACTTTGGCACTGTGCAGTAAAACAAAAACATATAAATATTTAGCAGTTATTTTGCAGTAAGACAACTACAAGATTGACACTATGAGTATGGAAAGGATCTGGTGATGGCCTTTCTGGGCATTGAAAAGGTGTATTACAGCCTCTGCCAAAAAAGTGGGAAGTAATGAGAGAAAAGTCAGTAAAGAAGAAGATAGTGGAAAGAGTGAAAAATATGTATGAGGGTAGTAAGAGCTGTGTCAAAGTGGGAAGGGATAAGATCGGATGCTGCCAGTTGAAAAATGGACTAAAACAAGGAAGTTTCCTACCACCCCTGTTATTTATAATGGTTATGGATGAAATATTGAAGAAGGTGGTGCAGAGCATTGGGGAAGGAAGAATGAAAGCAATGCTATTTGTGGATGATCTACTAGTTTGGGGAGAAGATGAAAGAGATGTCCAGGATAAGCTGGATATGTGGGAGAGAGTAGTTACATTATATGGCATGAAGTTCTTTGTCAAGAAAGAGTGAAGTGGTGATCACAACAAAAAAGAATATCAGCCGGAGGCATATGACTTTGAGAAGAGCAGTTAGATAAAGCGGAATGTTTAAAATATTTGGGAAGCTGTATTGAAGAAAATAGAGGAAATAGGATGGAGATAAATGAAAGAGGAAGATGTGCAGATAAATTTTTTAAGAGTACTAGAGGTTTGGTATGGTGTAGGGATGTTGTCGAAAAGAGTGAGGAGTCGATCTAAAAACTTAGTTTGTGCCAATCTTGACATATGGATCAGAAATTTAGGTGATGAAGGAGAGAGAAAAAGGGAGTGTGCAAACTATGGAAATGAAATTTCATAGGAGTAGATTAGGAGTAATGAGAAGGGACAAAATAAAGAATGAGATAATCGGGGAGATGATCAAGGAGAAACCACTACTACAAAGAAGAGAGAAATCTAGGTGGTATGGGCATGGAAAGAGAATGGGAGAGGAAAAGATAACTAGTAAGATACTGGACATGGAGCTTAAAGGGAATAGGCCCAGAGGAAGACTAAGTGACATATGGATGAAAGGTGTGTGGAAAAAAAGAGGAGGAAATTGGGTGACAGTGGAAGAAAAGAGATGGTGGATGGAGAAGCTTTTGTCCCCAGCAGTCCCGGTTAGCAGTTGGAAGGTGCTCTAGATGGTGATCAACAGTAGAGTATAAGGGTGGAAGTAAGAAAGTAGCTCTTTTGAGTAGAGAACACTTTTATAGCAGTCAGAAAATTACATTAATTTCTCATTGTAATCCATCCGTATTTTCAGGAAAAGATGAACAACCTCACTGAGCCCTTCAGTACGTCAGAGCTGGAAAAAGTTATTCATGAGTGCAAAATAGGGAAATCGGCAGGCATTGGTGACATACGAGCAGAAAAAATTAAGAACTTCGGATATAAAACCAAAGAATGGGTTCTACAGTTTTTTAACAAATGTATGAGCACATGTCAAATTCCAAAGGTGTGGAGGATGATGAGAGTCAATGCACTGCTGAAACCTGGAAAAGAACAACCCCAAAGATTTTAGACCTATAGCACTCTTGTGTCACCTTTACAAAATATTTGAACGATTAATCCTGAATTGTATCCAGCCTGTGATTGATCCTAAATTTATACCACAGCAAGCTGGCTTTCATCCTGATAAAAGTTGTACTGGGCAGCTGCTGAGCCTTACTCAGTTTATAGAGGATGGATTTGAGACCCGTAAGGCCATAGGCATGGTCTTTGTTGATTTGTCAGCAGCATATGATACTGTTAATCACCAACTACTCCTTGATAAGGTCTACAATCTAACAAAGGCCACCAGATTAACCAAGCTCATCGCTACTCTTCTCCAGAACTGTAAGTTTTTCGTTGACTTTCAAGGACGGCACAGCCGATGGAGGGCACAAGAAAATGGTCTACCTCAAGGCAGTGTACTGGCCCCAATTCTTTTAAACATTTATACAAACGAGCAGCCATTACATCCAGCTACCAGGAGCTTCGTGTACTCTGATTACCTTGCCCTAGCCTCACAAAGCACAATGCTTGAAGTTATAGAAAGAAATTTGCCTGCTGTCCTTGAAGGCCTATCAAGCTATTACAGGGAAAATCATTTAAGACTGAACCCTTCAAAAACTGAGGTTTGTGCCTTTCACCTAAAAAATAGGAAAGCTGAGCTTAAGCTAAAAGTAATGTGGTCAGGTATCGAGTTGCAGACATGTAACACCCCAAAATATCTGGGAGTGACACTCTACAGAACCCTCACATATAAGAAGCATAGCATTAATTGCAAAATGAAGATTGCTACAAGAAACAACTTACTGCGCAAACACACAGGATCACAGTGGGGCAGTCTACCACAAACTATACGTACATCAGCAATGGCCCTTTGTTACTCTCTTGCAGAATATGCATGCCCAGTTTGGTAGTCATCTCACACCAAACAGGTGGATGTAGCTCTCAATAACAGCTGTAGACTAGTGACAGGCTGCCTAAAGCCTACCCAGATGACAGGCTTTATCAGCTTTATGGGGATTGCACCATGTAGTATCTGGAGAGAAGTGACTGCGAACAAGGAGAGGAAAAAAATAGAACGGGAAAGCTCTCATCCACTACACGGCCATACACCACCAGCCCAGAGACTCGGGTCCAGGGAAAGCTTCCTGAGAACATCGTGGGAACTAATTGGGTAACCTGAAAAGGCAAAAGTACAGTTGTGGAAAATGAAGGTCCCTAACATCTCGGGACCACTGACAGTTGCAGAGCGCTTGCCACCTGGTCACGCAGAGGACTGGAACGTCTGGCAGTCCTTAAATCGATTGTGAACGGGAGTGGGCAGGTCCAAGGAAAATCTAGAGAAATGGGGTTATACTGATGCTACCAGTATTAAGTGCGAATGTGAGGAGGACCAAACGATGAACCATATGCTCAAGTGCCCTGTGCCCATCATCCTGCAACAAGATGACCTTTTTCGAGCAACACCGAATGCACTTGATGTTGCGAAGTACTGGGAAAAATGTGTTTAAAACTGTTAATTTATACAATGTTTTTAACTGTGTATTTGATGTGTATGATTTGAGAATAATAATAATCTGTATTTTAAAATTATTCATTACGATACAGTTGTGATTGGAATGAACCACAGCTAACATGCTGATATCCAACACATTGTGGTATGACAACATGATTGAAGGAGGTGTCAGCATCTCACCATTACTGAGACAGAGATCATTAACTGTTAATAATGATATTTTTGTTCCAACAAACATAGAATATACTTTTGAAAAACAAATGCAATTGTTCAGAATTTTTTGAGGAATCTAGAGTTTATTTTCACTGTTCTGATACAAAGGATTTCTGTCTTACAATTGTTCTATGATATGATAGAAGTAAAACAACAGTAGTGGCAGGCAAAACCTTCTATGACTGAGTTAATGTGAAACTGTAAGCCAACTGTGCATCAACACTGTTGAAATGTAGTTGATTTCATACTTGTGCCATTCTACCTGCTGTTAAAATCAAGTACTTTGCAGTGACTGATTTTTACAGGAGGATTCCATATTCTTAGTATTACTAAATGGTGTTCATAATAAGTTTTTCATCAATTTTTCACCATTTGGATCAAGAGAACATTGACGGTAAGACGTGCGGGTGGAAGCCTCACAAGGCGGTGTTTCAAGATGAAGTAAATGTAGTCAACAGCACACTTCATCATATTCTTCACTCAGCTCCTTTAAGATGAACAGGGTCAATGCAAAATGTGTGTTCCAAATTCTGTTTACCATTTAAAAAGAACTGTGCTGTTAGACAGCGATGAACTGATGCCACAGTATCCAAGCAGAAACACTGGAGTTGGTTGTTACAAACAATTATCATTTTTTATTACCTTTTAATCTTTGTGAATTACTTAAAAGACATAAACATGTTGCTGAATTGATAGCACTACACCAAGAGGTTATAACAGTAGCAGAATTCCAAAAAGAAGATAAGACATGCCAACCTGAGTCACCTTAACGACATGCTTCAGTTCAAAAGGCCTTTGTTGCCAATCTGTGAAGAAGAGTGTGGGTTCTGAGAACTATCACAAACACCTTATAGCCTGGTCTTAGCTGCCAATGTATATTACTTGTTTTTGAACTCTAAATGTTTACGTATAAGATGGACTGTAATAAACACTTAGAAGTTTCTGTAGACTCTGTTTAAAAACGATCTCATCCTCTTATTTGCATCACCACTGGTGAGTAATGCGACTGAAAATTTGCCACCTTTTTCATATGTAAGTATAAGAGTGAAACTATGTTAGACTTTCATCATAGTTGTAGATATGTTAATGGAAGTACTAAAAGGTAATAAGTAAATTATTCATTAATGCTCAACATATTTTATATCTACTGTACTGATCACAGTTATCGTTACAGAAATGCAAATGTTTGTGTGTGTGTGTTTATATTTCATGCACAAATATAAGTCTTAGCTGATATTTTTGAAACAAAAATCATTTTCAGATATTTGAACCTTTCCTCATCATATGTTAGGTTATCACTGAAATATACGAAAAGTATTGGCATTAAAAATTCTGTAAAATGCTTGTGCCATTCAAATTGTTTATTATAACTAACAATTTAATACTGCCTTGTGTTTTAATTAATCTCTAATGCCATTAACTACTAACTGTTTACTTACCCTGAGGGGAACTTAAAATTTCCTATCTGATTTGAACAGATCATGGAAAAGCGGCAAATATTAAACAGATTGATATTTTTTGCAGAACAGTATTTGGCTATTTGTTTGGTTTTATGAATTAATCAGTCATGATTTCTCTCATGTGTATATTTTGCCAATGTATGATGCAAGATTCTTTCACATATGCAGGATATATCAGAGTGCATGTATTGGAAAGGGTGATGACGGGACTTACCACAGAAGTGAGGGAAAAGGGATACAAAACCTGGTCATACACTTTCTTAAGATGATATAGTGACTATCGACTAGGTCAGCTAAATTTTTTTGCAATGTTTACTGGAGGACACTATTGGTGACTGATATGATGAACAGGTGTGAAGAATCATTGGATGGCAGGAGGTGGAGGAAAAGAATGCTGGGTAATTACAGGGCACATTGATGATGATAACAATGTGGATGTTGGAAGAAGAATTGGAAGTATCATGTGGAAGAGATGAGCATAGCCATAAACAAGTGCTTGATTTTAGAGAAAAGAAAGTTATAAAAATTCCATTTGTAGTTAAGGTAGTCAGAGAGATGAATAAATCAGCTAGTGACATTCCCTCAAACACTGAAAGTTTTTAAAGTGAAAATGTAGCTGTAGGAGTAGGAGTAGGTAAGATACAGCAGACCTTTAGGAATAAGGCAAGAAAAGGAAAAAAAGGGTTCTGCTGCTAGGTAGTAGCCATGGGAGAGGTGTAGGCCCTCTTCTGCAGTATCAGTTGGGTACAGGATATCAGGTCACAAGTTTTTTCAAACCTAGTGCAACATTAGGCCAGGTAATAGAGGATATAGGTTCCCTTTGTAGGAGTTTCACTAAGTATGATAGAGTAGTGATAGTGGGAGGTGCGGGAAATAGTATTGATAGAAACATGAGTTATAGTATAGAGAGTGACCTGAGGAAGGTGGTGAAGGAGGCACAGCATACCAGGGTGGAGCTCAAGCAGGTCCTAAGTCAGCCATGACCGGCCACAATTGAACTATGCTGTGAGACGGGTTAATGTGGAAACGGAAGTGCTACTTGGGATAGGCATTAGTTCTGTGTTGGGGGTTGTGCCTGTGAACACCATTGGTAGGTGGGGTTTCACTAGGCATGGCCTACACCTAAATAGAAGGGGGAAGGGAGTACTTTCTGAGTTGTTAGCTAAAGCAGTGAGGGAGCCCGTTTCCAGTGATGATGGGGTCAGGACTGTGCCTTTTTTAGGTTAGGGGCTGCTGGTGAAGGGACAGAAATAGATTATCAAAGTGATACTGATTGCAGATTCGCGATGGGGAAAGTCACAGATATTAAAGAAATAGATGAAATGGCTGAAACAATAACTGACTGCGGTAAAAGTGGGAAAGAGGAGATAAATTCTGAAAATGTAAAGCCAGTAGTAAGGGTGTTAATGGTAAATTGTAGAAGTATAATGAACAAAGTAATCGAATTTGCAAACTTAATAGAGATGCACGAACCACAAGTAATAATTGGGGTAGAGAGTTGGTTAAAAGAATAAGTACTAGACAGTGAGGTTTTTCCTGATGGTTACAGAGTGTACCGCAGAGATAGAGGAGCAATTGGTGGAGGAGTCTTCATACTAGTTAGCAAAAACTACCACAGTTCACTGGCGTTCATAGATCAAGACCATGGGTTACTTGGGGTAGATTTCTGGGGTAATAAAAAAGAAAAAATCATGAGTGTTGGCTATTTACCGCAGCAGAAGAATGACAGAAGAGGATGAGGCTCTTGGGGAGAAATTAAATTCATACTCAGATTTCAGAGGTGAGAATAGAATGATCATCATCGGCGGGGATTTAAATTTACCAGGTGTAAACTGGGAAGGGAATAAGATAAATAACACAAGGGAACAAAGATTTGCAAATATCTTAATAAGGGAAGGAGGATTTACAAAAGTGGTTGAGCAAAACACTAGGGGACAAAATATTTTGGATATATTTCTAATTAAGCCCGATGAAAACCTTTTGAGGTATCAAGTAACTGAAGGAATAAGTGATCATGAAGCAGTTCTGATGGATATTAGAGGATTCAGTAAACCAGCAGAACGGGGGAAGAAAATTTTATTCCAAAGCAGAAAATAAAGAGAAGTAGAGAACCTATGTACTATAATAGGGAGGTGAGGAGGTTAAAGAGGTTGGTAAGAAAAGAACATAACAGAGTTAAGAGACAGCAGGGTAGTAGGGAATATTTAAAACAACTAAACAAGGACTTAATAACAGCAAAGAAAATGGCTAAAGATGGGTTTATGAAGAGTATTGTCAGTGCAGGAGGACCATTGACTGATGCATCTAGAAATTTCTATGGCTATATCAGGAAACTGAGGGGAAGGGAGGGTGTAGAGACACTTATAGATAAGGATGGAGAAGAAGTTACTGACGATTTGAAAAAGGCAGAGATTTTAAGTAACTGGTTTAGTGAAAGCATTAGGGACAGTGAATCAGAAACAGGAGGGTCTAATTCGGAGAACGAGCTTAACAACACAATTAGAAATGACGATAGTAAAAAATTTGATATTCATCCTGAGGAAATCATGAAGGAAATAAGAAAGCTGAAAAAATAAATAAATAAAGGGGCTGGTGAAGATAATATTACTACAGATATATTAAAGATAGCCAGATGTGACATTGTACCTTATCTTGAAATATTATTTAAATTGAGTCTAGACACTTTCTGCTTACCACAGTACTGGAAAAGTGCAATAGTAGTACCGGTACATAAGGGAGGGGTGAGAAATAGAGTTGAGAATTACAGACCAATCAGTTTGACATCAGTGGTAGGTAAATTAATGGAAAGATTGATATGCAACCACATCAGAAATATATGTGAGGATTGTAAGTGGTTTTCAAGCAGGCAACATGGTTTCAGGCAAGGATATTCATGTGAATCTCAGTTGGTGGGATATATGCAAGATATTTCAGATGAAATGGACAAGGGAGGCCAAATTGATAGTGTAGCACTAGATCTGTCTAAAGCGTTTGACAGAGTAAGCCATAAAATGGTAGTAAATAAGGTAAAAACCATTGGAGTGGATAAGAAAGTCAATTTCTGGGTAGAAGAATTTTTAAAAGGTAGAAAACAGAAAGTTAGGGTAGGAAATGTAGTATCAAAAGAAGTTGAAGTAAAAATGGGTGTGCCACAGGGTAGCATATTGGGACCATTGCTATTCATTGTTCTAATGAATAATTGTGTTGATTGTTTACTATCTGAAATTAGATTGTTTGCAGATGACATAATGCTGTATAAAAGAATCAAAACGATAGAGGATTGTAAACAGTTGCAGGGTGATCTGGACAGGATATCTAATTGGGTTGGTAAACATGGAATGAAGATAAATGCAAAGAAGAGTCAGCTTATTAGATACACAAATAAAAAACAAAAGGTTAATTATGAATATAAGGTGGCGAAAGAATTGCTTGCTGAAGACTTGAAATGTAAATATCTTGGAATTACTTTTGATAACAAACTTAACTGGGCAGGACACATAGGACAGGTGGTAGGAAAAGGTTTCAAAGTTCTGCACTTGTTGGAGAGAGTGATGAGGGGATGTACGAGAGAAGTCAAGGAATTGGATTACAAAACTTTGGTCAGACCATTGCTCGAATATGGTAGCGTAGTATGGGACCCTCATTTTACGTATCAAATACAGGAGTTGGAGAGGGTGCAAGAAAGGGCTGCTAGATTTGTTTCGGAAATTATCGCAGAATGCAATCAGTGACGGATATGGTAAAGGAGCTGGAATGGGATTCATTGCAAGACAGGAGGAGAATGAGGAGGGTCATGGGAGTGTGCAGGGCATATACTGGCGATGAGGCATGGAAAGATATTGCAATAGGTATGAAAAGTAGTGCATGGAAGGGAAAAGATGACCATGACCACAAGCTGGCACTCGATTTCAGGCACAAGGGTGTAGGAAGATTCTCTTTTTTAGGTAAGGGTGTCAGGGATTGGAATGAGTTACCAAGAGAAATGATGAATAATTTACTGAAAACTTTGAAAGAATTTAAAGATAAAATTTGTAGAGGGCAAATGTAGGTAGGTGCAGGATAGGGGGAAGATGGGTGTGTAGGGAAATTGCCACCGGAGCCTGTGCTCCATTGCAATTATTGTCAGACTATCGTAAATTACATACGGAGATAATTAAGTGACAGAAATAAATTTTCACATGCTGTTGTGTGTTCTGTATCTCATTTTAACTGTGAGAAATATGAATGAAAATTCCACATGCAGCTCTGAATACTCAGGTATCTATATAGAAAGAATCCCATAGTGGTTGGAGTGACATAATTATCACTAAAATGGCTTATGGTGTAATGGTGCAGTAGTAGTACAACATTTTTCAAAGAATTTGCTACATTACGTTTACCTTTCTTTGGCATAATTAGTACTTTGTGAAATTAAGATTCAGAGCTTTAGTATACGGATTAACCTCTGTTTTAATTGAAAATTAGGTTCCATAGTATTTTTTAAAATTTTTGTTCTGTGATGAGAAAATTGATTTCTTATCATTATTTTTATTCCCATTTCCATTGTGTATGTTCTGTCTGAATATTTTCTGTTACTCACCATTAGGTTAAATGGAAACAAGATTAGTAATAAAACAAGAAGTACTGCAAAATTACTGTTGTTCTGCTTCTTAATATTGAATGTCTTGTTACTATACAATTTTATTACACTTGCCACTAGGCACCTGCATCATCTGCAGATTATTGTAAATTGATTGCTTAAAGAAAGGAAAAAAATATTTTAAATTGGTGTTCAGAGGTGCTACAATAGCTATTGTTGGTTACTTTTATTCATCCCATGACATTGTTTTTTTCAGTACCTTTGTCCACCTATTTTATTAGTTATATAGCACATATATTATTGTTTTATTTTTTTTTAAATTTTATGCTGTTTATTTTCTTAGGATCTTTTGGAAGATATCCATATTCTCAAAGTTGGGGTTGCGCCAATTGATGATGCAAAAAATCTGCTTCGAGATTATGGAGTTGCTGTCCGGGGTTGTCTGGATTTGAGATATTTGGCTTCTGCTAAGGGAGAAGTTGCTTCAGGTGGCTTAGCTGGTCTGGCGAAGAACATACTGGGTATTCAACTTAACAAAGACTGGAAAATTCGCTGCAGTAATTGGGAAGCTGAGAAACTTTCACAAGAACAGTGTGAATATGCGGCTTTAGATGCTCTGGCTGCATATGAAATCTTTTTCAAACTTGCTGTACCATCAGGGTGGTTCAAAAGTATTGAAGATACTGGGAGTTTGTTGAAAACACAGCATTTATGTCAGCAGTATTTGGATGTAAAATATAAAACAAGAAAATCTGCCGCAACTGATAAAAGTAGTAAAAATGTAACACTGGATTCAGGCAAAGAGTTAAAGAAGTTTAAACCTTCTTCAAGGTCTCTTTGCACACGAAGTAGACCACTCTATGATAACTGCTATCTTCAAGCACCTGATGGAGAACTTTTGTGTACCTGTGATAATAGCAAAGTGAAATGGTAATTTTAGTTTACTTGCTTGAATCTTTTAATAATTGTGTTTTAAAAATAGGAGGGAAACAATTTTGGATATTATATTTTTATTATTACCTTGTCAGAAACATCTATAATTAAACAATTACAAATATTTCAAAATGTTAATCAAGTTATTGTGGACCAGAGTATGATTGCACCCATTGCACACTGGGTCTCTTTATACAAGTTGTATTCTGTGCACGAGGAAAGGAAAAGCAAACACTTTAGTGCTTAACTGTTTTGTCTTCTCTGCACTCATATTTCAGCATTGACCTCGCTTCTCCCTACTTCTAATGTCAGCCTGTTTTGAAATAATTATGACACCATGGCAGAAATATTCTTTCATTATGCTATCAACGTTTCACCTTATGGAAACCGTTCTTATAGAACGCTTTGGGTGTTAATCAATATACACATCAGAAAAGATGTTATTTGGTCTCATTGTCACTGCAGAATCCTTTGACTGAACATTTCATTTCTGAAAAAAGTAAGAAATCAATTTGAACCAAGTGTGTAATTATCACTGAGCCCAAAACTAACATTGATTACAACAGTGTGTATTTTCTTGTATTCCACTATATGCTTCTTTGCTTTTTTCCATCTCATTGGCATCATCTGGCAGAGAAGGTCTTCATTGGAAAGTTCCTCTTTACCTGTTTGGAATTGCCTCACCTTTGTCAATCATTATACCTTCCTTTATTTACCTTCAGAAAAAGAGAAGAAATAAATATACTAAAATACCATAGAAGAATTAGTTTACTGTGTATAGATGTAAAAAGTTTTTTGGGTTTATTTTTCTTCATGCATCACATGAAAGTTTTTTTTATGCCTGCTGAGACATGTGTATAACATTATTTCCAAAAATGTTAATGAAATTAGCTGCACCAATCTTTCAGGCTTCCAGCTGATTCATGAAACATGTACTGTATATATTACTGTATGATATTGTTGAGAAATCTGTAAGTCTGTGATTTAACCATCCTTTTTTTTAACCTATGCTTAAAATGTAGTTGTGTGCTGTAATAATATTGATTGTTTCTTTAAAGGTACGTCAGCAATAAATTAGGAGACATAGTTTCCGAAGACCCTCTAACTGTAAAGCTAAGATTTGAGCCAGCAGGGAGAGCTGTGGGCGAAGTTGGAGATTACTACACCCAAGTTAAAGATAATTGTTGTGTTGTTTGTGGATGCACAGAGTCTTATTTGAGAAAAAATATTATACCTCATGAATACAGGAAGTATTTTCCTGGTGAGTTTATGAACATTTCCATAACTCATTCTATTTTATTAGAAATTATGTAGACAAAAGCAGCCATTATGCAGATTCCTCAACTGTCTTTAGTGATTTATTGACGTAATAGTTGAATTTCTCACACAGCTGAGCATTTTCAAAAATAGCTCATACTGTATTGTGCAGTTTTTTGCTATTGTGGTGCTTCTACTTTAACTTTGACAAGAGATGATTGTACTCCCATGAATCATTTATTAATTCAAAAAGTTCTTTTCTCTGTTTTGTTTTATCTTTTCCACAGATGACTTTTCAATTTTCTTCTTTAGGCAGTTTGCAGAGGGCAAGATGGGATTTTATAATCTGCTTATGTACAAATCATTTTCATCATATCAGTGTGATAGTGTCCAGATGTTTTGGTTTACCATTTCATTTAACATTATTCAAAGTGACATTATTAAATGCACTGCATTCTGAACTGGAATGTGTAACACAAAAGTTACCTTCTGCTGGATTAAGCAGCACCATCTCCATGCAATGACAAACAATGCAGTGAGTTAGCCAGTTAGGATCAAACCCAAAGTGTGTGTTAAGTGAAGTTAGAATTGTGAACCTGTTCTGTTACCAGTGATTAATATAACATTGTTAGTTTTGGTTGAACAGTGATAGTTACAGAGTGTTTTTTTGTGCAGGACACAGCTGAACTGAGGACATAAGCTTACTATAATAAATCACTTGGTTGGAAGTCAACCTAGGCTAATTTCACATCAAAACCTAAAACCTGCAATCTTTGGATAGAGAAGTACAAATAGCCATAATTATCAATATTTGTGGTGACCAATCAAATAGAGTATGAGTAGAAAATAAACTTATGGTGAACAGCATTATGTCTTACTGAACTTGGTCTATTTCTTAGTAGTGACTCTCCCACATCACCAGGAGCTGGTTTGGTGACACCCTGGCAACTGTGGCCTTGTCGAACTGTTTAAATTAATTAAACATGGAATTATTCACCCACAAATTAATTATTTGCTTACAAATGGGTACTTAATCTTCAACTATGCTGGTAGTCTAGTCAGTTGTAACATATCTTAGAATTTCGCATAGCGAAATTAGTTTCCAAGATAGCGAGTTCAATTGAAGTATATGGTACCACCATTTTAAAGCCATTTTTACAGTTAATTTTGATAAAAATCCCAAGTAATATGTCCTACATAAGCATTAATTCAAGTATAAACAGTAAATTCAAGAGTTAGATTCATTTAAAAAGCTGTTGAGAAACTTAACCTCAGATTTGGACATGTAATATTTGACTTTCATATAACTTCACTAAATCAGTATATTTCTTTAGTTCAAAAGATGTTTAGGTAAATAAATAGCCAGAAGTTGATGAAGTTTGTTGTTAGAAAATCGTACTTAGAGTTTAAATATGTTTAAAAGTGATTTGCCGGTTTAGAATTTTGTAACGTGATTTTCCACTCTAAGATCAAAGTATTCAGTCATTATAAAACAATTTATAGATAGAAAATAGCGTAATTTTGGTTGAAACAACATATTAAAATTTTGGAAAATTTCATGGATGTTAAAGATCGTTTTTTAAATATAATTTGGTATTCAGGAATTCATGTAAAGAAATTATGTTCAGAGTAAAGTTTATTTAAATATAAAGATTTTTTGATCAAGTTTTATTTCAAAATATTATAGCATTTAATTGTAATAAAGTGAAATAGTTTTTGGCGCCAGAAGCGCTTGGACAGTGTAGCTCGAAATTGGACTGCATTCGGGAGGAATGATGTTTCTAAAATTCGTAATAAATCAGGGAATGTACTTAGTGATTCCAAATTTTTACAGCAACCGTTTTTCAATATGGAAATTTGTTTGAAGCTATTTTCAAGTCAATACTTTGAATAATTTAAGTAGTCAAATTTTGTTTTCGAACTTTATCCCACTTTCAAAATTAGGTAAAATATTTTTTTGATATCAGATGATAGAAGAGCAATAGGAGAATAGAATGAAATTTGTTTCAGCTTGATAGGAGCAATATTTCAAAAGTTATGACATTCATATCTAAATGTCTCTTTTCTGGCAAAACTACTAAAGTTACAAAAAAATTTATAATAAATTAATTTGACATTTGTTATAATATCTTGCAACTCCCTAAATTTCAGAGAGATAGGATTATTTGTGTTGTCAAGGTCAAATTGTATGGCGAAATATTGTCTGAAATTTATCAGTTTTCTGATGTGATTCGTGGGAACTACTGGAAAATTTGGTTCCCAGGATCATGCAGGGGTAGATAGAATAAATACCCCCTCCAGAACCTTGCCTCTCCCCAGTCTTGAAGCAGCAGTCTAGTCGAGCAGTACCAGCTATGTAGAGCGGTAGCTAGTTTGGGCTCGTGGCGCGGCAGAGTACAAATTTGTGCGGAAATGATTAACTTGTGAAATCATGGGTGAAAGTAATTTTAAATACCTCATGTAGCTAAGTAGCTGTGGGGGCGTGAGGTTGGTCTAGCTCGAATGGTTGGTCGGATCTGCAAGATGTTCTTCTGGAAACTTATCTGATCGGCTGTGCAGTTTTCTGACTTTGTAAAATTTTGAGAATATAGTTATCAAATAATAATTGACTAGTGACATCATTTGAACTTACACCTTTCCGTAGCTTTTGGTTTAAATAAGCTATTTGGTGGCCAGGTCATTATATTTAAGTCAGAACTGTAACATCCTAGGCAAGGCATGGTCAGAGCTAAGATCCAAGCTTTATGCAGAACCCCACTGCAAGCGTAGGTTCTTACACAGTATGAGTAGCAAATTTTTCAAAAATATTGATTGATGTAAAAAATCATTTTTATATAAACCTTCTGTACCACTATTACTGAAAAATTCTTAATGCAGTATATCAGATTCTGTATTTTGTAATGATATCTAGGGGATACTACAATTAACATTCTATTTGTTTCCATAATGTTCTGCTCTTTATAAGTCTGTCATGTTATCTTTTTGTTTGCCACTGTTATGTAAATAGTAAAGCCATGAGCTTCATTACTTAGACAGTTTCTGCTATAGAGCACTTCCATTTGAGTGTACAAAGTGCTTTTCTTCTGGTATTGTGTTAACTGATTTATATTTCTAACATCTTTCTCTAACTTCCATCATTAACTAGCTTTAATTTCTATGGTGCTTAAATCTGTTGTTCTCATTGTTCGATTTATGGTTCACTGTTTTTATTGAAATTGTTTCCATTCTCTTGGTTTTAATATTCCTCTTTTATATGCTACCTCCTCCCTCTTATTTTTTACCATATAAGTTATCTTTATCCTATATTCAGCTAATCTTTTTGTATTATTATTTTAAGTAATCACTCTTGAAGAAATTTATTTAACTAACTTAAAACCCTCTTTATAATTTCTTTACTAAATCATAAAGTTTAAACTGAGAGGCGTTCAGACAGATAATTTAATCAAAACACAATTTTTTGACAGAAACTTCCACTGTCCTCATCAGTTGTCATATGTCCTTACTTCATATGTACTGTGGAGAGGTTTGGGATATAACCCAGGACTTTGATACACGATCTGGTGATTAATAATCGTGCACCACCACCACCTCCATGCCCTGCTGGCCAAGTACCTTCTTCCATTTGGACTCAAACCAGCTAATCTCATGTCAGGCACTGGACAAATCTGTGGTGTCATAACAACCTGAGCCAATGGGACAGCTCGTAGTTTGGGGAGCATCTGTCAACTATGTAGTTCCATTTTGGCCTGCTGTGAACCTCCCCCCCACCCCTCCCACCATGTTAGCATGTAGCTTGTTTTCACTTTTGATTCCAGAAGACATTTTGTACTCTTGTCAGACTATCAAATATTGTATATGGAGACAGTCAAATGAGTGAAATAAATCAATGTAGTCTTCACGGGTGTGCAGCCGGATGGTGTTTTGAAAACACCATCCGGCTGCACACCCGTGAAGACTACATTGCTTCAGTACGCCGGGAAAGTCTCCACGCTCACATCGAGTGAAATAAATATTCACATGCTGTTGTTTGTTCTGCACCTCATTTTAACTGTGACAGATAATATGGAAGGAGAGCTACATGGTCTGGCTTGGAAATGCCTCTCATCCCTCCCCCCCCCCCCCTCCCAAACGTAGCCAATCTCTCCCTCTCCTCTTCCTAGATTGTGTTACATAGTTTATGGACACTCCCTTGGTTGGAGACCGACAAATACTTTTTTTTTTTACCATGGCATGTGAGAATTATTCTTATTGTCTTGGATATATTCCTTACAAATGGTAGCAATATGTGAGGTCTTGATAGTTTCTCAGGCACAGCTGTTTGTGTATAAAGAATGAATGGCTGTTTAATTTTCACCTGTCTCCTAGTGTATACAGGAAATCAATGTACACTGGTTATCACTTAAGGGCTACCAGCTTGCAGTATATATCTCATTGTAAGACACTAATGGCCACACTGTTTCATAGGTCGAGAGTCATTTCTGATAATAATAGCTTGCAGAATGAACAATGGCATTTTATAAAGGTTTTCAGATAAAGTGGTTGTTTGCAGGTGCAAATTAATTTTGTTAAATGTTCATATGTTGTTTGTTTTTTTGTTATCCTGCAGTTGTATGTGATAAGTAATATTTCCTTTATTTTCTGTTTTAATATTTAATAATCATTACCATTTTGCTGTACAGTTCCTAAGATTTTACATGCCTATCTTCACCCTCTATTCTTGTTTTACTAAATTGAGTTTTGATCTTGTTATGTATCTGTTCAAATTACCACTGAACTAACAGAACTGTGTTATGTATCTGTTCAAATTACCACTGAACTAACAGAACTGTAAATCCCTGCAGTGTTAACATTTTTTTCAGTTGTTACTGGGCTTAGCGTGTGAGCTTTAATTTTAAATCCAGGCATATGCAAGGACCTGGATTAAACTCATGATACATACAGCTAATTTGGTTTCCACAGTTTCTTAAAATCATCCTATGCCAGTGCCATAGTAGACATTTTATAAAAGGCCATAGCCAGTTGTCTTCCGTTTTGTTTTATTTAGTTTTTTCAAAAACTAACACATTTCCTATTCTTAGCTTTCTCTCCTGTTCCTTCATCTCCACCTGTAACCAACCTCCGACTTCCCATAGGTATGTAACTTGAATATTGAAGGTTGTAAATGAATTAATATGTCTAATTTTTGGATTCCTCACTAATATTCTTGTATGGTCATTTGGGCAGGGGAAATGTGCATAAAAATGAAGTATTATTTAGAAGTCTAAGAAATATTTTCATTTGAATCCAGTTAGCAATAAGACTATATTTTCAGTAAGTTTTACACAAAGATGCATTAAGTTTGTGCCAACAGTAGATGGGGATAATTCAGTTAATATCTTCCTTCATTGAATTTTTCATTTCCAATAAGACTGGTGTAAACTGCCAAAACATTTGTATGGATAATTTTATAGATTCAAAATTATCAGTATTAGTGTGTATAATTAATTTCCATTCAATAGTTTGTATGCATCTTGGGGGAAGGTGGGGAGGGCAGTATTATGTAACACATAAAAGGCTTTGTTTTTGGTCGTCCTTCAAGCCAGGAATTACACTTATTTGCCATTTTCAAAACATACATTGCCAATACTCCACCTTTAATATTTACATTTAATATGAAATAAGATTTTATTTGAAAGAAATTTCAGTTAATTCTCTCTCATCAAAGTCAGATGTAACTTTGCCATTGACTGATTTCATGGTTAATTTGAGTTTTTTGGAATTTTAGACAAAAAAAATGATGAATGCCATTGTTAATTTTCTATTTATTGTAATTTAGTCAAGAGAAAGTGACATTTTAATGCAGACCAATAATTTTGTAGCTGAGCAAGAACTTTATCATTTTATCTTTGTAGGTTATAGGCTGTTTCTTTTTTGCATCTCTTTAATTCATCTTCTGAAGTTGTTTCAAAATAATCCTTCCAGCAATTTTATTGCTTTCCTCTTTCTCTTTTTCCCACTGACAGATACACTGCTGTTTGTGAAAATTGCAACACCTAGAAGGAGACGCGATTGAAATGAAATTTACTCCATAGGATTAGACACATGACAGTACACAAATGATTAGATTTACATAACTGTACGTACACTTCGACTGTAAGAATTCATTATGATGCGAAGCTGCCATGTTCTGCAACCAGAGTCTCTAGGGATCAAAGAGAGCCTGGATCACGCGAACATGCAGATCAGGTAAGAAATGCTACTCTTCGAACTTTGAAGAAGGCTTGCACTATTACTAGCCACATGTAGCCGGGCATTATACTGTTGGAATATGACATGTGGAGCTGTCTGCAGGAGGGCCAGTGCCTTGGGTTCCAGAACCTCCCCTATATAGCATTTGCTGTTCAGATTACCATCATTATGTTGGAGGCCAGATCGCATGTTACAGTCAATGGCACCCCAATTTAACATAATTGCTGTTTGCCACTCAACAGTACTGTCTTATCCGATTGTGTTCACCACAGTAGCATCTAATATATTTGCAGCTATCACTGTAGGACAAATTATAGTGGGACTCATCTGAAAACACTATATTTTTCCACTCAGGATACCAATGCCTGTGTCAATATTAGACCAGCCTCAGCAGACAGCTTTTAACCATCGATGCAGACATGGAGGAATCTCAAGATGGTGGTCATCTATGGCCACATTATGTGGTCCAGTATCCACCATAATTTTGTATGACCCCTTTATACCCACTGATTTCACACATGCATCATTGTCATAGCAGCGTGCCCCGTACGAGCTGCAATCACAGTTTGAAAAACCTGTTTCCTGGAAATCAATCAGTCTGCCCACAAAAGAGGGCACTGCTGGGTCTATATGCATGCCATCTCCCTAGAATCTTAATCTCTTATAATGATACCTCAGTTTTTCACATCCTCCTATTTTGGAGTGATTTACACCATTCCTTCTGTGTACTACAAGTTTCACAAACAGTAGTGTTTATTGTCTCTGGCTTTTTTCATCCATTATCTCTACATATTTGTTCCAATATTTCTTTATTCCTATTGCCTATGTTGTTATTTTATCATAGAGTTCATATACCCTTACTAGCATTAGCCAACAAATATACGTATGGCTTTTTTCCGAGTAGCAGGCATTTACCTGGTGAAAGAAAAAATCCAATTGCTCTGTAAGAAATTTCGATCTTATTTCAGTTGACTTCAGAAACTTTTGTTATGATTCTATCTGAGGTATTTAATGTGTATCTTTGTAACTTTTGCCATAATGAAAAAATTACGATGTCTGTTTCCTTATTGCAAGTAACATGCAATAGAGAAAATACCATGCATCTTAGTAACAGTTAAAAGAAGTTAAAGAAGATATTACTTTTTCAGCTAAGGGAAAATATTAATGCATGAAATTGCTGTCACAGATATTAAATCAAATCTGAAAATTTGAAAGTGAAATTTTTATCATAATACTAGCCTTTGCGTGCATGTCCTTTGGTATAATTTAGAAATTGGTAGTACTATCATTACCTTTGTGCCACAATATGAGGATGGATTCAAATCGAAAGTGAAGAATACATTTTTTTGATATCTCACTTGGTTCGAGATATATTGGCTCAAATATTACGTAGTTAGGCTGATATGCTACCTGGACCAGAAGGGTAATTGGAAGCTTTATAATTTGCAATACCCATTTTTGAATACATACTTCTCTAAAAAAAAAAAGTATATATAAAAGTAAAAAGAAACGTACTCTAGACCTGATGCCACAGATATTTTACAATGTGGTACAGAATTAATAGTACAGAACAACCATCTCCAATATGTTATTCACGCCAAATATAATATCGAAGTAAAGAACAAAATCTTTCGTTATCTAACGTAGGTTTCTAAATATCTTAATTCGAAATATTCCTAAATTCATGACACAGAGGGAAATATTACTTCTTGCCCAGGTCGCACATCATCCTAATCACATCACCTTTGACATAACGTATCTCCAAAACTAAATGTCTCGTATTCTTGCATTAGAATGCTCCTGGCCGCATTTTAACAAATTTTTTTTAAAAACTTTGACCCACAATATGGCTGGAACTAAGCGAAATGTCTCATCTTTAGAAGACATCGTAAAATTGCGGTGCGACGGAATTTTTTCTTCTGATACAGGCTACATTTCGACCTAAGCACACAATGTGTGTGATACCTACTATATCTCCAGAACTAAGCGAAGTCTGGAAACCTCTCTTCGAATTATATAAAGATGCATCATCAAATTGCAGCGCCAATGAAAATTTTTGTTCTGGTACAACCAGTGTATTAAGGCCGAAAATTAAAGCGAGCTTAAACTATCAAAGTAACCTTAAAACCATAAAATATGTACGAATCGTGTAAAATTAGTCAAAATATGGATAGGTGCATACTTTGTTATTATGCAACAAATATGATTTATTAAATACATCTGAGGAATTTATTCGCATACTTGCATCTTGAAAACTTCCAGCATTCTTAAATTTGTTGTTACAGAGTGCAGGTACTATCTTTGGCATGAATAATGAATTGGTTCCATGTTGCTGCCGTCAAAAACTCAATAGCACATTATACGTTCTAACTCTAAGGCGATAAAAGCTACAACTTTACAAAATTATGGGTATGATGGTTATTTAATAAAAAGAACAGTGCGTGGTTTGAACAGCAGCCAAAATTTATAAACACTTTCCTTGTGTGATATTATTATGGAATATTTGCACATAAGAAATACATACTGTTGCTTGTTAATGTTTATTGTAGGCACCTTTCTTCGAGAAAAAACTGGTTTCTGCATCCATTTCACACAATAGCGGTTATCATTAATATTGTACGGCATTCAGTGAAAATTTAAAAACATGTCGCACCAGAGACAAAGTTTGTTAACTGTCAAAGATGTTAATAATCATGGCGACTGTGCTTACAGTAAATTATGTATTAATGACACCTGATACATTTGAGTCTCATATTCTGTTAATATTAATGTTTTAAATTTCGGATAACAGATTAGATAAATAGCAGAAGTCAAGAAACGAAACACGATCCTAAAAAAAAAAGCGATTGTGATTTTATTGTCAGTTTTTCTGCAAGGAGTGAACAGCTCAACTACAGTGTGATCCATATATTATAATTACTGATCTAGAAGTGAATTTAAATATTTTCTCCTTCTTTCGGTATATGTACATAAGTCATTAGCTATTTCCGAAGAATTTTATTTGGACTATTAGCTGTAAAAATTTGAAAACACCATCCTAGTTGCTGCGGTAATTTCAGCGCAGGTCCCGTTCAAATAAAGAGACACATGCAGCTTGCTTACGGACTTATAATAGTATAGACTAAAAACTTTTCATTTATTACAGGGGGACAATAATAAGCTAATATTAAGATTTGAATGTCACTGAGCAGATTTTACGTCGTATGCTCTAGGCACATTCAAGATTACTCTCTCTGGTGGAGTGAAAAATCTCTGGCCAGGCTTGTCAAAGTTTTGTGTCAAGTCATACCTGCAAATTGTCCATGATAAACTAACATTAGCGTTCATAAGTAAATTTGCTGAACAGAATTTAAACTTAATATTATTATTTGAAAGTTGCTGAACTGATTGTAGGAATACTGGAAGATTTATCTTTAAAGGTGTATTCAATCTCTGGTCAGAATTTTGTTAAGAATATTTTTCTCCATTCCTCAGTCACGTAAAGTTATAAGATAGACTGCTAATTTTAAGCTAGACTATAAGATTTCAGACTGTGAAAAAAACTCCATCCATATTGGTTCAGTAATTTTTGCATGATATTAATAACCGTTGCACCATATTGTTCATAATAACTGCCTTGATTATTAATTTTGTTTTATAATTAATTAGCTAGGGTACCCGGCTTGGCTCAGGGAGTTGATATGAGATTGTGTAGTATTTGGAATAAAAGGATAAACTTATATAAGAGGTAAATTGAAATTTATTGAAAACATATTCTAACTATTTACAATACTTGTTTATAAACAACATTTTTCATTTTGTTATCTTGGGTGTATATGTACACACTTTGACAATAAATTTGGCCGCCGCTGAAAAATTCTTAGGATGACATTGATGTCAGATAGTGCAAAATAAGAGTGATAGAATTTTTCAGCGGCGGCCATATTTATTGTCAAAGTGTGTACACATTTTTTGAATTTCCTACTCGAGAGCAAGCTACGTATAGTTGACCGTGAGAGAAGCAGGAGTTTTTGAGGTTGATGCCGTAATGTTTTAAAGTTTTTCCTTGCGCTTTGTTAATTGTAAAACCATAGGCTTATTTGATTGGAAGTTGCAGTCTTTTAAATTCAATAGAGATCAGAAGTATTTTGGGGATTTGTGGTCTTCGTTGGATAGTGGTAGTAATGAACCCATTTTGTGATAGATTTGTCCTTGGATGGAAAAAGCATAATCGATTTCATCTCTGTTAGTATTGATCGAAGTGACACTGAAAGAATTCATTTGAAAGCAGGTGTTGAACGCTTTTATATTTTGAAGAAAGTGTTTTGATTCCGGAGTTTTCCCGGTCATGTAATGAAGAAATTCCTGCAATGGTGCTTCCAATGGTGATAATCAAATTTTTCCATTCATGCAACAGAATCCTGGGTGTTTCTCCACTGAATTTTTTCGCATTGCAAAATTAGCAGATGTTATCAATTTTTTCTATTACAACATATTTGTTTGTTATATTCTTTTGTCAGGTCATAGTGGAATGCTTCATTTGTTAGGTTGTACCATTTACTTTTCCTCATCCGCGCTTCTCGTAGGGTGATATTTCCATCGGTGGCTTGTGTCTTTTATTATAAGATTGTGTCGCAATCCTCGATTCTTTAATTTGTTCATTTCATTGTTCTTTGGTTTCTCTGCTTCTCATGGTGCTCACTCTCATTCGTTGGGAACATAAACGTGCCTCGCACTCTTCGAATGTTTCGTTTTTCCGCTGTTCTTTTTGTTATCGTCATTTTGCTTCAGAACTGTAAGATCTCTTCCTCTTTTAAGTTTGGGCATTGTATACAATATAAATCAAATCAACTTTTCATTAAAAAATACACTAAGTACATTTTACAAACTTTATTTTCGATTTATATTCAGTCACCGAATCACTTTGAATATTCACACTTCAAAGTTCAGCCCTTATATCTTAAACAGCACACCATTCAGGTAAAAATGGGAACCTCCTTGACTATTTTTATTCCCACACTGCACTACTTTGGAATTTTCACTTCTTTTTCGATTTTTCCATTTGTGGTCACACCCAGGACTGCATTTAGGCTTTGTGGGCCCCTAGGCTATACATGTGGTGTGGGATCCTGTCGGCAGTCGGGTAATAGTTTTTCATGGTCAACCCTTTTTTTTAGCTCTACTTCTGTCTTAGGCGGGGAGCCCTCTGGCTGTGGTGCAGGTCGCCGCTTTGTAGTGCGGGTCCCTAAGCTGCAGTCCAGTATATAAGCTCTAAACACAAAATACAGCTTAAGGGACAATACAATCCTCTATGATTTATGGAAGTGTGCTTTAACATGTTAATAATTTTCATTTGTTTACGAGAATATCTTGGACAAAGTGTAATATACTCAATATTAAAGTAAAATATAATTGTTAAAAGATATCTAGATGTAGCCTTTGGATTGCCGAAGCTGTGTTGACCACACGTGGTGGACAGCCGAGCTGGCAGGCGCGCTGGAGCGCACGGTCAGTTGGGATAAATAGCCCATATAGGAAGGCGTGCTACAGATAGGGTCAGATGCGGAGCACGGTCAGTTGGGATAAATTGCCCATACAGGAAGGCGCGCTGCCGTCAGGGTCAGATGGAAAAGGAGTATCATGTACGCAAGAGTTTGTGTCACCCATTGGTTTTGTTTACAACCACACTGGGCGAGCAGACGTGCTGCTGCTCATGTGCAAATAAGAATTAACCAAGTGGCACGACATTCTCTTTTTGTCAACTAGTATAAAGGATCACGGAGACCACAGGGAGGGGCCAGTACCATCAAGTTGCTACGTAGTGCTGTACAGTTTGCATCGCTGTACTGCTGCGTATTAATGCTGCCGTAGTTGACCAGTGGATCTGACTTGGGGAAGCAGTAACTTTCTCTCCCACACCTAGCATTACCTAACAACGTATTTCAAACTGTCTGTAGACTAGTTTGAATTTATTAAACTCCAATGTTCTGGAATTGGCTTTGTCATTTCTAGAGTGAGTTTGGCTGCCTACTTTCCGTCAAAATTCCTTTGGCGAGAGCCGCTCCTTGCCTCTGGTATCGAACCCGTGTCCCCAATATTTCAGGTTGTGGCCAAAAGTTAAGTGGCTTTCAATCTGGGATAGGACAAAAGTTCCCATTTACTGCAAAAATGCATTAAAGATAGTATCATTCATCCACTTAGGTGCTAAAGAAACATTTAAAAAATGTGAAGAAAAATACATGGAAATTTCACTTCTTGCGTGTCTACACGCTGATACATGCACCACCTCATTTTTGTAGAGAGTATAATAAAACAATAGTTGCACAGAATTTGATTTTAACACTTTAACAGGCCATCACCTTTGGGGTCCTCTGAAACCACTTTGACTTCATTTGGTATAATGTTTCTTTTTGTATTTCTTTCTTTGTGTAACTCAGATAACAGTGAATCATTTATATGAAAGGTTAATAGTAATGAATTATGAGATTGAATATATTCTTCTTCATCTAGGACAGCTTCCAGCCACTGGCCGGGTCTGCTGGGAACAAAAGCCTCGCCAGCACTTCCTGTCTAACCACCATCTCTCTTCTTCCACTGACCCCCAATTTCCTCCACTTTCCTCCACGCATTTCTTAACACCTTTAATCCATCTGTCCCTCGGTCTTCCTCTAGGCCTCTTCCCTTTCAGCTCCATGTCCAGCATCTTCCTTGGTAGCCTCTCCTCTCCCATTCTCTTTACATGCCCGTACCACTGTAGCCTAGATTTTTCAATTCTTTGTTGTAGCGGTTCTTCCTTTATCATATCCCTGATTCTCCCATTCCTTATTCTGTCTCTTCTTGTTACTCCCACTCTACTCCTCTGAAATTTCATTTCCACTGATTGTACCCTCCCTTTGTCTCTCTCCTTCATCACCCATGTTTCTGCTCCCTATGTTAAAATTGGTACAAAATATGTTTTATATATTGCCGCTTTACTCTTAAAATATATTGAATAGATTACAAGTTTTAAATCCTTAATTGATTTAGTTTCTTCCATAACTCCACCCAAATCCAAAAATGCCGATTGGAATCTAATAATCTGAATGATGATCCATTTTCTATGAAGTGTTGTTTAGCAATTATTCACTTTAAATCAAATCAGTTTTTCGATTGACAAGTAAGAAAATAACTATACTGCTACACAGTTACTTTTGCAGATGCTTTAATTTACGCTGTGCGTGATGTATTTCGAGAAGTGATTCTCATTTTCAAACGCATTATTATTACAGTTTCTGCTGGATATTAGTAAAGCTTTCGGGGGTGTTTCGTTTTTGAAGGCTTCTTAAAACATTACACCACAGAAACTCACAAGTACACATTCGCATTACATTAAATATAGGTACTAGGCAATATACAATGTTTGGAAGTTAACGTTATATAAACAAAGCAAAGATCTTGTGTGTCGTGTTTTAAGAAGCCTTCAAAAATGGAACACTCTGAAAGCGTTACTAATGTCCGGCAGAAACTGACACAAGCACATCTCACATCGAAAATGTAATAATAATGTGTTTGAAAATGAGAATTGCTTCTCAAAACGCATCACGCACAGCATAAATTAAAACATTAGCCAAAGTAACTGTGTTGCAGTATAATTATTTGCTTACTCATCAATTGAAAACTGGTACAGACTTTCATAAATCCATTTATTATGGATAAAGTAAAGAAATTAGTTTCTGATTCAAATATTCCTTTATCAATAGCTTTTCATGGTATATGTTTCATTAACTCTGCAATTATAAAATATTTGCATTAGATTTTATATTAACATAAAGGAAATGGCCTCTGGAGTATTACATTTCATGGCAGAACTCAATTGGTTGTAACAAACATTTACTGCTGATGATGTTCTGAACTAGGATAGCTTTCAGGAAAGAAAAAATATTGAATAGAAATAATTCAGAAATATGATTAAATGTTACTAATAATTATGTCTGTAATGCTCTGGCCTTTCATTTAGAGGTCGAGGGTTCGAATCCCTGTCCACTCATCAGTATTTAGGATTCCCATGGTTTTCCCAAACCACTCCAGAAAAATGCAGGGATGTTTGCTTCAAAAGGCTACATCAGAATTCCTTCTTGTTCCTTACCCACATCTAGTAACCTTGACGTTGATGGTATATAAAACTAGAAGCAATAAAAAGTCTTCTGTAAATGTTTCGTGACATTGAAAAACAGAAGTGCATAGAAAACAAGCATTTTTGGTGATGTTAGTGGAATTCATGTTATATTTATAATGTTTTACATCAGTACATTGAATCAACCTCATCTTAAAAAATATTTTTTTTATAGCTGTGATGAAAGATCATACATCACATGATGTGCTGCTGCTTTGTTGGAGTTGTCACCAACTCAGCAATTGGCATGATATGGCCCTTAGACGGAAGTTAGCAGAAAAGTGCCAGGCTCCCATGGGAACAAAAGAAAATGTGAAGGTAACTCAAATAGGATATGCTGTTCAAGTTGGCTGACGTTAAAAATATGCTGCAAATGTCATGGAAATTTAGTATCTTGCAGCTTATTATTATTATTTCATCGTAGTTGCAATCTAACACCATCAAATTTTTTCCATTGATAGTTACAGTTGCCAGCTTAGAGAGGTCACAGTCTTTATAATAATGTCTTCTGCCTCGAAAGTGAACTGCAAGAATACCATTTGTGATGTGAAACTAAATGCTACTACTAAATATTATCCATTAACAATTGCTTGAAGCTTAGTGTTGATTAAATTAGATTAAACAAGTGCTACAGGCATCAAAATTCAGTAGGATCGTAATAGGTCAAGTTATTGTGGATCCCTCTGAACACATGGGGAAGAATCCAAAAGCAAATAAATTATGTCCTGTTTCCTTGAATTTAGTGAATAGTACTTGCAAGATTTTGGTTAGATCAATGATCTCCAGCACATTTGACAAAATGGTGGTTGCATGACCCATACCTAAGTGCAGAGATAGTAGTAGTATTGTGACTAACTTGACTCTAAAACCCTTAATCTCCTTAATAGGATGGCGACATTCTGCCTTGAATGGGTCAGATGTTTATGAAAGAATCAAGATGTGTGGGGTATGCTTAATTTATGTGGAATTCAAAAGGGGGTGTTTCATGTTTGGGAAGGAATATCTGAAGCAAAGCAGATATAAGCTATGAAGCTTGTTCTACATTGCTGAGACTGTCTCAGCAAATTCTTCATGATAACTGTAGAAGCAGTAGCAACAAATTGCCAGAACTACAATTCAGGCTTACTGCTGTATTTGAAAGGGAAAGGTGTAAAGAGCTGAATTCTGCAGAATTTTTAATAGACTCTTGAATATCTTCCAGAAAGTCACATTGCAATCTGCTGGAGGTGTGGCCTTAAGATACCATTTTGTGCTATTATATAGGTTTGATTAAAGTCAGGTAATATTGCTTTTAAAACCCACCAGATCTTAATATTTTAACTGATAGCCTGATGCTCAATTTCATGACTTTAACCTATGTTATATTGAATGTTCTAATTGCGTCTACTCAAGTATTGCAGGGATAGATATTAGTGTAAAACTGTTCTTGATTTAATTTCTAAGCGAATACATTGTTGGCCAGCTAACGCAGTTTATCCAGAAAACTCACTCTTTCCAGGTACTTAGGAACCACGATCATTTGGCTTGAGCTTATTTGTGCATGCTGGTTCTCCAGTTATCCAGCATGCTTTTACTAAGGAGCTCTCGGGAAGTATTTTAGTGATGTGATTGATTTGTTGTAGCCATATTATCTGTATTCTATCTCCGAAGTAGGGTTATAATGCAGGTTAATTTTGGAGGCTTTTTTTTTAGCTCTCCTGATCTTTTATGGGGGCAGAGGGGGCAGCAATCCGAGTAGACTACAAAGACTACCCTTGCCGACTCAAGGCCCCCCTCCCCAAACCAAAATCCTGGATCCGCCCCGATTCTGCATACTGACTGCCTTCCCATTGCTCTATTTTTAAATACATATATTGAAATGTAAACAAAACTTCTGTTAAACCTTTTCTTTAAAATTTGTGGATGTAGAGGCAGAAGCAGAGGCATTATTTTGTGCAGCAGTTGCACAATTGTGGAAGTGGAGCTCCATTTCAACCCTACTCTGCACTCCTACTTTCCTGTGCAGCATCAGTTTATCTATTACACTCTTCCTATCATATTCCACTTTATGACCAATATGGTCATAGTACCTTATTTAGTCAATCAGTGAAAGTCAATCACAAATATAAAATTCCATTAATATTGGTTCATTTATTCTTCTTGATATTTATATGATGTACAGCACCATTTGCTAGCATCACATCTATTCCTGGTGGCCTTATTTCCAATGATTCAGACCGAGTGTGGTGGTGTAACGGCTAGCGTTTTGGCCTCGCATTCGGGAGGACGGCGGTTCGAATCCCCGTCCGGGCATCCAGTTTTGGGTTTTCCATGGTTTCACCAAATCACTCCAGGTGAATGCCGGGATGCTTCCTTCAAAAGGCCATGGCTGAATTCCTTCCCATTCCTTGCCCCCCATCCTTTCCCATCTCTAAAGACCTAGTTGTTATAGGAGACGTTAAGCAGCTAAAAAAAAAAAAATCCAATGATTCAGCATAGACAGCATGAGATAGAGAATGCCGGACATTCCATAATCACCGTGTCTTAGTTGTAATGAAATCATACTTCATTTCGTAATTTCAGTCAGGCCCCTGTTACTAAAAAAAAACACTAATTGAGTACAAAGCTGCAGTTACAAAAGTAAAGTCAATAGTTGAACAAAAATATAATGTTTTTAGTGCACACTTTTTGAATGGGCTAAGTGTTGCATATGCAGTGTGCTGTTCAATGCCTGAAACTGTTAAGTATTAGGGGTAGGCAGCATGGAGTGGAATTAGGACATGATCTGAGTCTTGTAGGAGGATATTTGGCTAAATATGGGAAGAGTGCAGTGAGGGCACTATTGAGATAGCATGTAAAACTCATTCAAATCCTCTGCAAGAGTTTTCTAGTGGTTTGCAGGAAACATGTCACACAGTAGTAGTTAATACTATTAAGAAACACTTGAGGGACACTTGAGATTGGAATCATTTTGAGAACAGTTGTTACATTTTTAAGAGAGCTGTCAAAATTTCTACTCAGATCGATTAACTAAATTGTGATTATCTATTTTGATTGTTGGTTTCCCATCATCCACCAGTGTAGGGAGATTAAGATGATGGTATATCTAAAAAGATATAAATTAGTTTTTTCTATTGATGCATGCAGAAATTTTTCAGTGTACCATTAAGAATTGAAATGACACGGGGAGTGCAGTTTTGTCAGCCATGGTTTTACAAATGGCAGGTTAATGATGTTGATTTGAATATGACATTATAATGTGCAGTTCGTATAATCTTTGGAAAAACTAACTTCTTACTGTAAATAATTTGTGGTGGTCAGAAATAAGGGAGGGGGTGTAAGATTTTAGTCTGCGTGATGTCTGATTACTGCTCTCACGCCATGCCCACGCATCAAGGTCGACTTGTGACGTGTACTAAGTTCGCTTGCTGTCCACTCTCTTGTTGTTGTCTTGCGTCAGCCCAGTCCATCTGCTTAGCGATGACAACTGCTGTTTCACCATGACTGCATCTCCTCACTCTCTTGTTCAATCCTCTTGACATACTAAGAAAATTGTGATCACAAACTGCATAATTTCCTCATATCCTATAACATACTCTCGCTGCCTAATGAATCTCTCCTTCTTCTGTTTTTTCACCGATGCTCTCTTCCACTGCATACTTCTATCTCCTGAAATACTTATTTCAAAGTCTCGATCACAATCACATTTCCATATATTAAACACGCAAATTCATTTCTTCCATTACTTTCACATTTAACAAGTTTTCCTTATACAGCTGTCTCCTTTTTCACACACACAACTTCTGACATTGTCTTTCTTCTTCACAATTAACACTAACACATTAGACATACACACATGACATTTATCTCGATATTTCCTCTCATGTGTCTCCCATAATAGGCTATTTGACTGTATTTAAAATATATTATAAATTGTTGTTATTTGCATATATTGATGCTTAAGGAACCTATTTTTTATAAGTTTAATAAGATATAATCATTATTATTAATGAAAACGTAAAATAAAATTCAGTATAATTTTAACTGTTGTCACGTGACCGAAAATGCTCGGTGATTGGTAGTCGCTTCTATGACGTAACGCGCCCGTAAATATTGCTGTTACAGGTGTTGTGTTCACTGTAGTCTAAGTTTGTTAGTTACTTTTCTTGTTTACTGCTGGTTATATCACGTGTTAAACTAGTTTTTCTTTCTGAATACGAAATGGAGAAATGTTTTGTGAAAGCTAACAGCGGAAATTTACCTAAAGTAAACGCTTTAATGATTGGACTTTTTTTTCAAGAAGAATCCAGACTTCTATGCTGCAGAACTCAGAAACGTAAAAACTGCTATTTAAGTATCTCTAGTATTTAAATATAAAATCAGTGATGAATAGAAATAGTTAATAAGAATAATCTAAACCGTAAATCAAATTAGCTATGTAGGTTTGTTTGCCTAGAATTCAAGCTGCAAATTCTTCAATCGGAGATAGTAAATTATGAGTACACTGTAAAGATATTTTCCAATCAAATGGCACTATATTCTAAAAAACGATTTTGTTGTTCTAAGTGTTCAAATGCAATTACTTAGTTTCAGTACTAAGTTTCGTGCTATTAAATAACGGCATGAATAAGTATTTTCTTACATATTCCGATAGTTTACACTGTACACACTGTTTCCGGCATCACTTCATTACATTGTGCTTCTTTTTTTTGTATTGAATTGTAAATAATATTTTGAGTGATTATTTTATTAATATGCCGTACACAATTGGGTTTAATATCAAATGTAATGCAAGATATTTACATTTAATGCCTTAAAAAAGACATTCCTTCTCTGTCATTTAATCACAAAAATCTTAAGTTCTACTAGAGGTGACGATACCACTAGAACAACTTTCTGCCGTGCAAGCTAATTTCCTCACAATACTGCATTAGTCAATCACCTGTATAATTTTCGATCGTACTCCGTGGACCAGGATAAAACAAAACTAATGTCAATTCTAGCAACGTTATCCTGGTCCAGGGTCTGTTCAAACCTTATTCGAAGTAGTTTTGGGATGTGAATTTTTATGTCTCTGGGATATTTTTTCATACTTCTTTTTTAGGTTTGACCGATATCTGTATGGAAGATGTTTTCATATGTGTTTTGTTATTGTTTTAACAATATGCATTGTGTTTGTTCAGTACAATAAAAAAAATTACAATGGAAAAAGAAACAACAATAAACTAAACTTGACATAACAATTGCAGTGTACAATGAGCAACAGATATTTCAGATATTTATGCAAACCACCACAACTGTAGACTAAATAAGACAGCACAGAATGAAGAAAACTATGTTTGAGAACTAAGGACAATCAACTGAGTAACAGAAAAGAACTGATATAAAAAATAGAATCCATTAGTAGAACAAAACCAATTGTATTGGTAAACATAACTTAGTCTTTATTTACAACAGCAATTTTAGTTTATTTTCTCTGCTTTTTTAGGGCTGCCAGGGAGTCTTATGGTCCAGGGATGATTGCTATCCATTCACTTTTCACTTAAATGATGCAGTTTTCGTGTGATATCACTTCTCGTTTTACTTAATATGAAAAAAAAAATCTTAGAGAATTCTGTATTACTAATTATTAAGTCAATATGTAGGCATAAATAAATAGTAAAGCCGGCATAGTATGGTTCAGTCAAAAAGAATTTTGAAAACGGAATACCATTACTAATAATCCGACATCGAAATGTACAAAACATGATACAAGAACCTAGATTTTTAACACCACGGTAAAAACATATAATAGAATAGAATATGGATCATTTACTTACATTAAAATGATCCTCACAAAAGAAGATGTTTGAATTAATCGCAACCTCGTCGGGATTCCTGCGGGTGAGCAGCAGCCAATTTTTTCATAATTTAGCGGCATTTGGAACACTAACAAACAATTTTGGGGGGGTCTTAATAGCAGTGTTTGTACACTGGGGCGTTGCACACCATTTATAAGACATAGTTCTAAACATTTTCATATAAATTCACCCAGCAAACAACACGTCACTTATCGACAGAGAGATTCCTTATTGGCGTGTGACGTCACAGGCGTCGTTGGCATGCAACAGGTTGCAAAGGAGTGTTTTGGCGGGTTTTTAAAAACTTTAAATTTTAACTTTGAATTTTGCGTAAAATAACCACTTTATTCAAAAAATAAAAAGTTCCCTCTGAATAACTTGAACTAATAAACAATTTAAAACAGTTTCCCAAAAACAGTCAAATAGCCAATTGTTCCATACATCGTCTTTACTCGAAATTACATCCTCCAAATGTTTCTAATTTTTCATGAACTGTTTTCCTCTTATCATAATAATAACACATTGTAATTCTTCATATTATTCACTTTAAGATGTAGACATTTATTGCCACTTAATTCACTTAATACCAAATAATTCTGTATTTCGCGTCGCTATTTTCTCAACACTTTCTTCTGCTAACATGCACTTTACAAGCAAATGTTACACATAATAATGTTTCTCAATTAACTTCTTGTACACTTGCTGTATATGTTCACATAATCAACATTCTTCACTGTCCTTTCTCAGCTGTTATGTCACTGAGTGACCTTGTTCTTGTTTTGTATTCAGCAACCTTTTTGCTTCTCTGTGCTATTCTGATGTGCCCTCTATAAACTTGCTGACTTACTTCCCTGACCTTAGTCAACTTGCTGCTAGGCTGTACACACTTGCTGCATTTGTTTTCCTCGTACTCCCCCTGTTACACTGGTTGTTGTTCTCAGAGTTCACTCGTTTGTTCCCCATTAATAGAATCACTTCAATCATCCATGTGAAATGTTTTAAACTGGTTCTTCTTTTCTCATAGTACAAGATTTGGATATTCCAATCATATCCCTGAGTACAGGCCCTTGAACTGCGATTGAAGCTTTTTTGATTTTCCTCTTCGTAGTGCAAAATTCTCGAGTAACACCTTGTCTCCAGGTTTAAAGTCTTTCGGGTTCTCCCTCTTGTTATACCACTGCTTGTTGTTTTCGTTCCTCTCTCGGATAAACTGCTTAGCACTGTCATGTAACACCTGAATTGGTTGTTTCAACACCTGCGCGTAGTTATAATAATTGTAAACGGGTTCTTCTGTCCATCTCTGCAAAGCTCCTGGTATATTTGCCTCTCGTCCATAGAATAGCAAATGTGGCGAATGTTTCGTCACCATATGAGGTGTACTATTATAAACAAACGTTGCATATTGCAATAACTCATACCAATTCTCTTGTATCTCATCCACATAGTGACATAAATATTCTGCTAACATCTTATGTGATCTCTCCAAGGCTACATTGCTGGTTTCTTCTATTGTCTTGTCCTTCGCCTCATTAGTCTGTTGAATGCGTGACAATGAACCCGCTTTTCCTGGCAACGGTTCTTCACTGTTTATTTGCCACTCTTACTATTTCTCGTAGCCTCTGCTTTTTCTTCTTATTTCCTCTGGCACTAATCTCTCACCTTCTTTCTTCTGACCCTCCTTCGGTGCTCTCGTAACAATTCCCATTGGCAATCTCCTCTTGCTTCTGATACCTTGTACAATTTTGTTTTTAGTTGCGTCTTCATTTTCTTTCTTCAAATTGTCCCATAATACTGGCGAACTCTGCTTGGTTACACCATTTTTGAATTATGTCTTCTTGAAGTAGACCTTTAGCTTCTTTATTATCAAATCAATTATCTTATCTTCAAATCCTTTGTTAACCATGATGAATTCCGCTTGCTGCTTTCTTTGATTATTTCTGCTTGTGATGCCTCTTCTATGTCCTTTTGCAGATTATTCACTTGGTTTTCGGGTATTTTAACCCGTTTCTCATCTTCTTTCTTCCCTACATTTTCAGCCTCTATTTGCATTTCCTGTTCCACTGCTTTATGTTCCGACATATCTACTTCCCAATGGAAGACATCTTGATACATGGTACACACCTCCTTCTCAGCTTCCATCTCTGTCTCCGCCAAATGCGTCAAACTCAATCCTTCCACAATTCTTTTGATTCTCTCTCGCGCCTGCATAGTCTGCTTCTCTGCTATGATGCGCACTTTTCTTTCTTCCTTCTTCTCATCAAATTTCTCTGCCGTAACCTTCGGATTAGTTAGTGTGACCTCTTCTGTGATATTTAATACTGTCAAAATACATTTTCCTCCTCACACAGCTACAAGTGCTTCCGTAACTAATATACCTGCTGCCAATTCCTGTTTTGGTACAACAGTGTCTGTAACTCCCTGTATTCCTTCCACTTCTAACTCGACTATTTTCTCTTGTCGTGTCACATCTTTTCTTGCGGGGCCATCTCCTTAATTTCTTCCTGTCATTGCCTCACTTTCATTTCTTCCTCACTCTTCATTTTAATGGTGTATCCTGTATTCTCACCACCCTTTTTCTGTAGTCTATTATGACCTTCCATTCCTTCAGCCAGTCTCGTCCCATGATTCCATCATAGAGCGTATCTACTCCAGCAGGAACAATTTGCATCTTATGACACATTGTCAGTTCCCGGTCTTCCTTCAGATTAACCATTATTGCTTCTTCAGTGAATAAGGGTTTTCCTGTGATCCCTTTAATCTGCACACCTTTCATCATTTCCTTCCTGTGGGCTTCTTTTACGCACTCCGACTTGAGAAGAGATACCTGAGCTCATGTATCCAACAGTAACTTAATTGGACTGTATTTACTTTCTTCACACACCAATTCAATGTAGTCATTCTGGTTTCTATTAATGCAGCCATTTTTTTCCAACTGATGTTTTCGAATGTCACTGGCACTCTTGGTTTTGTTCCAACCTAGTTTCCTGACTCTTCCGTGCTCCTCGCACCTGCTCCACCCATGGACATGTATTACAATCTTGTGAATGATGCCCCCATCTTCGACATTTACTACATTTCATCGCCCTTTAGGCACAGCATTGTCCCATATAGCTCGACAAATTACATCTCTCACAAATCATAGGATTCTTCAAATTTACATCTCCTCTTATGTTCATTCTCATTAATAGTACTAGCCTTCCTGGCCCTTTTCTCCACTGTCTCATTTCCGCAATAGCTCCCTTACCTTCCTCTTCGAACCGCTGCTCTTCGGCTTGTTTTCCTGCTCGTGCAGTGAACACTTTCATGCTTAAGCCGATACGGCATTGTTTTGCTTCGTGCCCACTGTGATTAAAAAGCTGACAGCGCCCTTTCGCTGTGTGTGACACTTCACATATGACTGGCACTTTTCCACACAGTCTTGCATTGTGGACAATTCTTCCACATAATTGACAATCCTCTACAGTCCATGCACTCCTAGAATTCCAAGCTCCTTCTCCCTCTATTTAATTCTGTATGCTGCCTGCGATCGTTGCCTTGGTGTTGCCATTTCTCTTTGACAGAATTACAGTTTCTTCTGCGAGTGCGATTTCCACGATTTCTGACTGGTAAATCTGTCCCTTGCGCTCTTAGTACTGCAACAATCTTCTCATCTACTAAAACTTGTGCAAACACAGCACAGCTCAAATTATGAATTAACTTCAATGTTCCTGTTAGCTCACTTCCTTTTATATCTCTCTTTGTGGCTTACCAAAACTCATTTACAATTCCATTCAACCTACTAGTAGAAACCCCCTGCCACCTTGCAAACATACTGATAGCATAATGATCCATAGTGTGTTTTGGATTGTAATTTTCTCCTAATATAGCTTGGACACCTTTCCACTCTTTTACATTCCCTCTCATACTGTCTGCCTGGGCCTCCGAAGCATGATTTAATAAACTTCAACAAAATCTCGTGTTCTACATCATCAATAATTCTGAATTCCATATCACAATTATCAAGAAACTCATCTAATGCTCCTTTATCACCACAAAAGGAATTAATTTTTTAGCTTCTGCTAAGCTCACTCTCGATTTCTCTCTTTTTGCTACATTCTCGCTTTTTGCGGAATCACTGCCTCCTGCACTGTTTGGTATGGCTGCATAGCTTGCTTACTCACAGTTTCGCTGAGTTGCTGAAGTGTTGACCAGCGACCTTTTGCTGCTGTCCCCAATTCTGCACCAGTTGCACCGTGTTGTGCTGAATCCACTCGCCGATACTGCTTATTGCTGTGTTGACTGCTTCACTGAATTCTGTAACACTGTTGAACTGAGAGGTATTTTTCGTCTTACAATTCTTTTTACTTTAATTGCCCGTTAATCCCATTAGTTAGAACTCGCTGGAGTATTTCTACCCTCACACCCAATGGTTTCTTGTGTTGGCTGATGCCACACCATGACACCATCATCCTATTATATAAAACGCTAACGTGGCGTCTGCGTGTGTCGTCTATAGCTGCTTCTCCTATTGCCTAACGAACGGCCAATCATCAACCACAATATTACGTTCGTACCACCATCTTGCTTTTCGTTTATTTACAGCTAGACGCTGAAATTCATATAAGGAGAAGGAGATTCAATATTTGCACTATTTTATCCATATCAGTTAGACACAGAAATTGAGAAGGGGATTCAATATTTACGCTACTTTATCTGCATCAGTTATGAGCATAACCTAAGAATTTTTTTGGCAGAAGGTGAGAAGCAATGAAGTTTATTAAAAACTAGGAGAAATGTACATAATGCGAAATGTATTTGTCACATAAATAACAGTTACCCGTTTACTAAATTATAGTCTCCGTAATCTAAATTGAAATGCATTTTTTTATTTTAAAATCCTAACAAAATACTCTGATAATCTAACGAGAATAACGTATTCGTAAAACTAAAGATATAATTAAGGATAACTTATTCGTTTCTCCTTATAAGCTTTTCCATAATAAATTCCTACTACCATTATATATGATACCCTTAGTTTTTGATACATGTGTCAGCTATTAAATGAGATTTAAGATAACTTTTTTATCAGATTTAAGTCATCAAGGATATGACACTCGCAATTCAACAACGATATTATTGCCGCGAAATAGCAGTGAGCAGTGATATAATAAATACTGAGAGTAGGGAAAAAATTAATACCAGACAATTATATGTCACAAAGTTACAATTATTACGTTCGATTAAATTTACATATTGCTTTTTATTTATCTACGACAACCAGATGCAGAAATTAATGTAAGGAGAAGGGTTTTCATTATTTACGCTATTTTACCTGCCTAAGTTATAAGCACCAGTTTAAACCGTAAACTAAGAATTTTTTGGCACACGATAAGAAACAATGAGGTTTATTAAAAACTCAGAGAATCGTACATACGTAATCGCGACATGTATTAGTCAAATGAATAACAGTTATTTGTTTTCGAAATTGTAATCTCCGTCATCTAACGTAAAATGCATTTATTTATGTGAGATCCTAACCAAGTGCTCTGATAATCTAACCAGAGTAACGTATTCATATAACAAAAGATATAATTAAAAAATATTATTTTTCTTAGATGGTTTTTCAGAATGAATTCCTACTACCACCATAGGTGATACCCATCATTATTCATTTGAGGGTAATAGAGGCTATGATTTTCGAACGCAATATTACTGGAGGTTGTGGTTAAGTTTTCCCAGAATCGCAGCTGACACATTTTGTTACAGCATAATTCACTCTGAAACGAGTTTTACAAACCAATTAAACTGCTTTCATAAGCGCCATGTTACTAAATGTATTAATTAATGCGGGTGGAAGTAGTTTCATATTTAACATGCTGAATTGTGCCTGGACCAGGAATAAAACTGATATTACATGGATAGCAAAAGTTTTTGGAATTCCTAATCTGATTTTATTTAATTGGTTCTTTACTTCCGGCGTCATTAATTCAGTAGAAGTTACTACTGTATGACTATGTGAACGGCAAATGAAATACGTAGAACTTTGCAAAATCAAGGTCATTAGTATTATGTAATATCAGTTCCGTTTAATTAACCAACTGCAAAAAAAATGAGCTGCCAGAATATTGCGTTCAAACCGTCATTTTTGATGGGCTCGAAGCTAGTTTAATATATCTCTGTACTGTGGTGGACTGGCGAATCTTTTTGTCGTCGCTCTGCCACTTCCCAAGAGGAACATTAATATGTGAACAAGACTCTAAGTCATGTGAGTGGTAGTTTGCATAAATGATAGTCCAGCAAGGTATATACAACATTTACATTTATTTATAATATAACATTATAGACATTCAATCCTTCCATTGACTCCTTGAGCCCTTTATGTATCCAAGTAAGTATTCCCTTCTTCTAATGCCTGAGTAGTTATCCTTTTAAGTGTCGTTATGTTCAATATATCCCAGCCACATTTCCCCAAAGTGGTTTCGTCCCACCTGTTGTACTGATGACGATGGTGTAGACTGCTAGGCTGTTCCCACGGTCGATCTGCCAAATTGACCTAAAAGACAAGAGCGATCCTCTCTGCTCCGTGCATGCTGGTTTTGTTCCTATTTCCACCACTAATTGCATGTGGTAGGGAGACTTTTCGTCCAATTGCTGCATCCGTGATGCTCCCATCGTTTGCTAAATGATGATGTTCTGCTTATTTTGCGGACTAACTGACCTACTCCGCTGGTTGTTGGCTCCTACATCGTCACATTCCGATTTCTGCAAATGTTTATTCTTTCTGTTGCAACTGACCTGGCTCCTGGTTTCATTGTATGAAATCATAACTTATTCTAATTTTTTAAAAAAAAAAAAAAAAAAACGTGGGCCACTACACAGGGGATAAATCACTGTGCAAGTACAACTAAATCAAGAAAGAAGTTCATTTCCACCCAGCAGTGTGGCCAAACTCATGAAAGTGCACCATATTGGTCCTAGAAAGGTTCAGAACATGCCATTGAGTGTGATTTTTATGGCAATTTCATTTGCATATTCTGATTGTTGCTTGGATGAGCTTAAATTCTTTTTTCATCATCAAAATAACACCTCAGCACAAAAAAATACACAATTCACAGACATGCTCAATTTCATTCTTCTCCTCCAAGTTAGATCATACTAAATGAATTTGGCTGTCAAAAGGGCACTGTTATCATTTTGGATGGGCTGTGGTGTTCCTAAACTGCTGACTTTCAAGTTATTTTAATATTGTCATCCAAAACAATCATTTGAGTTTTGCTTTTTATGTCTTGGAATTGCTTAATTTGTAATGGATGAGTAATCAGTTCTTTCTATTAAACCCAGAAAACAAAAGGCAAAATTCTACCTAGGCAAACTAAGCAGTTGTCTATGGAACTACCATTGGAGTGGATACCAGCTGAAAGAAATGGGAAATACCTATCCATAGTTACTTTTTTTACCATTCAAGTGGCAGCACTATGTAGTGTTTTTTTGTTTCACATCTCAGCTGCACTCACAGTATAGTATTTTTTGATATGCAGTTTCTTAAGACGTTGTAAAATAATTCCAAAAGAAAATATATTTTGGAAATTTTTAGTGAATGATAGTACAAAAATACAGGAACATTCTCGAAGATTCTTAATTTTAAAAATGATGATAATAAAAGAACGAAAAGCAAGTATAGTAAGGTTATCCATTGCTTTGCAGAGAACAAACTTCCTTGAGCAATGTAACCTTCTATAAATATGTAGTAAACAATGAAATCAAAGGCTTAAGTAGCGAAAAGAAATTAAATTAGGGTACGGAAATGCACCACCATGAACACACAGAAAAGAGAAAAACACAACTGATAAAGAAATTTTTGGGATGAGTCCTTTGTCAACAAGAGAACATTATGGGAGGTGGGTGATGTGGGAGACTGCCTCACAGAGCGACTGTTGACCAGAAAAATGGTGGGGGTAAATTCAAATAGAGGAAAAGTAAAAGGGCAGTGATTCAGAGCTAATACCCAAGCATAGATATATATCCAAAATAATATCTGGTCGGTGGGAAGAGCAAAATATAATTAAATCTAAATATGAAAAATTAAAATATATATAAATACATATATAAATTAAAAATATTTTAAAAAACATATAAAAAATATTTTTTTAAAAAAACAAAGAGACTATGAAGTAAACATCACCTTATGTTAGTGGTGGCTCAATTTAAGTAGTGGGGATGGAGGCAAAGAGAGGATTAAAAAAGGGTAAATGTAAGTAAAAATAATAATGATAACAATAATGACCAGGTCAGTACCAGATTAGCGACGTAGCTGGAGTTAGCAAATGCTAAGGGCCCCGTGCCTTCTGGGGGGGCCCCGTACCTTCGCTGTCTTAGTCCGGCCCTGGACCAGGTATTATCTAAAGTTGAGACCAGGTGGTTGCCTTATACACAGTTTGTACTGATAGGCAAGTTCCCACCTTCTGAGTTCAGAGAAGCTGCTGCTATAGGCAGGGCTCTGATAGCATGGACCATGAAACAAGAGTTGAAATTATTTGAGTGCTTTGGGTTCCGTGTGAATACTGTCTGTCAGTTGCCATTTATTTTTATGGAAAGCGGATTTGTGGTCTAACCTATTTATGAAGCCAGACAGTGGTTGCATGTTAACTGGTAAATTACAGGGGAGGTTTCACAGGTGGCGTGTCCTATAATAGGGAAGCTTTCCCCTGTGACAGGGTTGGTGAAAGTATTGGAGGCATGGTGTATGTCGCACATCTTGGAGTGGGGTCTATTGGATGGGAAAGAGCCTTGGGGCTGACTGTTAGGCTGAGGAAGACTATGTTTGTGGACTAGAAGTTTGCTGAGGTTTCTTTATCAGTTGTGTTTTTGTCTTTTCTGTGTGTTCGCATCCCACATCCATCATCTAAAGGTAAGTGGTGGCTCATTTCCCTATCCTAATTTAATTCCTATAAATATGTCAAGATTAATAGATTTCAATGCCATTTGACTGATCACCATGAGAGTTGGCACATATATACATTTTTTCATGAAGAAGGTTTCTGACCAAAAACTCAAAAAATTACCCCCTCTTCCCCTTTACACCCCTTAATTTTTATGAAAACTCATATTTATTATCCAGTTTCAATGAAACTTTGTACGTGTATACTTTAAAACAGAGAAAAATACTGTCAATTTAGTTTACGAAAACCCAACCCCTCATCCCCTTTCCACCCCTTTCTGTTCTTTTCACAAAGCTACAGCTTCTATTCGATTTTGAAGGAACTTTGCAAACGTATCCTTTAAAACAAACAGAAAAATACTATCTACACTTGGTTTGAAAAAGCCCAACCCCTCTCCCCCCTTTATTCCCACCCCTCTTAATTTCCAATGTTCTTTATAGAAACCCACAGTTTTTATCAGATTTTTGATGGAACACTGCACACATATACTTTAAAACAGAGAAACATATTGTCTATATTCCGTTTACAAAACCCAGCCCCTCACCCCCTTTACCCCATTAGTTTTTGCAAGTATTCCTCATACAAAGCTACAGATTTTATCCAATTTCGATTGTACTATGCATACGTATATTTTAAAACTAAGAGAAAAATACTGTCCACATTAGTTTTGTGGAAAACCAAACTACTCTTCTTCCTTTAAGCCCCCTTAATTTTTGCCCATATTCTTTACACATACCCACATGTCAGATAACATAAATTTTGTTAATAAATCACCAAAATTTGTTTGAAGAGTGTCAAGCTAATTTTAATATAACAGCAAAGGAAGTTAGAATCATTTTCTTACAGTTTTCAAATGATAAGCAGAAGTAAACAGTGAAAATTGATCAATCATTTGTAAATATTGGCCACATAAAGGATTTTGCTTATTTTCAAATAGAAAATGATTCAGTTTGAGAGCTAAAATAAGTCATAAGGATCGAAATGAGGTATGACACTTTGTAGGTAGAAAATTTTACTGAAGAGATATTTGATTTGGAGGTTGAAATGAAAGCATGGCAGAAATGATTGAAAGAAACAGGTAACTAATTCCTAAGCTCTTAGTTTTCAAGGTACCAAAAAGATTTATAGCCCAAAAGATGTGCCAAATTTTGTAATATACTATTTAAAAATTTCAAATCTGTAGGTAGAAGTTAAGTAACAATGTTGGAAAAAATTATGATTATAAGCAATAAAAGTTTAGTTTTCATATAGTATAATTTTTGCTGAAAACAGAAGGGGGAGTATATTTAAATGAAAGCAGAATTTTTTCTGAGCATAACACATAAAATTTCATAAAAATCTATGCAGTACTTTGGCCATAATACAAAAAAGTAAAATTTATGATAATTCCAAGGTGAAAGTGGCTTCCGGTTGAAAAATCTGAGTGGATTTTAGGTGTCGCCACTTAAATAATATAAAGTTAGAGAAATTTTGATAAGGACTGATTTTAACACTTAGGCATCTGGTAAATTAGAGGAAAAGTAAAGTTAAATGAGTGGAAAATCCCAGGAGATGTTGGGAAATCCCCTAGGTTGCCTATAAATAGATCACTGAAGTAGGGTCAGTCTTTAGAAAGCTCTCATAGGGGTAGGTCAAGCACAGAATACAGCCGATTTGGCGCGATGAGTGAACAAGTTTCAAACTTAGGCGCTAAGCTCGCATGTCGGCCATGCGGGCTGATTATTATATAAAGTGCCGGAGTGGTCATACTCTCGACGTAGCTGATTTTGTAAACAGCGAGCAGTTTCTCAGGAGTTATTTGCAGCTTGCATCATGGTTCATACCTGCAGTTAAGGTTTATTTTTGGAAAATAAGTTTTGATGCTGTAGATTGGTCACAAAGTGATGTAATTATTCTCAGAATACATAGTGAAATTTATTTGAAAGTCTACAGTGAACATTATTTCAATCTTACCTTCTCCTGCCAAGGTTATCAGCTGGATAGCAACCGCAAGACCGAATGACAATCTACCCTTAGGCCACGCTAACGGTCAAAGCTAAGGATAAACTGTTATGTACATTAATCCTAGTATCAAGCCTTTTCTAACACACAGTTTTTATCCGATATCAATGGAGCTTTGCTCACATATAATTCAAATAAACAAAAACTACCAATCCCTTTCCCGCTTTACTCCCCTTTTAATTTCCAAGGTTCTTTAGAGTCCCACAGTTTTAAATCCCAGCAAAATTGATTCAGCTGTTTTTAAATTATGCCAGAATTTTCTTAAAATAAATGTGTCCTAATTTCTTGAAATATTAGTTAGATTTTAACTTGGACCCCAAGCTTTCAAATTGTGAAAATCCATTAAATCTGTTTATTTCCGTATGATGCCGATATATTCCAGATACAGATTTATGTCAGTGGTATGTTTGTGTGAATGGTACATGTTTTAATTATCAAGCAGCAACTTTAAAAGATGTTATGATTAGGTTGATATGGAGCCTGGACCAAACTGTAAGCTAACATTCCATACCACAGCATCCGATTAACCCTGTTCTGGGAATAGTTCTGGTATATCAATGTTTAGTTTACTTCTGGAAATGGCTGGTGCCAAGTTAATGAAAGTAGGTAAACATGATTCACATCAAAAATATAAAAATAATGTACGGATAAATCGATCCCGATTAGACTGTGTAACGCTGGGTACTCTATTTATAAAAATTATAATGTTTAAAAATAATTAATATCCGTCTTATTTCATTTCTGTATTTGCTTATCTATTTTCTGAAGTTAGTATACATGAAAGAAAAATTTGTTGATTTTTTTGGTAGTTTGTCTGTTAATTGTCTAGTGACCTGCCTAAAGAAAGTGTAGCTAATTATTAGTGCCAGCTCGTCATCTTCAAACTCTATTTTTTAAAGAAAAACTTTTGAGGAATCTAATTTAATATACAATCCAGATACAGACCCCTCAGCGAATGAGTGACAGACTCTTCCCTTCAATTTTAAAGAGCAATTCCAGAAATCTTTCAAGTCACTCTCACACAGTCTGATAATAGGTGAACTTCTAACCTTTTTGTGAATTTCTTCTACATCAGGATAAAATCTTATATATACATGAAAATAGACGTGTTTTTTCCTATATTTCACTTTTCAGCCACCACTACCTAGCACAGATCACTGATGTTTGTGGGTGGAAGTAGCATGGAGTTTCCTGTCGTGCACAACGTTGGCCGAATGCTGATAGCTGTGGGGATGTGGGAGATATAATGATTAAAGTTGGTCATTGCAGGGCGTTTTCATATTTCGACCAAAAATTCGTATCTCCGTATACTTTGCTTTCTGCCACAACTACATAACATAGACTTTTAATGTTTGTGTGCGGTAGTAGAATCGTCTTTCCTGTCGTGCACTATGGTTGTTAGATGTCGATAGCTATGGGGATGTGAGAGATATGGGGGTTGAAAGTGGTCGACCTGTGGCAATTTCATACTTCTGCCAAAGACAAAAGTGTCATGGTGTATCACTCTTCAGCGAAAACTTCAGATCACAGATAACTGGCGTTTGTGTGTAGTAGTAGCACAGAGTCACCTTTCGATCACAACAGCGGCCGAATTTCAGAAACTTTGGTACTGTGGTAGATATGGTGGTTGTAAGTGGCCGACCAAGGATATTTTCGTATTTCGACTGTCTCCGCATATGTCACTTTTCTGCCACAACTACATAGCATAGAGCATTGGTGTTTGTGTTTGGTAGTAGAAGCGTATCTCATGTAGTGCACTATGGTTGTTAGATGTCGGTAGCTATGGGGGTGTGGGAGAAATGGGGGTTGAAAGTGGTCGACCTGTGGCAATTTCATACTTCTGCCAAAGACAAAAGTGTCATGGTGTATCACTTTTCAGCGAAAACTACAGATCACAGATAACTGGCGTTTGTGTGTAGTAGTAGCACAGAGTCACCTTTCGATCACAACAGCGGCCGAATTTCAGAAACTGTGGTACTGTGGTAGATATGGTGGTTGTAATTGGCCGACCAAGGATATTTTCGTATTTCGACGAAAGGCATGTGTCTCCGCAGATTTCACTTTTCTACCACGACTACATAGCATAGAGCATTGGTGTTTATGTGTGGTAGTAGAATCGTGTCTGTTGTCGTGCACTATGGTTGTTAGATGTCTGTAGCTATGGGGTTGTGGAAGATATGGGGGATGAAAATGGTCGACCTGTGGCAATTTCATATTTCTGCCAAAGACGCATGTGTCACGGTGTATCACTTTTAAGTGAAAACTATCAATCGCAGATCACTGGCATTTGTGTGTGGTAGTAACACAAAGTCTCCCATCGATCACAACGTTGGCCGAAATTCGGTAACTGTGGGAGTGTGTGAGATATGGTGTTTGAAGTTGGTCGATCATGAATATTTTCGTGTTTCATCCAAATACTTGTGTGTATCCGTAAATTTTATCTTGCTGCCGGAACTACATAGCGCAGAAGACTGGTACTTGTGTGTGGTAATAGTATCGAGTCTCCCATCGTGCACTAGGGTGGTTAGATGTCTATAGCTGTCAATATGAATTCTTTACAATCACGAACGTAGTCGTGGGTACCAGCTAGTAATAAAATACGTTTCACTTAGTATTCAAAATGAATCAATTCAAAAATAGTTATAATTTTGTCAAGAATATATGTTTTCCCATTTATTTTTCTCTGTTTTATTCGCATGAATTCAACTTGTAGTAGTACCCAGGCTTTTAGTAATACCTGGTCACCTGAATCATGTCATGTTTCAGTCCATTCAGTTTATTCTGAAATCCTTTTCCCCCAAATATCTTAAATAGTTAGTGAATATCAATAAAATAGAATTGTAACTGAGAAGCCTTAACTCCACGATCATGTATGTTTTAGTCAATAGTGAGAATTGTAATTTTAGTATAAGCCAGCACCACTAGGTTTTGCTAGAAACCAAAATTACTGTGGTTGTATTTTTTGATATTAGAATATTTTAAAAGTTTCTGATTATTATAAATAAAATTTAATTTAATTTGATTTTTACTGGCACCAGAAAGGAGTTTCAGGGCTCATCTTATCTAAAAAAAAAATTTTCATGTTATTGCAAATGTTTTGAAAAGGGAGTCAAATTTTTCAAAATAAGTCATATTTTCCTTTTGTTTTCATATTTTACTGTTAGTTTTCCTTGTGTTCCACCAGGACATGAAATATTCAGAAGGTGCACTTGTTTCAGAGACACAATATTCCAAGGCTAAAAGAAGTCCGCTCTGCAGCATTTGCACTGTTGAAGAATGCTTCCAGAATCCCTCAGTCAAGAAAAGATGAACTTAAAAATGTAATCTTAGACTACTTCAAAGACCAAGGGCAGAGCAAATTGGAACTGACGTCAGAAATGCTGGAAGAAGCATCTGTAATAGAAACATGGTAATTATTTTTTTAAATGGCTTTTTACATTTATCCTTGTACCTTGATATTATCACATATGGGAACCCTTTTTGAGTGTAGCAGAAACAATATTATATTTACAGTATACTGCATGTCATAAATATAGTCTGTTCGATCTGATAAAAATACAGTTACTCATAAAATTCCATCAAAGTATTATCTTGAGACTGCATGATCTTTTGGCAGTTTTACCAGTGCACATAGTATTTCAAGATGACATCCATTCAATTACTCATATTGAGGCAAATTTCAGTGGAATTTTCATCTCAATGGATAATTGAAAATCGTTTTGGATGGTAATGGGCCAGTATAGTTACTGAAATATCAGGTATTTATTGTGCTTAGCCTTGAAAACTTGAATCAGATACTGAGAATTAAAGAGTTCTTTTGTTTCACAGTGAATAAGAATAGTGAATTCTCACTGTACTCATTAGTAAGCTGGATTTTAGTCTCTACTGACAGGTGGAGAAAATATTCATGCATACACCTTGTAAGCTTCCCTCCTTTCTGCTGCTTTTTGTCAGCTTCCACAAATGACTTAAGTGCTCTACTTCAAGCAGGAATATTTTTTGCTGTAGAAGTCGGCACCAAAGAAAAAAAAAACTCTGCAACTCAAATATACAAATAACACACGACAGGATAATATAATTAACTCGAAAAATTCACTCTTTTATTTTCCTTTTTTTCACAACATACAAATACACACACGGCTCATAAAACAACTTGCACTATTTTTATCTCAATACACATCCGACAGCTAGAAATCAAGCATGTCTGCCATACCGTGCTTTCTCTGTCTTACTATTCCTTGCGCAGTCCAAAGATTATTCACCTAGTCGACTTCTTCCAAAGATAGTCCACACTCTCTGTTCTTACCTTTAGTGCTATTTATGTTATTCAGCAAAAAACTTCAACATAATTCTCTTTATACAAAATAAAACATGTTTTTAAATATTATAAACACCAAAATTATAAATATAGTAAGGCGACCTTGTCACCTTACACATTCCCCCTGTCAACTCATCATCAAAATTACTCCCCAGAAATTTTGATGATCATCTATCTTACATTATAATTGGTACAATCATTCTATATACAATTTCAAATCTTGCACATTCCTTAACCCTAACATTTTTCCAGACTTTGGTAGTTGCAGATAATATGCATGTGGATGTGGCCTACCTACAATTTTATATGGTCCTTCGTATATATCAAAGAACTTTTTGATCTCCGCATTTATGCTGCTGGATCGTTCATGAGTTCTCACCAACACTAGTTCCCCTACTTCGAACTCCTTCTTGCGAGATCGCCTGGCATAACTTTTCTTCCTATCCTCCGCACTCTTCTTTAAGTTCTTTTTCACTACTTCCACTCGATCCTCCACTTCCATTTCTTTACACGGTGGAAATTTCACCCATTTCCTTACAACATTTTCGGGTCTTTTATTCCACATCACTTCATAAGGCGTAAACCCAGTTCCGGAATGTACTACACAATTCATCACATCTTCTTCACCTTCGTGCCAATCAACCCCTTGAATTGTGGCTATCAGTTTCAGTCCTCCCACTCTATCTTCTTTCTTAACCATCTTGCTCTCAAATGGTACCACATATTTCACACTCTCGTTCTCATATTCTAGTTTTTCTTCACTGCAGTTAATTATTGCCTTATATTTTCCTAACCAATCCATTCCTAGTATCCAGTAGATCCTAAGCCCTGGTATTACTAGCATGTCACGATCTACTGTCATTTTCCCAATTGTCATGGTCACGTACACATGCTGACGAATCAGTTTGCTCAACTTTCCTGTGGCGCCTATAATCTGAGTTTTACTTGCGGGCATTTCTAGCATATCGCCTCTCTTCTTTAAGTGGTCGAAAAATGACTCGGAAATAGCAGTCACATCACTTCCTGTGTCCACCAATGCCTTTTCTACCAATTCAAACACTTCCACCTCCACCATAGGTTGTAACACCTCTTTACTCTGTTCTTCCTTCTCAGTCTCCTTTAGCAAATCTTCTTCTATTTCTCTAAATGATGACCCTTTGTCCTTCATCTTCACCTTTCCTCTCGTTGCCTCCTCTTCTTTCATGTTTCGGTAAAATAGTTCCTTGTTCTTTTTCATCGCCTTGCTTGCTTCACTTTCCTTGCCTCTTCCTGGTCCTTCCTTCCTTATTAGAAAGCATTTCAGTTCTCTTTCTTCATCCTTGTCACTATCGACTACATAACTCTTTTTTAAATCTTCGTTAAAGTTTTCTCCCTCTTCCATACTATAATCTTCATTGAATTCTTCTTCGTCTCCATACTCTTCATCGTCTATCGTATCGTCTGTTTCCTCATCTTCCTCTTCTCTTCGCTCTTCGTAATTTTCATCCTCATTTCCCAAGATATTGATTCCATATTCTTCATCCCCTATCAATTCGTCAATACTCTTCTGGTCCTTGTTCTTCCAATAATCCATTTCTGCTAAACCAATCACCTCACTTCCTTCCATTGCCTCATTTTCAACCTTGTCGAATCGTTCACTTTCCACAATTTGTTCTAAACACCTCCACCATTTTAACGGACCTTTGTCTTCCACCGTTACTTCTTGCTCTTTTCCCACTTCTAACCGTTTTTCGAGGTCTTCCTCATCTTCTTCTTCTACCGTTTCCACTCCTAATTTTTCCTTACAAGCTCTTCTTGCTTGGTTTACCCATTCATCTACTTCATCAAGCATCAGTGTTTTATCCATTAATGGCTTCCTTTCTTCATTATTTCTGATTTGATTGTCACTCTCTACTGACGTCTTCTGATTGCCTCTCTCTCTATTCTTTGGAAATGTTTTGCAACATCTTCTAGAACGGTCTCCTATGTTTTACTGCTTCTTCTTTGTTTACTCTCATGAACATACATCTATATTCTTTAAAATTTCTTGGTCCTCTTCTTTCATCGGCCTGGGAACGGACCTCTTCACAAGCCCTTCCTAATTTCCCTGGTTGCATTTTTCGTCACTCTGCTTCCGCTTTCTACTCGCTCCATCCCTCTACTTCCATTGTTGAAAGCTTTCCATTCTCTAGCGTTTCGATCGCTCCATTGTTTATACTGTGTAGGCTTTCCTTTCCATTCTTGTGCCGGTCTCGCTTCTCTATCATCTCTCTTTCCATCCTTTTCCCGATATACTTGTCCCGATTGCTCTTTTCCACCATACGAACTTCCGGTAAAATTTTGATCTCTCACACTCCTATCGTCCCATTTGTCTATCTTGTCCACTCCTTCTAAAAATTCTTGGAGATTATTCCATCGCGTAAGCAACATCCTTTCCTGCACCCAACGCGGCATCTTTCTCTCCAAAATTTCTATTTTCTCGTCTTCTTCTATTGGGTTTGACAAGTATTTCAGTCCTTTCATCAATTTTTCGCAATATTCGCGAAGGCTACCAAATTGCCTTTTGTATGGACAGCTGTTCCTAAATTCTTGTTTCACACGTCTCTGCCTTTCCTCCGACCAGTACCTCTTCAAAAAACTTCGCAGAAATTCTTCGTAGCTAATACTGCTCTCGGCTACTCCACACGACCATTCCAATGCTTCGTCTTTCATCATCATCTTTACATATCTAATTTTTTCCTCATCACTCCAGTGTTTCGGTAGTGCGTTTCTGTAAATCTCTACAAAAATGTGCGGATGAATCTCGCCCCCTGGAACAAAACTTACTTCCGGTAGTTTTATTTGACCGGACGGTACTAAATTGTTGCCGGCACAGCATTCGATTTTGTTTTGTACCACGTCAACTCGCTGATTCACCTCTATCCATTGTTGTTCAACTGCCTTTTTGCAACACATGACCTCACCTTGAACTTGCCAAAATTCCTGTTTAATCCCTGAAAATTCATTCTTCAACTTATTTTGCTCATCACATACCAGCCTCATTGCCTCTTCACGATTCTCTTCTTCCTTAACAATGCGCTCCTCCACATTGTCTAGCTTAATATAGATATTGTCCTTTTCATTTTTCCATTGATTAAATTCTTGTTCCATTCTTTGTCGGTTTTGTGTAATTAATTCTTGCATTTTCTCCATCTGTCGTAGTGTTAACTTTTCAAACTTCTGTTGATTTTGTTGTAATTCTCGTCTTAAATCTTGTTGGTTCTGTAGCAGGGTTTGTTTTAATTCTTGCATATTCATTATCTGCTGTTGATTTGTTTCTTCAGATCTCTGTTGGCTCTGCTTTAATTCCTGTTGGCTCTGTAATATTTTTGCTAGTATCATTTCCAAAGAATTATCTTCTTCTCGGTCAAATTTCTTTTGAGTTACGCTAGCTGGAGATAACTCATGAACTTTTTGAATACTAACATCACACACTGACTGATCTGAATACGCGCAACCCGAATCCAAACTGTTATTTAAATTTCCAGAAACCTTAACCTGCTCACTATTTTCGCCTCCCGTCCCATTAAATGAACTCTCGGAATCTACCACTAAATTTTTGTTTTCCATTTTACACACAAAATTTCACACAAGGATAAATCCTCACACCAATAATTTCAACCCCATAAAAAATTTTTACGAGAGTAAATACAGACTGGAGACAAGAAAGTCTTCAACGAGGTGACAATGAATTTTACAACGCAGTAGTTCGACTCAGAATTAGAGACACAAAAAACTTCCATCAACATACATATTATCTTTACAAAAATTATTTTCACAAAAACACATTCAAAATATCAGTTTTTAACTACAGCAAATTTACTTCCACAATTTGTCAAAGATACTATTCTTGCTCGTTAACTTCTCGTGCATGCATTATACATTGAGATGAATTTCTTTCCCGGCATTTTAACTGTTATATTCCTGCTTGTTATTTTACTAATATACAGTATTATTCACTCTACTGCAATTTACTTTTACTATTACTTTTATTTAAAGCAAGTTCCTTTCGGCAAACAGTCACAGATAATATCTAGTTCGTTAACACTTAACCAAAACGTTCATTACCATATTTTGAAGTTTACTCTTACTATTTTCAGTAATTTACGCGGCTATGAGTCTCTTCAAATTTTAAACAATTAACATATCTCTTCAAATAGCTTCTCAGATTTACATCTGCATTTATTTATTGTTCACTTCACGTTATTAAAATGTATTTTCTGTCTTACCTTTCTTCTTTCTCTTCTCCGAAGATTCGCCAGGCTCTTTCCTTACCGAACTAAAGTTTTTAGTTCTGCGTCCTTTCACGGTCAGCCACTTGTAAGCTTCCCTCCTTTCTGCTGCTTTTTGTCAGCTTCCACAAATGACTTAAGTGCTCTACTTCAAGCAGGAATATTTTTTGCTGTAGAAGTCGGCACCAAAGAAAAAAAAAACTCTGCAACTCAAATATACAAATAACACACGACAGGATAATATAATAACTCGAAAATTCACTCTTTATTTTCCTTTTTTCACAACATACAAATACACACACGGCTCATAAAACAACTTGCACTATTTTTATCTCAATACACATCCGACAGCTAGAAATCAAGCATGTCTGCCATACCGTGCTTTCTCTGTCTTACTATTCCTTGCGCAGTCCAAAGATTATTCACCTAGTCCACTTCTTCCAAAGATAGTCCTCACTCTCTGTTCTTACCTTTAGTGCTATTTATGTTATTCAGCAAAAAAAACTTCAACATAATTCTCTTTATACAAAATAAAACATGTTTTTAAATATTATAAACACCAAAATTATAAATATAGTAAGGCGACCTTGTCACCTTACAACCTCCAACTGGAGAAAAAAAGTTGACCGTTTGTACAGATTTCTAAATTTAAAGCAGCTGCTCACTTCATTTGTCTACAGATTTTTTTCTCTCTTTCTATAAGAAGTAGTATTTGTTTGGAATCAAATTTTTGTGAAAAAATAGAGTTGAACAGTTTAATCTAATCAGTTGCCTACTGTTGACACCATGTGAGGGAATAAAGGAAAAATTCTACAATCAACCTAAGTTAAGTGCTGAATACTGGTTATCATGATTTTTAAGGAAAATGAGGTACACTAAAAACTCGATTGCCCATCACTGTTAAAGATTCTGTTATCCACCAGTCTGACAAAATGAAATACATAAATGAAAAGTATAATAGAACAATTTTGCTTAGCTGAAACACACTGCTGCCATTGACTTCAGATTGTGCTCATGTATGGTCTCGTTGAAATGATGTGTTTTTATAATGTCATCCAGCTGCAAACCCATGAAGACTGTATTAAGAATTGGCTTTTGTTAATACAGTGGAACTCCAGTTATCCGAACTCCGACTATCCGAATCGCTGAATATCTGAATCGCTTTTTTAACTCATTCCACTGAAGAATTGTTGGAAGGAGGGAATGGCCAGTTTAAAACAATTACCGAGCGTGGTGGTGTAATGGTTAGCGTTCTCGCCTTGCATTCGGGAGAACGCCGGTTCGAACCCCCATCCGGGCATCCAGATTTGGGTTTTCCATGGTTTCCCAAATAACTCCAGGCAAATGCCGGGATGCTTCCTTCAAAAGGCCATGGCCAAATTCCTTCCCATTCCTTGCCCCCCATCCTTTCCTGTCTCTAAAGACCTCGCTGTTAAGAGACGTTAGCAGTTAACAAACAAAAATTAAAACAATCTTTTTAACGCTAAACATCACAAGCTTGTTGCAATGAATGGACCACTCTGTTATCAAAACTATGAAACACCATTACAGAAGGCAACTTGTTGGGAATCTTTTGGTGGAAGGCAAAGACGAATAAGGGGTGTTGGCTAAACACAAAAAAATTGAAAGATTGCGCTTACATGGTGGCGGAAGCTTGGAGCCTGGTTAAGGCAGTCCCATTAAGATGCACATGGAACAAGTTGAAAGGCATACCAACTGAACAAGAGAAGGAAAAGGAACAAAGGAAAAGGAACAAAGGAAAAAGAAGCTCAAGAAAAGGAAGGGGAAGAGACAAGAGAAGATGGGGATGACATGCCACTTGAAGAATTCAGAAACATTCTTTTGAAAATTCCTGGATGTTCGGAAGTTAGTGCTGAAGATATAGGGAAGTGGGTGGTGCATGATTCGTCAGACCCTGGATATGAAATTCTAAATGATGATAAACTAATTGAAAGCATCAGACAAAAAGTGTCGAGGAAGAAGATGACCATAATGTCATGCAGACACGGGACCATCAGCTAGTCAAGAATTTACTGGCATTGAAACTACGTTGAAGTGGATGAAGCATCAGCCCGATTGTGACCACATGCAACTTCTCACTTTCAAGCGGATGAATACAGTCAAACAGATTACTTTGATCGAGATGTTCAGCAAGCAATGACTTATTTACAGTACGGCACGTACATACTATACTAATGTACAGCACTTTAAGTACACTTAACATGTGAAAGTGCCTTTTCGTGTAATTAATTAAAAGCTCTTTTTTTTCTTTTAAAATTTTTTCCCCCCGTTTTCAACATACATACAGTAATTAATTAAAATAGACCCTTTTTCGGGAAAAAAACCCCAATTATCCGAATTTTCGATTATCCAAATGAGGTCGGTCCCAATTGATTCTGATAATTGGAGTTCTACTGTACAAATTTTATTCCTTTAAAATATGAAATAACTGTTTATTATTATTATACAATGAAGTTTTCCATTGATTTATGCACTTGTGCTTGCGACAGGACGGTATCTTTTGTTCGACTATTTGCAAATTCACCATGGGGGTCCTCACCTATTGCATACAGTCAAGTTTTTACTTTACTTGGAGCCAGGTACCTATTTGGTCTCTGTCTGCTATAACATCCCCTTTCCTTAAAAAATACTTTTTTCCCAATGTTATCCTCTTTCCTCTCCTGCTCCAACAACTAACGATGTGTTGTTAATACTGGAATTTTTAGTATTTTTTATATTTTAGTTATATACATTATTATTTTATTTATTCAGATTAATTCTCTTCATTATTTTACCCCCGTCTTGGTTCCTAGCTGGATTCTCCCCTTTTTTTTCTTATCTCAATTTTACCCAGCCATTGGTCATAAGGCAATCAGTTGTTAGTGTTTTCTAGCTCGCAAGTACTTATTATGTTCTGTTGCTGGTAAATGTGTAAACTGAAGGCAATCTATCATTGCTCTGTGTTTCTCATTAATTTTGTAAGTTTTCAGTTTCTGCTTGTATCTGCAATAATCTAATAATTTATACACACTTTTTTGTGGTTAAATATATAGCTAAGTGGAAATCCGAAGTATATCAAATCAGCGGGAGGAAGAGGATTGGTCTGAAACTTGAAATTATCAATAGCTATTAAAACTGCATCTGTATTACCATTTCAACCCAAATGCATCATTTATTTGCCCATGTGCTTACGTTTTTCTTTTTTTTTTTCACTCCAGTTAATGAAATTTGTGTGTTTTTCTTTTTCAGTGTTTTAAATCAAGAATATAAATCACATGGGGAAAAGGTTGTGGATTTCTACAAAAATTCTGGAATAGGTGGCCTGGTCCAGCTTGAAAGAATGTGGCGTGAACATTTTCTCGATTCTATGAAGCCACGTTTCTTGCCACCTTTGTGGTCAGTAACACATAACCATCATCGCCTTGCTCAAAGAGCAGAACAGAATAGAGTACTACAAGAAGAGTTGAATGTAGCTGGGCTTGGACATATTGCCATTAAAGTTGCCAATAGAGAAGAATAGAGATAATTTTCAGAATTTTCACTTGTATTTGAAATTGCCTTCTTTTGTTTTTGTATTTTTGTTGTTAATTAATACATTCATCAGGATTTTGTATATGTTATAAACTGAAGAAAAATTATTCTTATGTAAATTCCACTCAATTAATTGGAAATCACACTTATTTCTTATTTTGGTGTTAGTCATGTTATGAATCATTGCCATTGATTTTCTTACTTTTCACTTCCTATTCCATTTTCATCAAAACATGATTGTATTTCCTAACTTGATATGAAAACAGATAAAGATGATAAAGATTGAGGGAGAACCATTTTTGTGTGAAGTTAATGGAATGCTTATGATTGATATTCTTTATAAAGAAGGCATAACTTTTTACTTTAAACTCACTCTGCTGTTCAGTTGTGATAAACAGTTTTTAATGGAACACATCATTGAATATGTCATAATGTTCTTGCTTTGATCGCTGAAAAGCAGTTTATTTGATATCTGTGCAAAGCAATGAGTAAAGTTGACAATACCAGCTACAAAGTAGGAGGCTTTTGGTTTTGATAAAATGCGAATTGATTTTAACAATAACCAAATGAGCTAATTGTTTTAAGATTATTATTGCAGTTGATTCACGTATTCTGTTTTTTTTTTTTTAGTGTACAAAACTGAAGAACTAAAACAAAGTAAAAAATAAAATAAAACGGAATTGAAGCATGATCGCAGTGTAATATTTTTTTAGTGTTTCTGGATAGAAGTGCTTGATCTCAAGTATAGAGTGATCTGTGTGCATATTTCTACTATCTCGAAAAGGTTATAATTTCTTGCTCTGATCCTTAGTACATATCATCATAAGCTCTAAAAATTTGAAATTACCACTCAAATTGCTACAGTAGTTTTTGCTTGATTCCATTTCAATCCTTCAAACACATACATCTTACTTACAGATTTATAATAGTATAGATTTACTCTTTGCCATTTTTTCTTCTCTTTGTGTCCGGTTTTTCCATTGTCATTTCCCTTATTTTGTCTTGCTAGATGTCTTATCATTTTCATGTAATCATATGAGTGATGAAGCTTATATGTTTCTTCTCACTGTCACATGTCCACTACAATCCTGGGACCCTTATTAAACCATCAGTTCTTTTCACCTGATTTGCTGCAACATTGTTTAAAAACTTAGAGTGTACACTTCCCAATTTCATAACATCAATATCTGTGAAACCTTCATTTGAAACTTAATCTCGTTAGATAAGAAACTTGAAATCTTATATATATGTTGTGTGTGTGTGTGTGTGTGTGTGTGTGTGTGTGTGTGTGTGTGTGTGTGTGTGTGTGTGTAAATGAGGATGGATAGGGAAATATGACCCAACACTTACCACAGATGAAAGCGGCTGGGACGATAAACACAAAAAAAACACAAGAGAAGTGCAATATTTCGGCATACAGCCTTATTCGTGCAGAAGTGAGACACCAGGTGGAGTCATATGTGTACACAGCGACAGCCGTCTGGTGAATGGCGTTACCGGCACAAAGGGTAGTGGGGGGGGGGGGGGAGCTCAAATATTGGATCGATAACCAATACTGTTGACAGTATATTATCATTGTAAGTGGTAGACCATTATAACAACTGAGGGTGCACATTTAAATCAAATTTTGAAAAACTATAAGTAAAAAAATAAAATGAAAATCAGAGATACAAGAATTATAAATAGTAGAGATAGCAAGTGCTGGGTCTGGTAGGAGGAATTTATTGGAGATTGAGGCCTGGAGGATATCTGGTGTCCAGGATATTCTGATGTGCTAGTTTCCATATATGTACGAGGGTTGTTTTTTAAGTAAGGGTAGTTCGCGCGGACGCCGCAACAATCCACCGCACCACTTGCCGGCATCCTTCCCATTCACACGGATGCCAGTTGCAGCTCTTTAGCTGACGTGTACGCATCGCTGTGCTACTTTATAATGTTTACGATTATTGAATCGCCCGCCGCGTGTGAGATACGGTCAGTGATACGTTTTTTGACCGCGAGAAGCCTATCAGCTGCAGAAATTCATTGTCTGTTAACAGAAGTTTATGGCTTGAATGCAATGAGTGAAGGTAAAGTGCGTCAATGGGTTTAAAAATGGCCGTCAAAACGTCCATGACGAAGAACGCTCAGGCCGGCCCTCTGTGATCACTGATGATTTGGTGGCTGCAGTCGAAACAAAGATTCGTGAGGACAGAAGATTCGCAATTTCCACTCTTTCTTTGGAATTTTCACAAGTTTCAAGATCGGTTTTGTACAAAATTGTGTCTGAAAACCTAAAGTTTAACGAGGAAGATGGGAAGACATGTTGAGTCAAATTGTCACTGGAGATGAAACATGGGTATCCCATATCACTCCCGAAAGCAAGCGACAATTGATGGAATGGCGACACACAACCTCACCCGTCAAGGTCAAAGCCAAACAGACGCTGTCAAAGTGCAAGATTATGGCAACTGTGTTCTGGGACCGGCGCGGTGTTTTGCTAGTGGACTTTATGCCATGAGGAACGACAATCAACTCAGATGCCTACTGTACAACTCTAAAGAAGCTCCGCAGAGCAATTCAAAACAAAAGGCGCGGCATGCTGACAAAAGGAGTTTTGCTCCTGCACGATAACGCTAGGCCTCACACCTCTCGAAAGACTCGGGATTTGATTGATTCTTTTGGCTGGGAAGTTTTGGACCATCCACCATACAGCCCCGACCTTGCTCCTAGCGATTTTCACCTTTTCCGGTACCTGAAACACCATCTTGGCGGGCAGCGCTTCAATGACGACGATGAAGTGAAAGCGGCCGTGAACTCTTGGCTGTCGGAGCAGGCGGCCGAATTCTTTGAAGAGGGAATTAAAAACTTAGTTGTACGGTATGACAAGAGCTTAAATAAACAAGGCCACTATGTAGAGAAATACACAGACGGAAAAAAAAATCCCAACACCAAGAAAAAATTATTGTAGAGTAATGAAATTTGAACAATGCATTTGTCAAGTTAACATGTTTAATTGATTAAATTTTCAAGATCACAGGTTAATTTAAGCTCAAGAAAATGCATTTCAAATGTGAAATACTGTTAAATTAATAGCCGGTGTAACCTCCAGAATTTTGAATGCAAGCCTGCAAACGTGAATGCATTGTGTCATACAGGTTTCGAATGTCACTTTGTGGTATGGAGTTCCATGCTTGTTGTACTTGTGCTGTCAATACTGGGACGGTCAGTGCTGGCTGTGGATGATGCTGGAGTTGTCGTCCAATGATATCCCATACGTGTTCAATTGGAGACAGATCTGGTGATCTCGCAGGCCAAGGTAACATGTCGACACTCTGTAGAGCACGTTGCGAGACAACAGCGGTATGAGGGCGAGCGTTATCCTGTTGAAAAACTCCCCCTTGAATGCTGTTCATGAATGGCAGCACTACAGGTTGAATTACCAGACTGACGTACAAATTTGCAGTCAGTGTGTTTGGTATAACCACAAGAGTGCTCCTGCTGTCATAGGAAATTGCTCCCCAGACCATGACTCCAGGTGTAGGTCCAGTGTGTCTAGGCCGCAGACAGTTTGGTTGCAGGCGTTCCCCTGGCCTCCTTCTGACCAACACTCGGCCATCACTGGCACCAAGGCAGAACCTGCTTTCATCAGAAAACACAACAGATCTCCACTCCGTCCTCCAATGAGCTCTGGCTTGACACCACTGGAGTCGCAAACGGCGATGGCTTGTAGTCAGTGGAATGCACGCTACAGGGCGCCTGGCTCGGAGCTGTCCTTGAAGTAACCGATTTCTAACAGTTCGTTGTGTCACTGTGGTACCAACTGCAGCTCGAATTTCTGCCGCAGACGCAGTACGATGCGCCACAGCTGTACGCCGAATACGGCGGTCTTCCCTCTCAGTAGTGCCACGTGGCCTCCCGGAACCCGGTCTTCTTGAGGCAGTACCATCCCTTGACCACTGCACCCAACAATCATGCACAGTGGATACATTCCGGCCAAGTCTTTCTGCAATATCGCGAAAAGAAAATCCACCTTCTCGTAGCCCTATTACACGACCTCGTTCAAACTCGGTGAGCTGTTGATAATGGCTTCTTCGTCTTCTTAAAGGCATTCTTGGCTAACATCAACTCACTATGTCAAATCTCAGCGGTAAATAACGTTCACAAACTTTACAGCGCGTATTTAAAGCAAACCTGATTTGCAAGCTCTGAGTAGCGCTACTAGCGCCACACTTATGCGCGAAGCGCGAAATTTGAATCGATGTCATCTTTCAGATGTATAAACACGCCTACCAAATTTCGTTTATCTAACACAAGTCTTTCTTGGTGTTGGGATTTTTTTTTCCGTCTGTGTATGTAAAAGTGTGTAGAATCAGAAAATAAAAGGTTTTTTTACAAAAGTATTTGTATCTTTTTTTAAAAATAAAAACAGCCCTTACTTAAAAAACAACCCTCAGAGGAGGTTGTGTTGTCAGGGAAAACTCTGATCACCCTAACTGAGAAACAGATGTTAAAATTGTTCAGTTTGTGGGAACTGGCATGTTTTGCAACTGGATGGACCTCATACTGTCAGCCTGTGGCCATTCATTCTGATAGCAAGTGGGTAAGCAGTGAGGCCTATATATGAGCTGGAGGGATGGAGGCATGTAAGTTGATAAATGAGGTGTATTTTCATGCAAGTAGCATGACCAATGATGGGGAAATATCACCTGTGGTAGGATTGGAGTAAGTGGCAGTGGCTGGATGCGTGCTGCATGTTTTACAATGGCGTCTGTTGCAAATGAATGATTCCTGTGGTAATTTGGGGTAATTACTGGGCGAGTACTTGTGAACCTAGATATTTTTTAGATTTGGTGGTCTGCTAAAAACTTAATAATTTTAACATCTAACAAACCTGGTTTGAATCTGGACAAGACACAAGTCTTTCCCCCTCCCGCAAGATTCACATTGGCCACCTGTGCAAGGGGGCAGTGATTGGGAACTGCCGACATACGTGAAAAATTAAAACTTTAAGTATCATACGCGCAACATGTCATACTATAGATATACTAAATAATAATTCCCTGTGGTCATAATAAACTAGTGACAAGGTTTTAATTTTCTGCGCATTCCGCAATTGTCTTAGCCCCCTTAGGCGACCAACAGTTTAATATGGAATCCAAAACATGGAAGCTTTCTGGCGTACTTTGTATTACTAAGTAAGCTGTGTGATAGGCGAAGGTCTGGTTAAGGGTCTATGAAAATCTCCGTTGAGACAGGGATTCGAATCGAGGACCTTTCGTTCCCCTGTCAGATATCTTAAGCACTGAGCCACCAAACCACTACAGATAAACTGTTAACATTGGCATGTCGGAGTCGCAAGCTCATAAGATTTTACCCACCCAAAAATCTCCCAACGTGCATAAAAAAGTTTTCACCTCAAAAACTAAAAATCTAACTTAATCCACAAACCGAAGGTTGGTTGAATCTTTCCGAATTTGTGTCAGAGGCAGCAAAGCCAATTCCTTTCCTCAGGGGCCTACAGTTTAATGTGGAACTGTGAAATGTCCTGGCGTAGCTCATATAATCAAAAACTCCTAAAAATTACCCCTCACCACGGGGGGTTTGAACCCGCGATCCGACAGAGAAACTTTCGCAAGTAAGCGTCTTAACTGTTGAGCTACCAGATCTCCTTGTTTTGAAGTATTCATGTGCTAAGTACTATCAAAATCATATAAAAACTGTTTGTATGACCAACATTGACAGAAATTATGGTGAGGGGGGGGGGGAGGAAATGAGGAGAGGATTTATGTCTTTTAAAGAGTGAAGTAGAAAGAAGCTGCCATCAGTAAGGGGATTGCAGTTATTAAAACTAGATCACTCCATTTTAGATAGATGTGCCAAAGTCAACGCAGCATACCAACTGTCGCGAAATCATTACCGAAAAAAGGTGTATTTCGAAGAATGCCAGAATCTGTCACCACAAAACAGTTGTCAGACCTCAGTTCTTATATGCTGCGGAGACATTGCTGATAAACAGGAAAGGCACCATGAATTATTTGGAAAAAGCTGAAAGATGTATCCTGAGGAAAATTCATAGGCCAAGAGTACTGCCGAATGAAATCTACCGACTGAACGACGTATTGTTTTTGAAAAAGTAATATAGAATAAAGTTTACTAACACCTTAAAAATAATAATGTTTCAACTACAAAACAATTTGGTTTTCAAAAGGGCTATTCAACAGAACAAGCTATATTTGTATTTACTGACAATAATAATAAATGATACATTAATGCCTGTAAGAATTTTGTGTGACTTATCTAAGGCATTTGAGTGTGTTGATCATGAAATTCTGGTACAAAAATTAAAGTATTATGGTAGAGATGGCATTTTAATAAATGGCTTTATTCTTGCTCTCTGAACAGAAAACGGAAAGTGTCACCGAAACATTTTAAGGCTGCGTTATATGGTCCACTGTTTTCTGAGTGGGAACTGATCAGATGCGGAGTAACCCTATGGCCACTATTGTTTTTAATCTATATACTTGATCTACCCTGTGTTACGTCTAAACACTCAAAATTTTCAGATGACAAAAGTTTAGGAATTAAAGATACTCCACATTTATTTACAGAAAATGTTTTAAATAATGTCTTCGATATTGTTAGCATATGATTTACCGCTAATGGCTTGCCTTTAAACTTTGATAAAAATCAATGTATGAAATTTAGTACATAACACAGATTCATGGGCGCCGGGAGGGGGGTGCAATTGCCTTTAAACTTTGATAAAAATCAATGTATGAAATTTAGTACATAACACAGATTCATGGGCGCCGGGAGGGGGGTGCAAGGGGTTGCACTTGCACCCCCCTACTATGAAAGACCCTACTATGAAAGAAAAAGCACAGAAAAGATTAAGAGAATTTTTTTATTATTAAATTCACATTTTGAATAATAACTTTAGGCGCCTAGCTTGTTGTCCAAATTTGTTCAATACCTTGTCAATAAATTCTGTTTCCTTAATTAATAAGTAATAAGTGTTATATATATAAAAAAAGATATAGATGCACCTCCCTTAGAGTAATCCTGCCGGCGCCCATGCACAGATTAACAGCAGACGTAGACATAAAATTTGAAGGTCATAAGCGTGTGAAATTTCTAGGTTTGCATATTGATCATAATTTAAATTGGAAGAGCTATAGGTGAACTCTGTGTAAGGAAACTAGTTTATTTTGCTTATTTTCTCTCCTTAATGTTACATGGAATAAAATTCTGGGGCAATTCTGTTCATAGAGACAGTATTCAGAGCCCAGAAACTAGTAATTAGAATTATGTGAGAGGTTAGCAGTAAAACTTCATGTAAAGAGCCGTTTAAGAAGTGGGGGACCTTAAGATTGTTGACCGACTGTATACACACATTAATGTCTTTCGTAGTCACAAATTATACTATATTTGAAACAAATAGTAAAACACAATTATGGCATTAGAAGTAAAAATGATCTGCACAAGGATTACAAGACGATGTAATTTGTTCAAAAAGGAGTCTGATATTCAGGGATACCCATCTTAAATGTCTGGCAGATGATAAGAATAAATAAGAATTTTTAATTGCCAACTCTTCCTTCAAAGAAAACAAAATAACACAATAACTTTGACTCAAATGTGAGGCCATTATGAACCCACAGGCAGCAAGGGATCCTGGCATGATGAAGTAAGTTCTGGTATACAGACTCGATACACGTATATATGTGTAGATGGCAAAGTCTAATTTTAAGAAAAACAAACACAGTGCTGTTTACAAGAGTCCAAAAATATTACTACGAATGAGACCATCCTTCGCCACTACTAAAACGTAAGGAATTTATCGCTATTGCACCTCTTGCCACTATTGACTGTTCACAATAAATGGAAACGGGTAAGACTGGACCTATAGATATTCAGATGAAGTTTGGTAGCAGTGAGAATTTGCCAGCCTACAGCCTGATACTTCATGACTGTGTTGTGGAATACATACCTCTAACGAGTTTTGTGCGGAAGCTCACATAAAACCAGATAGCACTATTCAACGGAACGGCACGACCATCTTCCTAGACGCACAGGGATTCAAGACGAAAGACGGAGTATTTATTTTCAAAGAAGTTGCCGTGTGTGAAGTACAATCAAGTAACAATTATTGCCACACATTGCTTCTCTGTATCCCCACCAAGACTTTGGGGATGATGATCTAAGTGTAAGGTGGTTGAATTACTATGGAATACCCTGGATGTTCCTGGTGTAACCTTTAGTAAACTATGGACTATTCTATACGCAATAACCAATCAAGATGATGTAATTATATGTGCTAAAGGAAGTGAGAAGACTAGATGGTTCCAGAAGATTATCCGGAAGAAAGTCTGTTGCAATACTGAAGATTTGCGGTGTCCGCCTCTGCGAGTACTCAAGAAAACCCTAAAGAACAATTCAAGGCGTCCCCAACCTCAGTTCAGGGGGCCCCTACCAGCACACAAAGTGAAAAAAATGTCGCCCCTCTGGCCTGAGGGCCCAAAATAATTTTTTTGTACCGGGGCCCTTGTTGACCTAGCTACGCCACTGTATTTGTGGGGTTGAAAATGTATGTTTAATTGAGCAATGGTGGGTGAAATAAAAAAAGAAATCAAATTCAATATGTTTTTATTTATACTTTTCACATACAAACATCTAAATTTTCGTATACATGAATCAGATATACACAATGTCCACAAACATAATATCCAGGATTGTAATTCTTAATTACTACATTGTTAACATCAGACAATACAGGTAAAGTTTTGTACCCAATATGTTCGTCTTTTAGCAGTGATAATCCAATCATGAACTGGGTGTCATTTGAGCCACATAAATATCATTAATATGCATGTCAATGAGTTTTTGCACTGCAGCCATATGATAGTCTCTTAGCACTTTACTAGATAAAATGACAACAAATTCTATATAATATATTTCAACTAGGTATCCATAACTCTTCTTGACGGTAACAGCGCCGGGCACTGTAGACTGCGCGTCGATGAGACTCTTTCTTCCAAGTCGAATCGCTGAAAAAGACGCCACTGGTAGGATCAGCATTTGGGGGGGGGGGAAACATGCCATTTTCACCCGGGCAACCGCAAGGCAAAAGACGGCGAGCTCGCAGAGTGGGACGTCGGTGTGGGAGCTATCTGAGTTGAACAAAACGGACTCTACATTCAATACTTCAGTCAGCACGTTCCATTCTTCATACGTTAGTATAACTTTGGTACAGTGCACCACTTTTTCGAGCACTACTACTGGCTCAAATTCATGCTTGGATGATGAACTATCGTCAAACGCTTAGAATTAACAGCGTTGAGGTGAAACACCGACGAGAACAACAGTACCGGACGGGTCATGTTTTAACACTGACGCTAGCGGGCTGGCTAGATGATAAACTGGTCTAGTCCGTGGTGGTAAGGGTAATCCCGTTCATGGAAGGACACGAGCTGTGAGCAAAGTTGTGGTGGTGGGAGTAATCTGCTTCACAATCTGTCTACAATCCGAACAAAAGGCCAACCAAAGTTAGGTTAGTCACTTCCTAGTTAGCATAACAATAGGAAAGGTCTCCTTTAAATTTGGCCGCAAAATGCCAGTCAAAGTTAGGTTAAGGGAGGGGGCGTGGCTGTCATCCATCAAAGCTGTCAACAAGTAGTCGAATTCGCCTTGCCTCATTAGCATAACAATAACGTGATTGCCCAATTTGCCTTGGGAGGTCCCTTGTACTACATTACAAAGGCCGATTTTTTGGCAGGCAGGTTGAAACCGCCTGATATAAAATCGACATAATCTAACTACTCACTGGTGTTTGTGTGTGGTAGAAGCACCGAGTCTCCCATCGTGCACTGTGTTGCTTAGATGTTTATAGCTAAAGGGGTATGGTAACTATAGTGGTTGAAAGTGATCTACCTGGGGCACTTTCATACGTCGACTGAAGACGTGTTAGTCCCTATATTTCACTTTTCAGCCAAAACTATCTACCTTAGTTCACTGGTGTTTGCGTATGGTAGTAGCATACGTAACCGATCGTGCATAGCGTTGGCCAAATGTTGGTAGCTGTGAAGGTGTCGGAGATATGGTGGTTGTAAATAGTCGATCAGGGACATTTTCGAATTTCGACCAAAGACACGTGTTTCCATATATTTCACATTGCTACCTCAACTAGATAGCGCAGAGCACTGTTGTTCGTATGTCGTAGAAGCACCGAGTCTCCCATCGTGCACTATGTTAGTTAGATGTCGGTATCTATGGGGGTGTGGTACTGTGGCAGCTATGGTGGTTGAAGATGGTCGACCTGGGGCATTTTCGTATTTCGACCAAAGAAATGTGTGTCCCCAAATTTCACTTATCAGCCACTAATAGCTAGCGCAGACCCGTTGCAGTATTACAGATTACTCTGAGGAAAAATCGTTAGCTATAGTGTAGTAAAAACAAGAGAGCAGAAAATATGCCTAGCGATAAAAAAGTTCGCGTTTTTGAGGTGTTGAAATAAAGTTACTGTTAGCAACGGACCTCTGTAATTCTTCGGATGATTATGAATGAAGTAAGACGAAAATAATTGTTAGTGAAATAAATATTAAAGTTTGTTATTGTCTTAACAGAAAGTTAAATGAATAAGTGTGAAAGTTAAAGCACCGAACAATGTAAGAACGGGACATTTGTCCCTGTCGACCGGAATCAAGACTACAAAAAATAAATAATAAGATTCCGAGTCCAACAAAAGTAAGAAGAAATGTGACATGACAAATTCTTTTTAAAATACGACACCTTCCTTGCTGTTGTGGTGGTAGCATTGAGAAATCCAACGTTGGCCGAATTTTGGTAGCAGTGGGTTGAAAGTAAGGATGTAACGGAAATCCGCACGCGCAAGTGCGGAACTTTCACGTAAAATCCGCATTCGCATCCTCAATTTTTAATGCGGATGTATGATGGAAGTTTTGTTTACATTATATTATTCTTTTCTTTTTAAACGAGATTCTGATCATCGTCGCTTAGCTAACAACACAGAGGTTGTTTCTTTCTGACGATCTTGCAATAAATGCAACAATGAACTGAACTTTGTTATTACCTAAGCGACGAATTTAAAATTTTGAACTTACATGTAAAGTAAAGCGGCCAGCAACTTACTCCAATATCCATTGCTTGTTGAAGCACCCGTTTAGGTTGCCAACATTTAACACTCCCTTCCTGTAACTCCATTCACGCCTCATACATAGTTCTTCATCGAAAATCGGATCATCGTAGGTCCTGCAAGTTGTACTGTGAATGCGTCACTAAGCGACGGGGAGGCGGGTGGCGAGCACGGAGCAGTAACGCTCTGGTCTCGCATTCGGAGGAAGCGGGTTTTAATCCCCGTCGGCCATCCAGATTTGGCTTTTCCATGGTTTCTCTAAATCACTCCAGCCAAATGCCTCCTTTAATATGCGATGGCCGAATTCCTTCCCGAGGCGTGTAGCCTTAAACAAAAAGACAAAAAAAAAGATGCGAGCACAGAGATGCACGATGGCGTGCACTTGTGCTTGATGATTGAATTAGTCGTTCCACGAACTCCACAAAGTTCATATGACAAAGGTTGATTTTTAGATAGTTATGTAAATAATTTAATTCACTTGTGAAATCATCCCAAGGTTTTTCTTGTTGAAAGATGAGGCAAAAAATAAATCAATGTTGCAGCATTATATGGAAACAGACTTTACTTATGAAAAAGATAAAATTTGGCATAAAATATATACTTATTTTGATTCTAATTTTGATAAAATATTAAAATCTAATTAATTATAAATTTATTTTTCCACCTCCAAATCGGCTTCCGCAAAATATCCGCATCCGTGAATGTCAAGCACTGAACATCTGCATCAGAATCCACTAAGATGACTTCCGTTACAAGCCTAGTTGAAAGTGGTCGATCAGGGATATTTTCGTATTTCGACCAAAGACATATATGTCGGTATACTTCCCTTTGCTGCCACAACTGTAGGTGCAGACCACTGGTGTTAATGTGTGGTAGTAGCATTGAGTCTCCCACCGCGCATTATGGTGGTTAGATGTCGGTAGCTAGTGGGGTGTGGGAGATATGGTGCTTGAAAGTGGTCGACCTGAGGTACTTTCATACTTCGACTGAAGATGTGTTTGTCCGTATATTTCACTCTTCAGTCAAAACTATCTAGCGTAGATCACTGGTGTTTGTGTTTGGTAGCAGCATGGAATCATTCATCGTGCATAACCTAGGTCGAATGTTGGTAGCTGTGGGGGTGCGGGAGATATGGTGGTTGAAAATGGTCGATCAAGGACATTTTCATATTTAGACCAAAGACATGTGTGTTTTTATATTTCACTTTCTTGCCACAACTAGATAACTCGGACCACTGGTGTTTGTGTGTGGTAGTGGCACTGAATCTCCCATCATGCCCTAGATGTCGATAGCCAAGAGTGTGTGGGAACTATGGTGTTTGAAAGTGATCGACGTGGAGCACTTTCAAATTTCGACCATGCATGTGTGGGTCTCTATATTTCAGTTTTCCGCCAAAATATTTAGCGCAGATCACTGGTGTTTGTGTGTGGTAGTAGCATTGAGTAACACATCGAGCACGACGTTGGCCGAGTTTTGGTTGCAAAATGGGAATAGGAGATGTGGTCGATTAGGGAGATTTTCCGACCGAAGACTTATGTATCCCAATATCTTATATCTTTAAAAGAGCAATATATATATATATATATGTATTGGATCTCGGAAACGGCTCTAACGATTTGGATGAAATTTCAAATTTAGATAATATTTTGCTTTTTAAGTTTATATAAATAGTTTTATTCCCTGCATTAACCCAATTTTACAAAATGCGAACAAATTTTGCTCTCGGTATCTTGAAAACAGCTCTAACGCCACCTCGTAGACGATTCAGGTACCAGGCATATTCCTTCCTCCATGGTACCAGGAAGCCTACTAATATTTTCTCTTTTGTTTCAAGGAACTCATATGTTTAAACGAACATTTCTTGCATACATTTCTTCGGAGAAATACTAGCACTACATGTTAAATTGTAAAATATTTTAAAAGGAGATTTTTAAAATTTGGCTTTGTCAGACTTTAAAAGACTTCTTTGAAAATGATATTGACCATATATCAATCATCAATATTACTGAATTGTAAAAAGTTGTTTTCATTAAATACCACCAGTTTAATTGTAAACAATTAAAAAGTAGATATTTAAAAAATAGATACTGGCTTTGTCAAATGCTATTTTTTTTCAAAATTTAAAAAATATTTTTAACGCCTACTGTTAATCTTTGCTTGTTGTAAACAACTGTTAGCTTCGAAATGGATACTTGTATACTCTCTCAATCGTGTAAAACATTTAAAAAGAAGATATTTAAAAATTGGCTTTGTCAAAAGTGTTTCTTTACTCCACAAAAATTCTTTGAAAATAATATTAGCAGTTTACTTTTTTGGTCGCATGTGCATTTAACACAAACATCAATATTACTGAATTGTAAAAAGTGGTTATCAGGTTGCTGTGCAAAGTACGGTCAGTAAAAAAATTGTTATTTCGGGATGAAAATGTGAGAAACGCACTCCTTGGGCATTAATATTCAAGAAAAAGTGTACGCGAAGTCGATAAAACCGATAAGACAAGAGTAATACAATGTAAATCGTCGGGTTACGTGCGGTATTAGCCAATATGTAGCAGCCATCTTTACTGTGATTGTGTTGATTTTCAGGGAGCTGTATTAGCGGAGGGGGTAGTTCTATCATTACCGTGGCGCCAAAATTTGATGATGAATTCTTGTAGAATTCGACGAAACAAATCGAGAATAAAGAATATTTTTTTTTTGTTATCTCGCTTGGTTTTAAATATCATTAATAGGTTTAGTTCCTTCTGCTTTTGGTGTTTTTTCTTCTGGTACAGGCCGTATTTCAACCTAGCAACAATCACTAGGAAGAAAATAATACACCTATAGTACATTTGAGTTACAATATCTCGAGAACTAAGCGAGATATCAAAAAACTTTATTGTTTATTTTCAATTTGTCTCCTCGAGTTACATACTAATTCATCATCGAATTTAGCTATACCGAAAGCTTTCTTCTGGTCCAGGCCGTATTTCAACCTAATTATGTCAATTTTGAGATACGATATCTCGAGAACTAAGCGATATATCAAAAAACTTTATTCTTTACTTTGAATTTGTCTCGTAGAGTTCTAAAAGAATCAATCATCAGATTGTGGCGCCATAATAGAATCCCCGCGGAGGGTGTGGTTAGGTTTAAATGCAGCCTGGACCTTCATGAAGACTAATATTCCATGGTGTATCATGGTTTTTGAGTGAATAAGGTGGCTGCAGTTTAGAATTCTAACTATAATAACGTCACAGGCGGCTCGAGACGTCTATTGCCGCTAAGTCACCAATGTGCCTAATCTTATTGTGTTAGGTTGAATGACAACCTGGACCAAATGGCAGCCCTAGCAAATTTTTTGGTGCGAAATCTCATTGTGGCGCCCCAAATGTGGAATCACTTATTCATGACTAAGGTGTTCCTATAGACAGATTGAAGACAACATATATTTTTTTTACATCCTACTAATATTATAAATGTAAAATTTTGTTTGCTTGAATGTTTTTACTGTTTCACGTCGAAACGGCTGAAAGGCTTAAGATTAAATTTGGAATAATGTTATTGGCTATCTTCTTCTATCCCTAAAAAGTAGTTCCCGTGGGATTCAAATACGAATATATGTATGAATGGTTTATGAGTTCCACACGAGCAAAGCCGCGGGCAGAAAATAGTCTTTATATATTAATAACAATTCAAACCTCAGAAAGATTAATAAAGCATAGCAGTGGTTTGAATGAGAAACAACAGCAAATATGGAACATGCTATGTATGAAAAGGTTTATTTAAGCTACTATGGCGTACACAATGCTCATATCACGTATCCGTCAAATTCACATAATTTTAATATTTTTTTTTTTCAACAAACAAATGAGGAAATAAAATCGTAACTAAAAGACCTAGATTACCATCTTCGTCGTTTTGTCCTTTGGCAATATTATTTTCTATAGATAAAATTGCAATATCTGACAGCCCGAGATGTGTACAAAAAGAAACCGAACTTCTGCTGTAATTGCATTATTGCTTATCATACTAACTTTTATACACACTGTGCCGTTCAAAGTACTGTCCTTCACTATCAATACACCGTTGCCATCGTTTTTTTCAAATTTTGGAACGCTTCCTGGAATGCAATTTTTCCGATGGCATCTTCACGTATGATGGTTCTTTATGATGGTGAGTTTAGTAGTGGAGGTTCAGTGGTCTTTTGTGTCGGTCAATAAATAGTATGATCATATTAACCGATATTTCGTACCACTAGTTTATTTGACTTTTTAGAGTTGTTGTAGAAGTTCCTAGCGATTAATCGGAATCTTTCTTTAAGTGTAGGTAGTAATGTCGCCTCGTGTAGAGGGTTGGTTGGAAACCTACTCGGAAGGTGTAGGGCTCTTTTTAATGCTCTATTCTGAATAACTTGGAGCCTTTGTATGTGGCAGTCAGCTGCATATGCTCACACTGGGCAGGCATATTCGATTATTGGTCTGATGAGGGCTGTATAGACTCTAACTCCTGCGGGCGGGGGAAGGAGACTGTTTTTGTTTAGCAGAGGGTACAATTCCTGTAGTCTCGCGCTTGCCCGCCGACGAATGTCCTCGATGTGGGGGCCCCATGTGAGTCTCCTGTTGAGCGTGACGCCCAGGTAGCGAGCAGTCGTAGACCAGTTGATGTCATTTCCATCCAGATGTAGTTTAGGCGCTGGTATTACCGGGAACTGGGTTTCAAGTCTACGCGTTAGCATTATAGCCTGGGTCTTTGTCGCGTTAATCTCGATTCTCCATCTCCTCGCCCAGGATAGAGTTTTCTGCAATACCTCCTGGAGGCGTCTGGTGGCAATAGCTCTGCTGCGACTGTATGTGAAGTATGCTATGTCATCTGCATACGTCGCGACCTCCACACCAGGATTGTTAGGAACATCCGCAGTGTACAGCGAATACAGGACAGGTCCAAGGACGGAGCCTTGTGGGACCCCAGCCCTGATCCGTCTGCTAGTGGAGAATGCTTTACCTACTCGAACGCTGAAGGAACGGTCAGAGAGGTAGCTTTCCAAAAGTTTAACATAAGGCCCTGGGAACCACTATTCATATAGCTTGAGCAAGAGTCCCGAATGCCACACGGAGTCGAATGCACGGGATATGTCTAGCATTACCAGTCCGCAGTACTCTTTGAAATTGAAGGCTCTAGTCGCCATTTCTACTACCCTCATGAGTTGCTGCGTGGTGGAGTGACCTCTTCTAAATCCCAACTGATGATCGGGGATGATGCTGTTGACTTCAATATGCGTATACAGTCGCCGAAGCAATAACTTCTCGAAGACTTTACTAATGGCCGGTAGTAAGCTGATGGGCCTGTAGTGTTGGGAAAAGTGTGGGTCCTTGCCACTCTTATACACCCCAACTACTACCGCGTGTTTCCAGCTGCGTGGGTATACTTGATGCCTTAATATTTTGTTGAAAACTTCTGTAAGGTACGTAATGGCACCAGGTTGGAGTTTCCTGATCAGGAGATTTATGATTTTGTCACGTCCCGGAGCTTTCCGTGGAGGAAGTTTGGATATGCAGCTTGTAACTTCCTCAGGAGTGATACGGTCGATTTCGTAATCAACTTCAGCATTTAGGTAAGTTTGCAATCGGCGGCGCACTTCTGCCAAGTGTTGGTGGTTCACATCTTTTTGGGATGGGTGGAAATTCTTCTCAAAAGTATCAGCTAATGCATTAGCCTTCTCTTCCGGATTGTAAGCTAATTCCCTTTCTCCATGGAATGGTGGGAGTCGACGTTTTTGTCTAGTGAATTTCCGAGTGTGCTACCAGAGAGTTCCGTCGTCCGTGTCTAGCATCGAAACTCGTGCACTCCACTGCCGGTTTCTATGTTGTATCAGAGAGACTTTGATTTCTCTTTGTAGGCGATTTAGTAGAAATTTCGTGGCTGGGATTCTTGTCTGCCTCCATTCCTTTGCAACCCTGTTTTTGTGGCGGATTTTGGCCAAGAGTTGCGGGGGTAGCTGTAAGGAGAGTAGCGGCTTGGAGTTCTTCAGTGGCGTCGTGGCTGCGGATATATTGTTCACTGCAGTTTCAATTTTTTGCACGGCGTCGTCGATGTTGCCTATGTCCCTGAAATGATCGAATTCAGCTTGTAGTAGATCTTGGTACAGTCTCCAATTTGTTCTTTGAAAATCAGGCTTGGTTTCTTCCATATATTGCCATGGTCCGATGTCAATCTCAACCATGACCGGGCAGTGGTTCGATGACAGTCGGTTAATTGAGGAGGCTGCCATGAAGCCTTGAATATTCTTTGTAATTACTATGTCGAGAACATCTGGTCTGCCACCATTGTGTGGGTAAAATGTGGGCTCTTCTGGCCCGATCATACACAAATTGTGTCTGTTAGTCAATCGTCGCAGTAAGGCCGGTTACACATTGAGCGGTTTCGTCCACTCCGGAAATTTCTCCGTCGCCGCCTAAATAATTTGAGGAGTTTAAACACTGAGCGGTCGAACTATCGCTGCTATTTCAGCGGTGAAACTTCCACTGCTAAGAAGAGCAGGAAAAAAGTGACGTGGTCGGGCGTCAGTACCTTGCATTTGGTGACTTGAGTTTCATTTTGTGAAATTAGATGTTAATATAGTTAATTTGGTGTTTATTATTTAGTAGTTAGGTTTTAAAATTTTTATTTTAACGGTTCCGTCGACATAGAAATAGGAAAAGAAAAAATCAAAGGAGAACAGAATATATGAGGAACGATAACAGCAAATTTTTCAATTAATTTGGGATGTTTATATCGAGAGTTGATTGCGAAACTAAAGTATGTCATTCAAAAGAGAAACACACAGTTGATGAATTGTAATCAAAGTGTGGAAATGCTGGTAATCACCTTGAAGTAAGCAGATTTCTCATGGACCTACTAAAGATAAACATTTAATTTTATATAATTCCAATCCCCTATATTTATTTTATGTTAATTAGGGTGAAAACTCCTTTAGGTGAATATGAATAGGTGTACAAGAAAAGTTTGAAAAATACACTATGCCATATAATGACTAAGTCTTTCATTTATTTGTAAGTTGTAACTAATACATATACGAGTCACTGTGTAATCGACTCATCATTGTTGAGTTTACTCTACATTGCTTTTATTCTTACAAGCACAATCGACTTGTTAAACATTTTTGCTTAAGTTGTAATATGTTGAGTGTTTTAAAAATTATTACTTTACAAAGAAAAATCGAAAGTAAATGGCGAAGATGATGCCAAATTTACTAAACAGCTTGTCTCACTGTATTCGTCAATGCTGTGTTAAAAAAGAATGGAAAAGGAAAAAAATAGATCTCACAATGTCGAGCGACAGAATTTCGAATGTTGAAAGTGATCCTTGAAAAATGTCTAAGAAATAAGGACACAGTTTACAGTTATATACTATTAATCATCAAAATCTTTCTATAAAATGTGATTCAATATTTTTCAAGATCTAGTTGAAATGTAAAAATTTATTTAAATACTATCCAAGGCATTTTTCATAATTTTCCATTTCGTCAAAATCATTCCACTTTCAAGGCACACTTCTTTCCAATCGTTCCTGGTAGCGTCCCGATCTTTAAAAGAAACCACTGTTTTGTCTCTTAAAACTGGTCTAGCTTCCACTAACGAAATGAGAAGATCATTATCTTTCACCACTTAACTCATATTACGATTTTTAAATTCAAAAAATGATAACTTTACACAGACTGAAAACGCACAAGCGGTTAGAATCCGCCTAGTGTGCAAGCGCCCATCTGGCCACATGGGCCACTGTCTGGACTGGGGCGGTCAAACAACCGCCCAATGTAGTGGCAGCGCGCGGTCGTATACCTGCCGTCGACGGCAGCGCTACCACGGGTTTTCCCCTCCGCCCAGTGTGTAAGCTCCCATTTGATCCCTTGCGCCACTACCTGAAGGGCGGCGACGGAGAAATTTCCGGAGCGGACGAAACCGCCCAATGTGTAACCGGCCTAAGGTTCCCGATTGGTTTGCAACTCTACTGTTCTAGTTGGTATGCTTTGCATTTAAATCGCCTCCGACTAGTAATTTACCCCGAATGGAAGTCAGAGCCGTGATGTCCGCTTCGACTGGGATCCTGCGCGGTGGCTGGTACGCTGAGACTATGGTTAATGGGCCGCTGGCTGTGACCACAGCTTCTATTTGTTGCATGGCTGGCACGACAGTTTCCTGATGAGGGATGGTTCTTTTAATATATATTGCGACTCCACCGCCAGCACTAGGTCTGTCCTTGCGGTAACAATTGTAGTTTGCCACTGGGGTATTTAATCCATGTTTCAAGTGAGTCTCACATACAAGACACACGTCTATTGACTGTTCATGGAGGAATTGCCTGAACTCATGTATTTGGCTGCGAATGCCATTCGCGTTCAATATACACAGAGATAGCAGATACATTGGTATTCGTCTATTCATTATGGGTGCAATGTCCCCATTTTGGGGCAGCCAGGGCTTTCGTCATCGCTGTGGTTAAAGTTCCCAGCTGCTCAGTAAGAGTACACATCATCTTCATGATTGTCTCTAGCATGTTAGTAAGCCTCTCGAAACTTCCGTTCACCATACCCTTTGCGTCGTTTTGGTTGTACTTCTGGTTAGGAAATTGTGTTCTTCTCTGCCTGGTGGTCATTCCATCAAGCGGTACTGAGTCCATTTGGTCGGCGGTGTTCACAGATGCCGTGGTATGGTTATCACCTGGGGTTTCAGTTGGCGAAGCAGGACTCGCGGATGTCATGTCCTGGTTCTCACTTGAGGTTGCTGACTTCCCATCGTCTCGATTTTGCGTTTGTGTCCTTCCTGTTTTACGTTTTCTTCGTGGTTTCTTGTTGGTCTGCGTCTTGGTGGTGTTGGGTAGGGTCTTGATGGTCTTCTCTTTGGAGCTCTCAGTAGCTTGGACTTGTTCCAGAGACTGATCTTGAACGGTTTCCTGCAAGGATTTAGATGACGCTCCTTTTTGGGCTGAAGTTTGAGATTGGTTGGGGAGTAACCTTTCCTTCTCCGTCGCAAGACCCCTTTGCCTATCTCGGGCCCTCTTGTAGGCCGTGCAGCCTTTATAGCTGGCAACATGACCACCTCCACAATTGGAATATTCAGTAACGTCTGTTCCTTTCTGTGTGTTGCACAGGTTGGAGTCATGTTGTCCCGCGCACTTCACGCAGATGGGAGGCATTTTGCAGTTTTTCGCCTGGTGGCCGAAGCGCTGGCAGTTGAAGCATTGAGTTGGGCCAGCTGTTGACCGGAGTTTCTCTACCTGCACTTTGAGGTGGCAGATCTTGTCCACCCCGAATATACCCCTGTTTTCTGGAATGTCTGCCAGTACCATCAAGAACAGTGGCATTAACACATTGCTGCCTGGACGTCGGAGTTCGGCTACAGTCTGGACAGTAAAACCCATCTCGGTGAGTTCGTCTTTTAGGTCTTCTGTCGGCAGGGTTCTGGGAATACCCCTGAAGACCACCTTCAAGAGTGGCACTGCTCCAATAGGGAATGTATAGTACGGGGTCCCACTTTCCTGTAGCATCCCTGTGGCGGCAGAGTAATCGTCTACTGTGGTGAAGGTGAACTTAATTTTGTCGCCGCCGGCGGTCTTGGCGGCAAAAGAACTCTTCACGACTGCTTCTATTCTATCATGTAGGGTCTTATAGTTTCCCTCAAATTGGACTACAATCGGTGGGCTGTGCGGCGATCTCGATTCAGTTGGTGTTGGTATAATTTCTGTTGGTGGAGGATCTGTCTGCAGTGGTTGGAATTTGTTGGCTATTTCCACCATTGAGGGATTCTGAGCTGAAGTTGCGGCTTTTGCTGTACGCCGCGGGTGCTCGAAGCCATCATCAATGGGTTGGTTTGACAGTGGAAGGTATTTCTGCTCATCATCAGTATCAGATCCGTTCATCTCTGTGGCACCAGTAGGATGGGCTACAGGAAGTCTCTGAGTAGAGGAAGTTTGTGGTTGGACTAAATCGACCAGTGCCGTCCAACCTCTAGACTTCTTGGATGTCTCTTTTGGCTGCCGTGTAGACCTATTTCTCATACAGGCTTTAACCATCTTCTTCGTGTTGGCTTTGCTTGTGGTAGGAATTGCTGCACTGCGTTTTGAGGATGTTACCTCCGGATTGATGTCTTCGTGGTCTTCTTCAGGGGTTTTGTGGAAACAACTTCCTGATGCTGCGTCCTGTGGTTCAGCTATAACTGGGGAGGGTGAGCGTGGAGTGTCAGTGACGTCTACCGCTGTAGTAGTGCGGAGACAGTCGGCCGCTGAGGACATGTCCTACTGTTGAGATAAACTAACAAGGTGGGTTGTTGCTCTGGACCCTTGTTGTCACCGTTAGGTTAGCCAGGCCCAGGAGCAACCCTAAATATTGCGCCAGGGGGTTCCACTCCCTCAGGACTGGGTCGTGTGGCGGTGAATCCCTGTCTTAAGGGGGGAGGGAGGGCAAAAGGAACCACCAAGAAGAAGAAGCAAGCTCACAATATTCTTCGCTATATCACACGGAGCCCGCATATGTGAGCACTAAGTTGTTAGCGTTAACAGAACTCATTGCACACGTACACGAACGCAGTGGATTTCCGACTTGCTTGGCCACCCATCGAACCTCCTTTATACCTTCAACTGCAAGGCCCGCTCGCTCTGGTTGGTCGAGAGCGTTGTCTTTATACGCGGCCCGCTGCGGCCACCACTTGCTCCTTCCCGCCCGGATGTGCTGGCGATCCGAGATGCTGGTGTGTCCACTTCTGATTGGCCGTGACCGCTGGCTTAATCCGCCGTCGACTGTGGAGTCCGACTGGTGTTATTTGCTTGTGAGGATGTGCTACGCTCTATTCGGAGATCGCTAATGATAGGTTTCCAGGCTTCGCTCAGAAAGAGCCCGCCTTCCCTATTTATATTGTTGTCATTTAGCCGGATCTCCAACGCCTCGCTTATGACCTAGTCCCAGAAGGAAGAGGGCCTGGCCAGAACTGCTGTTTTATCGAACTCTATCCTGTGTTCTTCGTCGAAGTCATGCTCGGCTATCGCCGACTTGTCCACTTGCATCAGCCTCAGGTGTCGTTTGTGTTCGATAAGGCGATCTTCGATCGTTGTGATGGTCTGTCCGATTTATACTTTACCGCATTCACACGGTTTGGAATAAATTCCAAGTGTCCTCAAGCCTAAGTCATCTTTTACCGACCGTAGCATATCACGTGTTGTGGTGGGAGGCCGGAAGATTCTTTTAATTCCATACCGCGCCAGGAGTCTCCACTAACCCAATTTTCTCCTTGCTTTTAGTCGTGGGTATGAATTCTTTGGCTGCAAATGTAATTATTCCCTCGACGTTATTGTATCATTGCTGTATGTTACCATCCTCATCATTCTCCTGTTCCAGTAGCGTGTTTATCTTCTCCTGATATTGCTCCCATTTGGCTTTTTTGCAGTTCCATAAGGTTCGTGGTGGCTGGTGGTTAATTGTGCTTGGTGTATCTACGGTCATTTTTATAACGAAATGATTGCTGCCCAGTGTGTCCTTTAGTATTTCACACATTGTTTTGTGTTTTGTGTCTTAAGTTTTCAGATACCATAGATAGGTCTGGCGACAATCTTCTTTAGTAATGCGTTTCTATTCTGATTCCAGTTTCGTTATTGAGCGTGGTAGATGTAGATGTCGATGATGTAATTGCGACTGCAGTTTCTTCTCCTTGCTGGTCTGTTCGACTGTCGTGCCACAGTGGGTGATGGGCATTGAAGTTTCCTCCCAGGATACTTTCTGATGGGAGCTGGTTGAGTATTTCCGACCATTGCTCTTCAGTAACATTCACCCTTGGTGGCTTGTATATTACAGAAACCGTGTTGATGATGCCTCCTTGCGTGATGTCTATTGCTAGGATTTCTATATCAGTTGTTGATATCAGCATGTTTCTAATGGAGCTGTTCATCCCATTTCTGATCATGATCGCTACACCACTGTATCCGTCTACTCTGTCCTTTCTGTATATGCTGTAGAGCCTATGTTTGAGCGTGTGTGCTTGACTTAACAACGGCTCCGTGAAGAAAACGTCTGCTTTGTGTTCCTTCAGTAGTCTTTGAAGATCGTTCCATTTATGGTACAGACTTTTAGCGTTCTATTCTATTATGTTTATTTGTCTTCTCCTAGCCATTTTCAGTTGTTGCTCTGGAGTTCTCTGAGTTCTGCATAATTGATCCTATCTGTCTGATTTTTTGGATTATGCTTCTAGTTGAAATATCTTGTACTTTTTGGGGTACAGTCGTTGTCATTTTGCCCTTCATATGTTGGGCTAGAACTTTCATTATTGTTTTGACTATGATGGTGATCATTTCTTCATTGCTTTCTATATTGGGTACTTCCTCGGTCTGGGCCTTCCGTGATAACTGTGCCAGCACATTTTTTGTCTTTTGGTGTCGGTCTACCGTGCCAGGCTGTTCCTTACGTCTCTGAATGATCGCTTCTGTAGAGTGGGGAAATCTTCGTGCTTGTGCTCATATTCTGTGGTCCCTACATTTTTGCTGTGTGCTGCTTGCTTCACTTTTTTCTCCTCCTCTTGTTTTCTCACTGTCATTTGCAGTGTGCTCTCCACAGCAGTTAACGCATATCGGAAGTTCCATCTGACATTCTGATGTTTTATGCTCTTCACCACATATTGTACATCTTTCCTTCTCTTTGCAGTTGTTTATCACGTGTCCAAATCTCTGGCATTTATAGCACTGTGTTACTGGGTAAATATATGTTGCCACCTTGAATCTGAGGTAATGTATTCTGGGAGATACTGACTCTCGAACGTTACCTATACTGTTTTTAGCGGTATTGTCACTGTCTTTCCATCCTGTTGCGTTTTCTTGGTGAAGCGCCTCACATCGATGATCGTATATTAGAGAATGTCGCATTTTTAAGTAATTATTTCTCTTTCAATACATTTATTTTATATTTATTTACTATCGATTAGCAAGTAGTGCCATGTCACGGTGTCACTACGCCTAGAGCCGCCCCTGAGTGCTTGCGTGTGGTAGTATCATAGAGTAACCGATCGTCCACAACATTGGCCGAAAGTTGGTAGCTGTGAAGGTGTCGGAGATATGCTGGTTGTAAGTGTTCGATCAGTGACAATTTCGTATTTCGATCAAAGACATAAGTGTATGTATATTTCACTTTGCTGGCACAATTGCATAGCGCAGACCACTGGTGTTTGTGTGTGGTAGTAGCACCGAGACTACCACCGTGTACTATATTGGTTTGATGTCAGTAACTATGGGGGTGTGGAAGCTATAGTGGTTGAAACTGATAAACCTGGACACTTTCATATTTCGACCAAAGATGTATATGTCCCCATATTTTACTTTTTAGCCAAAACTATCTAGCGTGGATCACTGGTGTTGGTGTGTGGTAGCAGGATTGTGTCACCCATTGTATACAACGTTGGCCGGTTTTGGTAGATGTGGGTGTGTGGGAGATATGGTGGTAGAAATTCGTTGATCAGAGATAATTTCGTATTTCGACAAAAATCATATGTGTTCGTATATATCACTTTGCTGTCACAGCTATATAGCGCAGACCACTGGCGTTTGTGTGTGATAGTAGCATCGAGTTTCCCATCGTGCACTATGGTGGTTACATCTCAGTAGCTGTAAATCAATTTTTTTTTACAAATTAGCTGATTAATACATATCACAAAAGGGTACGGAGATTTTAAAGCGGACAGTACATAAATAAATTTAGAACAAAATTGATTAAAATTATTACTGGTTAAATGATAAAAAGGATAATACTAATTATATTTTTTGACGGGTCAAAAGGCATAATATTATCGGTGGTTGAGGCCAGGTGAGTGTCTAGTATCCTGTATATTTTGGTATGCAAGTTCCCATTTTGAATCGGTGGTGGTTTCGGAGAAAATTCTGGTTTCTGTCACAGTGAAACAGTCATTGAAGTTGTTAGAATTATAGTAATTGGCATGTTCTGGTATTGGAAGGAATAAGTAGCGGGTGTCGACTTATTGTCTGTGGCCACTCATTCTGACGGAGAGTTACTAGATATTGAGACCTATATAGGAACTAGAGCAGCGGTGGTAGGTTAGCTGATATATGAAATGTGTTGTGTAGCATGTGGCATGCCCAATGAAGGGGAAGGTTTGTAGAGGGTGGATGCATGCTGCAGGTTTTCAGCGAGGTCTATTGCGTGGAAAAGATCGGTAAGGTGTTTTTGGAGAATCTGACATAGGGTATTTATGTTCCAAGATGTTTTTGAGAAAAAGTTAAGGCCTATAAATCAATCAGGGACGGGGTCAAAACTGAGAAGGAGAAGATTAACGCTGGAAATATCACAAAACCGGTTATAAGACTGAAGGATTATAATGAACAAAGTAATAGAGTTTGTTAATTTAATGGAGATAAACAAACATCAAGTAGTTATAGGAGTAGAGTCTTGGTTCAAGGAAGGAATCCTAGACAATTACGGTCACAAGGGGAACCGATATTCAGGGATACATATCTTCGATACAGTTCTAACACATATTAAATGTCTAGCAAATGATAAAATTAAGTTCAGGAAAAATTAAAAGAATTTGTAATTTACAACTCTTTATTTCTTAGGTATCTAAAAAATTATTGTCATTAGTTTGTGTGAATGTAGTTGAGGTGATTAATTTACCATGTATACTGTGACTGTAATCTGTTTTGTTATACAATTATTCATCTGTAAATTGACAACTTTCTATATTCCACAGAGCCAGTCTCTGATATTTGGATATATGGAAAATGAATGAATGTATTGTATAGCGGTAGACCAGAGCACTAGGGGATACTACATATTGGATATATTCCTAATAAAACCTGGTGGTGATCTTATGGGATCTCAAGTAACTGAAGTAATAAGTTATCATGAAGCTTTTATATTAGCATAAAACCACAAAACGCCACCAGTTGCTTAAAAGTTTTTATTCATTAAAACTTGACTGCAGTTTCGACAAAACATGTTTGTCTTCTTCAGAAGTGCGACACCTAAACAAAAATTCATGTTAAAATTGCACTATGATAAAATATATATATACAGCTTTTATCTTTAAAATACAACATTATACATACGTTAAAATTACATAGGCGGAAGCATTGTCACAAATCAGTCATTTCGTGCGAAGTTGCGCATCGTCATAGTTCTTCCTTCTGTCTACCGGACTGCATCTGTACGAGGCGGGCGACTTCCGCCAACTTCGCACGAAATGACTGATTTGTGACAATGCTTCCGCCTATGTAATTTTAACGTATGTATAATGTTGTATTTTAAAGATAAAAGCTGTATATATATATATTTTATCATAGTGCAATTTTAACATGAATTTTTGTTTAGGTGTCGCACTTCTGAAGACGACAAACATGTTTTGTCGAAACTGCAGTCAAGTTTTAATGAATAAAAACTTTTAAGCAACTGGTGGCGTTTTGTGGTTTTATGCTAATATAAAACATTTTTACCGTTGCTGACACGCAGCTATGCTAAAGATTTTATTATGAAGCATTTCTGATGGAAATCAGGGGGCTCAAGAAACGAGAGGCGAAAGCTGAAGTTGGTAATTGTTACAGTTATAAAAACGTGCATATTTCAGAACTAAAGCAATATTTTAAAGAAAAGTTCAGATTCAGAAGGAAGGCACAAGTGTGGTGGAATTGAAATGTAAACAGTTAAAAGAGCTAACAAAAGCGGGAGAAGAAGTGTTTATATCAAAACGAAAAATAACCACTGGTACAGAACTTACTTATTACAATAAGGAAGTTAAGAGGTTGAAAAGGCTGGGAAGAGATAAACACACCAGAGTTAATGAACAGCAATGTAATAGGGAACACTGGAGAAAAATAAACAGAAAAATTAATAGCTGCCAGGAAGAAAGCTAAAAATAGTTGTCATTACAGGAGGAGCACCGAATGAGGCATTAAGAAATTTCTTTGGCTTCTTTAGAAAATTTGAGGGGGGGGAGGTATTCAGACAATTAAAGATAAGGATAGAGATGAAATTATTAAAGTAGGAAAAATGAAGATATATTAAATAACCGGTTTGATGCGACCATTAGGGATTATGATTTAGCATTAGGATGGTGTAAATCAGAAAACAAGCTTGTTAACGTTATTAGACTTAAGCGGATTACAAATTTTGATATTTATCCTGAGGATATCGTGAAGGAACTAAGAAAGCTGAAGCGCAAAGGGGTTGGGATAGATGACATTACTGCAGATATCTTAAAGATAATTTATATTGAGCCTGGATAATTGATGCTAACAAGAGAACTGGAGTAGTGTGATAATAGTACCGGCTCATAAAGGAGGGGTGACAAATGGTGCTGATAATTACTGTCCGATCAGTTTGATATCAGTGATAGTTAAATTAATGGAGAGATTGAGATGCAACCATTTCAGAAAGGTCTCTGAGGAAAGGAACTAGTTTTGAAATCGACATCACTGATTTAGGCAAGCATATTAATGTGAATTTCATTTAGTGGGATTTACGCAAGAAATACGAGTTTCTGATGACAAGGGAAGTAAAATTGATGGTGTGGCACTAGATCTTTCTAATGAATTTGACAGAATGAGCACTATAATAGTGGAAAATTAGGTAAAAACCATTGGAGTGGATGAAAAAGTGATCACAAGGGCAGAAGAATTCTTAATAGGCAGAAAGTATAAGTTAGGATGGGAAATGCAGTATCAAAAGAAATAGAAGTGAAACTGGGAGTGCCTCAAGGTTGTGTATTGAAACCATTGCTATTCGTTATTCTAATAAATGATGTTTTACCGTCATAAGTTAGGTTGTTTGCAGATGACATAATGTTATAAAATAGAATGATGTTGGTACAAGACTGTGAACAGCTGCAGAGTTGCTTCGAAATTTTATCTAGCTGGGTAGGTCAACATGGGTGAAGATAAATGCATAGAAGAATCGGCTTATTAGGTTCACAGATAAAAAACTTAAGGTTGATTGTATCTAAAAGATAGGGAAGGATTTGCTTATTAAAAAATTGAAATGTAAATACCTTGGCATTACACTTGATAATAAACTGAACTGGACATGAATCATTTATTAGAGAGATTGATGAAGTGATGCACCAGAGAAATTAGAAAATTGAGTTTCAAAACTTTATTTGAATATTATGGTGTAGTATGGTACCCGCAGTTTGGGTATCTAATGCAGTTTTTTCCCCCCCCCTTGCGGGTGCAAAGACAGGCTGCTAGATTAGTCTCTTAGAAATTTCTGCAAAACACAATCAGTAACTGCTGTGATAAACAAGCTGGAATGACATTCGTTGGAAGACAGTAGGGGGCTGAAGGGGGCGCTCGGAGTGTACAAGGCGTATATTGGAGATGAGGCGTGGAGTTAAGATTGGAGCAAGAAAGAGAAAATATGGCAATGTGTAAAAGCTGGAACTTGAATTCAGGTATGAGGGTATGGGAAAATTTGCTGTCGCAGGTAAAGGTGCTAAGTATTGGAATAATTTACTAGGGAAATGATAAATAATCTACCAAAACTGCCGAAAGAATTTATAATTAACATTCGTAGAGGATAAATGTATGTGGATCCAATAACCGGGGAAATTGGTGTGTTTATAAATTGCTCCAGAAACTCGCGTTCCATTGCAATTACCGATCGTGGTGGGTAAATGGTTAAATTTTGAAGGACATGGTTTCGAATCCCTTCCGGCCATCCATTCCTAAATAACTCCAGGCGAATGCCAGGATGGTTCCTCAAAAAAGGCCATGGCTGAATTCCTTACCGTACCTTGTCCCCAGTCCTTTCCAGCCTCTAATGGCATCGATGAGGCGTAAAGCAAAAAAGTATTCTGAAATATTAAAAATACAGTCACACTGATAGCACTCTGACAATATAATTAATACCGGGTAAAATAGAATCAAGACTGTTGAATGAACTTAATTGTACGGCTTTGACGTTAGGGTGGATGCGAATCTGCCTTCGGTCTGGCCATCGAAATTTTCACTTAACTCATAAACGGAGGGAGGTATTAGTTTTCTGTTCGACAGCAATATACGGTGATAATAAAGCCTCATTAGAAAGCAAGACGAGCAGTTGTTTGCATTTTTTTTATACTTTCAGGAAAGGATATTGATAATATAGCATTAAATGGAAACGTTTCAAAAATAATGGATAAAGCCAGAAGTTTACAGTAAGATTTTACAGAAATCATAGACAGGATGTAATCGGTGCTACATCTATAATCTGCAAATCACAATTACGGTGGGTGGCAGAGGATGCTAAGCACCAATCCTAATTCAGTGCATTCCAATCCCGAACAGAACGAGGAAAGAAAGAATATATAAATGTATCAGTATGGCATCTTATTTCTCGAATCTTATCCCTCCTGTCATTGCGAACTAAATAGGTTGTCGGAAGAAGTATTTCGTTGCACTCGTAAATTAAAGATTTTCGCATATTCTCCAACAATCAAAACGAAAATGACGTCGTCTGTCCGCCAACAATCCCAGCCCAACCCACGTATCAGCTCCGTGACACTTACATAAGGACTGTAACTAGCGGTCACGAATCGAGCTGCTCTCCTCTGTACTCTCGCCAACGTGTCAATCAATCCCTTGCGATATGGATCCCAAATGCCACAACAATATTCCAAATGCGGAGGCACTAGTGTTTTGTACGCTATTTCCTTTGTATGAGCATTACAACTTCTCAAAATACGACTTATAAAATGTAGTTTAGATTTAGCTTTGCCTACGACGGGTTATGTGTAAGTCCCATTTCATGTTGCTTTGTACTGTTACGCCTAGATCCTTCAGGGAATCAAACGTGTCAAAAACTAAATTGTTAACTTTGTACTCGTGAGCAAACGGGGTCTTTTTATTACTTACTAGCAGAGTTCCCGGAGTTGCCCGCTTTAGTTGTTGTTGATTTACCCACACACTGTTTTTATTCGTGCGATGAGTAACATGTTCCAAGTTTTATACAATTTGGGCCATCAATTTCCGAAATTAAAGCATACCTAGATTTAAGAACGAAGACTTTCCCGGCGTATGACTGCAATGTAGTCTTCACGGGTGTACCGCCTGATAGTGTTGTGGAAACACAATATTTCGACGGCTGTCTCTGCCGTCTTTCTTCAGGTGTAGAGACATCTGCACTGGTCGGCTGACCCACGGATACTGAGATGGTTCGAGTGCCGCTCTTCCTTATATACATGTCCGCGTCCGGCGGCTGCGTGGCCTCGACGAAGGCTTACTATGAGCCAGGCCCGCAACCAACTGGCGGCTGGTTGCCAGTGGGCGTGGCTACGGTTCTTGTTCCCGCCAGAGCTAATATGAAGCCCTCTACGGCGGCAGCTGGACGGAAGTACAACGTTATCTGCGGATATTTGCCAAAGCAGGTTTCAATGCCTCACTGAGACATAGACCACTGTCTCTGTTAAATGTGTCGGCCAGTCGAATTTCGATCGCTTCTTTGATGACAGATTCCCAAAAATGTGATGTTCTAGCCAATATCCTAACGTTATTGAACTCTATTTTCTGGCCATGGTCTTACACGTGCTCTGCGATCGCTGATTTGCTATACTGTCCCAGGCGGAGGTGGCAGTTATGTTCTTCACACCGGTTTTCTATGGTGCGGATCGTTTGACCGATGTAGGTCTTTCCACACTCGCATGGTATGCTATAAATCCCCGGAACTCGTAGGCCAAGATCATCCTTGACTGAACGGAGGTATTCCCGTATTTTAGCTGGTGGTCGGTAGAAAGATTTTATACCATGTCGTGCGAGGATTCTGCCGATTTTCCCCCAGTTGTTTCCGGCGAAAGGCAGAAAAGCGGTGGCCTTGGGCGTTTCTTCCTGTTGGACTGGAATTTTCCCTGCTTGCGTTCAATTGCCCTTTCTATCTGCCTCTCGGAATAACCGTTCCGCCTGAAGACAGTTCTCAGGTGTTCCAGTTCTTGTGGCAGGCTGTCTTTGTCAGCAATCGCTCTAGCCCTGTGCATAAGAGTATTTAAAACAGTGTTGCGCTGCACAGGATGGTGGAAACTCGTGGCGCCCAGATACTGGTCTGTGTGGTTACATTTTCTGTATACGCTATGCCCCAGCGTTCCATCCGGTTTTCTTTTAATTAAGATGTCGAGGAAAGGTAGGCGACCGTCCTTTTCCATTTCCATAGTGAACTTTATGCTAGGATGAATTCCGTTCAGATATTCTAGAAACTCATGTAAAGTCTCGATTCCATGGGGCCACACCACAAATGTATCATCGACATATCTGTAAAAACATGTTGGTTTGAGAACTGCTCCCTGCAGGGCTTTCTCTTGGAAATGCTCCATGTATAAGTTGGCGATTACAGGAGAAAGTGGAGATCCCATGACCACTCCGTCCACCTGTTCATAGTATTTCCCTAAGTATGTGAAATACGTGGACGTCAGTATATGTTTGAAAAGGTCCACAATCACTGGTTCAAACTGGTGGCGTATCAGCTCCAGCGTATCCTTTAATGGGACGCGGGGTGAATAATGAGACGACGTCGAAACTCACAATTATATCTGAATCCTTCAGTTCCATGGTCTTGATAATCTTGACAAATTCCGTGGAATTTTTGACATGGTGTTCGCAATGGCCGACTGATGGACTTAGAAGACGGGTCAGATATTTAGCCAGCGGTTAGGTTGGAGCTCCGATGGTGCTGACGTTTGGTCTTAGAGGTACGCTTTCTTTGTGTATCTTCGGCAGACCGTACCTAATTACATTTGCCAATGTTACTGCTCGAAAATCGAAACATTACGCACATTATTACATACCACATACATAAAAATGTATCTGTTTATTCCGACATTACGCAGAAAATACATATTTTGAGTGGATTTGGATAATTTGAAAGTTTAGGTTCAAAATTAAAATTTTACGAATATGTTAGGCTGTTACGACGCATATACTTTAAGAATTATCAAGCATTATCTGAAAACTGCTGAATCGATTTTGAACGAGTTTTCGTAGCGTCACACATTAGATGTGTCTGATTGTGCTGGCTCATCTTTCCGCTGGAGTTAAAAAAAATTCTCATTATGTTACATCTTGCACTGTAGCTCAAAATTAAATTCTATTTCGTACCTGTATAATTGAATATCAGGTATTCACAGTTGTATATCAGTTATTCAGAAATAAGCGAGAATAAAAAATACGAAAAATCTTTACTTTCGATTTATTTCAGGGATTTACGGACTATGGCACCATGATTATCACAGAAACTGCATTACGAAACAACGCAATAAATTATGAAATGAAGAAAGCTGCTTTGTTGTCCTAAACTGTTTTTATTTGCAACACTAAAGGCCTTAATACGACGTTCTATTTCTATTAAAAGCATCAGCCTATGCATTAATTATTATGAACACAATGAGTCTACTTTCAGCTCCAAACGCCAGATATTTTTGTCTGACATTCCACGTATCGAGAACTTAAATAGATTATAATACGACTGAAAGCTAGATTATGTCAGAAAGTAAGGAAAAATTTAATGTTGAGCTCCGGACCCAAGAGGTATGCGCCACATCCTGAGTATTTTGCTTGTGAAACCATGTAAAATCGAAAATGGATGGCCGGACGGGGATTTGAATATAGGTGATATCGAGTTCAAGGCTTGAGCGCTACAGGCTCGTTCGCACTGGGCGAGTAATTTAGTCGAGTGGCGAGTGATTTAGTAACTAAACGTGTGTGAACAATGAAATTTAGTCGAGTAGTTTAGTCGAGTGGTTTAGTCGAGTCGATCCGTTTTGTTCTATTAAACCGGGCGAGTAGCACCCCCACCACGAGCCACTCCCCCCACCACGCGCCACTGCCCACTCGCTCAGCGGCTAAACAAGTCTGAACCAATAGTTTTAGTAGATTTAATTTAATTTAATTGCAATGGAGCAGAGGCTCTGGTGGCAATTTCCCTACACACCCATCTTCCCCCTATCCTGCACCCACCTACATTTGCCCTCTACAAATTTTATCTTTAAATTCTTTCAAAGTTTTCGGTAAATTATTCATCACTTCTCTTGGTAACTCATTCCAATCCTTGACAGATAAACAAATATCCACAGAATGTAGGGAGTTAATAAGATAGATCTAATGACACTTTACTTCATCCATGATATATGGACTTTGTGAAAGTCTGTAGCTGTTTTAATATAATAAGGTATGCAAATAATTTTCTGCGACACAGTTACTTTAATAAATTATTATTTAATTTGTTTTATTGATATGCGTGACGCGTTTCGAGAAATTATTCTCATTTTCGAACGCTATTTTATTACATTTTTGGTGTGACGAGTGCTCGTGTCATCTTCTGTTTGATGTTATCCGGTTTTACTTTGTATTTCCTGAAATTGATATTTTGGATTGTGTAATAAACAGTTTTTTGCAATTAATAGAGAGGGGAATAATAATTTTTTTAAAAAATGTAATAAAATAGCGTTCGAAAATGAGAATAATTTCTCGAAACGCGTCACGCATATCAATAAAATAAATAATAACTTATTAAAGTAACTGTGTCGCAGAAAATTATTTGCATACCTTATTAGTTTTAGTAGAGTTCGTTAGCTGCGGCAGAAATGTCGTTTCCCTGGAACCAAGAAACAATTTCAAAATTTGTAGGAAATGCTTGTAGAATATAGTCCCCAACTAGAAAAACAAATAAAGGAACCAATCTGCACGCATAGATTTGGAAAATACAATAAACATACCTGGCTTACCGAGAAGTAAATTGAAAATTAAAAACATCTGCTTAGTGCACAATTTTATTAAATTATTTAATTTAATTACAATAGCATCTAGATTATACATTAAGAAGTTATTCCTATTTTTATTAGAAGTACTACCTAAAGCGATAAAAATCTTTTTAGTATTATCTACTCGCAGAAGTTAAAAAAAAGTAGTCCAAAAATTTAGGTGCAGGTACTGAAACAGTTTACACTCCTTCAGTAAAATGATTCAGTTTACTGGATGCATCTCTATGAAACATTAATTCAATTCCTTTAATGTTTCATAGATTCCTTCACACTTTGATTACTTGGGAAATACCCTATTTTCCGTGTATAAATACGAGGTGTGAGTGTCCATACACTACATCCGGTGGCAATAAAGTAGAGAACTGCCTGTAACTGCGTAGTTGCTGGCATTGCACTCCTTAAATAGGTATCTTCACGCTGGATTTGCGACTGCATTTTCACCAACACAAATTTTGGATATTCATAGGGATCTTCTAATGCTAATTCCTTCAGAAGACAATTTCAGCTCCTAGTTCATTAACCCATTTTCGTACCCATTGCTTTTTTTTTTCTTTCTTTATCGCATAAACTTCTTCATCCATCTCTTATAAAAGAGCGCTGTATCAGCTCATTCATTTGATTGCGATGCAGCCTGCTGGCAAAATACCACGCTACTTGTGTACTGCACTCGACTGCAGTGCGAACGATTTTTGACCAGTGGCGAGTAATTTAGCTACTAAACTACTCGCCACTCGACTAAATTACTAGCCCAGTGCGAACGAGCCATACCGTTCAACCATCATGCTCGCTTTGTAGTTTAATTTAATTGCGATAGAGCACATGCCCCTGTAGCAATTTCTCCACACACCCTTTTTAGCCTAGCAGAGTATTTTTGCCGTTGGAGTTAAGTTTTTGTATCTCAGAAATGTTGCATTTAAACTTTCTTCTCAAGGAAACAAAATTCCATGTCGATTTAGTACTATAACAGTATTCGTCCAACCAGAAACACGTGAATACTCTTTTCTGAAAAACCTTTCAACTGTGGCGTTGCAATTTGGTGATGTATTCTTATGTAACACCACAAGACAAATCAAAACTGAAGATTTTATATATATATCGTTTACACTTCTCGTTAAACCATATGATGGATTCTTATCTAACTTGACGAGACACATTGAAAGTGAAATGTTGATTTGTCCTTGGGATATTGTATCTCTAAATTGAGGTTGACAGTTTCAAATGCAACCTGGACCAGAAAAAAGTCTCAAAGTCACAAGATAGTAAAAGCTGGACATGTACAATGGGAGTTTTGTTTTCTTTCTCTAGCGCTTGTGGTCAAATTGAGAAGAAAATTTTTGTCAAAAGGAAAGTATCTATACCTATAAATAATTTTTGACTATTGAAATGTCGAGAGCTAAGCGAGATGTGTATTTTTTTACTATATATCTGTTTCATTGAGTGATATAAGAATTCATCATCAAATTGCAGCGCAACGGTTGACGTAAAAACCTCATTAGTCGCAAGGTACTACACGCTACATCAGAAACACGCGCGTATAGCGCAGAATTGCAGCTTAATATATAAAAAAACATCAGCATATACAGCATACCAAAAATGTTCAGTTGTCCTAAGCCGTTATTATTCTCAACACTAAAGGTTTAATACATACTTCTAATGATATAAAATCATCAGCGTACGTATTAATTACAACGTTGCAATTCCGTGAGGATTCCTGTGTAATGAAAATTTAAGATTTTTTTTGATATATCTCGATTCCACGTCTCCTTAAATGTTATCTCACAGCTGACATGGTTAGATTGAAATGCGGCCTGGACGTGAAAAAAAATCGAATAAGCCAAATCGACGATATATTCTTATCTTACTTGACAAGTCACATTGAAAGAGAATAGTAAAATATTGGGTTATCTTGCTTTGTTATTGAGATACTGAATCTCTAAACTGAGATGGTTAGTTTCAAACGCAACCTAGACCAGAAAAAAGTTCGACAGAATCACAAGGCACTACACACTGGATAAGTACAAAGGGTGTTTTGATTTCTTTCTAGCAGTTGTGGTCTAGTTGAAACGTAGTATGAAGCAAAAGAAAATTGTCATGAAAAGGGAAAAAAAAACTATACCTATAAATAATTTTTGACATTCGATATCTCGAGAACTAAGCGAGATACGTAATTTGTTTTTACTGTCTCTCACCCTCACTTCTGTTGATGTTAGAAACCATTGCATTACTAAACAACGCGATAAAATATAAAATGAATAAAACCTAGATTACGTGAGAAACACGTGCGTATAGAGTATAATTGCAGCCTAATACCAAACAATGTTCAGTTGTCCTAAGACGTTATTATTTTCAACACTAAAGTTTTAATACAAACTTCTAATGATAAAAAAAACATCAGCGTAAGTATTAATTACTGCGAACGGAATGAATCTACCAGCAACAGCAACACCTGATGCCGTTATTATTCTTAACACTAAAGGTTGAATAAAACTTCAGATGATAAAAAAAAAAACCATCAGCGTACGAATTAATTACATACATTGAACGAAATGAATCTATCAGCTCCAATCGCCTGAAATTTTAGCTATACAGATTCAGTCTTTTATGCAAATATAGAAAATCCAATACTGAAAAACACAATCAATGGTAAAACCATCAGTTAAACGTGGGTTAATGTGAATCCAAACTTAAACGGCAGTGATATTTTAGTATTAGTTTTACCTGTATGATTCAACGTAATTTATCCAGAAAATTATCATAAATAATTGTTCTTATTATTAACAGAACACCAATAACATTGATATCAGAGACAAATACTAAAGCTGATGGTCAAAGACATTGCCAGAAATCGGGGGCAAAGAAAATCTCTACCGATTTTTCGTTCTTAATTCCTCGCATTCAATACGGCCATCTATGGCGTTTAAAAATTAAACACCCCGTATTAAATGAAATAATATTTCAAGTTTTGTTCAGTGTGGAGTATGAAAAAATGGTTATTATTGTAAATTGCTCATTAAAGGCTATGGTCAGAGATATTGTATTGTAGTTGTGTGTTTAGTACGAAGTATGCGGTATCTAGTGAGTCCTCCTCTGGAATTTCTCACCATGGAGGAAGGAATAATATGGAGACGACCATGGAGGAAGGAATAATATGGAGACGACGCAAGAGACCTTTACCACGCATGGGAGTGAAGCAGGCCGGCGGAGGAGTGGGGGGGCATGGCCGGAGTGGTGGGGGCTTGACCGCTTCCCAACAAACACGGGGAATATGTACAAACACCTCAAGGGGACTCTAGGATAAACGTGACGCCGCAATCTGGTGATGGATTATTATGTAACGCGATGAGACAAATAAAAAATGAAGAATAAAATTTTTTGATATCCTGCTTAGTTTTCGAGATATTCTGTCTCAAATGTGAAATGGTTTTGGTTGAAATTCAGAAGAAAAAATTATTCAAAGTCAAATTTTATGATGAATTTTTATTTAAAAAGACGAGACAAATAAAAATAAAGAGTAAAATTTTTCGATATTTCACCTAGTTCTCGAGATATACTGCCTCAAAAGTGAGGTGTCTTGAGTTGAAATGCAGAAGAAAAATTTCGCAAAAGTCAAATTTAATGATGGATTCTTATGTAACACGACGAAAAAACTCGATAATAAGGAATAAATGTTTTCGATATCTTGCTTAGTTTGGAGGATATACAACATCCAAATTGAGGGGTTTAGGTTTGGATGCAGGCTGGACCAAAAATTAATTCTGTCAAAGCCACAATGATTACATGGTTGACATGCAGAATGGATATTTCAGTTTTATTACTACCACTTGTGGTTAGTCTGAAATGTGTCCTAGACCAGAAAAAAAGTAAGAGGACCCACTCTAGGGATGAGCAACCCAGACATTTTGTAGGCTGGTACCAGAAATAAAATGTTTATTCAGTCACCTTAATGAACATTCTCTTGATCAAGATGTGTTGTCTAATTTCACAGCCCTACTTATTAGGACAATTGTAAAAAAATTATCTCTCAGTTAGATTTAGATACGGGGGGGGGGGGGGAGGGGAGAATGTTGTACAAAAAAAAAGAGACTAAATTAGAAACACATTCCCCAAATTGATTTTGTTCAAAGGCCAATAACTTCTTTATTTATGAAGCCCATTTTTATTTCTGCATGAACCTGTTTCGACATAAATAGATGAGAAAGATTTCAAAATCGGTAAATAGGTATAGACGTATTTACAAACAGAAACAAGTCTTATATGAAGCTTTAAAAATAACCTAAGTCAATGGCCTGAAATAGCTATTTAAAAAATTAATAAAACTCACAGCTTCTCACATAACAGTTAATTTCATCATCCATTGTCAGTATAATCAGCAACGTGACGAAAGAAATCGTAATAGTAAATTCACTGAATCGCGAAGTAAAACACGCCCCTTTAAATCTCATTTTAAACACTCGTTAAAAAATAATGCTAGTCTATTATGTGCAAAATAGCAAGTTTGCTGATTTTCTACACTACACCAAGAAAAATTTGAGAACAAAGTCATCCCATTGAGAGCTATGACTAAATATTTATAGACGTGCTGCAAAGTTTGCGGTGTTTACCGCTCACTTCAACAACGATAATTACAATTCAACTTACTTATGAAATGATATTCCAGGTTCTTTCCTGTCTGGCCTATTTGTGCAACCGTACGCAACACAAGCTGGCATTTTTAAACACTTATACACAATACTAAATGAAATAATCACTGCATCTACCACAATGTGAACACCTTAATTGTTGGGAAGCGCCATATGGTCGCTGCCGGTGCTGCCACCATGCGGGAGAGTTTAGTGCTTGCTTCACCGATTTAACGTCACTTCTCCTCCATATAATTCCTTCCTCCATGGAGACGACGCAAGAGACCTTTACCACGCATGGGAGTGAAGCAGGCCGGCGGAGGAGTGGGGGGGCATGGCCGGAGTGGCGGGGGCTTGACCGCTTCCCAACAAACACGGGGAATATGTACAAACACCTCAAGGGGACTCTAGGATAAACGTAACGCCGCAATCTGGTGATGGATTATTATGTAACTCGATGAGACAAATAAAAAATGAAGAATAAAATTTTTTGATATCCTGCTTAGTTTTCGAGATATTCTGTCTCAATGTGAAATGGTTTTGGTTGAAATTCAGAAGAAAAAATATTCAAAGTCAAATTTTATGATGAATTTTTATTTAAAAAGACGAGACAAATAAAAAATAAAGAGTAAAATTTTTCGATATTTCACCTAGTTCTCGAGATATACTGTCTCAAAAGTGAGGTGTCTTGAGTTGAAATGCAGAAGAAAAATTTCGCAAAAGTCAAATTTAATGATGGATTCTTATGTAACACGACGAAAAAACTCGATAATAAGGAATAAATGTTTTCGATATCTTGCTTAGTTTGGGGGATATACAACATCCAAATTGAGGGGTTTAGGTTTGGATGCAGGCTAGACCAAAAATTAATTCTGTCAAAGCCACAATGATTACATGGTTGACATGCAGAATGGATATTTCAGTTTTATTACTACCACTTGTGGTTAGTCTGAAATGTGTCCTAGACCAGAAAAAAAGTAAGAGGACCCACTCTATGGATGAGCAACCCAGACATTTTGTAGGGTGGTACCAGAAATAAAATGTCTATTCAGTCACCTTAATGAACATTCTCTTGATCAAGATGTGTTGTCTAATTTCACTGCCCTACTTATTAGGACAATTGTAAAAAAAATTATCTCTCAGTTAGATTTAGATACGGGGGGGGGGGGGGGGGGAGGGGAGAATGTTGTACAAAAAAAAAAGAGACTAAATTAGAAACACATTCCCCAAATTGATTTTGTTCAAAGGCCAATAACTTCTTTATTTATGAAGCCCATTTTTATTTCTGAATGAACTGTTTCGACATAAATAGATGAGAAAGATTTCAAAATCGGTAAAAATAGGTATAGACGTATTTACAAACAGAAACAAGTCTTATATGAAGCTTTAAAAATAACCTAAGTCAATGGCCTGAAATAGCTATTTAAAAAATTAATAAAACTCACAGCTTCTCACATAACAGTTAATTTCATCATCCATTGTCAGTATAATTAGCAACGTGACGAAAGAAAACGTAATAGTAAATTCACTGAATCGCGAAGTAAAACACGCCCCTTTAAATCTCATTTTAAACACTCGTTAAAAAATAATGCTAGTCTATTATGTGCAAAATAGCAAGGTTTGCTGATTTTCTACACTACACCAAGAAAAATTTGAGAACAAAGTCATCCCATTGAGAGCTATGACTAAATATTTATAGACGTGCTGCAAAGTTTGCGGTGTCCTCACTTTGCGGCGGCTCACTTCAACAACGATAATTACAATTCAACTTACTTATGAAATGATATTCCAGGTTCTTTCCTGTCTGGCCTATTTGTGCAACCGTACGCAACACAAGCTGGCATTTTTAAACACTTATACACAATACTAAATGAAATAATCACTGCATCTACCACAATGTGAACACCTTAATTGTTGGGAAGCGCCATATGGTCGCTGCCGGTGCTGCCACCATGCGGGAGAGTTTAGTGCTTGCTTCACCGATTTAACGTCACTTCTCCTCCATATAATTCCTTCCTCCATGTTTCTCACCATACGTTCAGAATTTCATTTAATGCTCCTACATTATTTAACGTTGAAACATAAGACATACCAGACAAGTGAATTAAGATTCTACGCTTTAAAACCCCATCGAAATCTGTTCCGTAGATTCCGAGTTTTTATACGACCAATATTTCCGGTTTTCGTTTTATAGATATAGATAGATTTGCTTTGCTTTGCACTTTTTCATGGTATAGGATCTGGAATTTGGGGCACGAGTTCTTTTCACCATACATTCATCCAGCTTTCGGTTTTTCATGCTTTTCCGAAATCACTGCAGGCGATTGCTATGATGATTGCTTCAAAACTTTGTGGCCGATTTCCTTGTTGTTCCTTGTCCCAAGTCCTCTTCATGCTTTAATCATTCAAACGTACCACGAAAAAACACTAAGATTCACATGGATATGCTCACACGAAGAGATTAGCACATGATAGAAGAACTATACAATTTACTGAACAAGCTGAACGACTAATGTCAATGAAATACTTAAAAAACAAAATATATTTAACTATATCATATCCTTTACAGTAGCTTAGTAGAACCTTATTTAAGAGAAAAATAGTTTTATAAATATATAATTCATGAAATCACTTATGTAACTTTATTAAAAACATCAGTAAAACGTGGAAAAAATTATCATTAAAGTGCTTGCTTTCAAAAGTTTGCTGCTCCGGTCCGGGTTCAAATCCCGGTGGGTGCATTAATTTTTATAAGTTGCGTTTGATCAAATGAGCTACGCCAGCTCGTTCCATGGTTCGGATTCCACCTTGAACTGTAGGTTCTAGAGGAAAAGAACCAGCCGTAATATCTCTGACACAATGGCTTAGTATTTCACTTTTTGGAGAATCCAGCCTACCTCTGGGTTATGGACTAAGTTAGTTTATCCACTACATGTAGATTATTTGATAAGTAGGACAAGCTAACTTTAATGGCAATTTTATGAATAAGAATACCGTACGTTAGAGCACTCATTATGAAATGATTTTCATATTTTTTGTTAAAATAAATAGAAAAATTGATTTTTGCTCTCTGTAAAATGTTTTAATTTCTATATTTCACAAAAACTGTATGGCTGTTATAGTAAAACTGAGGAAAAATGTGCAGACATCTAGAATATTGTCGAAAAACGTGACTGGCGTATATTATGTTTTTTTTTCTCATGCTGAAAGTGATTAAAGCTTTTATTATGCAAATGTTAACCTCTGTATACTTAAAGTTTATACTCTAATTATTAATTTAATTGTTAAAAGTCGTCTTTTTTTTTTAATTTTGTCATACTTACTTGTTGGTGATCCTATTAGTAAATATCAATAAAATTTTATTTTTAAGAAATCGTTGAAAATAGTTAATAATTTTTACGGACGAAAATTTTTGCATTTATATAAAATATAACAGAAATTATAATTATAGAAGTATTAGCAATAACAGAAATAGAATATGGCGGGAGTTAGGCGCGATTCCCATTATGTATCCTGCTTGCTTGGTAAAAGATCTGATAATTTCAAAGCACTATATTATCATGGAGCAAAGAATTCCCATGGAGGATTCCTACCTCCATGCATGGAGGAAGGAATTCCTCCATGCCTTCGTGTATATTACATGGAGGTATATTATCAATTTCTTTAGGTATATGATCTGCGGTTTATGCAGTTTTGATCTTTGCAATGTGCAATGTTTGTCGTATAATGTCTTTGGTGTGTAGTTTCGAGTTCGAGTTTCGACCATGGAGGAAGGAATAATATGGAGACGACGCAAGAGACCTTTGCCACGCATGGAAGTGAAGCAGGCCGGCGGAGGAGTGGGGGGGCATGGCCGGAGTGGTGGGGACTTGACCGCTTCCCAACAAACACGGGGAGTATGGTTAAACACCTCAAGGGGACTCTAGGATAAACGTGACGCCGCAATCTGGTGATGGATTATTATGTAACTCGATGAGACAAATAAAAAATGAAGAATAAAATTTTTTGATATCCTGCTTAGTTTTCGAGATATTCTGTCTCAAATGTGAAATGGTTTTGGTTGAAATTCAGAAGAAAAAAATTATTCAAAGTCAAATTTTATGATGAATTTTTATTTAAAAAGACGAGACAAATAAAAAATAAAGAGTAAAATTTTTCGATATTTCACCTAGTTCTCGAGATATACTGTCTCAAAAGTGAGGTGTCTTGAGTTGAAATGCAGAAGAAAAATTTCGCAAAAGTCAAATTTAATGATGGATTCTTATGTAACACGACGAAAAAACTCGATAATAAGGAATAAATGTTTTCGATATCTTGCTTAGTTTGGGGGATATACAACAACCAAATTGAGGGGTTTAGGTTTGGATGCAGGCTGGACCAAAAATTAATTCTGTCAAAGCCACAATGATTACATGGTTGACATGCAGAATGGATATTTCAGTTTTATTACTACCACTTGTGGTTAGTCTGAAATGTGTCCTAGACCAGAAAAAAGTAAGAGGACCCACTCTAGGGATGAGCAACCCAGACATTTTGTAGGCTGGTACCAGAAATAAAATGTTTCCGCATAATTTATAGTTAATATAAAGTGTATCAACAAAAAGTAAAGAGTGATACTTTACTATAATGTATGGTTGGCATCATGCGGTGTTCTTTTAAGTAACTTCAAGCAAGTGTGCTCCAATCATAAATGCGATGATGAGTCACTGTCTGAACAAGCCTATACTTTTTTCAACAAAATAACTTATCACGCTAGAAGAACTCTACTTCAACTTCTGTTTAAAAGGGCAGAGGCTTTATTATTACCTTTAAAAATAAAAGAGCCGTTTCACAATTGTTGCTATTACAGGAATGTACAAGTAACTTTATGACACAGAATTTGATTCATTATTTTCCTTTACTTCACATTATTAATAATGAATTAACATGTGGTTAAAGGTAGGGACCGTGCACAAACTACACGGCCTGGTCCGGGGGGGGGGGGGGTGCTGGAAGGCTACGTTGAGCTATGTAGGGAGAGGGGGGGGGGATTCCAAGCCAGGCCACGTAGCTATCCTTTCATAAAATTTGTCATAGTTAAAATGAGGAATGGAATTCACAACAGCATGTGAATATTTATTGGTTTTAATTCTAGATGGCGATACCGCTATAGCACCTTTCTGCCACACGCAGCTATCAAAGAATTATCCGTACCACTTTTATGACATTTTTCTTCTGGTCCAGGCTGTATTTCAACCTAACCTCAACTGCTAGGAATAATTTTAAAAAAAGCTAGATCCCTGTACTGGTAGTAGGCCTAAAGTAGTTGTAGCAGTATCATGATCTAGAATTAAACCTATTTATTTCCCTCAGCTAATTATCTCCTTATGTAATTTATAATAGTCTGACAAGAGAAAACAGTGCAAAATGTCTTCTGGAATCAAAAGGGGGAAAAAAACCTACTTGCTAGGTGAGGGGGGGGGGGGGGGAAGGGGGGTGAGGCAAAAGCCAAGTTGGTCTACATGGGGAGGGATAGTGGTTCACAGGAGGCCAAATTGGAGCTATGTGGTTTATGCACGCTCTCTTATGTATGTATCTCAATTGATGCTATCTATAAACATTAGAAATTAAGGAAAAAAAAGTCTGTTAAAAATTATTTTAATAGAATTTTATTTGCCAAAACATCTACAGCCACAAAAAAAGACTAAGGGTATTATTATTTTATTTAATTTCAATGGAGCACACGCTCCATAATATCCAAGTGTAATTAGGAAACAGTGATACAAGATTGATTGAAACAGAAAGTTATATATGTAATTTGAAAGTGTCACCATATGGCAAGATAATACTTGACAGCAGTAGGAGCACTGGATTCTTAGGTTTTCTGATTCATGTTTGAAGTATTTCTTTAATTCCTTAGTTATTGATCAAAAAATCTTAAAATATATATTAGCATATAAATTTAGTCAGGATCACTTTGAAATATTTTTACAATGTATCAGATCTTTGGGGGGTGGAGGGGGGGGGGAGGAATTCAAACAATCCCACTGCCCATACAATTTAAAGCAGCTTATAAAAAAAAAAAAACTACTCTTGAAATGTGAAGTGAAATATGCAAACACTGGTAATTGTATACTCCTGGAAAAATTGTTAATCATGCTCCAGAACATATTATAAATTTTACATCAAGACATCATCGAATTATTGAAGAGGAAAAAGAATTACAGTTTCCTCCCAAGTCCGACCACGAATGTATGTTTGATGCAGGTGCACTAACTGTTTTAATAGATCATATTGTACACTACATTTCAGGATTTGTGGTACACAAACATCTAAAATATTAAAAAGTGAAGAGTGTGTTAGTATATTGTGATCTCCATTTCTATTATTTTGGGGATCTCTCAAAACGTACAAAAGTAGAGATGGTCTTATTCATCGTTCACTTGATATAAGTAACATTTGTGAAACGTTTTAAAAAGTATTTAGCAGAAATGTGCATTCAAATTTTGGTTTATTTTTTTAAAAAGAAGTTAAACATTTTGCAAACTGAAACACAAGTTGTTCAATTGATAATCTGTGAAAATTTATTCAGTCACCTTAATTTGCGAACAAAGTCATCCCATTGAGAGCTATGACTAAATATTTATAGACGTGCTGCAAAGTTTGCTGTGTCTACCGCTCACTTCAACAACGATAATTACAATTCAACTTACTTATGAAATGATATTCCGGGTTCATTCCTGTCTGGCCTATTTGTGCAACCGTACGCAACACAAGCTGGCATTTTTAAACACTTATACACAATACTAAATGAAATAATCACTGCCTCTACCACAATGTGAACACCTTAATTGTTGGGAAGCGCCATATGGTCGCTGCCGGTGCTGCCACCATGCGGGAGAGTTTAGTGCTTGCTTCACCGATTTAAGCTCACTTCTTCTCCATATAATTCCTTCCTCCATGGTTTCGACATATGTAGTTAGAATTTGATAAATTTCTCTGAGGATGATGTGTGGGAGTCAGTAGCAGAGACAATACAAAGTCAGTAGAGAATAGTGATTGTGTGCTATTAATGTTTAAATGGATGAGCTGTTACCGTGTCGTCAATAGTTGTTGTGTTATTTGAAGAGCTATAGGAGGTATGCGATTATTTTTCAAGTGCTTATGTGATTCCTGCCTGTCTTTTTAACTCATATAATATTAATGCCAAGCATGATAATTATATTGGATATAAAGTTGCTCCCAAGCTATGTATTTGGTAATTTATTTTGACGATTGTCATACACTACTCTCTTAAGCCCCCGTTACTAAAGCATCCGTTATTTCTTAGAATTAGGATATAGGTGGACGGGCAAATGGTCAGTTCCTTTAAAACTTTGTGTAATGCCATGGTGTATGGTGTGGGAATACAGGTATGACATCTGATGAATGAATTTTTAAATTTGGTATCGAGGATGATTATCTAGTTCTGGCTTTCATTAATCTCACATCTGTTTTTTGTCAATGATGGCCTACTGTTGGAGTTACAACTAATTGTTTTAAGTACATTCTTCATTTGTGTGGATATTCTTTAGGACTTTTGGAAAGCGAATTTGGACAGAAATACTCCTTTTATAACTGTCTGTTGACTTTACAGTTGCAGTTATTTCTATAGGATAGCTTATATCAGTAGTCACTGAAATGTCAATGGTCCCTTAAAGTGAACCAACTAAGAAGGAAATTTCCTTCTGTTATGAAAATTTCTGCACACATTCCTTGAGTAATATAATATAAGAATATTTAAGTACATTATAACCATCAAATATATACTAAATTAGCAGCATCATTCGAAATATGGGGGTAATATCTAGATTGGGATACCGCTATAGTCACTTACCGCCCCGTGATGTAAATACTTCCAACTACAGCATTGGGGGATTCTATCATTACCGTGGCGCCAAAATTTGATGTCTGATTCTTATAGAACTCGACAAAACAAATCGAAAATAAAGAATAAATTTTTTTGATATCTCGCTTGGTTTTCGAGATATCGTATCTCAAAATTGACGTAGTTAGATTTAAATACGGCCTGGACCAGAAGAAATATTTCGTTATAGTCAAATTTGATGATGAATTCGTATGTAACACTACGAGATAAATGGAAAATAAAGAATAAAGGTTTTTGATATCTTGCTTAGTTCTCAAGATATTGTATCTCAAAAATGAGGAGGTTAGGGTGAGATCCGGCCTGGACCAGAAATTTTTTTTCGCCAAAACCATCATATCCACACAGTGTAAATGTACTGTAGGTGTTTTATTTTCTTCCTAGTGATTGTTGCTAGGTTGAAATACGGCCTGGACCAGAAGAAAAGACACCAAAAGCAGAAGGAACTAAACCTATGACTGATTTTTTACCATGCTATATCTCGAAAACCAAGCTAGATATCAAAAATTTTTATTCTTTATTTTCGATTTATTTCGTCGAGTTCTACAAGAATTCATCATCAGATTTTGGTGCCACGGTAATGATAGAACTGCCCAGCATTGTAAACACAACTCTTAAAAATTAATGCACCCAAGTAGCACTTGGAATCTATGACATCACTGTTTTTCTGTGTGTGACGTGTTCAGCCATCGTGGTGCAACAAATGACACTTGCGTATTGGAGTTACTAATCGTTTAGTGACAGTCACTAAGAAATTGCCCCGAAAACTTGATCAGGTTCATGAAAAGGGCTGTATAAGCTATTCTTCAGTCTATTAGTCACAATTCCATTGATTTATATTTTATTCCATTCTTCTATGTTTTCTCACATGGCTGAAGTTGCTATTAAAATCATTCATGCAAAGTAAAAAATTATTTAAAAAAAAAGATTTCGACAATAACCATTTGCATTTAGGTTGTAATGCAGCCTGGACCACACCAACAGTGATAGATACGATTTAGAAATTGGGTATCAGCAATATCGTGTGCGACGGTAACGTTTCGCTATGGTCAAGGCTGCATTAGGACGTAAATGACAGTATTTAAAGCTGCGCGTGGAACTTATACGTCATATTCAGCAACCTGGTGATGTCATACTCTCTTCATCCAGAAGTTTTTACATCACGAGATGGTAAGTGGTTGCAGTGGTATCCCAATCTAGATATTACCCAATATGGGTAGTTCTGTATAAGATATTATGCAAGAAATACATTTTATTACATTTTATATGTTTTATTATGTTCCTGTTTCTCAGGCTTTAGTTTTGAGAAAAGCCTGCATTCTGCATCCATACGGTATGTAGGGGAGAAGTATTGGTACTCTTTTAATGCACAGCATTGAATGATGATAGCAGACTTGTTACACCATAGATTAACTGTCCTGACATTAATAAATCTAACGTATTTTCCATGGCAGCCAACCTCTTATGACAAAACCATTGCAACATGCAGCATTGGTTTTCACTCTAGTCCGGGTTGCATTTCAGCATTTGCTAATGTTGTTGACCATTTTTTGTCAGTTGTCATTGGATGTGTTTCAAACTAAGTACAACCTCTGCTAATATTGATGTGTCACTGTAAGGGGTTGGCTACTATTCAAAATGAATTATATTATTAATTCCGTAGACAGTTCAACAATTAATTCATGGTGCAACATGTCTGCAATTGTCATTCAATGTTGTGCATGAAAGAACGTATGTGCCAATACTTCTCCCCTTCACGTCACACGGATGCAGAAGACATCTTTTCCTTGAAGAATGAAGCCTGAGAAACCGCTACAAGAAACACAATACATATTTCCTGCTTAACAGCTTGTACAGAACTGCCCGTATTTCAAATGATTTTTCACTCATTTAGCATATATTTAAAATAAATATATAAAAAAGCAGAATCATGCAAAACAAATGGGCAGAAAAAGATAAAGACAAGGCGGATATGAAAGATTCTGGTATTGAGTCCGTAGATCAGTACATCTATCGTGGCCAACTGATCAATATGAATGGTGACTCAAAGCCTGGGATCTACAGATGGATAAAGCTGGGCTGGAGAGCATACGGAAGAAATTCCATAGTTTTTAAATCGAACATGCCAGAACATCTTAAAAAACAGGTATTTGAACTGTGTATTTCTGGTTCTCACATATGCCTGCCTGACTTGGACCCTAAATAGTCACATGAAGCAAAAACTGAGAACTGCCCAGCGAAGTATGGAAAGAGCAATGCTAGGGTTTACAAGAAGAGACAGGAAAAGGGCTGTGCACATTCGTTCAATACCTAAAGTAACAGACATCTTAAAAAGAGTCATGACTCAAAAATGGCAATGGATCGGTCATGTTGCTCGCAGATGACAGATGGACTACGGAAGTGCTGGATTGGATACCGAGAAACCTGAAAAGAGCAAGAGGAAGACCCCCGAAGTGCTGGGATAAGGATATACATCGAGTTACAGGCGTGAACTGGAAGAGGGTGGCTCAGGATCAATTGGCCTGGAAAGAACTACAGCAAAACTATGTAGAATTAAATTCTAATATATAGCTCATTAGGCTTAGAGGCTACATCCTGAAAAAAGGATTGATGTACGAGGCTTGTCTCAAAAGTAAGTTACACTATTTTTTTATATCCGCGCAGTTGGCAGGAGACGTCTGGGATTGGCAGGGAACTTTCGTCCGGGTGTGGTGGCAGCACTGTAAAATTCCTAAGAGGCTGCCATGACTCATTTGTCAGTTGCGATCAAGCCACTATGGAGCTACCACTTACTCCTACCGCCGATTGTGAAGTACGCAGTGTGATTCGTTTTTTAACGGCAAAAAATAAAAATGCAACTGAAATTCACCGTGAGTTGTGCAGTGTGTACAGTGAAAACGTTATGTCGAGGCCAATGGTTTCTCGTTGGCGCCAATCATTTATTGAAGGCAGGACAACAACACACGACTAACAACGAATCGGCCGCCCATCCACTTCACGGGCCCCGAACATTGTCGAAGATGTCCGAAGAGTCGTCGACGCCAATCGTCGCCTTACACTCGACGAAATTCATTCACAACTCCCGCCTAATGTTGAAATTAGCCGTGCATCGCTTCACAGAATCATTTCTGATGATCTGCATCTGTCCAAAGTGTGTGCAAGGTGGGTTCCACGGCTCCTTTCAGACCACCACAAAGAGCAGAGAGTTGACGCTGCTCTTCAATTTCTGCAGTTTTTTGAGGATGAAGGAGATGGCCTATTCGACCGAATTGTGACCGGGGATGAAACCAAAAGATAAAGCATGGTGTGGAAAGGGAAGGACGAGCAAACTCCAAAAAAGGCGAAAGTTGTGGAATCAGCTGGGAAGGTTATGGCGACGGTCTTCTGGGATTCGAAGGGGGTATTGCTGATCGACTACCTGCCACGTGGGATAACGATAACAGCTGAACGCTATTGTGAGCTGTTAAAGAAACTCAGGAGGGCGATCCAGAACCAAAGGAGGGGAAAGTTGATGAAAACAGTGCTTTTTTTCCACGACAACGCTCGTCCACACTCTGCTCGTCAAACTCAAGACCTGCTTGAAGAGTTTCGATGGGATGTTTTCGGACACCCACCATACTCCCATGATCTCGCTCCAAGCGACTATCGTCTGTTTCCACAGCTGAAACAACACCTTGCGGGAAGACGCTTCGCAAACGAAAGAAACTCTCAAAGAAGAAGTTCAGACAAGGCTAACCAGTTTGACGGCAGAATGGTATGACACTGGATTAAAAAAACTTTTACCACGATACCAAAAATGTATTGGAATTCAAGGAGATTATGTAGAAAAATAACTAATATATGTAGTTTCACAAATATAGCCTTTTAAACAAATTCTGTTTTTTTTTTTTTTTTTTTAGTGTAACTTACTTTTGAGACGACCCTCGTAGCTGCAGTAATAACAATAATAAAGGTTAAAATGTGCAAATGTTCTTAAATTAATTTGGCCGAGTAACCTGTACACAACTTTTCAAACCAAAAGGACAATTCCTTGTAAAGTAGTTCTAAATACAGAGGATTCAAATAAGTCTGGCCTTTCTTTAACAATGTGATCTAAAATGTTTTTACTACCATTGAAACACCATATTGGATCAGTGATCAACTGTTTGAGATAGTAATTGGAGACTATTTTAAGAACTATATAGATGAAATTTTCTCGGAAAACTAGCTGAGAAAGCCACCACTCATATATATATATATTAAAAATTATTTCACAAGCTTTTTTTATCCCTGTTACCAGTTTCATAAACACAAGTAACCCCATCACTAAAGAGGAAACTATTTTTATTTTAGCTTCTTTGATCTTAATTCTTATTATTTTGCAAACCAAATCAACTTCTATTTCATTACTTCATCTCGACTTACGGATATTAATACAGGGTCTACTGGAGATTGTGATTCTGCTACAGCAACATTCACCAATGATGTCATAATACTGCTGTAGCAACACGACATATTATTTTCAAGTAGCAATTCTGTTGTAATGCAGCCTGGACCATAAATTATTGCGTAATACATCCTGGACCTGAATGACACCATTAAATATACTTTGGAAAGTATTTCTAGCGTTGTCTTGTGTTTGACTACTGCAGTATTATGAAGCCAAATTACTTGCGAAATTGCAATCTCCAGAAATCCCCTAATACAGAATCTCCAGATTGCAATAAAAACATTCATGCTATTAAGAATGTTTGGTCACAAGAGGCCAGAAAGGAGCTAAATGGTTTATGGATGCTCCCTTAACTGTGAGGTGCTCAGGGAGTTTTCCATAACCAACCAATTTTCTCTAGTTTTATCCCACCAGTAAGACAAGTGTTGCTACACAGACATCCATCACTGACATGGGCGTAATCACAGGTTGCCCATGTAAATGTGACTCAGAACCTACTGAGATCATAACACCCAAGATGGTGGGTGTTTGTTTTATTATACCTGCAACCCTGACCACTGTGGCAGCAAAACCACCTCCACCCATTAAAATGGCTTTCTTCAGTAGAAGCAGCAACATATAGTAATGGAAAGCAAGTCAAACAAAAGATTTGTCATCCAAAATTTTAGCAGGTGGACCTGTGAAAATTTGATATACCTTTCATTGTCACCTTTGAGACTAACTAGTGGGAGGAATAAGATAGTCAGTTTTTAGTGAATGAGGATCTACCTGAAGTGGGCTGCGTCAAGCTTAATAGGTAGGATGGCCCCCATACTCCATTTGCACTTAAAATAGATTTCAGCCTCATAAAAAGGAATTTTAAGTAAAATTCCTCTTGGTTTGTGCATTTTTTTTTCCCATCACTGTTTCTGGCAGTGTGTGTATTGCCTTTCCAGTATAAACTGTCTCGTCTTCCACAGTTGATGTAATCAAAGTTTGTTCTCTGTGACAACAATTCTACTGTTCTTTGAATGCATCTGTCTGCAATCATGCACCTCCAGATTTGGCTCAATCATTAGTCCCATATTTGCTGAAATTTTTGAAATACTGAAGGATGAGAGAGTCATGGACATAATAAAGCAAGAATTTAATAATAATAGGAGTTGCATGTTTCAGCATTATTTGAATACTATAATTATTATGAACAGCAAGGTGAAGTAGCGGTGGATGTTCCTTGTAGCAGCAAACATGTTCATGAAAAAGCTTGAACCTGAAGGTGTTTTTACCACTAAAAAAATTTGATGATCTCTTTTGTATGTAAATGACACATTAGTGGTAGGCCATACAGAGAGACAGAGTTAAATGTTTTTATGGAGCTTATAGAAAGAATCCATCCAAAAATAGGATTCATTGTGGAATTACAAACTATTGGGAAAGTGACTTTCTTATATGCTAGTCAAAAGAAAAGAAGGAAAATTAATGCACACAATCTATAGAAAAGCTACACATATGAACTGCTATTCCCACTACCATCCAGCTAAAAAAAAGAGCTCTGATCAAGACTTTACTTTGTAGACTGGAGGATGTTGCAGGTTACTATACTGAAAGAGAAAAAATATCTTAACTAGGCCTTGCAGCAGAATGGATACAATAGCTGGATGATAGCCTGTGTTTTAATTAGTAAGATAGTTAACAAAAGAGGTGACAAGGATAAGGACAAAAGAAGGCCTTTCCACCTTATATAAAGGGAATCATTGAATTGAAGGGTAAAGTACCAACCAAAGTTATTATTCAACCAATCTTAACAGTGAGAAACATTTTAAGATTAACAAAGGATTACATGGCATCAATACAAGCGAGCGGAGTGTACGATATTTCCTATAGCTGATATCTTGAGCGATCACCGTCGGATTGAAAGAACATTGTCGTCACTCCATACTCAAGCAAACCAACTAATCAGCAATGGTGGGTACCATATAGGTGGAGGGCATAGAATTCAATGGACTAAAATCATAGTACAAATGAATGATGTTTTAGAATGCAAAATTAAAGAATCCATAATTTTTTAAAAAAATATCCAGAAAAAAATTTAAGATGGGATCAAATGTGGAAGTGAGCAATCGTAGACAAATGCATTGCAACAATAATAATCAGATTGCTCTGCCATGGAGGGAAAACCTGTATTACTTCATCTCTCGAACAGCGGACACACGCTACCAGAAAAGCAACAAACTCAATACAGAGTGCCGGAAAATGGCAAAGGAGATGTAACCAGGTGTTTGCAGTGGATACATCAACATGAAGCAGCCCTAGCTTGAGACTGAAATGTTGGCAGCAACAGTAATGGTGACACAGTGCTAACCCTGCAAATTAAGTGAAATTTTACAATATGGAACCTGCAAAAAACATGAAATTTTATAGTAGGAAGTTCAACAATTAACACAGCCTGATTTATTGTGTTGCTTTCTCCAAGAACTACTGCTTCTATTTGGTCCTCTGCTTTTGACTTTTCGCTGTGCTATTTCTATTACAGACTCCATGCAATTGAAAGAGGATGAAGACATTAATGGGAGCCATCACTTACCCATAAGGGTGCACATTGAGTTTGAATGTAAAGCAAGAAGTGCAGCATGCAAATGGAACACTATTAAATCCTATCGGGTGTTATACTTCCAGTTAGTTGTGTTTCAACAATATTACAACAACTAGAAGTTCACAGAAGTGATTCGCCAGTTGAACATCATCTTTATTCCGAGAAGCACAGGAAGAATCCCCATCTTTGGTGGGATAACAACTGTCATTTCAGTATTCAGATAAGAAGATGAACATTGCTTCATTTTAGATTGTAGCCAACAGCCTAGCAACATTTCAAATTGTGATAGCAAAGGTACTCAGTGTTATTAAGGAGAGCCAGTAATCATCATGGCAGGATTTTTTGAGCACTGTTTGCTATTCAAAGTATGTGAGTGTATCCACCATTTATCTGTAAGGTATTCTTGATCAGCAGCAACTGGATTACTGGACCGCAAGCACACAGCCAGTAGAACGAAGCATTGTGCAGCTGATGGCAGAGTCCTTCGTTACCACCACTGTGACAGTCAGTTTGGACACTGAGGAATAACAGCGAAGAATTGCTTTGCACAAGGATGATTCGTTTCATTGAATAAAAAAACTTAGAATAATCTATTTACAGTATGGGAGTTAGTCATAGACTATGTGAAAGACAATGCACCAAGGTCAGGCCTAATCCAGTACCATATGTTGAGGTATCTCAGTAAAGACCTTAAAGAGTATGTATTAGATATTTTTAACAGTATTTGGACCGAATGGTGCTTCCCTTACTTTTGGAAGGAAGCAATGTGAATCATCCTCATGAAAAATGGCAGACAGAATGCTAGCAAGTAGCTATTGTAACATACATTAGTGAGCTGCATTCGAAAGACACTAGAATGGAAGGTGAACTGCCACCTTGAATCTCAAAATATACTGACCCATTTTCAATGTGGATTCAGTTCTATTTTGGATAACACAAATCCTGCTTGTAACGGTGATACAGGGTGCATGTTTGTCTGCTGACAATGCTTTTTATAAATTTTCCACATATAGATAAGACCTGTGATCCTGCCTGATGCAATGGAATTTTAAAGCAGCTGTTTGAATGGGGCTTTAGGGTAAATCTCACCCTTTTTTGTAACTGTTTTATCACAGCGTTGTTTCCTGTACAAAGTCAGTTGTATTATCCCAGAGAATGGCCAGTTCTAAGTATGACCTTTATTGCTGTTGTTGTCATTTCCTCATTAATGAGTCCTATTTAATACTCCTTATTTGTAGATGTCTTTGCTAATTTTTGTTCATCTAACCTATGAGTTGCTAAGAGGTAATTGTAACTCGAACTAAATAGGATCACAAAAAAACAATTCTTGTAAAAATAGGCAAAGTCTTGTGCTTGAGAAGTCACAAAAAGTTATGAGATGTTCTGAGCCAAGTCTATACTTTGCAGTGTGAATTCACTTTCTGAAACAGATTTTTACTCAGTGTTATAGAGTTTTCATTCAGAATAAAAAGAAAATTTTGGTGACTTGGCCATTATGCATGCCATGTTTTAGTAAACCTATATAAATACCTTAAATGTGTTGCTTTATCACACTTACAAATACGTAAAAGCCAAGATTTCCTTCAAACTTTTTTGTTTTTGACAAATATTAGAACAAATCATATATATTATGCCTTCAAATTCAATAAAAATTATGACTTGCATAATGGCCAAGTCGCCAGATTTTTTAAAATTATTTATTCTAAATAAGAGATTTATAACACCAAGTGAAGCCTTCGTGTTTCAGAAAGTTAAGTGAATACACATGGCAATGTATAGACTTGCTCAGAACAACATCTCATAAATTTTTGTGACTACTCATGCATGAGAGTTGGCCTATTATTACTAAAATAATTTTACGCAGCTCGTTCCACGATTCACCGGGTGGCAGATATTTCAATGCCTAGCAGCTTTAGGGCACTACGCAGAATGCTGGTCCCTTGGTGGAATGACGAATATTGGTCTGCTGCCCAGAGTCTCAGATTGCATCCAACACCTGAGAGCATTCCGAATTGCTAGAGCTAAGGGAGCATGCACAAACTACATGGCTCGGTCCAGGGAGGGAGGGAGGGAGGGGTTGGTTAGAAGGTTACGCTGGGCTGTGTGAGGGGAGGGTGGGGGTTTCTGAGCCAGGCCACGTAGCTTTCTTTTCATAACATTTCTCACAGTTAAAATTAAGAACAGAACACACAACAGCACGTGAATATTTATTTCTCCCATTTAATTATCTCTATATGTTATTTACAATAGTCTGACTGGAGAAAAGAGTACAAAATGTCTTCTGGAATCGGAAAGGAAACAAGCTGGAAGGGGGGGGGGGATAGAGGCAAAAGCCACGTAGGGCTACGTGGAGGAGAGGGAGGGTTCACAGGAGGCCAAAATGGAGCTACGTGGTTTATGGATGGTCCGTAAAGAACATCATGTGATTAAGGAGAGCAAAAGGAGGTCATGTCAGAACTTTGTGAGCTCAATTAACCATTCGACTTCGTCGTCCGAGGTATGAGAGTCTATTCACAGTATATCCGAGAAGTACTCCTGACCACCAGTATCTAGATTATTGGATCAGGGGCATGTAGTCACTGACGGGTGAAGCATAGTGCAGCTGATAGCAGAATACTTCACTGCCATTACTTCATCAGCTGGATTGGACTGTCAGGTACAGCAACGAAGAATTTCTGACGAAAGGCAAATCTTTAGCTTTGACTTGTCAGATTTACAGGTATACAATAGTCATTTTCATCTTGGGAGCTGGAGTCAGCACTAAACAGTGCCAAAGACGATGCTCCAGGGCCTTACCTGATCCAGTTTCAGATGGTTAGGCATCTTAGCAAAGATGCTAAAGAATACCCCCTGTGGGAAGGACAAGTTGTTGCCTGGTAGCAATCGTAGCATCGCCTTAATAAGCTGAGTCGGGAATACGCTAGAGCGGATGGTCAACCACCGCCTCATCTGGTGTCTCGAGTCCCCTAAACTGTTGAACCATTTTCAGTGTGTATTCAGGAAGTTCCATTCCACCGTGGATAACCTGATCCAACTTGAAGTAGCAATAAAGGATGCATTCGTCTTCAGAAATGCAGGATGCATTCATCTGCAGCCAACACCTTGTGGATCTATTTTTTGAAGGTGCACAATATGGTCCATAAGACCAAAAATTATGTAGAAAATAAATGATGGTAATCCTGATGATGTGTATGCAGCAGATATTGTTGTTGAAACTGTTAAAATGGAATGCTTGGGGATTTTGAGGGAGTTTGGTACTGTAGCTCAGTAGATTTGACTGTAAAATAACATTGAGTGATTTGCTTCTTCCCCACAGGTATACTTCAAAACAAGGAGAAAAATACTGTCCACATTAATTTTGCAAAAGCTCAGTGCCTCTCCCCCTTTCTATCCTCTTAATTATGGTCACTTTTCTTTTTGCAAAGTTACAGTTTTTATCCGATTTTGAAGGAAGTTTTTACATGTAAACTTAAAAAAAAAAAAAACCAGAAAAATACTGTCTACATTCGGTTTGCCAAAGCCCGTCTGCCCATTTACCCCCTCCTCTCTTAATTTTTAATGATCTTTATAGAAACCCACAGTCTTTATCTGATTTTTATGGAACTTTGCACACGTATGCATTAAAACAAGGAGAATAGTATTATCTACATTTGGTTTACAGAACTGAACTACTCTTCCCCTTTACCCCAAACTTCCTTATTTTTCACCAATATTCTTTATGCATACCCACAGTTTTTATCTGATATCAATGAAACTTTGCACATGAATATTTTAAAACAAACACAAAATATACCGTCTACATTTGGTTTACAAAAATGCAATCCCTCTTACCCTTTGTGATCCTTTTATTTTTTCCTTTGTTCTTTATACAAGTTCTTATCCAACGTTGAAGGAACTTTGCATACGTATACTTTAAAACAAACAGATAAATTCTGTCTGTTAGTTTGCCAATGCCAAACCTCCTCTCCCACTTTACCATCTACCCTCTTAGTTTCTAATGTTCTTTACACAAGTACACAGTTTTTATTCATTTTGAACTTAACTTTGAACATGTATACATTAAAACAAAGAGAAAAATACTGTCTATATATGTTTTACATAAACCCATCCTCTTTCCCCCATCACCCTCCTTTCGCAAAATTTACACTTTAAACCATTCAATTTTTTGTAAATGTCTCACAAATGATGATGAAATTGGCCAAATTAGATAGCGATGTCCATAGAGTAACATAACATAACATTTCCTGTCAAACAGCATTGGAACGATTCTGATCGGACAGGTTCTGAGCAAGAAGTTTGAACTTGAATTGTAAAAATTGTTTTAAGGTTTTTGTGAGGACACACAAATCTACCGTTTTCATTCGAAATTGAAGGAATTTGGCACACATATGCTTTAAAATAAGTGAAAATGATGTTTACATTTAGTTTACAAAACTGCAGCTGATCTCCCCTTACACCTCCCTAGACAAATTTACAAGTTTCTCATGAATAGGGAAATCTGCCAAGGTCATGGAGAATGTTTATTACAATCCGATCAAAGGGGAGTAAAAACTCAATTTTCATTTCCAGCCTTCGAGCAATGCTTGGTACTCTGCCTTTGCAGAAGATGGAAAGAACAAAAATATTGTATATCCCAAATAATTAGAATAAACATTTTACAATTTAATGTATGCTCAAAAAACCATAGACTGTCATTTATTTTGTACGTCTAAATGTCTGCTTATATATGTGTGCCCACTTAGAAAGAAAAGTAGGCATCGCTACTCATGCCGAGCAAAGCTAGTATTTTATATTTTAGAACTTGATGAAATATTTGTAATTGCTATCTTTTCATAGTTCAGTTTGGTATATTACTTTTTTACTGTTGACCACTTTGGCATTGATGTTTATAAGTTCAATCTTTCAGATGCAGTTTATGTTGTTATTTAGCCGTCAAGGCAAACTGAGATTGCAAAAATGGTATGTTGCTCATCCCGACAAGTTAAAGAAAAAGATTACTCGTGAACTGATTACAACAATATTAGCAAGAAAACCAAAGATGAGCAGCTTTTTGGAATGGAAGGATGTAAAAGTTGTGTATAAAAGGTAAGCAATAGTTTTGTTAGCACCTGCTGATGGCAGTAGTTGTTCTATATGACTTTTTCTATACCTGTCTTCCACATATTTCATACTAAACATGGCTGATCTTATTATTTTAAGTAAAAAATTTGGAGACAGATCAGGACTCTATCAACTAAATATAAAGTAATATGTTTCATTTCTTTCCGTCATGTGTGTTATTATGAGAAGAGATGTGGTAATGACACGTCTGGCTGCCCGCAGTTTGTGTAGCTCTTTTACCACATAACTTGAAAATGGCATTCTAACATCCTGATAATGATACCTTAAAAACGTCTTTAAACTAACAAAATAATTCCCATTGTAAAGCTAAATTAACGAGAAAACTGTTCAGAAAGCTCCACAGCACTCTTTAGCTGCTGTTACAAACCTTGAGAAAAGTTCATTCTAAATTTAACATGCCCATTGATAAATCATATACCAGATGAGTATACAGACTTCAAATCCAACAGAAGCTGTGCAGAGTATAAGGGTGCGTTTATGTTGGAGCTGCGATAAACGATGAGAGCGACGATAAACGCAGCGACAAGAGCGGCGCTCAATTTCTTTCTTCGTGCAGTGTTTATATTGGAGCTTCGATAATAGCGTAGAATCGTGTTTTATATTGCGCGCAATTGTCAACCGGCCAGACATGTAGAAGAAATCTAGCTTATTTCTTTCGTATAGGAGTTGTACTGCAACAGTTTTAGAAGTTGTAAGAGAAACAATTATGAAAAATACTTAAACTACTTAATATGACGATTCCAGAGGAACAGGATTTCGTAAAAAAATAGCCGAAGATTGTTACAATATTTCTAATTTTCCGAATTGCGTGGGCGCTGTCGACGGAAAATACTTCAGAGTTACTTGTTCTGCACACTCTGGCTTCATGTTCCACAATTACAAGATTTTTTCCTATTGTCAATGCTAATTATAAATTTATAAACCTTGAAGCTGGAGGTAATGTTAAACAGAGTGACGGTGGAACAGTTAGATCTGCACTTCTGTATGTATCTTTAACAGATGGAAGACAGAATATTCCAAATCGTTCTGCCAAATTCTGAAATCACTGAACCTCGTGTTTTTTGTTGGTGACGAGGCTTATCTATTTTTAAATAATTTATTAGATCCTTATGGACAATATTTAGATGCAGGTAGATGATATCTCAATGCTAGGTTATCGTGAACATGAGGAACCGTCAAATGTGCCTTATTTATTCTAAATGGAGAATTTTAGCCACAACAATAGATACTTCTGTAGTCTTAACTGACAATATTAAGAAGACCATTTGTTTGCTCCTTAATATTATTGACTGTAAAGGTACTGAATTTCGAAGAAAGTAACACTTAAATTCCTAAGAATTTGACACCAATATTGGAAGGCCAAACCAATCTGCAAAAAATACCGCATCTTATATAAAATCTACTTTAGTTACAATTCGAAATAAATAAATACGAATTTCTACATATTATGCATTTAATTTGATATTTATAATTTAAATTACTTTTAATAGAAAAATATGTTTTCAGTAAATTATGTACAATTTCTTTTTGGCTGTATTAATACTTTATTTTTTTACTTTAATCTTCAGTTTGTAGTGTTCACACATTAAAATGAGTTTAAATTACGGAAATCGCACTAATTAAAAACGTTTAGAATTGTTTGTTTTATTATATTTAGTGGCAATTTCATCCTACAATTTGTCTAGAACAAATCTGTTATGGTGATTTTTGGATTTACTGTACCACAAAAGGGACCTACTTTACCGATCAAACGGTCGATAACAGCGAAGAAAATGCTCGCAGCGATTATCGTCGCTCTCATCGCTGCTCTGCTACTATGCGTTGCTCTGCGCGCTGCTCCAGTTAACAATGTTTCACTTTTCTTCGCTTCGCTAGTATCGTCGCTCTCATCGTTTATCGCAGCTTCAACATAAACGCACCCTAACTATACACATTGAGATGGGATTTCAAAAACAAGAAAATACTCCAGTATTATTTTTCTAAGTAACTGCTGTCTGTGTACTGTTTGCAAGGAGTGACTTGTGTAAACCAGCAGTTCCCAACCTTTATTGGTACGCGACCCACCTAATATGAGAGTCTTAATATCAGAATGGGAACTGTTGTATGACCTCGATACGCTGTTGACTGCCCTATCCTATGAAAAGGCAAATTTTCGTACAAAGGATATACTATCAACAAAAACAAGAATTGATAATGCATAAAACAACAAACATATTATAGTCCGGTGTTGTATTTTTAGTCTTCTTTTTATCGGATCGTCTATTTGTGTAGCTATCAGACTTGTTCCTTTATAGCTTAAATCACTATCTCCAGGGATACATGTCCTGTTTTAACTCGTTCAGAACTTTAATCTTCAAACTTATTAACTTAATTTCTTCTATTCGAATCACAGCACACTTTCATATGACTTCATGCAATTATTTGCTAGCATCAACGCTTTATCGTCAACTCAAACGCACACACACCTATTACCTCGCTTGCTCTGTCCGTTACTCAGGTAGTTTTCATGATTACTAATTTATCCCTGAGTAACCTTAAGCCTTTTGTAATTTCTCCATAAAATTCGTTATGCTACACCAGGAGGTGGCTGCACAGACCATCACCTCATCAAGTTGACTGCTGAATTTCCATGATTAGAAGTACCTCGATCAGTATATTAAAATGCAATTGGTCTGCCAAGTCGCTTTTAGGTGTGAACCACCTGCACACCTGATTTTAGTGGTTGAATGGTTGGTTTATCATTGTGTTTTACTGCACCAAAATGTATGAAAATATAGAAGACTGGGAGCAGGAAAACACAATGGTAAACTTACCATTCAACCACTAAAATGGAATTTGCAGGTGTTTTCCACCAAGATATGATTTGGTACACCGGTGGCATTTTAATTTGCAAATCGTGTTTTAACTAGTCCTGGAATTTCAGCCGTCAACTCAATGAGGTGATGCTTTGTGCAGCCACCTCCCATACAAAGATAATGAAAAATACTTTTGATTATTATAAAAGCACAACTTTACAATCAGTGAAATTTCTGGCACTGATGTTTACTGATGAGGGCATTGATATCGGGGTTTTAACACTGGTTAATTTTTACCTTAAGTCACTTTCTACACATAGTTTTCTTCTGTATTTGTTTTTAAAAAAACAATAATGTAGAATAAGCTCATTCACACAAGTATGTCGTGTTGAACTGCATCGAGAACTTCACAGCTGATTTAGAGATTTCTGGATACTCTGCTCGTACATTCATCCAGAATGAAATGAAAGCTTTTTCTCAAAATTGTCTTTAAAGAAGAATCGCAAGGTAACTCTATTAGCGAGTTTTCTTCAGCTGTTGAGAGTTTTGGGTCTTTCAAATGTTCCTCTTCAAAAGGATTTCTTATCCAAAAGTAACCATCATCAATTTTTGGAAATTAGCTCCTAGAGCAATTTTTAGTAAACGAATAGAACACATTCCACTTTTTAACTCGTAACAAAATTTAAAATCCTTATGGGCACTTGAAATAAAAAAGATATTATTTGGAAATAAATGAGGCCTACAACTTACATATAATTAACCCCAAAAATTTAAAAATTACTTGAGGACAGACGCCAAGCCATCAAGGTTCTCTTTGATGACATTTGCAGTTTCCTTATCGACTTTTATTTCGTTCGATTCAAGGAAGTCATGCAAAACAGGAAATGCATCAAAACTATCTTCTACTTTACAGGTGCATTGTTTGAGTTTTTTAATTATTGCATCGACTTTGTCCTGGACGTAAAACCTGCGGATATCCTTTCCTTGCATTGTTAGGTTCATTACATTAAGTGCATTGAAAATATCAGCCAAATAAGCAAGACGTTTTAGCCAGTTCTCATCACAAACACATTCAATAAAGTATCTTATGAATTTATGGCCACTTCCGTGCTCCAATAAAAACATTCTTAATTCGTCACAAAGTTCAAATAATCTCGACACTATCTCTCGACAGCAGTTGAACTTAACAGTGAAGGAAAAGTTGTTTGTGTTCACTGCCTATTTCGTCACACAACACTCCAACCATTTTTTAATTTTTACGGTTTGTTTTGATAAAGTTATCAATTTTCACAGCAGCGTCTAGAGTTTTCTTTAGGCACTCATCCATACCTTTTAGTGTCAGAGCCTCTTGATGAAGGCAGCAATGACTCCATTGCACCAATGGGGCCACTGACTTAACTTTGGTAACTAAACCTGAATAAAAGCCTGATGTAGCACTGGCACCATCAGTTGTCAACCCTACACATTTTAAACAAACATTTTCATTTTATTTTTTAAAAAAGTGTCAACACATTTAAAAATTTCCTCTCCCATAGTTCTTGTACGCAAGGACCTGCCAAACAACATTTCTTCTTCCACAGTATCGTTGAACTCAAAACGACCAACAGCTAATAAATTTGCCTTACCAGTAACATCTGTGCTTAAATTTGATTGATAATTGAATACAGCCGGTCGCTGTATTTAATTATCAACCAAATTTGATATCACAGTTGCTGATTCCACAAGTCCACCATGGACAAAATATTAATCTGTGCTTAAATAATCACTTTGCTTCAGAGTTGAAATCATTGTTTCCTCTACCCAATTAGACATTTAATCGATTCTCATTTCTACAATATTGTTTGATAAAGGGATTTCACTTATTCCTTTTGACATTTTTCCATCAAACAAAGTATTAGATCTAATTTTTCTGCAAGTAAAATAAGTTCCTCACCTACCTGCTTTGCTATTGACAAGGGTAATTGGTAAGACGCTATGATAGTTTGTTTGGTTTGTTGGCCTGACACTGACTTTTCCATTGTAGATTTGGTCGAAAAAATAGTGTCGTTTTTTATTTTGAAAGAATTCAAGAGGCTTACCGTTAGATGCTTGGTTGACAAATGCCTTTCAAGTTCTGATGGCTTCATGCTTTCGTTGGACAAATTTTCACAACAAATCACGCACTGAGGTATTGGCTCCTCTTCAGTACCCGAAAACACAAACCTGTATTACAAATAATCCGAGTTATACTTTCGCAGGTATGTCTTTGCTTTTTCGTGCTGCCTGCATTGTAATTTCAAATACTTGGTTGTGGTTCAGTAACATTGTCAAACTTATTATTACTAGCCATGGAGGTTGAAGTTTTCTCACCATTTGGATACTCTTTTACGACACTATCCATTCCTCAACCAACTTTCCATAATCACATTAAGTTTACTCTCAATCAAAAAAAAAAAAAAAAATGCAAACAATAACTCATTCTCACAAGAAGAGAGAGACTGTTTCTATCAATGACTTTGGTTTCGATTCAAGAATAAACAAGAAAATGACAATGAGATAATTAAAATCTCAGGTGGTATGCGCGCATCTCTGCTCTGGAGTGTTGCCATAACGATTGCGTGATTGCTGCTGCTGCTATATTTCACAATGAGGTTATTGCATAATAACAGCTGACTATTAAAGAAACCTTTTTTTTTTCTCACAAAGTTTTAATTTTAGTTAATAGCTTTCATGATTATTGCACTTGTAAAATATTGTGTTATATTTTTTAAACAGTTGAAATAAAAGATATATTTTTGTAACAAAAACCTAGATTGTTCCACGACCCACGAAAACACTTGCTGCGACCCACCAATGGATCGCGACCCATAGATTGGGAACCACTGGTGTAAACTAATAAAGTAGTCCCATGAAAGAGTATGTTGAGACTAGTCAGAAAGCATACAAAGTTATATTGTCAGAAATGTGTTTCTTGACTTTTTCAATGGTGTATATAAATAACTTTAGCCAATAGTGGGATCTGAACGTTGCCAGAGCTCAGGAGAGAACTGATGAAGCATGTGATATTAGCATTAGAAGTGTACAGCGAATAGTAACACGCAGTAACGTCGCATATTCTATGTCATTTCTATTTCTCTCTCTCTCTCTGCGCGACCTGCTATCATTCGTGTAGTGCACTATAGTGATGGAATATCATATTCACTTCTTATTGGCTCCTGCCTGTCATACTTAATTTAAGAGGTTTTCTATATTCTATTTGATCATGGCTTATCCTATAATGTTTCATCCTGATGGTTACATTTGTATAGTATTTCCAGCAGCCAACTGACATTCATTGCATTGATGTTTTTTCGTAAACTTTGTCATTTATAACTTACTAGCACGTACCTGCGACTTCGTACGTGTGGATTAAGAATTTTTATTCCAGAATTAAATATAGAAAGTTGTTGGTAACGAAGGATTGGTCCCAAGGGTCATTCCATGTCAAATCAACACACTTTAAATAAAAATTTTACCTCACCTTCTTAGATTTTGCTGAAAGTTGGTATACTTTTAGTGGGTGCTGAGACTAAGAAAAATACTAAGTTTCAATTTTTTACCTCAAATGGTTTTGAAAATACGGCACTGTAAAGTTTTCAAAAAACTGTCAAAATTGCGATATGGCAACACATTAAAATGGTCATAACTCCTCTCCTATTTAAATTAGAAACATGGGAAAGGTGTCATTTTTTAGCATTTTTAATGCCCTTTCCAATGATATATAACACATTATAGGTTATGATAACATTATTCTTTTCAAAATTGAAATGAAATTTTTAAATTTAAATATTTAAAAAAACACATTTTTACAAATTTTCAAAAAAAGTATAAGATAAGTCATATCTTCACTAACATGTATACCAAGTTTGGTTGTGGGATTGCAATGGGTTCATAGTCAAAATAATTTAAAACCGAAGGGTGGTTTTTGACTAAATTGGTATTTTCATATACAAAAGCTTTTTATACTTAATTGTATGAAATGAAATCCAAGTGACCATATATATATGTATCAAACACATTGTTGTATTTTGATAAAACAACAAATATATAACAAAGATAAAAGTAGCAATAATGTTTTCTGAAAATGAATGGTCCAAATTGAAATGTCAATAATCTGTATCTGGAATGTCAATTCTGAACAGAAATGACTTTTTCTGGTGCATATTTTCGTAAGTAATTTCAGCAATGGAGTTCTCCTTTTTCATTGTTATTGCACTTCATGCAACAATTGGAGTGTTCCAGCTTTGTTCAGTCTACAATTTAAGTCAGTGGAGTGCACATGTAGGCCTACATCAGATAAGTTCTTCTGTTTAGAGTTTTAGTACAAACTTCGTAGTTTTTCATAAAAAGTTTATTAATTAAGTGTGAATAGTTGGTGTATTTATCAATTTTTAATTAATGTACATTACTTAAGTGTGGAAAAAGGAAACAAAGAAACTGCCACGAGGCACTGAAAATAAGATAGGATAGGGAAAATAAACAGTTACCCGTCACTTACCACAGATGAAGGCAGGAGGGCGAGACACGTAAAAACACAACAACAAAAGAATTACACAATATTTCGACATTAGTCTTACTCATGTAGGAGGCGAGACATATGGCAGGGGGAAAGATGTGGTCACATCCGAGCCCGCCACATGAATTTCATGTGGCGGGCTCGGATGAAGGCAGGAGGGCGAGACACGTAAAAACACAAAAACAAAAGAATTACACAATATTTCGACATTAGTCTTACTCATGTAGGAGGCGAGACATATGGCAGGGGGAAAGATGTGGTCACATCCGAGCCCGCCACATGAATTTCATGTGGCGGGCTCGGATGAAGGCAGGAGGGCGAGACACGTAAAAACACAAAAACAAAAGAATTACACAATATTTCGACATTAGTCTTACTCATGTAGGAGGCGAGACATGTGGCAGGGGGAAAGATGTGGTCACATCCGAGCCCGCCACATGAATTTCAGCTCCTTGAAATTTACATGGACTTACTCCCATACACAGGACACTTTCCTGGATGTCGACCTTTCCCTCACAAATGGCTATATACACACAACTGTCCATATCAAACCCCCCAACCTACAACAGTACCTTCATTATGACAGCTGCCACCCTCATCACATCAAACGTTCCCTCCCCTACAGCCTAGGCATTTGAGGCAGACACATTTGTTCCAATCAACAAGCCCTTCAACAATATGCCAGCAATATCTCTGAAGCCCTGATTTCCCGCAATTACCCGCCAATTTTAGTTCACAAACAGGTTTCTCGTGCCACATCACAACCTATCAACAATCCACAATTCTCTAAAACCCACCATAGCCCTGTTTTGATCACCCGTTACTTCCGAGGCTTGGAATCCGTTAACCGAGTCTTGAGACAAGGTTACGACTTCCTTCGAGCCTGCCCTGAGATGAGAAACCTCCTTCCTAAAATCCTCCCTCACCCACCCAGAGCCTGCTTCAGCAGACCTCCAAACCTCAACCAACTCTTGGTCCATAAGCACGGGGTCCCCCAGCCTGCAAGACAGCCTCAAGGTTCATTTTCTTGCAACAGATCCCGTTGCAAATTATGCAGTATGTACACGCCTTCCACCACCTTTACCAACCCCGTAACTGGGGAAAGCTTTCCCATCACAGGATTTGCCACTTGTACATCCTCCCACCTCATATACCAACTCACTTGTAACCATTGCCCAGCCTCCTACATCGGACTCACAACCAATCCACTAGCCATCAGAATGAATGGACACTGACAATCAGTTCATACCAAGAACCCTGACCACCCTGTATCTCATCATGCCACTATACATGGCACCAACGATTTTAATACCTGTTTCTCGGTCCGCGCCATCAGAGTCCTCCCAGATAAAAGCAGTATTTCAGAACTTAGAAGGTGGGAACTGGCCTATCAGTACCAACTGGGGACCAGACAATCTCCAGGTCTAAATTTAAGATAGCACCAATTTTCCTCCCACCCATCCCCCTCACTTCCACCTTCCCTCACAGAACCACCGCTCACCAGAGCCTATCTTTATAGATTGTGTTTTCGAATTTTAGTATTAGTTTCAACTAAAAAAAAAAATTCCCCCCCCCCCCCCCCCCCCCGTGTCCATTATTTGATTAACTGAGGTATACTACCCTTCCGCGTCAGGACCTTGTACAGTTTTGCTTTATACTTGCCATTCATCTCCGTTTTCCAGCCTGTACTCCTCTACCCCCTCCCTCACTTCCTTCCATGCTGTATTTCCCCCACCATTAGCCACCGAAATTGTGGCTCATGCAGTTGGCTGCCGGCAGCGCTTGCGTGCAGTCATCTCACTTCTACTGAGGAAGAGCCATGCTCGAAAATTTTATTCTTTGTGTGTTCTTGTTTTTTTCGTGTACCAACGCCGCTGGAATCCCCTTCTTTGGTAAGCGGTGGTTTTTTATCCTATCCAATGTTCAATACATATATATATATATATATATATATATATTGAACATTGGATATATATATATATATATAATTTTGCCTGGTTGTCAATGCCCACTTGCATTGACAACCTTGGTCTGCAGAATTCAAAATGATACATGATGATAATGAAGAAAGGTTCATGTAATGTGAATTTGTTATAATTGTTTTTCAGGTATGCTAGTCTCTACTTTTGCTGTGCAATAGAACAGAAGGACAATGAGCTGTTGACATTGGAGATTATTCATCGTTATGTTGAATTGCTGGATAAGTATTTTGGGAGTGTAAGTTTTAACATAAAACCTTTTTTTTTGCAGCATAAATGAATAATTTATCACTATTTGATTTTAACAGTTTTTCTTTATGATTTAATTGAATAGTTAGAATTGAGATTTGAAAATTTTTCTGTCAAATAGGTGTATGTTTGTAATAAAAATATCATTAATAAAGGAAATCACTTACTATGAATAAGTAATAAGGATATCCTGTGTTTTACAATTACTGTTTTTTCATTGTCAAAAATTTTGTGGGCATATTTGTGGAAAAGCCAAACACCAATTCTCTTTAACTTTGCCAACAATCTAAATTACATCCTAATATTTGGGAAACAGATGTTTTGTATAGCCTCTAATGATCTTAATTGGAGAGTATTTAACACTCTGGCTTTACATTTAGAAGGATTTTTGTTCTCTGGGCTGGCTATCCATATTTTAGTTTTCAATGGTTCCTGAAATCACTTCAGGTGAACACTGCTGCCATTCCTTCAAAAGGCTATTGCTTAGTTTCTTCCTGTTCTTCGTCACATATCCTCTCCTGCATCTACTGACATCAGTGTTGACAAGGCATAAAGCCCGTCCCTCAAAATAGTAAAGTATGTGAGACAAAATTATAATTTTATTTCTGTTAATGAGCTGAAGTGTAAGATCATAATTCTCACCTATTGCATTGCCACTTCATATTTATTTGTATAAGCTAAATTCAGTAGTGTGACATCTCAGAAAGTCATTTCTATCCTTTATATTTAACAGCCTTCTTCATAGAACTAAAACCATTATTTGTCATGACATACAGAGAAAATCTCACATCATGGTAGTATGGCAGTAGTTTGTATTATTGTTCATCATTTGTCATATGAATGTGCTCCAGTTGAATTGTTGTTGATCTTTATTATCTCTGTGTAGTTTTGTTAGTGCCATTTCTCCCCGTGGTAAGTGTAAAGCCTTTTAACACCAACATTGAATTTTGCTGATATAAAGTTTGATTTCAGAACTTTAATTACAGCTTAATTGCGTTTACAGATTACTGTTCTTTTCATTTGATTTCTGTCAGGAATCAATAATTAATCTGCTGTCAGTGATCATTAATAATTGACAGGTTTGGAAGTTAAGTTGCCTAATGGTTGGGAGTTCGCAACTTTAATAACATTGTTTTTATTAGTTGCCAATACCACCTTACCTCTCATTTGCAAGGGCAACCCTAGATCAGAATGAGTATTTCTATTTTAAATAAGTCAGTAGAGGAGTTTCCACTTCTGTTTCAGTATTTCCGGAAATTTTAGAGTACCTTAGGTTTTTTTGAAATGTTATTTCTGTGTTGCTTTGGAACCAGTCAGCTATATTTTACACCCATTAACAGCTGTTCAGAGCCAGAATAGTTTATATTAAATTCAATGAGTGTAGGATGTAGTTTCTACTGTTAAATCAGAAATGTGCGAGGAGGCTTTCCTGGCACATCACTGAAATGTGATCTTTTTGGGTTCGCAGCCGACACATTGTTAATCTTGCATCCATGCACCAGGATTGTTAAACAGTTTATTCAATGATTGTCCTGAGTTAGACCATGAAACTAGAAATTTTATTTAATTCAGTGCAGAATGTGCATCATTGTTGTCATTACTTGGCTAAGGAAGTGTTCGATGCTTTATAGGAAGACTTTTAAAGAATTATTGTCATTGTAGCTAGCCTACCATTACAAACTGGGTACTTACTAAACCTGCTCTAGCTCTTAATTTTAGATAGAGCCTCATATTTACAATTCAGAAAAAGCTTCCCAACAAGCAAGAGCTCAGGATATATTCATGATTAAATTTCAAGATATTTAACACACAGTAGAGCTACTGGAGTTGCCAACAAAAATTCTTCTTGGCTTCCGTAGTATACTCAGAACATTTGCTTCAATTGAATCAGATGGCACGTTGAAGCTGTTGAGTTTTTCAACATTTGCAGTACGTCTCTCATTCCTTTTGCCTATCCTATTGAATGCAGTACATATTCTACATGCTAGATGGCATCTATCAACAAGTTTTGCACTTAAGAAGATAAAGAGCAGTTTCGCTTTTGTTGCTTCTTGTCATTCTCTCAATGGAACCTTAATACCATATGCTAGTATGACAGCTTTCAGGAAATTTGCTTTTATAGTTTCAGAACTCTCAAAGGCCTACTTGTATTTTATGAATATACATACTTTCTTTGTACATCTGGTGTCAAGTTGCTCCAAATGAAGGCTATCCAAAAAGTGGCCTCTACTTCAAAAATATTCTTTACTGAAAATGTGGGCATCCCAAATGATGGCAGTATCAGTGTTATTCAGATTTTTTTTTTGACACAGTCATACTTTGCATAGCTAACACGTTTGGTGTGAATCTGGGAGAATTTAATGGCAGGTAGGATGTTTCTGGATAGGGAGCTTGTGGTATGTCGTTTTATGTGCTTGGGCAGATTGTTGCAGTAAAGGGTAAAGGATTCTTGGTTGGAGCTAATGTGTTTGCCTCGGATGGCTAGGCTGTAGTGGTTGAAAATTTTGTATAATACGGATGGCGGCTATCAGAATGAAGATATTGTTGTAGGTTAATGGGTTTGACGTGTACGGAGGTGTGTAAGTGACCATTCTGTGAGAGGTCCACACCTAGAAAAGTGATGTCAGTCTGAGAGTAGGGCCAGGTTAAGTTTAGGGAGTGAATGTTATTCAGTGAGTTCAGGAAGTCAAGGAGATTTTCACCGTAGGTCATGAAAGATGTCATCTATATACCTGAACCACATGGTGGGTTGTAGGGTAACTTCTTGAAGAAAACATTACTCTTGTATGCCCAGGAAAAGGTGGTAAGAATGAATTGAGCCAATGAAGTGAGGAACTGAAAGGTAGGGAAGGTGTGTGGGGTGTGACTGTGAAGGTAATGTTCTAAAGCATGACACCCTTGCCATAGGGGATGTTGCTATAGAGTGATGTTATTTCTATGGTGACCAGGAGGCAACCCACTGGTAGGAATGTTGGAACTATTGACAAACTCTCTAAAAAGTGGGAGATGTCTCTGATATAAGATGGAAGGGCATTGTAGGTGCTGGTCAACAAATGTGGAAATGCGTTTTGTGGGAGACCCTCAGGCAGCAACTATGGGGTATCCAGGATTGCCCACCTTATTTATATTGGGCAGAAAATACAGTGTGGTGGTCAAAAGGGAAATGGAATGGTGTGAAAGACCCCGTAAGGGACCTTGGAGATTGAGCAAGGAGCGTATTTCTATGCAGATTGAATTAGTGGGGTCAGTGATGTGAGATAGGCAAGTGGAGGTGTCAGAGAGCTGCCAGAGTGCTTCAGCCACGTAATCAATAACTGCTTCAAAGTCAGAGCCATTAGAATGCTTCCAGATACTACTTTCCAATCTGAACTCTGCAGGTGGGAATTGGTCTATCAACACATTCTGCAGGTTAGATGCCCCTCAGTCCTCAATTTCAGATAATACCTTCATCCTCACCCGGCTATACCCATCACTGGCCAGTACAATAGATTCATATATATATATATAGAGATCTTATTTCAAAATTTATTTTAGAATATTTTTATTATTATTATTTCTCCTTTTAAATTTCCCATTTTTCTTTCTTGAGATTAATATTTGGATAATATCATCGTTGCTTTCCACACCACCTCCAACATTGTTTTATTCTGTATGTGGCTGTGTTGACCACAAATCTTGCGCAAGGTCAGGCACATATTTCTGTCTATTTGATAAAGGGTTAATCCCGAAGTATTGTTTTTGTATATTATTTCATGTTGCTGTTGCCCTCTTCCCTTCAACTTTGGTGAGTGGTGGGTATAATTTATCTTTTCTTTCCACATAAATATCATCTTGCAGCAATTCTTTCACTCCATTGATACTAAAATTATATAATTCTTTAATTATGACAATAAGTGCACTTTTCAGCTCAAAACTACATTTTCAATTTTTGAATACACATACTTGGAGAGACTGTATTAGTTTCTTCCAATCAAACGTCAACCTCTTCTTTACATGGTGCACCCTGTTTGCATGGACGATGATGCTCTGACAACTGAAAGATTCGTGTTATAGGGAGTTGCCCACTGCTTGCCAACATGGCCTCCGAAAGGAGGGCAGAAAGTGGGGAGAGGTCTAGGGCACCCTCTTGCTTGGGGTTGAAAATGGCCCTTAAAGGTGAATGAATCAGAAATGATCAACGGCATGGAGATGCAGAATACAATGGAAAGCTTCTGCATTAAAGATCCTATGTGTATCCTGAGGACATGTGATCCTCACAAATTACATATAGTATGATAGCCTCTTCCTGGGTAAAATATTCCGGAGATAAAATAGTTCCCCAATTGGATCTCTGGGTGGGGACTGCTCAGGGAGGAGTCACATTCTGTGAGTTGGAGCCTGGAATGTTGGAAGTCTGAATGGAGCAGGTAGATGAGAAAAGTTGAAAAGGGAGATGTAACGACTTAGGTTAGATGTTGTTGGGTTTAGTGAGATTAAATGGAAGGATGCACAGGATTTTTTGGTCTGGTTAACACAGGATAATTAACATACAAGTTTTCAGTGGAGTCACTGTTATAGGTTTTGTAATCAATAAGATAGTAGGGAAACAGGTGAGTTATTGTGAACAGTTTAGTGACAGGATTATTTTGATGAGGTTAGAAACTAAGTTCACCCCAACCACATTAGTACGAGTTTACAAGCCAACATCACAGGAAGATGATGGAGAAATAGAGAAAATATACACTCAAATTGAAGAATTAATCCAATATGTGAAGGGTGAGGAAAATCCAATAATCCTGGGTGTTTGGAATGCGGTAGTGGGAGAAGGAAAAGAGGGGAATACTGTAGGAAGTTTGGGTTTAGGAGAAAGAAATGAGTGAGGAAGTAGATTGTTAGAATTTTGTGAAAGACATAAACTAGTCGTGGTGAACACACTATTTAAGAATCATTCTTGAAGGATATACACCTGGAAATGTCGCGGGGATACAGGCAGGTACCAGCTAGATTATATCATAGTCAAACAGAGATTCAGGAATCAAGTTCTAGACTGTAAAGCATACCCAGGAGCAGACATAGACTCTGACCATAATTTGATAGTTATGAAGTGAAGGCTTAAATTCAAAGAACTAAAGAAGCAATACAAGCAGAAGAGACCGGAAGTAAATAAATTGAAACAATCTGTCATGAGAGAAAAGTTTCCAGAAATGGTAGATGTGGGTTTAAAAAGTAATTCTAAAAAGAGCTCAACTGAGGATGAATGGAATGCATTAAAGATCGAAATAATGAAAGTAGGTAAAGAAACATTACGTTTTAGAGATCAAGCCACCTGAAAACTCTTGGATCACATGTAAGCTAACCTAGAATTTCGTAAATTGCTTAACGAAATTTGTTTACAGTATAGCGGGCTCAGTTGAACAACACGATACCTCAGCTTTAGAGTTATTTATGTAGTTAATTCAGGAAATAAATCAAACTAAACTGTCAATTCAGGCAACAAATCACATTTAAACAGTAAATGCAAGTAATAAATCTATTGACGCAGCTGTAGAAATACTGAACATAAGATTTGCATATGTAATATTTGGTTTCAGTATAACTTCGCTAAAGTTAAAATTTTCTTCATTTTTTGAGATAATCAGGATTACAAATAGTCAAAAGATAATAAACCTTGTAGCGAGGAAAGCATACTAAAAAGTCTAAATACATTACTTGCTAAAAGCTGGTATGAAAGTCTTAAGAAGTAATTATACGCTTTAAACTCGAGAAGTCGCATTTTGGAAAGTTATAGAAAGTCAGTTTATATGTAGAAAGAAAATTAATTTTCGCTTATACAAAATATTAAAGTTTAGAGAAGTTCAATAAAGTTTAAAGGTTATTTTCCGAGTAATATATAGAAAGTTTGAACATGGGTAAGGTAAAATTAACAACTTAAGATAATATACTTAAATTCAAGGGAAGAAACTGTATTCAAAAAGAGCTTAGTCAAATACAAAGAGTTTCCAGTAAGTTTCATTTAAATTAATGAAGTTATTGGGTTAAGATAAAAGAAAGTAAATTTTCTTTGATAAAATGGCTCCTTTCAAGGGAGTGATGTTTCAGAAATTCATAGTAAATTGTATAAAATAGGTATCAACTTCAAAATCACTCAGTAATCATTTTGGAATACGTTGAATCATCCAAAGTAGGTTTTACAGTCATCAGAAACTTATTAGTGGGGTCTATTTCGGATTGCACAAGACATTTGAGCAAATTGGTAGAAAATAGTAAACATGGCTTGCTTAGTATCAAATAAAAGAGTAGTCAATCGGAAATAAAATAAGTTATTTCAGCTTCGTAGCTGCAAAATTATAGAAGTTATGAACAAGTTTTGGAATCTCAGAAAATAATTTTGTACATCCAAACTATTGAAGCTACAATTTTTTTTTTTATTAAAGTTCAAAATTAACATTTTTTAATCAACCTAGCTACTTTCAAAATTTCAGATCAATAGGAATGTTTTAACCAAGGTCATAAATATGACAAAATCCTCAAGCTTGAGGTACGACATTTGATTAGCTCAGCGGACTGCTTACTTGGGAAACCGGAAAACAGTGCTCCCACGGGTTTTTCTGTATATAGCAGCCATAAACTTCCCTCGCCCCCAGTCTTTCAGATTCAGTTAGAGCGTGACTGCTCATTTGTGGCGCTATTTGGGCCCACAGTGGGGCTGATGTAGATTTCGGTCAAGGCTAGTTTGTTGCTATATTAGAACCTCATGTGACTGTGAATTCAGTTAGGGGTTGTGAGGTTGGTCTGTCTCGAATGTGTTAATCGTTCCTGCAATAAAATTCCTTGGTGATGATTTTCGATGCCATAAGTTTGTGACTTTATAAGATTTTTAAAGAATATATGGTTCAATAGTTTAAATTTTCAACAGTTACTTTTAATGACTACATACCTTTCCTAATTTGGGGTTAGATCAAGTCAGGTGGCGGCCGAGTTTCAGTAAAGCACAAACTGAATATCCTGAGGCGACAACACACGGTTACAGTTAAGGCAGAATGGTTTAGGACAAACCCTGGTGCTGAACTTATTGTCTTACACACAGAAGAAATTTTGGAGTTTATAGATCAGAGGAGAAGGCACAAAAATACTAAGGATGAAGCAGGAAGAGAACAATACGGATAATTTAGAAACCAAATAAACAGGAAATACAAACAAACAAAAGAAAGATGGCTGCAAGAAAAGTGTGAAGAAGTAGTAAAGGAAAAGGTCATAGGTAAAGTATATGTGGCATATAGGATGATCAAACAGAATTTTGGAAAAATGAAGAAAAGAGCTATAAACATTAAAGCTGCCGATGAGAAACCTCTTCTAAGCTCAGAAGATAGAGCTAACAAATAGAAGGAATACATAGAAAAACTGTATTATGGGAGATGACTTGAACAACAGTGTATTGATGTCAACATTGATGACTTGGGTGATCCTGTCTTGAGGACATAATTTGATAGAGCTTTGAATGATTTGAAATCAAATAAGGCAGTTGGAAACTGATGAGATTCCTGCAGAACTTCTGAAATTCCTAAGAGAAGACAAATCCAAAGATTATTCAAACTTATATCATAAAATTATAAAACAATAGAAATTCCAACTGATTTTAATAAACATCATGTTCTCACTTCCGAAGATAGTGCAAGCTGACAGATGTGATAATTATCCCATTATAAGTCTAACATCACATGCTTCAAAATTACTGACTAGAATAATATCCAGAAGAATGGAAAGAATAGTAAAATGGATAGTAAGTAAAGATCAGTTTGGGTTTAGAAAAAAACTGCAGTACAAGAGAAGCGATTCTGGCATTAAGATTAATGCTTAAGCGCGGATCAATAAATCGGATATTTTTATGGCATTTGTTGATTTAGAGAAAGCTTTTGATAAGGGAGCATGCACAAACTACATGGCTTGGTCCAGGGGGGAGGGAGGGAGGTGTTGGCTGGAAGGCTACACTGGGCTACGTGAGGGGAAGAGGGGGTTCTGGGCCAGGCCATGTAGCTTTCCTTTCATAACATTTTTGACAGTTAAAAGGAGGAACAGAACTCACAACACCATGTGAATATTTATTTCCCTCAGTTAATTATCTCCATGTGTAATTTACGATAGTCTGACAAGAGAAACGGTACAAAATGTCTTCTGGAATCAAAAAGGAAAAAAGCTACGTGCTATGTGGTGGGGTAGAGCAAAAAGCCATGTGAGGGGGAGGGGGGGTTCACAGGGGGCCAAAATGGGGCTAGCTTCCTGGTTTATGCACGCTCCCTAATGTTAGGTGGGACAAGATGTTCAAAATTTTAAAGAAGTCTGTTCTAAAATACCGTGATAGCAGAATACTTTGTACATTTTATAAGAATCAAGTAGCAACAATAAAAGTAGAGAATCATGAGAGAGACAAATAAGTTAAAAGGGGTGGGAGGCAAGGTTGTAATGTATCCCCATTAATATTCAACTTGTATATAGAAGAAGCAATAATGAAGTGAAAGAAAGATTTAAATATGGCATATGTGATCAAGGAGAAAAAGTCAATATGCTACGATTTGCTGATGACATTGTCTAGTTAGCAGAGCAGTTTGAGTATATTGAGAAAATACTGATTATCATGAACAAAATACTGAAGGGAGATTTTGGACTAAATATGAACCAAAGGGAGACAAAAGTGATGAAATAGTAATAGTGCCAATAGTAATAGATTAAATATATAAATAAGGTTTTATGCCAAGTTAGTGAATTTTGCTACATAGGACGTAAAATTACAACCGATGGCTGAAGCAGGAATAATGTTAAAAGCAGAATAGCACTAGCAAAAAGAGCTTTCATGAAAAAGAGAGGTCTTTTAGTTTCAGATATTGATCTAGGACTCAAAGAACTTTTTAAAACTGTGTGGAGCACAGCACTTTATGGCAGCGAAGTATGGAAAATTGTGGTGTAGAAGGATGCTGAAAATTAAGTGGTCACATAAGGTACAAAATGAATGAGTTTTGGAAATGATAGGTGAGGATAGAAATTCGTGGAAGAGTCTCACAGAAAGAAGAAACAGGATGGTATGTCATATTTTGTGACGTGCAGGATTGGTTAACTTGTTAATGGAGGGAACAGTTGAAGGTAAGAACTGCAGAGGAAGACAGAGATTAGAATATATGAAGCAGGTAATTGAGGACGTGGGTTATAAGGTGCATGTTAGTTGAAAAGGTTAGTTTAAGAGAGGAAGTGATGTAGGATTTCATCACACCAATCGAGAGACTGATAAAAACTTTGTGGAACTCACTGTTTTATGCACAAAATGTTCCACACTTTGTCACATCAATTTTGGGCAAATTAGAGCTGTTTGATTTGGTAAATCTATCTTCCATTGCAAACATTATTTATTTTAGTGATTGGCGAACAGAACTAACTAATGGATTGACTTAAAACCTTAAATATATGACAAACAACCTGTCAACAGACACTTAACACAAGGATCAAAACTAATGCTTACTGTGACGTGATGTAAAGCAATGATGTTTAATGTCATAAGTCTAAGGGAGCATCCATAAACTATGTGGCTTGGTCTGGGGGGGGAGGGTTGGCTGGAAGGCTACACTTCGCTACATGGGGGAGGGGGGGGTGAGTTCCGAGCCAGGCCACGTAGCTTTCCATTCATATTATTTTTCAGTTAAAATGAGGTTCAGAACACACAACAGTATGCGAATATTTATTTCCTTCATTTAATCATTTACGTATGTAATTTATGATAGTCTGACAAGAGAAACGGTACAAAATGTCTTCTGGAATAAAAAAAAGGACAAAAGCTATGTGCTTCATGAGGGGGTGGGGGTAGAGGCAAAAGCCACATCGGGCTATGTGGGGATGGGGAGGCGGTTTCATAGGAGGCCAAAATGGAGCTACGTGGTTTATGGATGCTCCCTAATGGTCATATTTTTTATTTTTATATACTAAAAATATGTTTTCAACATTTATCCAACAAGTAAAGTTGATTTTTGGCATACTTACAGCTCACTCTATCAATGTCAGCTATAGTTTCATAGTTTTGTTTTTAGTGTCAATTATGCTGTTGGGATGATTAATTCACTGGGACTGAGATTTGATCCTCGGCCCTTTGTACCTCTGTGTCTCTAGTATGCTTGCCATGATTGAAGTCCTCTGTGTGAAACAATCATTTGTCTTATGTATCTTGTGAGAGTCTCTTGTACAGAAGTCAACATTGCATGCTTGAACTTTGAGAAAAGATAGTTGCTTAAGATTGGAATTAGGTAAAATGTGTATAGCGAATTCTGATGTAATTGAAAACAAAGAAAAAGAGTGTGGAATTATTGAGTTTGCAATTAATATGGAACGATGAGTTCACCAAACAATATATCTCCTAATTCTTTCCTGTGGCCATACCATTTTTGTTGTTTTGCATAATTGCAGCCATAGGAAAACTGCTACAGTCTACGACAAATTTTCTTGCAGTCCTTTTCATTTGATGTTGCCAAGTTTTTTTTCTGTCTGCTCATTGAGAGCATTTTGTGATGGGATGCCATGATTTTTCATAACATTGATGTGTGACTGTTGACAATGCTTTGATGTTCATTTCCTGTAAGATGTCGTGTTTTTACATTTTTTGGATCTGGTGTTTTAATGTATCGAAAGACTTTTTAATGAAGTTTTCTGATGGTATATCAGCTCTGTCATTACTATCCATTTTGGAGTTATTTATTCAAAATAAATATTTTCACCAATACAATTGATAAATATTAGCTAATGTCACAAGTTATAAAATATTTGTTTTATTTTCCAGGTTTGTGAGCTGGATATCATATTTAACTTCGAGAAAGCCTACTTCATTTTAGATGAGTTACTTTTGGGTGGTGAAATTCAAGAAACAAGCAAGAAAAATGTGTTAAAGGCGATTGCTGCTCAGGATTTGCTACAAGAGGTTAGTTACGGACCAAATAGTGTTGAACTTTAAAATGTTTTGTTGTGATATACTGATGTGAATTTCCATAATTGTCATTTTGTTTCTTTTGTGTTTGTTTGATTATTAGTGCATTGAGAATGGTAATTCCATTTGGGTAATTCTTTATTTTAACAGTGTAGTTTTAGTACTATTTGGGTGAAATTTTGGTTTTATGCAGGCAAATAATTAGTTATATGTACTCTCTAAGGAGGATTCAACAACAGTGCAGAAGAAAGAAATAAAATCCTAATGCTTGGATGCATGCTAATATTTTAATTGGTTACACAATATTCAGTTTTGAATATATAATCTAAATCTGTGTTCTTTGGTGCGGTATCAGGATGCATGACACAATGTGCATGATTCTTTAACTGGAAATGATTAAGCTGCATGTTCCCAGAAATTAACCTCTAAAAGTTTTATTCAATTAATGTTATCAAAAATACCTGGTGATAACACAACACAGTGTATTCTTTTGGTGGAATTTTTCTCAAGGGGGGAAAATGTTTTACTTCTGTCTGTTCTCCTTGCTCACTTTTATGATAATTGGACATGAACTAATGGGTCTCTAAAATTATTTGTGTATTTTTTTTTTATAATGACAAGCATAGCACCAATAACAAATTTTCCTTGATTCAATTGTGTATGCAATTATATGTCACTGGAAAGGTAAATTTTGACATTGGGATTTGATTTCATATTATGTGATACAAATGTAGACTGATACAGTGCCAGTTGCACCATTATGTATACGATATTGAATTTAAAAAATATGGGCGGGATAGATGCCTTGTCTTGCCACTGGGAAGCTGGTTGTTATAATCAACTGTAATGGTTTTATTATTTTAAAGTGAAGCTTTAATCTCTTAATTTGTTACTGAATTTTCTGATTTTGTTGGCTTTCTCTTCTTACTCACTTTAGACCAGTTCCAAATTTTTCTAGAGTTTGTATTATTAATTTATTTCATGTGTTGTACTGTAAGTTATACTGAGCTTGGCACACACTAATATTTTTATCCATTCACACTCAGTGATGAATACTTCAGTGCATAAGTATTTACAAAAGCTCAGGTACTTGGCTAGTAGAAATCTGTTTGTGATAATGTGAGGAAAACAGAGTCGAATATTTTGACAGTTGCTGGGAATGGGACTTGTTAGAACTGAACATAAAACACAAGTAGAGATGCAGAACCATGTTGCATAGCAATTTATGGATTAAAAAAGTAAGTTTTATAGTAATTAAAGAAATTGTAACACATTTAGATGTATGGGAAAATGAAGTTTTTAATGTGGTGTTTCCATCAGCCACAAAAAAGACCTGACTATTTTTTCCATTTCCTATGTGGATAATGAGTTACCTGCTGTCAACTAATTCCATTCCCCCTTCATTTTTGGTGTTTAGTTGTGTTCAGAATGTTTTCCTCCTGCATATTTGTAAAATGGTAAATTACTTTTCTTCATTCAGTTGATAATGCTACACTACTTTTTATACGGTTTGTTGCATATGTTCAATGTATAGAATGATTTTAACAGCTTCTAAATTTCCAAAATTGTATATCAAATTGTTGGTTGACAGCTAAAATTTTCACTTTCACAAGAAAACAAAATATTTATATTCTCTTTTCCTCACATCTGATATTTATTTGTTAATAACAGAAACCTAAATAAGGGATAATATTTAATGGTGCTAAAGTTCCTTTTGATTATTTAATAAAATGAAAGTGTTGAAATGTTTCCTTAGTTTACTGTGTTTGTGTAGCAAGCCTGTGTTACTTGCCATTGTAATATTGTCATTTTTTTAATCAATTTAATCAGTCTGTGCCATATGACAAATGTTTATTGTGTCTTACAGTAAGCTATGTATTGTTGTTTAAATATTCTGTTGATGGTGCTGATTTGATACTGATTCACAAGTAACTACTGCAGACTGATTTAATATCAGCCTTCTTTTATGAAATTCCTTGTAGAACTCCTTATAGTCTAGTCAGTAATCCGTCCAATATTTTAATCTCATAGATTTTTATAGATACTTATGAGTGATGGTAATTATCATAGCTGTGTAGTTTTCAGTGACTAGTCCAAAATTTCAGTTAATACAGAATTAACACCATCAAAATTTGTATACTTTCCTGAATATCTGTGCTCTGTCACCGTGCTTGTTCATTGGGCATGCTGATTTAGTTGGTGTTGAATGTTTGCCACTGGGCTAAAACAGGAGAGAGGAAAAATTGGTTATTGATACACAGAATTTGTTACATTTGTGTACAAAAATAAATGACATTTCCTGTAGATGAAGAGCAATGGTACTATAAAGCATCTAGCTGTTTCAGAAGTACCCTTTCGATGTAAATTTTGTTTTACTGTTGGTATTAATGGGATATGAAGTTTGGGAACCTGTAATTTTTAAATATATTTTTGTTGATTGTGAATGTGTAATAAATATCCTGTTACAGACATTGTGAGTGTGTTTAATGCAATCCTTTTGTTTATGTAATATTTATTTTAGAAGAATTCTTAATTAATAACTGAAATTTTATTTATTTTCATAAATGTTTTTCCCTTATGTACGAGGCCATTTTTAGGAATAATATCAAAGTTGTTAACAACAAAATTATTTCTTAAGATGGTTTTTTAGTGTAAAATAAATCAAAATGTTAAAGTAAACATACAGCGCCATCTCCTAAATGTGGGAAAAGTTTATAGTGAATGGATATGTTACTACACACATGCATTAATTTGATGTTAAGAATTTAAGTAAGTGGATGTGTCTGTATGTGGTAACTTTTGTGTTAATATTTTATGTTAATATGAGGACTTTATTTTCTTGGCCTGAATTGTCATTGTTCGAGAATAATCTGTTTTGGTAGCTGATGTTTGGAGAAATACAGGTACATGATAGTTATATATATATAATTAAAAAAACTATTATGAATCAAAATCAGCAGTGCTTTTCAAGCGTACTTTAGAAAACATTGAAATTAATTGCATCTTACACAAACTGTAATTTCATATTTAGAGAGTATCAGCTGAATTACAGTTACTTTGTATGATTTAATGTGTAAACAGTGAAGCCATTCATCTATTGATCTGTGTATTTTTTCCCTTCTGTTCTGCAGTGAAGTGTTACTTTGCTTGTAAAACTTGGGAAACAGAAAAGCATTTAACAAACATGACATGTTAAAGAAGAAACACATTACAGTCATAGACTCAAAAAAGGTTTTGATATTTGGATATATAAATTTCTTGTATTAATACCAATAAAATGCTGATATATCAATTATCTTGGAAAGGGGTGGAAGGAGGGGTAAAAGAGAGACGGAAGAAATTGGGCATGTGCTTTTAAATTATAGAACAAAATGTTTTTTTCCGCTATAATAACATAAGAAAATTAACAACAATTTCAGTGCTTACTTGTGAATTAAATATTATGAGAAAATCAGTCACACAGAATTTCTTACTTGAATCTTGTCTCTTTTGATTCTGTTTTTCCGATGACTGTAAGAGACTGACAAGTGTAGCAGTTATTGAAAAAAAAATGTAAAAATATTGTAATTGACCTTACAATTGCAACATCATCTTCACTGTACGGTTTTGACAGAGACAAAAGGTTGGGATAGTAGGATTAAAGAAAGAAAGAAAAAAAAAAAAGGAAAGGTACACTAGAAAAATACACACAATAATGGAAATGTTTGGTGTAAATCTAGCTCATGTTGATGCCTGAAAGTTTCAGTATCTTGCTATTTTCCATGTTGTATTGTGCATCTATATTAACTAGCTGTCATGTGTGATATGCACTTGTTCTTTTCTCTACCCTGATTTTTAATTCCATAATTTGGATTACGTGGTGGATCCTCAATTTGCCTCTCTTCTCTGTTTTAAAGACTGGTGAATGTTTTGTATTGAATAGGAATTACATATATATTTGAAGCACATGATAAAAGGAAAGCAGAATTACAATCATGCAGTAATTATATGTCACTTACATGTAAGGAATTTTATGTTGTCTTGGAGGATATACAGTGATTGGAAAATTGGAACAGATAGCAAGGATTATTTAAATTCAATCCATTGACAACTACTACCAATGTTAGCAACAAGCAAAGTACGTTAAAATTGAGACCATTTCATTTTTAAAAATGAAAATATTGTAAATGACATTTGGCGGTTCTGCTGTCTTTAAATTTGGTTTCAGTAAGTTATAAGTACTTGTATCATGGCACATTAAAAATCCTTGTGTAAACTCGTTTAAATGTAAACTGTAATTTTTAAGGAATGGTGCAGGGTTCCAGTTTGCTATCCTTATGTATGTTCTGATGTGATGAACTTCTTAACACAAATAAACATTAAATTGATCACAGTATTGGAACAAGAAATAATTCTACAAGGCCGTATGACTTTTGACAAGAATAGAGAAATGAAAGCCATTAACAAAGCAGAAGGCATAATGACTATGTAGACAGAATGTAAGAGCAATACAACATTTAACAATATTTAGGATGAGCCCTCAGTTAGGTGAGATATTACATGATCATTTTACAATCTGTTATAGCCATCCTTCCTGCAAACTTTGTAAGTGCTGGATTTAATTTGTTTGCTCTTGTCTGAATTCATAAACATTAAATTTTTGTGATCAGTAATTGTGGTGGAGTATATTATGCCCTGTTGGCAATTTCATCTACTTTTGTGTGGCATGCATTTTCACTTCGAATTCCTTCATGTTTGGGATAACTTATGCGGGATAACTTCAGTTATTTTATTCTCTGAATCATTATGTACAAATGTAAATTTTTCCACTACCTTATGCCTGAAAACAAGTGATAGTTTATGGTTATTGTTATCTCTTGACCTCCATTTAGTACTTCTAGATCTTCTTCCCTCAATATCAATCCAAGTTTCATCATCATTCTGTGACATATATTTCTAGAAGTCATTTCCCTCATCTACTTTCTTCCAATGACTTCAAACACAGTTCCTTTACTATATCAGTCACTTATTGCGTGGTGTATTAATTGTAATAATGTAGCAGCCCTATTTTGTCTCTGTTCTAACTCCTTTTTTTAAACCAAGAATGTGGGTCACATACTACCCCACCACAATCAAGCAACAGTCTGATCAAGGATTTGTAGACCCATTCTCTTACCTCCCTAGTACATACCCTCATCACCATCTCCTGGAGTGTCTTCTGCCCATCTGAGTTTATCATCAAATGATATGCTAAGATATTGGCTCCAACAATCAGTTCCATCTCCACTTAAAAACATTTTTTTATTCATCTCTGTGTACATAATAAGCTGAATCTTTCTGGCATTTACTTCATTCTTTATCGACCTATCTAGTAAGATATCCTATCAAAATCCCTGTCTAACTTTTCACAATCCTATTTTTTTTTAAAAAATCTATTGTACAATATTATAACATTTTCAAATAACCTAATGATTTTTAAATTTACCACCAGATACGTGGTACTGTAATGGGCACCCGCATGGCACCATCCTATGCAAACCTTTTCTTGGGTCGTCTGGAACAACGATTCCTCAACAATCTTCCCATTAAACCTCTTGTGTGGTTCAGATACATAGACGACATCTTTATGATCTGGACCCACAATGAGCATCATCTAATAGACTTCAACTCCCTAAACAACCACTCCATCAACTTTACTTGGACGTACTCCCATACTCATGTTACCTTTCTTGATGTTGACGTTTCCTTGCATAACGGGCACCTACATACTTCTGTTCATATCAAACCGACTAATCTGCAGCAATATCTTCATTTCAACAGTTGTCATCCCTTGCACATCAAACGTTCCCTTCCTTACAGTCTGGCCCTCCGTGGCAGGCGAATCTGCTCTGATGAACAATCTCTTTCCCAATACACAGAAAACTTGTCTGGAGCTCTCATCTCCCGTAGCTACCCTCCTGACTTAGTACACAAACAAATCTCCCGTGCCATAGCCCTCCCTTTACACAGCCACTCCAAGTCAGTACCCCTTGATACTAACCACAGCCCCGCCTTCATCACTCAGTACTTCCCTGGTCTCGAGTCCATTAACTTAATTAACCTAATGATTTCCTACGTTCCTTCCCCGGGATGCGCACCATTCTCCATAAAATTCTACCCACTGCCCCTCGCACATGTTTTAGCAGACCACCGAATTTAAGTAATATCTTAGTCCACAAGTACTCACCAAGTAATTCGCCCAGACTGCCACAGGGTTCATTCCCATGCAATAGACCCCGTTGTAAAACATGCAGCATGCACCCAGCCACTACCACTTACTCCAATCCTACAACAGGTGAAACATTCCCTATCATTGGTCATGCGACAACACACCTCATATACCAACTGACATGCCTCCATTGCTCCAGCTCATGTATAGGCCTCACAACCAATCCCCTAGCTATCAGAATGAATGGCCACAGGCAGACAGTCTATACTAACAATGAGGCCCATCCAGTTGCAAAACATGCCAGTTCCCACAAAATCAATAATTTGAACATCTGTTTTTCAGTTAGGGCAATCAGAGTTTTCCCTAACAACACGACCCCCTCTGAACTTCGTAGATGGGAACTAGCCTACCAGAATATCCTTGACACCAGACATCCTCCTGGCCTCAATCTCCAATAAACTTTGCCCACCAGACCCAGCACTTATTATCTATACCATTTACATTTTTTGTATTTCTGTATGTACTATTATCCAGGCTATTTACATTTATTTTACGTTTCACTTATAGTTATATATATATATATTCCCACCCAGTTATTATTCACCTCTTTCAATAATAACATATCGTCATCAGTATCGATTATCGACCCAATATTTGAGCTTACTCCCCCCCCCCCCCTCTTCCACCTAAACTACCATCCGCGCCTGAGACGCCATTCACCAGTCGGCCGTCTATGTGTACACATGTGACGGCGCCTGGTGCTTCACCTTCTGCACGTTTAAGGCTGCTGTAGGCCGAAATATTGCGCTTCTCTTGTGTTTGTTTTTTTGTTCGCCTTCATCTGTGGTAAGTGTTGGGTCATATTTCCCTATCCTTCCTTAATTTTATTGCCTTAAACCTTTTTCCTGCTCATTGCTATTATATATATATATATCTTATGGCTTTATGCCTCGTCGACATCAAGGTCATTAGAGGCGGGAAAGGACTGGGGGCAAGGAATGGGAAGGAATCTGGCCATGGCCTTTTGAGGGAAGCATCCTGGCATTTAATTTATCTGGTTCCCTCATAATATCCTTAGGATCTATTTCTGATTTCCTAGTCTGTTCATTTATACTCCTGAATAGACTCCTGCTCTGATATTTCACCTCAGTTTTCATTCAATATTTTGATTGTAGCCATAATATTTTTCATGAATGCATATTTTGCTATCCTCTTTGTTACCATTAATTCCTTATTTAATCTTTTCAAGTGTTTCCTACTGCCTTGCCATTTACTTATTGTATTGAGTTCTCTCCTTACCAATTTTTTTAGCCTGTTAATTTTTCTATATAGTATGTAGATTACATCCTTTTCATTTTTGTGTTGCATAAAACATTTCTTCTTCCATTCTTATCATCTCCTTGAACTGTTCGTACTTCTTCCTTCGTGTACTGGTTCTTATATTTGACATGCTGAATCTTTCCCTAGAGTACCTCTAATCCTGCCGTTTTATAATTATGCCTATAACCACCTTCAGTTTTGGCCTCTGGTTTACTAAACTCCATTGCTTCATAATCCTTTATTCCTTTTGTAACCCGAGACTACCATGTAGTTCTTCTTTTTCTTCTCCTCATGTTGATGACAGCATCAAATACAAAGTAGTTTTTCTGCCAATGTAATGGCTGTGTCACTTGCTGATTGAAGGTCTGATTAAGATATATTCATTCCGAGTGGACATGACAACAAATTTACCATAGTTTCAATCTAAATGCAAGAACTTGTGATATCTGGTTGCTCTCTCAGGTATCCCCATGAAATGAGAGTATCTTTGCAACAGCCAACTCCAACATGAAGCTTGATCAGTTTGGCTATTGTTCAGACCTAGGTGGTAGACCCTATTTTGGCTTAATCCAATCGATGTTATGTCACACTCTCTTCTGCCGGGATGGTATTCTTTCACTGCTTGGTGTTCCTTTCAGTGGCATTGAGGACCATCAGAAGCTCGATTGGGACTTACACCTTGAAGGTGCTGTTGCATAATCAGTAGAAGGTGTTGGGTATCTTCTTTCACTCTGTCTTTCCGTATTGGTAACAACTTCCTGATGTATGTTTGTGGACAGTGCCAGTGCCTTAGGCGATGGACTCAGGCAACCTGTGATAAGTCAGCATGTTCTGTGGAGTGCAATGTCCACTGTCTTAGTGTGACTTGATTTTTGCCATACATGACAGGCGTGCTCTGCAGCGAAGTGGTGTAATGCTAAGGTGCAGATGACACTTGGTTTAGCTCCCTTACTTGAACCAATCAACTTGCTTAAGATATTGTTGCATGATGATACTTTAATCTTGACATTGCAGCAGTGGTTTTTAAAAGTGAGAACTCTGTCAAGAGTTACGCTGAGCTATTTTGGATTATCACTCTGCTACAAAATTGTTCCATTGCACGTCACCTTCTGCTTTTGCTTATTGCATTAGTAACTTCAGTTTTCTTTGGGTTTGGCTTAAGATCATTTTGCTGTTGGAAAGTTCCCAGAGATTCAAGAGTAATTGTAAGTCACTGGCTTAAAAGTTTCATTCTGAGCAGCTAGGGTAAGATCACCAGCATAAATAAGACTCACAGTAGTTGTCCATGGGTTTTTTATTGGTGTATATAGTTATTAGATCTGGGGTAAGAACATTACCTTGCGGAAGGACGTTCTTCAGTTTACATGGACACCTTTTTGCATTCTGAAAGCCGAGAAGTTCATAAACTATTTTTTGTGACTGAAATCTTGCATCATGTTGTATGTTTTAGGGAGTTTCCTTATGCTGATAGTGTCATAGGCTGCTGTCAAGTAACTAGACGCTTCTCAAAGCCATCTTGACAGTGTTATATTAAAGGCAAGACTTGGTCCGTACAGAAGTGGGCTGTTCTTAATCCGGCTTATTGAGGTATCAGTTCATCTTCAATTCAGAAGCATTTGCTCGAAAAGTTTGTAGTCGTGACTGAGAAATGACAATGGGTGGTAGCTTTTGGCATCGTTTGGAAGTTTACCAGGCTTTAGTAGTGCTACAACTTGAACTTTCCTCCAGAGCTTTGGTATCTTACAGCTGTGTAAACACCCATTACACATCTCAAAGGCATTTTATTCTTCGCTTACCCAAATGCTGTACTGCTCAACATGGATGTGGTTGACTCATATGGCTTTCTCATTGTGGAGAACTTTAAAACAGGCTGTTATTTCTTTGAGACAGAAGGGGTAACTAATGGTGGATATTTCACTGGATGTGTCTCAGATGATCTTGGTTTCTGTGCTCTGGTTCTTGCTTCTACAGGCTTCAACTTTTGTCTCCTTGTATTTTGCCCTACCACCTGTGTATTGCCCCATTCATTTACTTAGGTATTTGTCACTTTTTTTTTTCTTTCTTATTTCCTTTCCAATCCATACCTGGTATGCCTAGGTTCCCAGTAATAATGCTTATCCTACTCATACCCTTCATGAAATTAGGCTGATCACACACAGGCATTCGTGGTGAGCACTGCCACATGAATGGTGGTTTTGACAGTGGTGGAGTAGCAAAAACGGTGTCAATAGAAATCTTATTCGTGAGATGGAAATTAATCACAGTAGAAATAAAATAGTGGACTCACAAAAGAGGTGAAAAGTAATTAAAAATGTAAAAGACAAATGATAGAAATAATTGGAATAAAATCTTTAAATAAATTAAATATGCTTGAAAGTGAAGGATGTACCAGGGTGAGGCAAATGAGTATTATCTCAGAGGCCTGGGGGATGTCTTGTATCCAGAATGTGTTGGTAGGACAATTCCCAACTCTGGAGTTTGGATGGGGATGTCGTTTTAAGGGCCCTGAGTATGAAACGACTATTGATGTCACAAGAGTTTTGAGAGCTGTAATTGACAGCAACAGGATGGTATTTATTTTGGGAGTAAACTGTTTGTTACCATTCATCGTAATGGATAACTGGTTTTTATTGATGCTGATGTAGGAGCTCTGACAATGGAGGCAGGTGAGCTGAAAAAGGAGATGGGATGTGGAACAACAGGTGGCATGGGTTATGATGGCGTATGTTCTGCCAGTGGTAGGCTTACAATAAATTGTGGTGGGTGCAGAATGCTTGACAAGTATTTTATAGCTGATATCATTCCCTATTTCCATCTTAGACTATTGAATCTTTAACCTATCTTCTTTAAGATGGCCATTGTTCATCTTTTATTAAATACATTGAAACTTGACAAATTTGACAATCATTTAAAAGTAGTGCAACTTTTTAGTGGAATTGTAGAGATTTTTGTGGCTATAATGTATTCTAGATCTGAAAATATTTTCCACTATAACCAGTAAATGCTGAATAAATAGTTGCTTGAAGTATATAATACCTTGAAAAATTAAATGATTGTGCGTGACACTGTGAATGAAGAGCGAGTTGCTGGTTTCAACTTCGTCGTGCACACATTTCTTAGTTTTGTGTGGGATTAATCTCCATACTAAATCTGTTTTTGTGCACTAGAATCATTTATTTTTTTTGTATTTTATTTTTATATTATTTTATGCCAATTGGCATTGTACAAAAATATTTTACAAAGATAATTGCTTAGATCAAATACAAAAGTTATTAGACCATACTAGATATGAGAAAATGGTTAGGCTATATAAACTCAGTCAGTCAGTAGTAATTTTTGAATACTCGCTGAAAAAGATGATAGAGAACCTCCAAAAAAGTTAATGTCTGCCGAGTACAGGTTCACCAACCTGGCAATTCTGTTTCTGGGTGCATGGTAGACATAGTTTTTGCTTCTTCTTTCAACTGCAAGCAGCCTTCTGGTTCTTAGCACAGACTTTGAGCATATAAAGCCAAAGTCAGCTAAGATTTCTGGCGAGTCAACCAGCTCATTGATAACTTTGAAAAAGTAAGTCAGCTCAGCCACTTGTTTGTGACTTATTAGGCTACTCTGCTTATACTGGTGATGAATAGCACTGATATTTATTGCATCCTCAGGATGCTTATAATAGTATAAACATTGACAAAATTGTAGTTGTATTTTTTCAAACAATTGATGTTTAGATCAGTGAATTTAAATATTAGTCGTTTAAAAATAACCATTCAAACTATATTATCTACACACATTTCATTTTATCCAAATAAAACTAATTCAGTTGTTAACTTGTTTTCCTAACTGTGTTCTTCAATTGATTGATTCCACTTGGTTTTTATTGAAAACAACTGTCAGTCACTTTGAATCATATCCCTTGTGTAAAAATTATTTTTATATCTTTGTTTCTGAAAGAGTTGTCAGTAGCTTATATGATCTTAGGTAAGAACATACAGAATGTATATGGAAATTGTTACAGTATGAAGGAATGTTGATAATTCCTTGACAGGCAAATAAATATGAAGAGATGCGTTAAATGCAAACAACTGACATGCAGAGTGATTTCTCATACATGGGCATACAGCTGCCTTTTAACTGTTATCGTTAGTGGTGACACAAAAAGTGCATATACAGAAAGATGTAAAAGTGTGTAGTGTCAGTAATAAGATATGCGGTTTGGGTCTGAAGAACTGATTTGTTTGTGGAATTATTACTCGAGTTTTAAAATCACAGCCACAATACATAGGCAGTAGATTATCAAACGTGATGGTGAGTGGTAATGGTCTAGCCTCACATTCGGTAGGACGTGGGTTTGAATCCTGGTCCAGCCATCCAGATTCACTCCAGGCGAATTCCCAGATGGTTCATTGAAAATACCATGCTCAAATTCCTCCCCGTTCCTTGCCCCCAGTCCTTTCCCAACCCCGACAAGGGTGAAAAAGGAAAAAAGGATTAATTGAAAATGTTGCCATGCTTGACAAGCAGTGGTAGTATCGGGGAACATTGGCTCAGTTTCTTAACACATTTCAAAAAGGAAGTAGTATGCACACCGATTACTCCAAAATTGTGCAACTGATTTGTGTGAACCCATTTAAATTTCATCACATTTGGTCCAGGATTCAGAAATTCAACAAAACAAATAAGTAACTTTAATTCATATCTGCTGATTTGATAGAATCTATTTGCAGTTGAAAGAGAATACTCTCAGATTGGTCTAATTGAAATTTAATCTCAAGTGGTCCAGTACTTGTTTGTAAAGTCATCAGAAATGAAAGAAATTGAGTTATTTATGCAGGTACATGTATTAGTTCAAAAAATACAATACATTGATAGGAATGTTTAATAAAATTTTAATGCAAAAATCAATTAAGACAAGCAGCACACAACCGTTACCTAAAAGCCAAAAATAAAAACTGAAACCAATTTCAAAAACACTACACAAGAATCTCATTAAAAACCTACTACGAAGTAATAATAATAATTTTTATGAAATAATCTTATATTGTTTTAACTAGACTACCAATTATTATTTATTTTAAATGGTGTATTATGATATCTTTATGCATAGATACCTTTTGAATCTGCACCAATCCATAAACATTGTTTAGAGATTTGGGATTTAACCCAACATTTTCATACACAATTTGATGATTGATTCATGCACAACATCTCTCTTTTCCTGATGGCCAATTCCCAAATGGCAAACATTCCTTTGGCCACTGAAGTTCAAAAATAATCCCATTGAAGACACTGGGTGCCATTATGTTGCTGCAAACCAGTTGATCTGTTGTGTGTGTGTATATATATATATATATATATATATATATATATATATATACTAGGGAAGAATTTACAAATTTGAATCAAACAGTGCTAAATAAATTTTTCTCATTTATATTATTTTTGATTTTTGAGAGTATTCTTAAAGAAATATATTTGCTAAATATTTACAATTTGTATTTATTCTCAACTAAAAATATGTCTAGACAAAAATGGCAGCAGAGTACAAATTTACTCAAACATACTAGATTCAAGTCAGAAATGAAACAGACAAAGCTGAGAAAAACTCTTGTCAAAGACTGCTTACAACGACATGAACCCTCGGGTAAGAGCATGCAGTGGTTATTTATTGAACGACTTTAACTTTGACAAAGTGTGTTCTGGTGTAATTAGATATTCCTTTTGGAATATAAATTGTTAAAAGTGATTGAATATAAATATTTATCAGCTGCTCATAATAAGATCCACATTTAATTGTTTAGTACATAGTTAGAATTTAAATTGTTATTTTAAGTATAGGAGAAGTTTATGACACTAGAATACGGGACAGAGTTGAAAAAGAGCTAAGAGAAAAGTAATATGGCTTCAGATCAGGCATATCGACTGCAGGCTTGATATTTGAGATGAGACAGCTGCAGGAAAAGCACCGTGAGTAGAGAAAGGATCTGCTGTTAGATTTCTGTGAAATTTATGAATGGCAAGTGTATTGGAGGGGTTTCAAATATACAATCATTAGAGTGACAGAATTATATCTGGGAAATGTGAGCTTTGTGAAAGTAGGGAGATAAAGGACAGACTTTTTGGAACAAAGAAATGGGTTAAAGCAAGGCTGCCCAACCCCAGGGTCACGGGCCACTAAGTGGTCTGCCAACGCATTTGAATTTGCCCACTGACAGCAGTGGTCTAGAATGGTTTAGCTCAAAGACCTCTGGAAAGGTCTCATTGACATTTTTAAAATTATTATTATAATTAAAAAAACCTCTGCAAAAGTCTTATTGGTGGTTTTTGATTTTAATTAAACTGTGTTACTTATATTTTTGTTATGTTTAAATAACTATTGCAACTATAGGCAAGTATTACTTGCAGGATGACTTAGAATTGAAATTGTGGCCCGCAAGCTAATTTAGAATCGAAACTGTGACCCATCTCGAAAATTGGTTGGGCAGCCTTAGATTAAAGCACTATTAACTTTCATCTTGGTAATGGATGATATAACGGAAAAGGTGGCTATGAGAATGGGAAAAGAAAACATCAAGCTGATGACATTTTCTAGCTGATTTTATGAGATATTGAAGAGGAATTAGAATGGCAGTTAGATGTATAGGTGGAAATTGTGGGTCATTAAGATATGAAATTTAATGTAAAGAAAAATGAGTATATGGTTGTAACCATAAAGAAGAACAAGCAAACCAAGGCAATAACAATGGAAAAAGAATGTCTGAAGATGTGAACAAACCTGGAAAGTGCTACGGTGGAAAATGGAAGGAATGATGTTGAGACAAGTGAAAGAGGGAAGCAAGCAGAAATATTTTTAAGAACTATCAGATACCTAATAAACGACAAGGATGTGTCACAATGAAGTGAGTAATTTATTGTGCTTACTTTTTTCCTACTCTCATTATGGTGTCATAAATTTTACAGTGAAGAAGTAGGATATAAAATGAATGAAATGGATTTTCTAAGAAGCAGAATAGGAGTTACAATAATTGACAAGATAAATAACAAAAAGATTAGGGACATAGTAAAAGACAAACCCCTGCATGAAAGTACAGAGAAACACAAGATTAAGGAAGGTATGGCCATGTGGAGAGAATGGGGCAGCAAAGAATATTATGGAAAATAAATGAAATGGAGATAGAGAGATGGGTAGCTGAGAGGAGTGCAGAATGATGTGCTGTAGAGATAAGACTGGACAAAGGCTATGATGGAGAGTTGGTGGGAAGAGATAGGAAAATGGAGAGACTTGTGTGCAAAGTAGACCTGGCCTGGAAACTAGATGATGATAATTACTATTTCTTCTTTAGCTATCAATGTGGCTGAATGTGTTAAGGTGCAGCACAGCTGGATTGGGGAGGAACAATGGGTCTGGGTTCAAACCCTGTTCCTTTGCAAACCAACTGTCCTGATTGCAGTTTTTAGGTGGTTTCTCGTAATTATCTGGCTGAATGCTGGGCTGGCCAATCTCTGCCTCATATACTACACATTTCACAAACCAAATAACATCTACAGTGTTTCGCAGACAGCTGGCAACACAAACTTTCTTTCTGTGGTTTAAGTATGCTCGGTCAAACAAATCAATTTTGAATTTAGCCACCTGTGTAAAATGTAACGAGCGGCACATGGTCCCCAGCTGGCCAGATTATTAATAATAACAATAAAAAAAAACACTTCTTCATAGTCAGAATAAAGGAATTTTAATAAAAACTAAAAAGTATCATTGAGAATGATAATATGACAGCTAATATAAATAGTAATTTTTTTTAATGATTATCTCTTACTTTGTAGTGGTTTTGTAAATTGATTTTGGTGTAGTGGTTTTGAAGTTGTCGTTTATTGAAGCAGGATTTTTGTGTAATAACAGTTACAGCACTATCTTCCTCCACAATGTAATAATCTTCTTTAAGGAAGACTTTCTTTGCATCAATTTATGGATGAATGAGTAGTTAAGACTACAATGGAACAGTAATTACAGACAGTGGTTTGTCAATTGGCAAAAAACCTTGATTAGTCCTTCCTCTATAACTTAGATTGTGGTGAAGTTTGATAAAGACTATAACCCATTGATATGTATTTTAGAGTTCCTAATTTGTCAGTTTCCAGTTATATGATGGTGTTATCTAGGCTACTAGGGGTTAAAAGCAGTCTCAATTGTTAAATCACAGAGTTATGGAGGCCAAATCTTTATTGTCCCTTTAAAGCATTCTGACATGACCAGGTAGTAGTACATTCTTTAAGCACCTTGATGGATCTAAATTTTCAGTTATACTAAAGTGTGTAAACATGGTATAAAAAAGAACAGAAATTCTCAGCAACAATACATGTAATTTATCTTTCTCTTCTGTATAAAATATCGTCTCGTGGCATTTCTTCCTTCTCCATTGTTACTGAAAACTACTTACGTTTCTCAGACTTTTACCTACCGCTGGTGTCAAAGTGACTTGCCTGTGATTTTCGACCCTATTTGTCACTCCTCCTTTACAGGCTGGTACTACTATCACACTTTTCCAGTACTTTGGTAAAGGAGCGTCAATAAACCACGTAGCTTCATTTTGACCTCCTGTGAGTCCCGCCTTGCCCCTACCCCCCCCCCCCATATGCCTATGTGGCTTTTGCCTCTATCCTCCCCCCCCCCTCCCCACGTAGCACGTAGCTTCTTTCTTGATTGATTCCAGAAGATATTTTGTAGTGTTTTCTCTTGTAAAACTATTGTAAATTACATACAGAGAAAATTAAATGACAGAAATAAATATTCACATGCTGTTGTGTATTCTGTACCTTATTTTAACTGTGACAAATAATATGAATAAGAAACTACATGGCTTAGCTTGGAACCCCCCTCCCCACCACGTAGCTCAGTGTAGCTTCCCCCTCCCCCCAGGTGGAGTCGTGTAATATATGGACGCTCCCTAAACAACATATATCCAGACTCGGTTTGAATAATGTTTCAAGATAAGGTACAATGTCACATACTGCTATCTTTAAAACATCCATAGTAACATTATCTACACTAGCCCCTTAATGCATTTTTAGCTTTCGTAGTTCCTTTATGATATCCTCAGGATGAATTTCAAATTTTGTAGTCCATTCATTTCTTATTGTTGAATAAGCTCACTCTCTGATTTACACCCTCCTATTCTTGAATTATAGTCCCTAATGTTCTCATTAAAGGAGTTACTTAAAATCTTTGCATTTCAAATAGTCGGCATTTTCTTCTGCATCCTTACTTAAAATTGTCTCAATACTATCCATTCTTCTCAGTTTTCTAACATAGCCATAGAAATTTCTAGATGCATCCACCAATGGTCCCTCTGCACCAATAATATTCTTCATAAACCCATCTTCAGCCACCTTCTGTGCTATTATTAATTCCTTGTTCAGTTGCTCCTTACTGCCTTGCTGTCACTTAACTTTGTTATTTTCTCTTTTCACCAAACTCACCACCCTGTTAAAGTACATAGGTTCTGTACTTCTTTATTTTTTCTTTTTGATTAAATATTTCCTGACCATTTTTTATTATCTCCTTGAACTCTTCCCACCTTGACTCCACTGTACTTTTGCCATTCTTCCATTTGCTGAACTTTTCCCTGAAATATCTCTTCAGTTCTAAAATTTCTGCCTTCTCATAATTGTAACTATTTCTCCCTTCAATTTAGGCTACTGGTTTACTGAATCCTCTAATATCTCTTGCAACTGCTTCATGATCATGTATTCCTTCAGTTACCTGACATCTCACAAGGTTATCATTAGGCTTTATAATGAAGATATCCAACATGTTTCATCTTCCTGTGTTCTGCTCTACTACTTGTGTGAAGCCTCCTTCCTTTATTAAGGTATTTGCAAATCTGTTTCCTTGTGTTATTAATCTCCTTTCCTACCAAGTTGACATCTGGTAAATTTAAATCCCCCATCAATAATGACTGTACAACTATCACTTTGGAACTCTGATTACGAATTTAGTTTCTTCCCTTGAGCCTCATCTTCTTCATTCATTTTTCCACTATGGGAAACAGCCATCACCCTGATTTTTTCTTTTTATTACCATAGAATTCTCCCCATAGTAACTCATGGTCATGATCTACAAACACCATAGAACAATGGTAGTCTTTGCTAACCAGTATGGATACTCCTCCACCAATTGCTGTATTATCTCTGCAGTAAACTCTCTAACCATTAGGTAAAACCTCATTGTCTAGTAATTCTTCTTTTAACAAAGACTCTATTCCTATAATTACGTTTAATTCATGTATATCTATTAAGTTTGCAAATACTATTGCTTTCTTAATGATACTTCTTCAGTTCACCAGTAACATTATTATTACTGGCTTTGTGATATTTTCAGCATTAATGTTTGCCTTCCCAATTCTGTTCCCATCAGTAATTGTTTTAGCAGCTTCATATGTAGAAGCACTTGTGTTTTTATTCCCATCACAAATCTACATTCAGTATCCCTTTGCTCATCTATAACCATATTGTTACCAACAGCCCCAACTTAAAAAAATAGAAAGGAATGTTAAAATATGCTCACCAATCTACAAAGTTGATGGGAGTGTGGCTGTATGCATTGAGATTCCACCACACGGGATCAGGGAGGTACAACAGAATCGGTTTCGAATGCTGTATCCCGCGTACTAGTCATCCTGACTGTGGCTTACCACAATCAAGGCAAATACTAGGATTATCTCCATCTCCGCCTCATTAACTACACATTACACAAACAAAAATACACTTGCCATCTGTCTGCAAAATAAGTAACTATGTTCGTTTGTAGCAACACATCTACTTCCCCATAAGACTGCAGTAGGCCTAGAAAAGCCAGTACCGTAGTCTGACTGATGAATAGTTTTCAAGATAAACTCAAGCCTATGGGAAGAGTAAAACCCCGGGACAGCCCTGCAAAAGTGAAAATAATCTAAAAAAAAAAAAAGATGATTAGCTACTACTGTATCAGCAAGTGTTTTAGGGTTCATGTAGCCCTAGAACTAATAACTTATAATCTGTAATAGCAAAACAAAGGAAGCAAGCCACTAAAACTAATTTTTCCATGATGTAACAATTATCTGACTCTCAGTGGTAAGTAATTTGTCTGAGATAGAATTGTCTGTGCTTCAGATTCCCATTTCCATGGAATTTTCAGAAGTGTTCAACCTGACCAATGCCTCTACCAAAACTTGTTTTGTGAAGTTCATGAGAACATTTACATTTAGCATACTTTGGAATTCATGTAAAATTATAGGTATCTCTGTTAGACAGCCATGACAGATGGTTTGTGCAGCCAATTGAAGGTGTCAGGTTGTCAGATTACCTAGCTGCCTAAAACACCATATGATGCAATATTATTTAATCATTGCATAATATTTTTATACTATCCCCAAAGCCCGTAAAAAATGACAGGTTTAATGGAGTGTTCTGGTAATTTATTTTTCCGCAGTTGTTTAACTAAGTAGAATTGTTATAAAATAAAGCTCATTGTAATTTCTCATCCCTTGCGCTGTAGCAAAACGCTTCAGTTTCCAACCTGGTCCAGGTTGCATTTCAGCCTAACCACAATGTCTACTAATATTGCCACCAGAGAAGCAAAGTTTCAATCACACGCAAATTATACATTCCCTGTGTCATCATGCATCGTGATATAAATTTGATGCCAAATCTTCACAGATTCTTACACCTTTCTTTCTTATTACCTATGATGAAGATCGATGTTTTAACACGTGACACACAGCTTAAATCAGCTGTAATAATGACCCCAGTGAAAACAAAGGGTGCTAAAAATAAATCTTAACAACTTACGTTATGCCAATTAATATTAGTTTTAATTACAGTTTAGGCCGCATAGATCGTGATCAATTTGGAACTTCTTTCATTTGAACAAAGTAGTATTTTCAGAAAAAAAAGCAAGTGATAATTAATATACCAGTTTAAATGAAATACCTACTTTTCTTTCAGTGTTCTGACAATTCATTTCTTAGCAATTGCTTAACTAAATAAAATTGTTATAAAATAAAATTCTATGTAATTCCTCATGCCTTGTGCTGTAGGAATAGATTTCTGTTTGCACCCGGGTCCAGGCTGCATTTCAACCTAACAACATATGAGGGTTGCTATTTATATTTCCCACCTAATAATGAAAAAAAAAAAAAAATATTTATGATCGAAATTGGTTTTATTGTTTCTCAAAATATTCTCCTTGAAGACCAATACACTTTTACATGCGTTTGAACCTATTTTCAAAGCACTTTTTCCACTCTGATGGAGGTAACTCCAGAACATGCATCTTGAATGCATCAACTGCTTCTTCGGGTGTCGAAAATCGTTGACCACGTAATTTGTTTCTGATGTGTGGGAATAAAAAGAAGTCATTGGGTGCCAAATCATTGCTGTACAGCGGATGACCCATCAATTTGATGTTTTGACTGGTTGAAAATTTCTATGTTTGAGCCGATGTGTGACAGCTCGCATTGTCGTGATGAAGAATTATTCTCCTCTTCTTCGACTTTTTCTGAATTTCTCCAAAGACTTCTGGTAAACAAATGGTCGTGTACCATTCAGAGTTGAACGTCCTATGTTGCTCTAACGTCACTGTTTCCACGTAACCAGTAATGCCGAAGAAACAGGCAACCGTTTGCTTTGATGTGCTTCTTCCGCGAACAAGTTTTATCTGATTTGGTTTGTCTTGGAAGACCCATGCAGTCGATTGCTGTTTTGTTTCGGGCTCGTATGCATAAATCCATGCTTCATTACCTGTGTAGATGTGATACACAGCCTTTGATGCACCTTGAACGTATTTTTTTAACCTTTCCTTGCACCAATTGACACGAGCTTCCTTTTGAGCATTTGTCAGATTATGCGGGATCCAATGCGAACAAATCTTTTTTACTGCCAAATGATCATGCAATATTTTATTGATGCTTGTCATACTAATGCCTAAAGATGGTATGTCATATGATGATCTTGCTTTATCAGTTCATGCACAGCATCGATGTTTTCTGGCACAACAACCGATTTTGGATGACCCTGACGGAATTTTTCCTGAAGCGGAATTCGTTATAGCAGTTTTTTACAGTACTATATGATGGTGCTTTATCTCTGTATAAAGAATTAAGTTCATCGATGCACCCTTGTTGCAAGTTGAAAGTTGTGAAAAATAATCGCACAAAAATTTTCACGAGTTAATTCCATTTTTCGCCTGAGATGAATTTTTAAAGTTACTGTAAACAACAAATTGCGCTCAAATGACAAGTTGTTATGTATAATGCTATGTTCAACAATGTCAATGTTTCCAATGGAAATGTCGGATGGCGCCTGGCAACACTTATTGTTGCCGAGGCTAGAAATATAAATAGCATCCCTCATACTACGCTAAACTTGCTGCATGAAAAATACTTTAATCTCACGCATATTAATACATTTATTGTGTCACATTTTAGTGGCAATAATGCATTGCGATATAAATTTTATCAAAAATCTTCAAGGGTTTTTACACCTTTCTTTTTTGTTATCCGTGATTGACTGATATTACAATGTTTCTGAAATAGTAGCCTCAGTGATAATGTTCAGTAAAAGTTAAGGAAATTAAAATAAATCTTATAAACTTACATTATGCCACATAATAATTGTTTTAATTGTAATGTAGGCTGCACAAATCGTGGTCAGTGTGCAACGATTTCCTTTCAAACAATTTAACAGTTTCGATAATAGGACTCAGTTTAAATTATTTGAGAAAAACTAAATTATTCATGCCCTCTGCTGTAACGTCAAATGCCAGTTGTAATTCTGACCCATGCTAAGTAACAATCTAATCAAAACTTTCGCTAACATTGATACTCAAAAATTAAAGCTTTTATCGTACATATCTATGGACAAAGAATTTATGGAATAGTTCTATATATCAAAAGAATAATATGTAAATACCTGTATATGCATAAATTTTAAATGAAAAATCCGTCTTTTAGCAACTGTTTTTTTTATCATCTTTCAGATGCGTTTTGCCTCCTCTGAATGGGGCATCGTCAGTGACTGTGAATGTATACGTGTTGTTAATACAAAGTTTACAAACATTACTATATACAATTAAGAAACGCGTCTGAGAGATAATAAAAAAACCAGTTGCTAAAAGACGGATTTTTCATTTAAAATTTATTGTTAAGCAACTGCGGAAAGGTGGCCAATAAACCATGTACCTGTACAAGCATCTAATGATTGATATGTCAATTTAAATGCAACACATACTTTTATTTCGGTGTTCTGTCAGTTAATTTATTCGCGGATGCTTAGAATTGTTATTAAATAACGTGCATAGACTAGAATGATGGCGTAAAGCGTGACGTCATAGCGCAACATCACATTGTGACGACATGGCGTGACAGATGACATCATAGATTACCAAGAGTAGCTTATTATAAGTATGAATTAGTTACATGTCTGTTATTACAATATTTCTGTATTGGCATATTTGTTAACCTTAATGTTTCAGTGTGTCGGATAAAAACAGTGGAATATGTCAGATTCACATTTATTAAAATGATTTGTTTGTTCTTATTTTAGCATTTTAGTTAGTAAAATTCTGACATTGTACAGCCAGATATTGTGTATATTTGAAATAAATGAGCAAATGTGTTACACATTCTCATTTCCCATACTTCGAGAATCATATCTTTTTAAATTAAATGTAGCTTCGGTTGTGTTTATCATTTGAGTGAAATTAATAATTTACCTTTTGGCTACTTCACACCAAAGGTAATATTATTTACAGACTGAATGTATTACTAGGGACTAAAGTTTTATGTCATTTAAAACATAATCTTTTTATTTCTTAAAATTTCTTGTTTATTTGTGTTATAATTTAGAAATATACTTTAAATTATTTTTCCATACTGTTTACAACAGCATGCATTCACTACAGTAGTTAATTCCTGTAGCTTTTTTGGTCAAACTTTACTCATTTTCTCAGAATAAGTAACAATTTTGTACTTCAAGCTTAATGATTAAGAAGAATATTAATTTAATTCATACAACAGTTCATAGATTCTGCAACCTTAGACAGAATAATTTTTAATGTGAATAAATTACATATTTTTGGATTTCAACAGCAGATCTCAAAATATATGTGGAAATTACATTTTCCTGAATGCTTGCAGATATACTTTGGGAAATTTCCATGAGGGCATGCTCTCCAATGCAGTTCAATAAATTCTGGTGGTACCTACAAATATTGACTAAATGGGCAGTTGCAACATATTATTCACTTTTCTCAAGTGCAGACAGTCTCAGTAGGTTCTGGTGGTATTTACTTTGAAGAGATTTGTGATTGTCTTACCAACCTATACCTATTGGGGAAGTTATAAATGACTTGTAGAATTTCTTTGTCAATATGTTTATTAAACTTAATGTCTTTTTAACTTGTAAGAGCAAAATTGGTTTATGTCAGGGGAAAAAATAAATGTAGCAGAAACCTGATCTTGTAGAGAATCTACAGAATTTTTGACACGCATGCTAATTCCACCATTTTTTGTTGTTGTGATATCTCTTACTAATGAAATGATTGTTTTCCCTTCATTGAACATGCTGTGCTCACCTATTAAAAGTTTTTAAATGCATCCCATTTTTATCTGGTTTTGAGATGGTGCTCTAGTATTCTGAAATAACCTTGCTGATTTTAAATCTCTTTCTCTGAAAAACACTTTATCAAAAATATGTGATCATCTCAACTATTGCCAAGTCATCTTGACATTTGCCTTATATAATCTTAGTATTATACGAACTTTTGAGTGGTTTCAGAATGGGATGAAATCTTAACATTGAAACTATTATAACTAATAAAATTAACTTGGATTATTCTTTGTAGTTATTTCATAAAAAAATTATTTTTCTTAAACGTTTGCCTGTCCTTTTTATGATTGCTGTAATCTGCACCAATTAACAGCATGCTTTGGCATTTGGGCTGCTGTAGTTAATATTCTAGACAATCTTTGACTTCAAATTTTCAATTTCTGTAACACAAAATAAAATGGAAAAAAGTCTTTTATTTTTGTATCCTTCATTAGTTTTACTGTTATAGAGATTACTAATTAATGTTTTGTCCTGAATAGTGGTTTGTAGAAGGCAGTTGTTTTGCTACTTTCTTGAAACTGAACTTAGTTTTGCAATGGTTGGTTTTCTGTCATTCCTAAGGATGAAGCAGTGGAAGGGGCTCTGAGGGAGATAGGGCTTCTGTAGTGGCTGGTGCATCGATTGTACAAATCTTCAAGCAGCTGGACAACAGCAGCTCAGCTGGCTTCTAGTCTTCAACTGCACGTTTCATTTTCTGCCTTCTGTAGATGTAAAAAAGAAATCCAAAACGAATTACTATTTGTGTGAAAAGAATTATTCTTACTGCTTTGTGGTATAGTTAATGTTCCTTGAATTTCATTAAATCTTCAGGTTTTACTATCAGTGGCATCAACTATCTTGTGGATTTAATACATTTTCATCAAAAACTGTTTAAAATCAGTAATTAAAATTCTGACAACTCATTTAACCTTTCTGCACTTATGGATATACTGTACAGAGATTCTACTTGTTCATTGTGTAGAAAAAAAAATCACTAATAGTTTATCATTTGTAGGCTTAACTGTAGATAGAAACCTTTTAATTTTTGCACTTTTTTTCACTTTCAATCACATTAAAGGGTTTTAATGTTCTGTAAATTAACTTGTTCATGCAACAGTGGAAATTAGCATTTGTTCAGAAGAAAGCTGATGAATATACCTGTTATCTACAGTAATAAAGTTAACACCTTTTTTCACTTATGTTTCCTTGTTTGTGGGTGTAAAATTAGATGAAAATTAATGGGCACAAATAATGATTATCTTATTGAGATAAGGGCAGTGGGAAACTTAAGGGATCAATTGATTTGTAAAATGATTTCTCAGCTACCTTATTCTTGGGCTCTCTAAAAGTTATTCGCTTTTAAATTTGTGAATGTAGTTGTGTATTTGTCACCATTCTCTTAAAATATCACACGTTTTAAGTTTTTCAGTTTTCTTACATTTTGGAACTGCTTAAAATTTTTACATCTAAAATTTTCCTATCATCTCTGAAACATTCCCCCTCCCCTCCCAGCTTAATGTGTTTTGAATGAAGTAGATTAACTTGATGGTTTTCAAAACACAGCACCTTATTAAATTTTTTTTATGTGTTTGATTGAATTATAGTCATGGAAGGGTTGTACAATACTACTTGTTTATTTTTATGCTTCTTTTCCTAGCTCTGCATGGAGTCGGATGGCAATAATTGATTTTACACAATGTTGTTTATAATTTTAAGTGCTATTGACTCCAGTTATTGCTCATTTTATAAATAAAATTTTGGAAAATTTATAATAAATAATTTCCATTGCTGCTTCTTGGTACAAGCTATTTGTTTCACTGCTATTTGTATTTAATTTGTTAGTTTTAGATTTTTCTTTTGAAGCTTTTTTTTTATATTTTTGGGGCTTTCATTTTACCACTTTGTATATGAATTATGTTTTAAATGTTTTGGAGCTGTGGATTTTATATTTATATAGCTGTATGACTAAAAATGTGTAGATAGTGTTTGGTGTGCTATACAGATTCATCATGTATTCTGTATTTGAAAAAATAGTTAAGATTTAACCAGACATCTTTGTTCATGTGATATCCAGTCTTTCAGCACTGCCATTTTCACTGGAAGTACCTTATTATTGTGAACATATTTTGTTGACTGTTAAGCTAACAAAGTATGACAAATTATGTGTTATAGTACTGTTTCATATGATTGGGTAGAATATTACGGAATGATTACATAGGTGTTTGTACATTACTGAACACACTGTAAATGTTACATTGTTGATAAGGAACGGTTTTAAAATTTTGATATGAAAATTTAAGGATTTGACCTTTTCAAAATGATATTTGCAATTATTTTTGTAAACAAGATTTATTAGTTATAAATTATTTTTGTCGGATATATGTTGCCCAAAGTTCTAATTTCTTTCATGTTACATCTTTTTTTTAATAAAATATTTTATTACTGAATTTTAAAATCATTAATTTTAACAATGATATAGTGTCCTTTTGCTGAATCAAAAAATTACCAATTTTAAAACTATTAATATTTTACCTAAAAGGGAGAAAGTTGACATGTAGTTCAAGATATAATGCTTAAAAAATGTGAAGACTGGCAGAATTTGAAGCCAGTTCAATAAATTTGGGAATCTTATTGTATGTGTTTGAATAATTTAACTGAAGGCCTTCTTTGTCTTTTAAAAATCTTATTTTGGATTTTTAGTTAAAGATTCCAGTGTTGAAAATTTAAAAATTTAGTCATCTCCTATTTAATTCTGCATTTCCATTTTTTAAACATTATAAATTGGTATTTATAAATATATTTAAAAAGCAAGATTTTTAGTTTCTCCTGTTTGACTCATAGAACTGAAAAGAGTTTATATTCAGTGTTTTCTAGTTTCCCTGCGTTGATGTCCCAAGTAGCACTACATTACTTTCTAACATCCTGAAATCACTTAATACTGGGCAAGGCATAATATCGAGCAATTTTAAAAATCGCGCAAATCAAGCTGTGTGGAAGAGAGGTGGAGGGGATAGCATCAGTTAAATTGGGCGCGAAATAGCATTCAGTTATAATGGAGTGCTGGACCCCACAGTATCGTGCGTACATTGTCAAACCATTTTATCAAAATGGTAGTCCATACCAGCTAGCACGTCATGCATTCCGCAACCACTTCAACATTAATCAGAATCGGCCGGTGCCATCTGCCTGTGCTATTAAAAAGTGGGTTGAGAACTTTGAAGAGACGGCGTTAACGACAAAGAAGGAAACTGCCAGACAAAAAACTGTGTGCACACCTGAAAACGTAGAGCGTTTAAGAGTTGCTATTGAGAGAAGCCCTCGTCGCTCAGCTCACCAACACTGCGCTACACTTGGGATTTCAAACAGAACGGTAAGAAGAATTTTACACCAAGATTTGCACTTTGACCTCTACAAGATCTAAATGGTTCATGCCCATAAGGAAACAGATTATGTGAGCCGAAGCCGGTTCTAGAATTTTTGGACATTATTAATCAAGATGAGGACATTGGAAACCATTTATGGATGAGTGATGAAGCTCACTTCCATCTCTCCATTTATTTGAACAAGCAGAACTTTTGATTTTGAAGTGATGTTAATCCTAGAGAACTGCATCAACAACCATTGCACTCCACAATAGTTACTTCATTAGGGATCATAGGGCCTTACTATTTGGAAGATAGCCTTGGCAATGCTGTAACAATGACTTCGCAGAGATATGCAGACATTTTCGAAAACTGTTTTACTCCACAACTTGCACACTACAAAGTGAATGATGGGATGTTTTTCCAGCAACCTCCCACATTGCTTGAGTAAGCATGAATATTGTCAATTGTTTATTTCCAAATCATGTGATCTCCCTAAATTGGGATATTGCATGGCCCTCTCATTCACCGGACCTCACATGTGACTTTCTTGTGGGGTTATCTGAAAATCAGTTTACCAGCATAACCCTCCTCGAACTATTGTAGCCCTGAAATAGCGGATCCGACAGGAAGTTGTTCAAATCCCACTGGCAATGCTGCGCAGTGTGATGAGTCACTTCAAGGTCCGGCTGGAGGAATGTTTGCGTCCAAACGGACCCCATCTTACCAGAGTTATCTTCAAAAAATAACCGATGTTTTACTATTGCAGAAAATGCTTTTTCATGTATTTTATGATTATGATATAAAATTTTTTTAACGAAGTGTTTTTTACTTAACAGCATTTTAAAAATCGCTCTTTATTATGCCTCACCCTGTAGAATACTTACTATTAGGACTCTGTACCTTCTTAAGGAAAAACACAACCCTATGGATTCACTCAGTTGTAACGTGCAAAACCTTTACCTTATAAATTTGTAACTATGTACTGCTCAAGTTCGTACTAAACTTAACATGAATATAATGAAAATTTTGGGAAAAATTTGGGATGCAAATAATTGTAAGAAGTTTAGTTTTCTATGGATACTCTTCATGGATATTACAAGCTGTCTTTCATTATTTCTAAAACAACTTATTTGAAAAGTATATAAAAATTTGCATTGATATGTAGACTCATAAAGTTTATAGGAACTCTATAGCACTCTTTCTGATGGTTTTTTTCCCCTTCAAAAATATAACTTAACGAGTAATTTTAACAAATTTGGTACGTACAGAGAAAGTTTGTTGAGAAAAAGATGTATCATTCAATTGGGAATTTCATGGACTGGATAATAAATTTTACATGAAAATACATTTCTTGAGAATTTTCAACATTTTTCTATTTTTTCAACATTTTTATTATTACCTGAATGGTTTATTACCATTTGGAAAACAAATTCACAAAACAAAACAAAAAGTGTTCTCTAGTAAAAATATCTCGTTTCTGATTTTTTATCTAAAAATTTAAAGAAAAGACATTTTTAAATTGAATTGCAATGGAGCACATTCTCTGGTGGCAATTTCCGTAGTCATCTAATTACGTTTTTTTTTATCATTATAATATTATACACTTTCAGTTTTAAATGCTTCATCCATCTACTTAAGAAATTTTCAAATTTTAAATTTCTTAAGCATTTTTGGTAAATCATTCATCACTTACTTCCCTTTAACCTACTCCAATCCCTGATACCATTAACCACAATAGAAAATTTTCACACTCTCTTATGCATGAAATCGAGTGCCAGCTTGTGCCCATCTTTCTGCTTCCAACCACTACTCCTAATTCTTCGACCAATATGCTTCCAAGCCCAATCAACAACAGGTTCTTTGTACACTCCAAACACACTCCTGTTTTGCAATGACTCCCAACCACCTCCTTTATAATATCGGTTAATTAGTGGCCCTGCTGTAATTCCAAAAAAAAAATCTAGCTGCTCTTCTTTGCACACGCTTCCACTCATACATTTGGTACTCAAAATGTGCGTCCCAAATTACACTGCCATATTCTCTGGTACATCCTCTCTCCAGTAAATGAAGGAGACAAATTATACAGGAAAAGATACTTAATTCACTGAGTTCCTGGTACATACTATAAATGTTCAATGTGTGCGGCCTCAGTCACCCGGCCACATCCAAACGGTAATTCAGTGTCATCCATACATTTGACAGCATGTTTCTATCAACGTCCATCACAGCAGCCATGATCATTCCTGTAATTCTTACAGTGTTGTTGGCACTGGTGGACTTAAATTTGTCTTTCACATAAACCCACCAGAAGAAATCACAAGAGACAGATCTGGTGACAACAGAGGAATATCAATAGGACCAGTGCACCATATTGAGCGATGCAGCAGTTATCTGTTGAGAAAGTCATGTCCATTTGTACTTCAGTGAGGTGAAGCCCCATCCTATTGTAGGATAAAAATGGAGGAGTCAGTAGCCGATTGTGGAAACAACCAAAACCGCAACATATCCAGGTGCATGGATCCTGTCACCATCTGCTCGATGATATGGCATACAAGACATTCACTTTTGGTGAATCCCTTTGCAGCTCCACAAAAGTATGCAGCAATTCAGTACTCTACATTCTCACATTGTGACAATTCACCTTTCCAGACAGATGATAAGTTTGCCTCTTCACTGAACACTATTTTTCCTGCCAAGTCCTCATCATTTTCCATAGCTTCCAGTATTCGGATACAAAAATAATAATGTCTGCATTATTCATATGGGGTCGGGTGTTGTACAAATTGCACACAGTAAAGTTTGAAACGTAATCGCCAATGCAAAACATTCCACACTGCAGAATGCCCAGTTCACGGTTGGCACAAATGGTTGGTTTTTGTGGACTGCGCACATAGCTCTGTCTCACACACTCCATAGTTTCTTCTTAGACACATGGTTGCTCCATGGTGGTCCGTTTACACACACAACCAGTGTCACAAAATTGGTGAAACCAACATAAAATGCTCTGGTGACCATATTTTCCTGCATGCATTCGTAACTGAAGAAAACTTCGCATATTCCAACACACTCTCTTCTCCTGCTTTTGTGCCGTCTTGTCCGCTGCTACCATCTAGTGTGCCTGCCAGATTTCAGGCTGGCTTTTAAACTTGGTGACCTTATGTTTCTTTTCATGTATCACTTGTCTTTGCAGGTCTTACACTTTTCAATACACAATGTTTTGTGAAACCTGGTAAAACATTTAAGCTAACCCTGTGTTATCCACATCAGCCCCTTTAAAGATGGTTTTATTACCAGCATTTTAGTCTGCTCATTACTACTTACGAAGAGAATCTCCTCCTCTGATTTTTCCACTCTTCCCTTCAGTTTTCTGACATGGTTGAAGAAATGTTTAGACACGTCATTCAGTGACCCTCCTGCATCCATAATCTTTTCATTAACCCATCTTTAGCTCCCCTTTTTTCTGTCAGTAATTCTTGTTTAGTTATTTCCTTACTGCCTTGCAGTCTCTTTAATTCTTTTGTCCTCTTCTTATCAACCACTTTAGCTTTCTCATTTCCTTATTATACTATGAAGGATTAATTTTCTTTGTATTGTTTTGGAATAAATATTTCTTTGCTCATTCTTATTACTTCAAGAAAGTTATCATTCCAACTCTACTGTAGTACTCCCCTTCCCAACACCGAACTTTTTCCTGAAATATCTTCTCAGTTCTTTAATTATGTGCCTTTTTGTAATTGTCTATATCTTCAGTTTTGGCCACTGATTTACTGAACCCTCTGATATCCGTCAGGACTGTTTCATAATAATCTATTTCTTCTGTAATATGAGCTCCACAAAATTATCATTGAACTTTATTAGGATGCTTCCCAACTTGTTTGGTTCCGTTTTGCTCTTATCAAACACTTGTGTGTAGCCTTCTTCCCTCACTAAAGTAGTTGCAATCCTATGTTCCCACGGGTTGTTAATCTATTTCCTGCCCTGTCACCACATGGTAAACTTAAATCTCCACAATTAATGACAATCAAATAATGACATTCACACTTCAATGTAAATTTAATTTCCCCACAAGAGCCTCATTCTCATCGTTCATTCTTCCACTATGGTAAGCAGTGAAGACCCTACTTTTTCTTTTGTATTACCCCAGAAATCTACCCCTATGAACACTAGTGAACTGTCATAGCTTTTGCTAACTGGTATCAAAACTCCTCCACCAATTACTGTTCTGTTTTTGTGGAACAGTCTATAAGCATAGGGAAATGTCTCTATAACCTGTGGGCTCTATTACAGCTGTAGCTAACAACTTGAAAGTACTCCCATTGTGTTTAGAGGTATTGTCATTTCTGACACAACCCCTTGTACAAGTGGTGTCTATTGGCACAACCTACACAACACCTGTATTTCCATGTTAAGCTGCCTCCCAACATGGTTCAACTGTGTCCAACATGGTGACTGATGACCTGCATAACTTCCAAACTGATGTGTTGCACTTCCTTCACCACCTTCCCCATGTCACACTATATACTATGATTTGCTTTTCATTTCTATCAAAACTACTCCCTCACACCCCATCGCTCAGTTATCACACTCTATTCTTCTTAGTGAAATCCCTACAAACTGATCCTTTATCCTCTATTACATGGTCTTTTGATACCTTTGCTTTAGACACTTTCTGTTACAAATATTTTCTTTAGTAACTGTGCTAAAATATAGCTTATTACTGAGGAATTAAGAATATATGTTGGCTAGAAATATGTAATGGTATTATTAAGTTTGATAAAATACTGGTAGTCATTTAGCAGTAGCCAATTAATGATGGTTAAAGCATAGAAATGCAATCCTCAAAAACTCATTATTGCTCTGTAGTGATTAAGGTATTCAGAATATAATTGAATACCCCCCCCCTCCCCCCACTAGTTCTCTGATAATAATGGAAATCGTCTGCATCCACCACATTGCTATAGGTATACAAGCTAACAGTGATGAGAGTTTTACATTAAAGTGGCTGACATATTTGGTGACAGTGAAGAATTGATCAAGAAGGAAATTCTTGACATGTAATTGAAATGCTAGTTTAGTTTATGGAAAAGAAAAATCAATAAGAGTTTTAGATGAGGAGGAAAAGATGAGTGAGGAAGTATGCTGTGTAAAGTTTAAACTAGGTTTATCAGACACATTTTTTTAGCGTCATAGTAAAATATTCTTAAATAATGATCCACTGTTTAAATAAGGATATAAAAACCAAAATGTGCGCTGAAAAGGGTTCCTGAAGTTGAAAATGACTGCTACTGTAGTATGTATTACTGTGTAAAGAAATAAGACTATACTGATCGATAGTGAGGAAGCTAGAAGAATAATAAAAGTTTGCTAAAACTATAAATAAGGGATTAAACAAATAGGAAGTTTGATGAGAATAAGAATGTAAATAAGGGAAGTGAGAAGAACTGTCATTTATCACAAGTGATGGCATTATGGAGCAGATAAATAAAGAAACGTGACAACTCAGTTCTGAAGTTTTCTCTTTATCCCTCATCGCATGCACTTCCCATTTGTTCAGTTATTACCTGTGCTAAGCAATGGTTACTTTCTTTTTTTATTATTAATGGCAGTTTTCCTAGTCATCTAATTACTCCCTTTTCATATATATTTTTTTCAATTTTCTTTTATAATTGGAGTGTTAAATTTCTCTCCCATTTACTTTTTTTTTTTTATCTACAGATTTTAATTTTAAATTGCTTAAGGGTTTTTTGATAAATTATTCATCACTTCACTTGGTAATTTTTTACCAATCCCTGACACCCTGTCAGGTGGAAAGGCTGCACAGGGGTTATGCAACACCTTCACCTGAACTATGAACTATGAACGATTAAGTTCGTGACCATGTGTAGCCCTCTGGTACCTATAATATTAAATAGATCGGCTGCCACGCATTCGTATTAGTAAACCCCAAATGCGAAGGGTAAACAAGATGAAGTCATTTAACACAGTTTGAGAATAACACAGTACTTATATTCTTGATAACAGTTCACTCGTAAATTGTCGGTACCAGATATCTGAATAAAGCATCGAACCACAGTTTCTTTGAAGATTGCAGATTAAGTACAATTATACGAGAAGACAAAAACCCACAAAGTCCCTCCAACATTAGTGAGTACTACGGCATGTTAGAATTTGCCTAAACCGCTACCCTAATTTGCGCCGCGAACTAGCGCAGAGTTGCGCGATCACTTTCCGGCTTAAGAATGAGACCAGAGTGAGGCAACGTGAGCTTACTGCAAGGTCTTTTAAACTTCTCCGAGCCTGTGACCTTGGCGAATCTTTCTTTAATTAATATCTCCAAAAGTAGATAATAGTTTAACTTGAAATTTTTACAGGGACTTTCTATTGTCATGTTCTATCTGTTTTAATTTAATTTAACATACCAAAGGGTTTCTATAGTCTTAAAATTAAAGTCATCACATAACCAATTTGGCGGAAATTTTACGCGCTTCAACAACAATCAGCAACAATTTATTTTTCAAAAACTTAATTACTGGACAAATGCTTAAACTTTTTTACCAAAACCATTATATTTTCGTAATCGTCTTAATAAAGGCTATCTACTGATATAAATTTCAAAATTGTATTCCTTTTAGTTAAAAAGTTCATTTTTTTCTCTTAATTAAAACTGCTAATTAAAGTTTGCCGAATTACTTAATTTTACTACCAAAATATCCGGAACAGTGCTGACTATAGCTGGTGATAAAAGATCAGCTGTAGCTTTACTCAATTTGAAGATATTTCAAATCTTAGATTTTTACTTTTCTGATCGCGTGTTTCAAAACGTGAACAAAACCAAAATATCTCTTAAAATAAACTTTTCCTGATATGATAAATACACTTTAAAATGATTTTTATGGTGAATTGTCCCTGTGGGAAAGATTACAGGAAAATTCCTTAAAGTTGACAACTACTCTTCTCGAAATTTCTAAGTCCAACATCGGCAACTTTACAATTGATCTATAGAATATTTTATTGCTGTGGGTAGCTAGTGGGATTGCTTTTGGTGAACAAAAAGGTACTTTACAACCCGTACCATCAAAAGAAAATTTTCCCACTCCCTTATGCATGAAATCGAGCACCAGCTTGTGGTCACAGTCGCCTTTCCCCTTCCATGCACTATTCCTAATTCTTCCAAGCCCCATCACCAATATATGTCCCATACATTCCCAGCACTCTCTTCACCCTCCTACCGGGTATGGTGGTGTAACGGTTAGCGTTCTCGCCTCGCATTCGGGAGGACGCCGATCTGAATCCCAATCCGGGCATCCAGATTTGGGTTTTCCATGGTTTCCCAAATCACTCCAGGCAAATGCTGGGATGCTTCCTTCAAAAGGCCATTGCCAAATTCCTTCCCATTCCTTGCCCCCATCCTTTCCCGTCTCTTAAAGATCTCGCTGTTAAGAGACGTTAAACAGTTAAAAATATATATATATATATATATTCACCCTCCTCCTTTCCTCCAATGACTCACAATCCAGCTCCCTTATCATATCAGTTAGTGACCGTGTCCTGCGATAATTTCCACAAACAAATCTAGCTGCTCTTCTTTGCACACCCTCCAACTCCTGTATTTGATAGCCAAAATGTGGGTCCCCAACTGCACCACCATATTCAACCAATGGTTTGATTGAAGTTTTGTAACCCCATTTCCTAACTTCTCTGGTACATCCTCTCATCACCCTCTCCAGTAAATGAAGGATTTTGTAACCTTTTCCTACCACATGGCCAATGTGCTCTGCTCAGTTGAGTTTGTTATCAAACGTTATGCTGAGATATCTACACTTCAAGCTTTCAACAAGCAATTCTGATCCCACCCTATAATCATAATTAACCTTTAGTTTTTTATCTGTGTACCTTATAAGCTGACTCTTCTTGGCATTTATCTTTATTTCATGCTGATGTACCCATTTAAATATTCTATTCAAGTCACCCTCCAGCTGTTCAGTTTTTACCTGTTTTGATCCTATTATATACCATTATATTATCTGCAAAAAACCTAAATTCTGACTGTAACCCATCAACACAGTCACTCATTAGGATAATAGTTATTTGGACAGAGCAAATATTCCAGGTAAACTCGGGTTAAAAAGAATGGAACCCATTTAACAGAATGAGAATTAAAGCAAAAATATTGTGGATGAAGGAAGATGCCAGTACTGATGAGCAGGGATGAGGTAAGCAGGTAATGCCACAATTGCTTTCAAGAAAGGGGAAGAAAGTGAGAAAGAAGTGATTTTAGATAGGTCATGGGTAGGGTAATGGAAACTTGAACACAATTTTGTATTAATGATTTATGGGCATCAAAGGGCAGCTCAGCTCAGAAGAAAGATCTGGCAAAACAGAAAGAGATAATTAATGATAGTTCAACTTGAACTGTTGCCTGGAGAATAAGATACATTTTTCAGGACTGAATTTGTCTGGATGTTGAGACATTTAAACTAAAATACAGTGGAGGAATTACTCTTTATCTCTGGAAGAAAAAGAAATTAAATTATTCAGCATCATATTGAAACAGATATTTATAAAAGCTGCACAAGATTGTACCTTCAGTCTGATATTACATACGTCAAAATTGCTAACAGATATGCAGAAGATTACAAAGGATATTGTAACTGTTATTGGAGTATCAGTATGGTTTTTCAAAAAACTGTAATGATAGAAGGCAATTGCAATGTTAATATTATTATTGGCTGTAGTTTTCAAGGGAAACAGAAACACTTGTGAATTTTTAAAAGACAAGGATGGAGATGAAGTTACTGAGGATTTCAAAAAGGCAGAGATTTGAATTAACTGATTTAGTGAGACCATTAGGGACAATGAATCAGAAATAGGAGGTAGTAAATCAGAGAACTAGCTTAACAACACAAAAAATTTGAAATTCATTCTGAGGATATTAGAAAGGAACTAAGAAAAGTGATAAAACGTAAATGGGCTGGTGTAGATACTATTACTACAGATAGTAGGATGTGGAATTGTACCTTATCTTGACATATTATTTAAATTGAGTCTGGATACATGCTGCTTACCAGAGGATTGGAAAAGTGCGATAGTAGTCATTATCTTCATCGTAATCCTCAACAGTTTCCAGCCTCTGGCCGGGTCTGCTTCACGCACAAGCCTCTCCATTTGCTTCTTTCATCCCACCACCTCTCTGTCACCACTTTGTTCCAGTCCTCTCCTCTCTTCCGTACACCCTCCTCCACTCCTTTCAGCCATCCATCTCTTGGTCTTCCTCTGGGTCGTTTACAATGCATCTTAATTTCATGGATTTTTCTCGGGATTCTCTGAGCCTCCATTCTCTTGACATGCCCATACCATATCAGTCTGGTCATCTCTACCCTTTCCTGTAGGGGTTCCTCTTTTATGGTGTGTCTAATCACTTCATTCCTTATTCTGTCCATTTTAGTAACTCCCATTCTACCTCTTAAAATCTTCATTTCACTTACTTGTACTCTGCTGATGTCCCGCTTTTTCATTGTCCACGTTTCAGCAGCATATGTTAAGATAGGCACAAAGTACGTATGATAGATTACTCTCTTGCTTCTCTGTGGCACCTCTTTATTCCATATCAGGCTTCTAATGCTCCTTAGGAACGCCTCTGCTTGTCTTCCTCTTTCACTTATCTCGCCATCATTTCCTCCACATTCCTCTAATACACGCCCCAAGTACTTGAACCTGTTTACCTTCTTTAGTTGTTCCCCTGCCATCACAATTCCCTGGGCTACGCTATTCTTTTTCCTGGTTGTTACCATGTACTCACATTTCCTTACATTAAATTTCAGGCCCTATTCCTCCACACTGTCTGTCCATACATCCAACTGCCGCTGCACTTCCTCTTCTTCAGCTCCCCAGATCATCAGATTGTCACCTTCGTGTTTTCCTCTCCCATCCTCGCTGCCACCTTCTGCATTATTTCATCCATGATTACAATGAAGAGTAGTGGTGATAGGGCACTTCCTTGTTTTAATCCACTCCTTTGTTCCAGCCAATCTGATCTTCCTTCCCCTATTTTCACATAGCTCACACTTCCTTGGTACAGTTCCGTCACTCTCTTGATGGTTTCTTTGGGAACTCCTCTCTTCTCCAAGGCCTTCCATACCTTACTCCTGTGTACACAATCATATGCTTTCTCAATTTCGAGAAATACCAACAGTAAATCCTTTCCATACTCATAATGTTTTTCCTGCAGCTGTCTCATAGCAAATATCAGATCTACCATCGATCTCCCTGATCTAAAGCCATACTGCTCTTCCCTTAGCCCTTTTTCCACCCTGTCATGTATTCTTTTTTCAATGGTCTTCTCATACATTTTGGCATAGTGGCACATCAGTGTAATACCTCTATAGTTTTTAAACTCCTTGCTCCCTTTTTTGAATACAGGTACAATTATTCCTTTTTTTCAGTCTTCAGGAGTTGTGCCCTGATTCCATACCTTTCTCATCACACGGTATAGCCACTGCTTTCCTACTACTCCTTCTGCCCTTATCATTTCCATGCTTACTTCATCAATGCCTGGTGCCTTTCCACCCTTCATCTTAACCAGAGCTGTTTCCACTTCTTCCCAAGTTAGATCCTTCTCTTTCTCTTCTACACGGCTGTTATTTTCCTTCTTCTCCTGAACAACTGTACCATCCTGTGACCAATTTGGGTTCAGTAAGGCTTCAAAATACTCGTTCGACATCCTTTTTAGTTTTTCTGAGCTGTTTATTTCGTTTCCATCTTCATCCAGCATGTTGACATTTTCTATCCTTTCCTTCCTCTTCCTATTTACCATTCCATATAATACTTTCTTATTTACTTTGCTATCTTCTTCCATCATGTTGGTTCACTTCTCCAGCCACTTCCTCCTTTCCTCTGTTACTATTTTTTTGGCCTCCTTCTTTTTCTTCACATAGTCATCCCTTGTCTCCTGTGTCCTCTGCTTGAACCATTCTCTAAAGGCCCTGTTCTTGAGTTCCACTGCTTGTTTAACTCTATCATTCCACCATGCTGTTTCTTTCAACCTTTTGGTGTTATCAGTCCTTCCGCACACTGTTTCTGCTGCTTGGACTAACGTTGTTTCGAAATATTCCCACTCCTCTTCCACTGTCCCCATTTCCGCTATTGGTATCTTACTCCTTATTATTCTCTGGTATTCCTCTTCATTGCTCTTCTCTTTCAACTTCCATATTATTAATCTCCTATCCTTTCTTTCTGATTTTCTCCTCTCTGTCGCAATCCTCAGCTCCATTACTAATAGCCGGTGATCACTATCCAGTGCCTCTGATGGTATTACCTTCACATCTGACACACACTGCTTTAATTCACCATTAAGTATAAAGTAGTCCACAACTGACTTCCTCTGCCAATCACTAGTGTACCATTAATATATTTTTCTCGGGCTTCCAGCCGTGTTAATATATCATATTTGCGGGACGTCCCGCAAATATGATATAACACGGCTGGAAGCCCGAGAAAAATATATTAATATTCAACGCCGTGAAAAATTACGATCCTACATCACTAGTGTACCATGTTACCTTGTGGCTCTCTTGCTTTATGAACCAGGAATTTCCTATTTTCAATCCGTTTCTTTTTGCAGAGATCCAGAAGCCTTTCCCCTTCTTCATTTCTGCCACCCCTTCCTTCTGTTCCTATTACTTCCTCATACCCGTACCTTTCTGTGCCTGTATGGGCATTTAGGTCTCCCATAATTATAATATTTTGCCCATTTAACTGTCTTTGCAACTCCTGCTCAAATTCCTCCTTCTCTTGAATTTGACAGCCTACTTGTGGAGCGTATACTTGAAGTATGTCTAGTTTTCTCCCTTTGACTGCTATCCTAACCTTCATGTAATCTCTTCCACTTCCTCTTTCAGCCCCTCTCTTATAACTATCCCTACTCCATTTCTTCTCCCTTCCTCATTTCCATTCCAATACAGTTGGAAACCATTTCTCAGTTCTCTTCTACTCTTTCCTTTCCACTTTGTCTCACTCAACCCCAAAATATCCAACTTCCTTCTCTCCATCATGTCTACAATTTCCTTCACTTTCCCGGTTAATGTTCGTATATTCAAGGATCCAAATCTTAAACCTGTTTCCATAGCCATGTCGTTTGTCCATTGCTCCGTCCTTTCTGAGACTTGTTTTTGTTTTGAAAGCAGAATCTATTCACTACCGGCTTGCTAGGCCTGTCGTAGCTTCACCAGAGCCCCGTTGGCCGCCATTTTTCAGGGTTCCTGTAGGGCCTTCACAGCTACCGTATCGGTCCCGGGGCACACTAGGTCTCCACTGTACCTCACCCCCACAGGCAATCCCCTACTTTATGCCGTTGACCATCTCCTACCACATGGAGGAGGGGTTGGACTTTGGGAGACTGCGAAAGTAGTACTGGTATATAAAGGAGGGGTGAGAAATAGAGTAAAAATTTTTAGGCCAATTAGTTTGACATCAGTGGTAGGTAAATTAATGGAGAGATTCATATGCAACCATATCAGAAATATATGTGAGGAGTGTAAGTGGTTTTCAAGTCAGAAACATGGCTTTAGGCAAGGATATTCGTGTGAATCTCAGTTAGTAGGATATATACAAAATATTTCAAATGAAATGGATAAGGGAGGCCAAATTGATGGTATTGAAAAGGCCTTTGACAGAGTGAGTCATAAAATGGTGGTAAATAAAGTAAAAACCATTGGAGTTGATGAGAAAGTGATTTGCTGGGTAGAAGAATTTTTAAAAGGTAGAAAGCAAAAAGGTAGGGTAGGAAATGCAATATCAAAAGAAGTGGCAGTAAAGATGAAGTGACACAGGGTAGCATATTGGGACCATTGTTGTTCATTATTCTAATGAATGATTGTGTTGGGGGTTTACTATCAGAAGTCAAGTTAGTTGCTGATGACATATTGCTATATAAAAGGATCAAAATAATAAATGATTGTGAACAGCTGCTGGATAATCCAGCCCTGAAATCTAGCTGGGCTAGTAAACATGGGATGAAGATAAATGCAAAGTAGAGTCAGCTTATCAGATACACAGATACAAAACTTAAGGTTGATTATTACTAAAAGTTGGGAAAAGAATTGCTAGTTGAAGACTTGAAATGTAAATATCTCCGCATAACATTTTATAACAAGGTCAACTGGGCAGGACACATTGGACAGTGTAAGAACCTAGCTTGCAGTGGGGTGAATGGAAAACTTCAGTCTTAGCTATGACCATAGATAAACGTGGATATTTTCAGTTCTAGCCTTGCAAATATAACTTGGTCGCCACTTACTTTAAAAAATCTTAAACTAAGAAAGGTAGTCAAAGTAAAAGTCACAAGTCTATTACTGGTAGATATACATTATATTCTTGGAAGATTTTGCAAAGTCACAAACTGAAATGGCATCAGACAACATTACTGAAGATAAACTGCAAATTCGACTAACACATTTGAGCCAGACCTAGCTGACTATCTAGCTACATGAGGTGTTGAATTTTCTGCACAAGTTCACCTAAAAGTTAATCATGTCTACACAAAACTATCATCTGCCACGCCACGTGCCTAACTTGCTGCACTGACCTGCATAGTGCTGTGCTTACTGTTTCTGGAAGACTGGGGTGAGGAAAAATTCTGGGTGGATATTTATACTAATGGACTGTGGGAAGCTGCAATAATTTCGCATTCACATGAGAATCTTCAGATAACTGATCAGATTCGCATCTCACGCCCAAAGGCTTGCATCAGATACCTTTACCTTGAGAACTAAAAATGTTTCTAACGTACTGAAATTTTGTAAATGTGAAATGTTGTAAAAAGCATCAACTTTTAATCCTTATTAAAAAAATTCTGTAAATTTAATAGTTTGGCCTCAAAAAATTATTTTAATGCTATACTCCAAAAATGTTAATGACTTTCACAATTTTGTTGTTGCTAAACTGAAAGAAATTTTATTTTATTCCTAAAGAGTTACTCTTTCATTTACTATCAAGCAAAACATGTTTACTATTTCCAAAAGGTGAAATAAAATTCGTAATCCAAGAACGGAATCTAACTAATTAATGTTCCAGAAGTTATTGAAGCTATCGATTTGAAAGTAGCTTTAAACAAATCTACATATTTAAAAATGGTTACTGTGTGAACATGGAGTCTCTAACTGCCTTCTTCGCTTTATCACGAATTTTTCTATAAACTCCTCCAGATGAATGCTTGAGACTAATGCAACACAAAATATTATCTTAAAAACTGTAAACACCTGTTTTGTAGCTTGAATTAACTTAGTAACTGACTTCAAAATTGATATGTAATACTATCCAATCTAACTCGTGGTTCTGAGACCAAATTTTGTCTCGTAGTTACAAAATTTATAAGATACCTGACAACAGGTAGTAGGAAAAGGTTTGAATCCTTCACTTATTGGAGAGAGTCATGAGGGGATGTACGATAGAAGTAAAGGAACTGGGTTACAAAACTTTGGTCAGGCCATTGCTTGAATATGATGGTGTAGTATGGGACCAACATTTTGAGTATCAAATACAGGAGTTGGACAGGTTGTAAAGAAGGGCTGCTAGACAAGTCTCTGGAAATTATTGTAGAACACAATCAGTAACTGATGTTATAGGGGAGCTGGAATGGGATTCATTGGAAGACAGGAGGAGGGTGAAGAGAGTCATGGGAATGTGCAAGGCATATGTTGGTGATTAAGCATGGAAAGGTATTGGTGTAAAAATTAAAAGTAATGCATGGAAGAGGAAAGATGACCATGACCACAAGCTGGCACTTGATTTCAGTTACAAGGGTGTGGGAAGATTTTATTTTGTGGGTAAGGGGGTCAGAGATTGGAATAAGTTACCAAGAGAATTGATGAATAATTTACCAAAAAAATTGAAACAATTTCAAGTTGAAATTTGTAGATGGCAAAAGTAGGTGGGCACAGGGAAGAGGGGAAATGGGTGTGTAGGGAAATTGACACCGGAGCATGCACTCCATTGCAAATAAATGAAATCAAACAAATAAAAAGATTAATATTTGAAGGAGTTTTCAGGAGAAACAAAGGTATTTTTTATGGTGTTTCTATAATTATGAGGAGAGTTTGTTGATAGCTTGAACAAGGTCTAAATAAATAGATGAAACTAATGAAATAATAATAAAGACTTTTACCAGTGTACTTAAGGAGTATAATGAACGAAGTAATAGAATCTGATAACTCATTAGGGATACAAAACCACTAGTTAAAGTTTTGGTTAAAGGAAGGTGTACTAGACAGTTAAGTTTTCCGTGATATGCTGCCAAGACAGGGGAGGAATTTGTGGAGGGATATTCAGTTGTAAATGCCTTTTAAAGGAATGAGGCTTTGCACAAGTGGTAGCAGAGCACAAGAACACCAAACATATTGGATATACAGTAGAGTCCCGCTAATCCGAACCCCGGTAATCCAAACGTCCGGTTAATCCGAACATGGCAAAGCATTACATAGTCTTAATATAAAAAATGGTAAAAGAATTAAAACACCCTGAAAATACAGTTCATACGCTATATAATTGTGTGGTTAACTACTGTACATGTACACAATTTTAATTTATACAGAAAAATTAGCTAGAAAAGATTAAATTTAAAAAGTGCGTAACACTGTCAAACTTACGACAGTAGTTACAACGGTTAGAAACACACATTTCATCCCTACTTTTTAGAGCACAGAAACTCAGTAATTGTTTTTTGGCGTAATGAAGACAGTCTGTTATATGACGCAAAGTTCCGCCATCGTCTGATAAATATTAAATCAGCTGGTGTAGCAGTGGTCTGTTGCTACAAATAGCGTAGCGCGAGATCAAAGGCTTCTGCCGCGTCAGTGTGTGACACCAACTCTCCTTTGTCACATTCCGTCTCATTGTCACTTTCGTCGTAACATTCCACTTCTACCTGGTCTTGAATCACAGCAGCCACTAAATCGACGTCAGTAAGGTGCTCCAGAATTGAATCATCCGCTGCCATCCATTCATCTACGTCTGCTTCACAGGCTTCTTCACATCCAGGGATTGTCTGTACCATTTTTAGGAAACTCTCCTCTTCATTTTCAGCTGGTATGTTTCTCCAAGATTTTCTCAAAGTGTTTTCTGAAATTTTCTGCCATGCCTCAGCAGCCCAATAAACAACATCCTTCAGATTTGTTTTTATTTTTTTTATTTTTTCAACTAAAGGAATGTTATCATCTTGGATCAGCATTCTTAAGAATTGTTTTCTGTAAATCAGTTTTAATATTTGTAGTACGCCCTGGTCCATCGGCTGTAGAAGTGGTGTAGCATTTGGCGGCAAAAACTTCGCCACGATTTCTCCATCACATAATTCCTCAGTGCTGGGGTGAGATGGTGCGTTATCAATCAAAAGGATAGCACGGGGAGGCAAATTATTTTCCTTGGAAAACCGCCAGACAGAGGGAACAAACTGGTCGTGAAACCATTCTTTGAACAGCTTACCATCCATCCATGCTTTTTTCTGGTTGCGATAATATACAGGTAGGGATTTCATGTTGCAGTTTTTGAAAGCTCTGGGGCTAACAGATTTGCCGATCGTCATTAAAGGGAGCTTGTGATTACCAGCAGCGTTGCTGCACACTAGTAAAGTCACACGATCTTTGCTCATTTTAAAGCCAGGAGCTTGGACTTCTGCTTTTGATGCCAGGCTTTTTGTTGGCAATGCCCTAAAATTAAGGCCTGTCTCGTCAGCATTATAAATTTGTTGGGGAGAATAATTTCCCTCTCTTATCAGTTTATTAAATTCATGTACGTATTCCTTCGCTGCATCATGGTCAGAAGAAAGCTTCTCTCCAGTAATTGTTAGCTGACGAATCCCATGACGTTTTTTAAATCTGTCGAACCAACCCGTACTCGCATTAAAAGACTCATCACCATTCATTAATTTGTTTAGGTAAACAGCCTTTTCCTGAACCATTGGTCCACTCAGAGGAGTTCCCCTTTCTCTTTCCTGTGTAAACCAAAAGAAAAGAGCTTCATCCACTTTATCTTACTGGGACTGTTTCCCGAAGACGTTGTGCAGCACTGTTCAAGCTTCACTCGGTTCTTCTTCCAATCACAAATAGTTGCCTTACCAACACCTAGTTCCGTTGCCAGCTTAGATACATTCTCACCACTGTCCAATCGCTTCAAAGCATCCAGTTTTTCTCTGAGCGTTAACGTCATATGTTTCCGTTTACTCATGGCGATAACACGCTAGTGTACACGAATTTTGTAAGTGTGTTAGCGATCGATTACTAAGATTAACTCAGCAGTTCGCGAGCCGTCTGAGAGTGCACTGACCACGAACACTTCAAACATCTCAACAATAAAGGGAGGGAGTGAGAGTGAGCCATTGTTCACCCAGTTGTTCCCAATTGTTACCATGCTGTACCTACTTATATGCTTGGTATACTTCATTGTAGAAATTAGTCACTGTAACTCCGGCTATTCCGAACAAATCGGTAATCCGAACAAGGCCCGGTCCCAATTAGTTCGGATTAGCGAGACTCTACTGTATTCCTATTAAAACCTGGTGATAACCTTGTCTGGTCTCAAGTAGCTGAAGGAATAAGTAAATGATCATGAAGCAGTTCTGATGGGTACTAAAGAATTCATCAAACCAGTGACCAGAGTTGAAGATGGTTATAAGTTCAATTATATAAAGGCACCTATTTTAGAACTGTAGATATGTTTCAGGAAAAGGTTCAGTATATTGGTAGAGAGCACAAGTTCAGTGGGATTGAAATGGGAAGAGTTACAGGCAAGTTCAGTAAGAAAATGCAATATTAAAAGAGGTAAAAGTGGAAATGTAGGAGAGTATTGGCACCATTGTTGTTTGTTATTCTAATAAATGATTGTGTTAATGGTTCACAATCAGAAATTAGGCTGTTTGCGGATGACATAACAGAAAAAATGAGAGAGGACTGTGAACAGCTGCAGGGTGACTGGTACACTATATATAGCTAGGGAAGTCAGCAGGGAATTAAAATAAATGTTAAGATGAGTCAGCTTATTCAGTACAAAAATAAGGTTTTTACACGATTATGGAGAGACAATGATTTGCTTGTTGAAGACCTTAAATGTAAACAAATTGGCATAATATTTAGTAACAAACTTTATTAGGCAGGTGGTGGGAAGTGTTTTCAAAATCTTAATTTACTGGAGAGGTCAGAGAAGTGAAGGAACTGCATTATAGAATTTATGTCCGCTGTTGCTCGATTAGGGTGGTGTGGTACGAGTGCCACATTTCATTTTGCGTATCAAATACAGGTGTTGGACGAGTTGCGATGGAGGGCAGCTAGATTTGTTTGTTGAAATTGCTGTAGAACACAGCCAGTAATTGATATGATAAAGGAGCAGGATTGGGGGTCTTTGGAAGACAGGAGGAGGGTGAAGAGGCATTGAAGGATTGTGGTGGAAGAATTAGGAATAGTGCATGAAAAGGAAAAGATGAGTATGGCCACAAGCTAGCACTTGGTTTCAGAGAGAATGGAGTGGAAACATTTTGTATTGTAGGTAAGGGAGTCAGGATTAGCATAAATTAGCAAGGGAAGTGGTGAGCAATTCACAAAGAAAAAAGGCTGAAAGAATTTAAAATTAAAACTTGTAATGTAGTCGGGTGGGGAAATTGAAAATAAGAAATGAAAAAATGGGTGTGTATGGAAATTGACTGTTCTCCATTACAATTAGAGTAAATGAAACAATTATCAGTTATTGTCATGGCTCCAGATGGAAGTGATTAACAGTATAGTAGAATTATTGAATAATATGAACAAATTACTTTGGGTTAAGTAAAAAGAGAGGCAATATAAGGATCATTAAGTAAAACAATAATTGTGATAAAAACAGCAGATTAATCTATAATGAAGGAAGTAATTTTAGACCTATTGTTATCGCAAAGAACAGAATTCCTCAGAAGGAGGGTTATGTTGATTGAGATGGTAAAATATTAAATAGACAGCCCCCCCCCCTTCCCCCCAGTGCCACTTCGGCAGATTGAAGTGGTACAATGGGGTAGGTTCAAATGCCAGGCACAAGTACTGGCTTGATTGCTGTTTTTAGGCTGTTTTCTGCAATCACTTGGTCAAGTGCTGGGACACTCAACTTCACAAACAAAAATACTCTTGCCACATAGAAGTTAATCATTTCACAGTCAGATAAAAACAAACATCTGATCCTTTATCAAAACTATAAGGGCTTAGCAAGTCAGTAGTAGATGGAACCTTGCTTTCAAATTAAGTGCGGCCTCTGAAAGAGAATGTGCTGGATGACCCATGAAAGTGAAAATGATAATCATCATCATCATCAGTGTTCTGCCCTAGGGAAGGTTTTCACATGGCTGCTCTACATGGTCTTCTGTCCCTCTCTTCATGTCAATATAGTTGCTATTTTCTCTGATGTTATCTGTAATTTTGCACCTCCTTCTTCCTCTCACTCTCCTCCTTCCAAGGTGTCTTTTAACAAGAACTTCCATCTCGGCAAGTAACCCATCTAATTCTTCTTTATCTCTTTTCTGACTTGGAGTAGTTTTCTACTTTCACCAACCCTATCCAGCACTTCAACATTACTTACTTTATTCATCCAGATTATCCTCTCCATTCTTCTCCACATCTCAGACGCTTCTAACTATTTTTCATCTTCTCACCTCAGTGTCAACATCTCTGCCCCATAAAGAGCTACAATCCATACAAAACATTTGCCAAATCTTTTTCTGAGCACGTTTTCCACTTTTCCAGTTAATAGTTGCCTGTTCCTATTAAGCGCTTCCTTCACTATGGCAATGAGAGTTTTTACCTCTTGGTGGCATCTCAAGTCTTCAGTGATTATACTTCCAAGATATTTGAAGGATCTTTCTTGACTAATATCAGCTAGTCCTTTGTTAATATGTATTAGTTTTCTTGCTTTCCCAATCACCATACTCTTAGTTTTTGCTGTATTGATTTTCATTCCAAACTCTTCCCAAGCTTTATCTGGATATTTCAGCAGTTTGTTTAAAGTTTTTTCACTTTCTTCCAATAAGACCATATCATCGACAAATCAAATGTGCTTTATTCTCTTGCCACTAATACACACTCCTCTTTTTTTCCATTTAAGCATTTTACAATAATTTCTTCTAGGTATAAATTGAATAATAATGAAGAAAGGCAACAATCTTGCATTATGCCTCTCCCAGTCCTGCTTTATCCAGACATCTGGTTTCCAATCTTTATTCTTACTTTCTGTTTTAAATATAGGTTCTGTACCAACCTTCTCTCCTTCCAATCTACTCCTTTCCCCTTCAAGATATCCATCAGCTTTTTCCATTGCAATCTGTCAAAAGCTTTTTCCAAGCCAATATAGATGCCTTTCTCAATATATCTTTTTCCTATGATTCTTAACAGGCCAATATTCCTTTTCTACATCCAAACTGTTCTTCTCCAATTCATCTATCTAATCCCTATCTAATCCTAATTCCAAATAGCCTTCTGTTCAGAACCCTAGCACTTTACAACACTTTAGCTGCATGGAAAATTAGACTGATAGTCCTATGCTCTTCACATTTATTTGTAATTTTTTTCCTTTCTGAATTGCAATCGTCATCATTGCGAGAAAGTCATCTGGCCACCCCACTTAGTCTACCTTTGTAATAAGATATATGACAATCTCCTTCCTTCCTCTGTTTCCTAAACTCATCAACACTCCTGCTGGAAAATTATCGATTACACATGCCTTCTGATTCTTCATCTCCTTCAGAGCCTTTTCTACCTCTGCCTCCAGGATGTCATACCCCTTTCCAACCTCTGATACCTCTGCCTCCTCTTCAAATCATGATGATGATGATTAAATAGACAACATTCTGGCAATGTTGGATGTTGTAAGCAATTCATGAAGGAATCGTCAAAAAGAAGATTTAGGATGATGTTTTACATTTTAGCCCACACAGGCTTGATTATTTGCTGAGGGAAGAACTGATAGGTAGAACAATAGAGGAAGTATAAAGTATGCAAAGCATATGTTTAAGTTTGCAGATTATGATATAAATATGTGATGTGAAGCAATAAGCTCAAAATAGAATCGGATGATGAACACCATAAAACTAATGAGTGAGTTGAGTGGAGCTAGTGGGGGCAAAAAAAGTATTTTTCATGAACACTGTATTGCTAGTTGTTCAATTTTTCATGGTTACCAGTTCTGTTTGGTAGTTACTACTTTTCAGACTGTCAGATTATGGTATTCATGGGCCATTTTTTTTTTTTTTTACTTCAGTCTGATTTTATGAAAAAAAATGTGTAAATAGGTATATACATTATTAGATGCACACTGTACAAGTAATGTCAAAGTAGTTACAGCTTTCCAGCATATTAGGACCATCAGAGAAATGTCTCCTTATTGATAAAAGTTATTTTTGTTTGTTTGTTTGTTTAATGTGTCTTGTGGGTACCAATGGTCGTTAGGAATTGCAAATATTATAATTCTGAAGAGTGAAGTTTTCAATGTTTGTGACCTATTCATATGTTAGTTTTTCAGTTGAAGATGACTAAAAAATTGTTCATTCATTCTTGTTTTGAAATAATCCTCAATTATGAGAAAAATGTTTTTGAATTTGGCTGTTGGCTTCTTTATCTAAATGACGAGAAGTGTGAGCTAATACAAATCAGTGAGAGATGGATGATGAAAATTTGTATTTCACAGTTATTGAAATGTGGCCATTAAGTACATATTAGTTTCATACTAGAAAAAACAGAATTTAGACTCCGATATATGTATACCATTGTTACTTGTAACTGATGTTAAAAAAAAAAAAAAAAACCATGAGAAGTGAGATAATGTACAAATGCATGATTTTTGTGGAAGAACAGGCAGTTTAATGATGTCACAACACCATCTAAAGTGTGTAAATAAATAAATAAAAAAAAATTATAGATATAAATTAGCTAAGGATGTTCGTGTGTTCTGCAAATACATGATGAATGCTTAAGTAATAAGTCTGAAATTATTTACAACATTGTTCTGTGTTATTTGTGATTGATACTGCCAGCTATTTTGCAAGTACATTTTAAATAAAATACCATGGTATTAGGTATATCAGTCCACTGTGTAATGCCATATTGCCGACATTCATTATATTTTACATTGTAACTAGCTTTGAGCCTGTCAAAAATGACAGTTTGAATGCAGTATTCTGGAAGTTCATTTTTTTGCACTTGGTTAATTATATTGAATTGTGATTCCATAATGATAATGGCTTTGATTTTGTAATGTTCTACATATTTCATTTACAGTTCACATAGCAATACAGTAGTAACTTCTACTGAATTAATGACGACGGAAGTATAGAACCAATAAAATTTAAAAAAAATTAGGAATCCCAAAAACTTTTGTTCTCCATGTGATATCAGTTTTATTCCTGGTCCAGCGCAAGTCAGCATGATAAATATGGAACTACTTTCATCCACATTAATTAATACCTTTAGTAACATGACACTTATGAAACTGGTTTAGATGGTTTGTAAAACTGATTTCACAGTGAATTATGCTGTAACAAAATGTGTCAGTTGGTATTCTGGTCAACTTAGCCACAGCCTCCACTAATATTGCATTCGAAAATCATAGTTTCTATTACCCTCATATGAATAACAACTGGTGGTAGCCAGAATTTATTCTGGAAAAGCTTGTATGGAAAAGCGAATAACGATCATTTTTAATAGTTTCGTGATATGAGTACCATACTGCGGTTAGATATTTGGAGTATTTGATTATGATTTAGGTAAATAAATGCATTTTATTTTAAATGATGGAAAGTATAATATCAAAAACGGATAACTGTCATTTATCTTGCGATTCGTACATTTCGTGTAAACTTTCTCTGAGTTTTTAATAAAATTAATTGTTTCTTATCTTGTGCCAAAAAAATTCTTAGGTTATGTTTTAACCTAGTCCTTATAACTGATATACGTTTTTTTTTTTTTTTTTTTTTTTTTTTTTTTTTTTTGCTGTCGTCAGTCTTTAGACTGGTTTGATGCAATCCTCCATCCCTTCCTATCCTGTGCTAACCTCTTCATTTCTCAATATACGTAATATAATGCAAACATGGAATACTCTTCTCCTTGCATGAATTTCTACATCTAGTTGTCGTAAATGATCAAAAAGTAACATGTAAATTTTAATGAAAATACTAATTGTAACTTTGTAATGTATGATTGTCTCGCATTATTTTCTTTTATCCCTGCTCTTTGTATGTGTATGCAGTTACTTCCAAAACAGAATATTATGATTAATCTGGCATTGCAGTTATGATATAGCAGAGGTCATGAGAAATTAAAGTTTACTTTCATTAGCGACATGTTACTGAAAAGTACTCGTAGTTCCAGAGTTTTTCCACATTTTTTTAAGAATAAAATGTTACGAAAATCAGACTTATTTCCTGTATTATGGCAGTTAATTTCATGACAGTTGTGTATGTATTAAACTGTGTAAATAATTTCTAATATCTCTGCTTGCCGTTATTTGGCTGCAAGAATATCATTGAATTGTGATTTATAAATTGAGTTGATTATTTAAATCTACCTAAAAAGGAAAACTTAAATATCATTTAATAGCTAACACACTTATCAAATACTAAGGGTATCATCTATGATGGTAGTAGGAATGTATTCCGAAAAAGCTTGTAAGGAAAAACGAATAAGAATCATTTTTAATTATATCTTTTGTGATATGGATACCTTACTCTGTTTAGATTATCAGAGTATTTGGTTAGGATTTTATTTAAATAAATGCATTTTACTTTTAATTACAGAGACTATAATTTCGAAAATAGATAACTGTTATTTATTTGACTCGTACATCAAGGGTGGATCCACCGTTGTGGGCACGATGGGCATGCCCACAACCTTAATAGACTTGTGACATGTGACGTCACACTTTTACGGTCTATTGAGATCGATAGGCTGATGATGATAACCGATATGCCTTAATAAAATTTAAAAAAAACACAATGAATCATGAATCGTGCGTGATTCGGCAAAGAGCCATAGACGATATGCTGACACTTTATGTCACATTTTTGACAACATATTATCTGTTTCTTTTTTGGCACATGAATACTTGTATTAGGAAAAAGAGATGACTATGGGCCGGGTAAGCACACTCGCGCAGGCATATCTACTAATTGAAAAGTAAGCGTGTGTTGTGTTGTATGCTGCACATGAACATTGTTAGCCGTGCCGCCAAAACTTCCGAGCCGCCGCTAGGTCGCATGGCGCTACGCTACTGGCGCTGAATTTAGTAGTTTGTTTGTAGTGTCAAACGTAGGCAACCTAACATAACCCAAAAAGTTTACTTTATAAGTTTTTTATTAATGCCAGCCGGGGTAAATTACTCTGATTGCTTTTTCGACATAATATATATTGTTGTATCATGGTAAGATACTTTAATGAAATTATTTCTATTCTATCACTCTAATGCAAAGCATTACTCTATGTATCACCATTTGTAACTTTGTTTTATAATAAAACGAAGTAACAAATGATGCAGTAAAACATTTATTGCATTGTTTATTTGTTATTTGTTTGTGTGGTATGGCTGGCTGTGGGTACCAAAAAGTTTGTTTTCTTGGTTGGGGAGGTTTTTATAGCGTTTAATAATAGATAACTATTAACTAAGTACCTATCTATTAAATTAAATCCTACAGTTACTCTCGCATGTATCGCAGCTATGCATCTAATATAATAATAGCCCACTAATTCCATTATTAGGTACATATTTAAAGGGCATTTCATGCTATCTCGGCTAAACATTTCGATTTTCATTTCATTTTTAATTAGATCGAATTTTATTGTCTTTTTCTATTCTGTGATATATGTAATACCTCATACCTATACATAATTGCTTATGTTAATTACACACAAAGAAAGATCGAAACTGACAGTAAGGGTGTAAGGACAATGACCGATACCGGGGTAGAGTATCGCCTATGTGCCTTAACTTACTCTCTTGATCACACCTCCAAGTCCGATGAAAGCTTGTTGAATACTTCAACTTAATTTAACCATGTTGCCCGGATACAACTAGAACGCTACAGGTCGAAACAATATTTGAAAACCCAAATATTGAAAAGGTATGATAGCAGCTACAGAAATGAAACAGTTCACTTTTCCAAAAATTCTTCAAGTTTATTTAAAAAATGAAATTCAAAGTTCAAACAGCATTCTTAAGTTGCTTAGGCAATCGAACAATCGTTCCAAAAATCACAGATTATGGAGAGAAGTAGAGCCCGACCAAACCCCAGTTGTAAATTAAAAGTTCATGTGAAGTAAACAAAGCCACGCCCCAACCATGATGGCCGAACCCGGTAGTGCCAACTGAAGACCTGAGCTACCAACATAAGTCGGAGTTGCCAACCTACCAACGCACACCCGCTTAAAACATCTTAGTAGCACGACTTCAAACCCGGAAAAAGACACCGTCACCACCGCGTCCTGTAATTTATACCTTCGCTGACGTCAGAGCCAAAACACAACTTTCTGCTAACACTTCTACGATTTAGGCCAGAAATATCTCAGTAACTAAACGGTTATCTAAAACTTTAGGTGTTGCAGTGTTTCTACATATTTAATTGTGAAATAATGGATATTTAGTGAATAATTTTAAGCAACTGGTTTAAAAGTTGTAAGGGTAGGAATGAACTATTTCTCTACTTTGGGGAAGTACTATTGTTCTCGAAACTTCTACATTTCGTCATTTTATTAATGCCACAATTTATGCAAATTATCTTATTATCACTGTGTTCTACAAGAATTCCTGAGTTTATTGGTGTAATTTTTATTAAGATTGTAGCAGGGAAAGTTTAACTACGACGTAACCAAAGTGAAATTTCAGTTTTAATTTTATAACTTTATTTCTATTAATTTTATCGCAAATATAAAATTACTACGGGATTCACTGAATTAAACTACGTATTCTGAAAGTTATCTCATCTCTGTATCTACTTTAGATCGGCTGGAAAATATTTCTAAGTTGACCTCATGGTCGTGATGAAAAATAAATTTCAAGATCTCTATAAGATCGGTTCTATTACTTGGAATTACTTGAAATTATTATATGTGATATTAGATTTTTCGTTCTTCCCGGAAATCTACTTTTTATTTCGGATGTTCTCTAGGATTTTGAGATAAAAAATTATTAAAAGTGCAGAGTATCTGACGAAGTATAAAAATTGATTTAAGTTATTTGAACGTTCAGAAACTACGAAATTTTAGTTAATTTATATTTTAATTGCATGATTACTTCCCTACAATTACTTTATTTTGTTCGAAAGTGTGTGAAAACAGTGAAATGCCAAATATTAGAAATTTCTTGTGTACTAAACTGGATTATTTTGGATTATCATATTTAAGGTTAGTAAAAGGTGTTAATATCATTACAGAAAATTAGTATAGTTGGATTATTAAGTATTGAGTTGCTTTCTTGCTCCTAAATTGGTTTAAAATGACAAAAATGCTCCCCAGTTAGAAGTTCATAATTACAAAGTTGGATTACTGATGATTATTTAATTTTCAGTTGATTTAAAGTTTATTTATTATCATTTAAAGTTTATTTATTATCATTCAAAGTTTATATTCGGCGTTTAGCAACTACTGAAAGTCTTTACTGCATTCAAATTGGTTTAGAAACTACAAAGTTAACCTATATCAAAATCTATTATTTGAAATTGAACTTGTGGGATTTAATCTATTTCCTCCCAAACTGATGTCTTCTTTTCGTTATCAAAGGTTTATTTAGAGTATTTTATTTAATTTTGAATACTTTTATTATCCCTAAAGGGTTTTATTTAGTGAGTTTTGTTACTGTGTCTCTCATGCTACATAAAGCTTTACTCCCATAACCTGTACATGAACTGAAAACTGTCTTTTACTACAGAATAAGCTTTACCCCTGATGCCTAGAGGTGAGAGGCTAGAATTTACTAAAATTCTAAGATGCTTACATGCCCCCCGAAGATTGAAGTTATTTTCCCAAGAAAACTAACTGAACATCTTGAAAAAAATCAATAAAAGAAAAATTTAAAATCCCAAAGGAAAATGAACTATTCCCATAAAATTTAACTATCGCATGTCGGTTCGGTTCTCTCTCCACCATTCATACTCCAAAGCAAAAATATTATTGTTATAACAATCTCAAAAATTTAACCTTCACTCACGCCATTATTACAAAAATTCTAAAAACTCATTCATTCTTAAAATTCAAAGTTCAAACAGCATTCTTAAGTTGCTTAGGCAATCGAACAATCGTTCCAAAAATCACAGATTATGGAGAAAAGTAGAGCCCGACCAAACCCCAGTTGTAAATTAAAAGTTCATGTGAAGTAAACAAAGCCACGCCCCAACCATGATGGCCGAACCCGGTAGTGCCAACTGAAGACCTGAGCTACCAACATAAGTCGGAGTTGCCAACCTACCAACGCACACCCGCTTAAAACATCTTAGTAGCACGACTTCAAACCCGGAAAAAGACACCGTCACCACCGCGTCCTGTAATTTATACCTTCGCTGACGTCAGAGCCAAAACACAACTTTCTGCTAACACTTCTACAATTTAGGCCAGAAATATCTCAGTAACTAAACGGTTATCTAAAACTTTAGGTGTTGCAGTGTTTCTACATATTTAATTGTGAAATAATGGATATTTAGTGAATAATTTTAAGCAACTGGTTTAAAAGTTGTAAGGGTAGGAGTGAACTATTTCTCTACTTTGGGGAAGTACTATTGTTCTCGAAACTTCTACATTTCGTCATTTTATTAATGCCACAATTTATGCAAATTATCTTATTATCACTGTGTTCTACAAGAATTCCTGAGTTTATTGGTGTAATTTTTATTAAGATTGGTGCAGGGAAAGTTTAACTATGACGTATCCAAAGTGCAATTTCAGTTTTAATTTTATAACTTTATTTCTATTAATTTTATCGCAAATATAAAATTACTACGGGATTCACTGAATTAAACTACGTATTCTGAAAGTTATCTCATCTCTGTATCTACTTTAGATCGGCTGGAAAATATTTCTAAGTTGACCTCATGGTCGTGATGAAAAATAAATTTCAAGATCTCTATAAGATCGGTTCTATTACTTGGAATTACTTGAAATTATTATATGTGATATTAGATTTTTCGTTCTTCCCGGAAATCTACTTTTTATTTTGGATGTTCTCTAGGATTTTGAGATAAAAAATTATTAAAAGTGCAGAGTATCTGACGAAGTATAAAAATTGATTTAAGTTATTTGAACGTTCAGAAACTACGAAATTTTAGTTAATTTATATTTTAATTGCGTGATTACTTCCCTACAATTACTTTATTTTGTTCGAAAGTGTGTGAAAACAGTGAAATGCCAAATATTAGAAATTTCTTGTGTACTAAACTGGATTATTTTGGATTATCATATTTAAGGTTAGTAAAAGGTGTTAATATCATTACAGAAAATTAGTATAGTTGGATTATTAAGTATTGAGGTGCTTTCTTGCTCCTAAATTGGTTTAACATGACAAAAATGCTCCCCAGTTAGAAGTTCATAATTACAAAGTTGGATTACTGATGATTATTTAATTTTCAGTTGATTTAAAGTTTATTTATTATCATTTAAAGTTTATTTATTATCATTCAAAGTTTATATTCGGCGTTTAGCAACTACTGAAAGTCTTTACTGCATTCAAATTGGTTTAGAAACTACAAAGTTAACCTATATCAAAATCTATTATTTGAAATTGAACTTGTGGGATTTAATCTATTTCCTCCCAAACTGATGTCTTCTTTTCGTTATCAAAGGTTTATTTAGAGTATTTTATTTAATTTTGAATACTTTTATTATCCCTAAAGGGTTTTATTTAGTGAGTTTTGTTACTATGTCTCTCATGCTACATAAAGCTTTACTCCCATAACCTGTACATGAACTGAAAACTGTCTTTTACTACAGAATAAGCTTTACCCCTGATGCCTAGAGGTGAGAGGCTAGAATTTACTAAAATTCTAAGATGCTTACAAGGGGTCATCCATAAACCATGTTGCTCGGTCGGGGGGAAGGGGGTGTTGGCAGAAGGCTACTCTGCACTATGTGGGGGGGGGGGGGGGGGGTGCCCAAGCCGGGATACGTAGCTTCCATCCATTTTAGTAGTCACAACTGAAATAAGGTACAGAGCAACGTGTTTCGCCATTTTTCAATCCGAGGACCAGCAAATTGTCAAAAATAATTCTCCCGACTACTATGGGAGTAATTTTTTTAATAGGCTATGTGTATATTATTAACAACTAGGACATATTTTATCGTAACATTATAACATAATAAATCTAAAAGTATATTTTGAAACCGTATGGATTCACAGCTATGAAGCGAATTAGTAAAAGTTAATTACATATTAACCAGACTCTTAATATTAAATAACAAAATGAATATTAGTGTTACTGCAGGCTGGTACCACCCACCTACATGCACAAATAAAAGAAAGTGGACCTGACAACTTTCATTACAGCTTCACCACTTTTATGTTACCAATCCTACCATATACCGCGATACCTCGCGCCTACTAGAAGATCCTCTCAGAAAACAGTTAATTAATTGTTAGACGAATGGCTTTTGTTAGGGTTATGGAGAATGAACTGAAATTATGTTTATTAAAACACTTCACATTTCGTGACATGACTCGCGGCCAAGCACCAGAATGATGGAAATGAATAAGCTATTCAAAACTTTTGACGTCCTCTTATCCCGGAAATTCCAGATTTTTCCTGATCATTGAAGTGTTATTACCTTTCCAAAAGTTGGGCTTATAGTTTTTATTCGCTTGTAGAATTATACATTACAAATACGTGTACAAATTTATTAAACTTTGCCTGCGGACCACCTGAACCTACCACTAGTGGATGAGAAACACTGGGGCACAGAATACACAACAACATGTCGATATTATTTCCGTAATTTAATCATTTGTGTATTTTTAGATACGCTATGTACTAACAGTGCCGAGCTTATAACTTTTCTGCTCAGTTGATAGGGGGCGTGTTTGAACTAGATAACATTCTCTAATTTTACGCTAGGCGTCATCAATTGTAAATTCAATGTACAAATATTAACACTAGCATTTGTCTGTTGTGATTATTGCTGTCTCAGCGCTGTGAGATCAAAAGTATATCGCCGAGCGCTCACAAACAATGCAGCTGCACCACATCAGAAACTGAAATGATGGGTGCCGAAAGCGCCTAAGCAGAGTCTTGCAACAAATCATAAATTGTATTCTCCAATATCGAATAACATGTAGCAATACACAAAGCGTATAGAGATTTTTAAACATTGAATGATTCAAATTGTATTTTCAATTCGCTGCTTTATGCCGTGAGACTTCTCCTTCTTTCCGTGAGACTTTTCCTCAAATTTCTGTCCTCACCCGTATTTGGAAAACACGCTCATTTTATATTTTATCTGTCCACTTAATTTTCAGTGTCCTTCTGTAGCATCACATTTCAAAGTTTCAATTTCATTTTTTCTAGTTTTCATTAAGACCGAAATTCATTACCAAAAAATACTTTTTCCCGTTCAGTGTTGTAAAGAGTTCTTTCTGAGCCCTAGACCATAATAATTGAAACTTTTTCCATCGCTAGCTATTCCTCTTTCATCATTCCTGCTTCACCCATCAGTTGCAATGCTGCTTTCCAAATAACATAATTTATTTACGTTATTGACTGCTTTTGGTACCTACTTTCGCACAGGAATGATGAATGGATAAATAATTGTTTCTAGCTGATTTATAATGTAAGATTAAAATAGCTAGATCTGGCAATGATTAATTAAACTATGATAAATTAAATTAACAACGATTGCATAATAATTTTGGAAACCATAAAAATATTACTCATATCAAAGTGTTTTAATAGCGGTGTTTACAGATTTCTGTAACATTGACTGTACGAAACTGTGGTATCATTTCTCAGTCCATCCTCAGTCATAGCTGGTTAGCCATTAATTTGAGGAAAAATAAATAGTCATCCTATTTTTCTATTTCATTTAAGTGATATAACGCTCATTGAAATATTTTGTTGTGTTAAATTTAAGTAGGTTATGAAATAAGGAATTATTGCATATAACAACGGTAAAACATCCATCGAAATAAATATTTAAATAAATGAAAGTTCAATAAATTTATGCTTCATAATTAATCGAGTAGTTATCACCTAATAATGAAAGATTAAAACTTAAAAAATGTCGGAGGAGGGTCAATTCTGTTATTTCTTCCCCAAATTTTTGGACATTTCATTTTTTAAAGAAAAAAGTATTCATTTCTTTGTAAAAACCTTCCTTGGCGCACGGATCAAATGTTTAAATACTCTAGATATTCCAGAATTTGTAGTAATTGTTAGTGTCATCATTTTCTTCTGAATTTCTAAAGGAAAAAGTAAATAAAGCAGATATCTACTGTGTTCATTGAACACCCGATAATGAAAAATAAAGTCTGGTATGAGAAAACTGCACAAAACATTTGGTAGAATTAGTACAAAAGAGCTACATGGCACCAGCGGGGGGGGGGGGGGGGGTGTAGAAGCGTTAGGCCACGGGGGGGGGGGGGGGGGGGGAGGGGGAGCACCAGAGTCGAAAATGGAGATCGTGGTTAATGGACTATCCCTAAAAGAGCAGAAAATAGATTCAGTTCAGGTTGGTAATATGCCTACCTTTTAGATAAGTCACAGCCCTAGAGATAATCTAAATTTTACCTAACCTAAAATAAATTTTGAAAAAAAAACCTGTCTTACCTCCCACCAATTCTTAAGATTTTTGAAAAGCTGGCTTGTGCATTGCATGTTGTTTTGAATTTTACCTGCATTGTTTGTTTCAAAGGGCGATTAGGATGAACGTATTATTGTGGAGAATAAGGGTGATGGTGGTGGTACAAGTGGCTCTAAGCGTAGTTTTAATACTGCTTCAACGCGTAAGATTGACACATATTCCTTAAAAAAAAAAAAAAAAAAACTAGAGTTGGGGTTGAGCCGGGGGCACTGAGTACTGGTAGTGAAATTGATAGTCCTCCAGCTGAAGTGAATGATGATTTAGATATTGCTTCTTCTTCAGATCAGTCCACGTCTACAGCTTTAACAGCGTCATCGTCATCAACCATATCTAGTGGCTTGTCGTTGAACTTTGAATTTGCTTCAGATATTGGAAACTATATTTCTAAAAAAACATACATGAATTAGCTGCACTACTAGATAAACATTGGGTGCCTTCACCTAACTATGATTTTCCACACCAAGTTTTACAAAAACACGGAAAAACCTACAGAAAATATGTCCAAAAATCACATCTTGAAAAATTCCATTGGCTTGTGCTGTCACACAAAGATCAGGGACTGTATTGCAAATATTGTGCCTTATTTATCACTCAATCTGCCACTGATTTCGTTAGATCAAACCCTGGACGTCTTGTGTCAAATCCATTGAAAGCCTTTAATAACTTATTAGGTGAAGGCGGATTATTACTGCAACATCAACGTAATCATTACCATAAGATGGCCGTTGAAATTGGGAAGAACTTTCTGGCGTATTATCATAAACCCGAGGTTGATATTGCTAACCAAATTTCTACTCAAAGAAAGATTCAAGTGGCAGAAAACAGAGATCGTTTACGACGAATTATAAAAACAATAATATTGTGTGGTCGTCAAAATATACCATTACGTGGCCACAGAGACATGGCCACATTTTTAGCATGAACACCGTTCATAGAGACGCCTCCTCTTCAGAAGGAAATTTTCGAGCTCTGTTAAAATTTAGAATAGATGCAGGCGACTCATTTCTCAAACTCCATTTATCATCAACAAGTTCTACAGTGACTTACATAAGCAAAACTGTACAGAACGAACTTATAGACATTTGTAAAGAACAGTTTCAGGAAACTGTTTTACAAAACGTGAAAAAATCTAAGTTTTTCGCTATTCTTTTTGACGAGACTACAGATATTTCTCATACCGAACATATGAGTCTATCGTTCAGATATTTTAATGACGGTTTTATTATGGAAATTTTTTTATGCTTCTGCGATGCTTATGAAATGCTTCAATGTGAAGAAAGAGATAGCTTAGATGGCACAAAAAAATTACGGTTAACAGGCACCGCATTAGCGAAAATCGTGGAAAATCTTTGCTATAAATTTGATATAGATTTATCTTTTTGTGTAGGGATAGGAACTGACAGCTGTTCAGTATTGGCATCCGACGCAAAAGGTGCTGTTCAGGAACTCTCTAAAAGGCGATTCACGCAAAACGTTGTCCTTGTAGCAATCACGTTTAAAACAACTCCTTGGCCAAGTCATCAAACGTCGCTTCGTGTAGAAACACAACTGGGACAATGAAAAAAATCGTAGCGTTTGCTAACGCTTCTGCAAAACGCCATAGAGTATTCTCAGAAGAACTGATGGTATGGCAATTCAAAGTATATGCGAGACACGATGGGCTGAAAGACACGACGGCCATTTACATTTCCAGGGTGATAATATGGTTAAAATTTGTAACGCTCTGGAGAGAATATCGACATGGCAAGATAACACTTCAAGTGATGCTCACTGTCTCTTACAAACACTATGCAGCTCTGATTTTATTATATCATCGATATGCCTAACCGATATTCTAGGTAAGAAAACAAAACATTATAAAACGATTTATATGTAAGATCTTTTTTTTTTTCTTTAAGGAAGGTTATAAAATAATTTTTTCTATATATATTTTAGGAACTACAGTTTCGTTGAGTCGATTCCTGCAAACTGCTTCGGTCGACATCAAAAGAGCCACCGATGCAGTGATGGATGTCATGGAAGTATTACGATCGAAACGCCAAAACGCCGAGTCTGTATTCAAGCAATTATTTTCAGAGGTGACAGAGCAAGGAAAACAGTTAGATGTTACATTAAAATCCCCACGTACAGTTCAAAGGCAAACAAACATGTCCGATTATGAGGCGAAATCGGTGGAAGAGTACTTTCGGAAATCAATCTACAGGTACATACCTCCATTAGATTCCATTATCAATGATTTGGAGGAGAGATTGTCTCCGGAGGTACTCGACCTATTTCATTTGGGAGTTTTTCTACCTAACCCAAATTTTAGTGTCAGGGACTGCGATATCGATATCGAGACTGTGAAAGTGAAAAAAGTGGTCCAGATGTATCGCCTATTCATTAACGATAGTGAATTAACTGTTATAAATGAATACCACCTCTGGATGCCAAATGGAAAAGAGAATGTAAAAACATTTCGGTCATACCAGACTCGGTAGCTCATCTCATTGAAGCATGCGACCAAGATTTGTACCCTAACATAAAAATTTTCTTACAAATACTGGCAACTCTCCCGGTCAGCGTAGCTACCAGCATGGAGATCGTTTTGTACTCTTCGCAGAATAAAATCTTGGTTGCGTGCCTCAATGGCACAGGAAAGATTATCCGGGCTAGCTCTCTTAAATATACACAAAGATGTGAACCTGGATATCGATAAAATTACCAACGTTTTCACGAAAAAGAAACGTAAGCTTGAATTTTTAATTTAACTAAGCATCTAAATAAAGTTATTTAATGTAAAATGTTTCCTAGCATTTAATTTAATTTGATATCCTTTGAAAATGTAAAGAAAAAAATATCAAAATCGGTTCAGTAGTTGTAATGGTATTGGTAGCCTAATTAAGTCTCGTCTGGTGCATCTCACTTGCTGGTCACACTTACGACTCTTGAGATAACGTCAAGATACCTATTTACCCAGTCTAGTGTCCATATATTGGCTTACTGGCTACTAGAAAAAAAAATACAATTTATTGATTGAAATTGGTTTGGTATTTAATCGAAACTGCTTAACTATTTTAATTTGACGAAATCGGGTCTCACTTCTTCCAATGATTAGTTCCATTCCTGATGCGCGGACAAAAGGAAATAATCAAATTCAAAAGTGGTTCATGAGTTATGCATGATTGTTCATGAGCGAGTTCATACTCCGACTCGCACTTCGCCGATTTTCGGGTAGCTGTGCCCACAACCTTTTTTGAGTGCTGGATCCGCGCCTGTCGTACATTACGCGGTTACTTACATTTCTACGAGTTTTTAATAAACTTTATTATTTCTTATCATCTGCCAAACAAATTCTTAGGTTAGCTTTAACCTAGTTCTTATAAGTGATACACATAAAATAAACATTGAATGTTTTCATTTGTAATTACGGAATGATGTAAATTATTCATGAAGGTACAGAACAGTTTACCTTTAATCATTAAAACTAGACATTTTGTATAGTACGGGCATAGAGAAATTGGTGCTGAGGTCTAATTTCCAACACAATACATAATAATGTCTCGGCTGTCAGGGTGATACTGTGACATTGTGTAAAAGGCCAACGTTTTGGCTGTCTTGCTGCAGCCTTCTTTCTGAGCTGCATGATGGCTGAAACATTGCCCTATCATACAATGATGTGGCATCTCTTGAAAAGCCAAGAAACCATTGCTCTGATTGTGGAGGCCTACAATTACATGATAAGAAATAGTAATGGGTAATTTCTGTAGTCATGATAGCTCCAGAGAGACTTCAATTGTTTCGCAGGAATGCAGAGAGATGTACAATTACTTGACCGCATTACAGTTTGTTTCATTTATTTAGATACTTTTTAATAATCTCTTTTACTTCTTTACCTTGTTGTTAAAAATTAATACTACTTTCTTATGTAAGACTAGATATTTTCTCAGTGTTGAATATGAATAAAATCCTCTCATGAGTCCGTTGATAAAACATGATGTTTTGGCGGTCATAATCTCTGCCACCATTCTCAAGTGACTTGGTCACTTTACAATGGCAGTCAGAAAACTCAGAAAAAATCTGCAGATAGTAATGTGACAAAATTTCTATTGAAGTAATTTAGTGGCACATTTTTTTTATTTATTTAATGCCAAGTAGTAGAATGTTTCATAAAAAGCAAAAAATTAGAAAGTATTTTACATGGAAATAGTTTAAACAAAAAGAAGATTTTAAATTTTATACCAGAAGTAATGCAACAATTGGTGACAAAGGAAGGAATTGAATTTTTGAAAACTTGTAGTATGTTATTAGAGTCTTAACTATGGATTGCATTTTAACCTTATGCTTATGATTGTTCTAAAAGTTGAACGATGAAAGTGGTGAATAAGACACGACGAATGACATTGGAATTACATTATTTATTTTTTCAATCTTGTGAAATCAGAAATTACTTTGTTAACATTGTTATAAGGCATTTATAATGTGCTGATTGTGATTGATTGACAAAGATTTGCCTTGAATAATAGTACCAATAGGAGTTGGGAGAAATATTTAACTATGAATTTAGTGTACTAGCTGTTGCCCGCAAATTCACTCACATGGACTGTTAGTGGACTGACCTCATTCTTGTACCAATTACATCACACTTAAAACATCACAAGCAGGAAAATAAAACTGTAATATAATTGTTCCAAATTTTATGTCACTTGTATGACCACATATATTTCAACTGCAAGAAGTAACTTACTTTTAAATGTTTACTGTACTAATTTGTGGACCTTTTTTATCTTATACAATATATGATCTGATAGGGTTTTGTCAAGAAGATGAGGATTGTAAATAGTTTGAGATACCTTTCCTTTTCCTGGTTTCACAAATACGACATTCTTTTAAGATGCCAACTTTAGTGCTGCTGTGATAATTATTGGCGTTTTAACGAATTTTGTCAGGGTAGCCATTAAAAATGGCAATGGTATTTGATTTGTAGTTTGACTTAATATATGAGACATAACTGCCGCAAATTTTGCACATGCCTGGCCGGTGAAATTTGGCCCAGATAACAGAAGCTGTAAATGATATAGTTTGTATTTTTCATGTCCTGGATGTTATGTATGAAGATCAAATTATTGAATAAACACACTAGATGTAATAGAAGAGTAGGAAGTTAGGTCCCACAATTAGGCCTCAGAATTCAAACCCTTTAACATTAACTTTCCAAAAAAAAATTATTAATATCTCAAAAAATGAAAACCAGTCTACTTAAAACTAGGAGGAATTCACTAATATTGACAGCCTTTAATAATAAATTTAAGTTTTGGAGTGGTTTTTGTAGAGATGGACAAAATACACTAATTCCCAACTAGCTCTTGAGCCCAAACGATTCATCCGGGGGGGGGGGGGGGGGAAATTAGTAAAATATGTAGAAAATTTTATGTACTTTCATTTTCAGTATGGAGGTTATTTACGAAAAGTTTAGTTTTCAGGTTATAAGCAAAAAAAAAAAAAGGAAGCCATAAATGAGTTTTTTTGCCCTTTTTTCATTGTTGTACTACAAAATTATGTTAGCAAATCTCAGTTTCGAATTCAGCACCCCAGAAAACATACAGAATGGAAGAAATCAAAACCACCCCACAACTTGCCCTCTTCAGAACAGAACTATTTTGACTTCAAAACAGAGTCAGACATATGCTATTTCACCCTGAGCTGTACATTATTCGACAACCCATCTTAATCCAACCAGTAGTTATTGTGTGAAGCATGCCCTATTTTACCTCCAGAATCAGTGGATGTACATTATTTTTGTGCGAGTGCCATTCATTCAGACAGGCAGACAGAGAGGCAAATAGATACAAATGGTACAAACAATTTATTGCTTTACTGTAGGTTGTCAGGTAACCTAAAATTTTGTTACTGCATAACCAAATTTGTTCATAAGCAGCGAGTTGATTTAACTAGGATTGCCGATTAGGTTTAAAGTCATTTGCTTAGATAATTCAAGTCATAAATTAGAGAAAACAGTTATAGAAAATCGGAAGATAGTATTAGTGTATCTAGTATATCAGATTTGGACTATTTCATGAAAGAAAATTTTACCTTTATTCTCAGAGTTATTTCAGACTATAACTAGTAAAATGAAATTAGTAACCTTACAGGTAGGAGGTTTCCCTGAAGAGAGATGAAACTTTAAAATTTGGAACCAGCATAAAATTATGTTAAAATGGAAAAATAGTGAAAATTAGAAGGGAATTAATTCAAAGGAGGCACCATGTTTAAATTAAAGAAGAATTTTTTGTAGACTTAAAAATGCAATGGTTTTCAAATTGATGCAATGGTTAGACAGATATTCGAAAAAGAAATAATTACAATTTATATCATGATGGGGGATACCACCGGAAGTTTTGAAAGAATTTCAAATATTGAAGGGAAAGAATGACATTGTAAATCATAAGAAAATACAATAAAAACTATTGTTACAGTCACAGAGTGATTGTTTCATATTGGAAATGGAACAGAAAATCATTTAACACATATTTCTGAGCTGTGCGTTAAATATTTCAAAAGATATCAATTTTTGAAATTAAAATTTGTGTAAGAATTTTGGTTCAACCTGATAGAGAATAGTAAACAAGGTGATCATAGTATCAATTGAAAGAGCAGAAAACTAGAAGCAAGTTAAAAGTCATTTCAGCTTCGTAGCTTTAAAACTTTGAGAGTTTGAACCATTTTTAGAATTGCACAGAAAAATATTTTTTTACTGCTAAAGTATGATAGATACAAAATTTTTTTATTAGGATGGGAATTAACATTTATACGTCAGGCTATCTACTGTAAAATTTTCAGATCAATAGGAATTTTTTGAGTGACTAAAGTTTTTGGCATGTCACAATAAGACGCGTAAGGATACATTTTTTTGCATACTCCGGGGAGTCACATTGCCTGGGAAGGTGGAAGGATACATGTTCCCAAGGGTAGCCTACTTGTAGGAGGATTGGTGACTAGCTGCAGAACAGTCGTTGAAAATCACTTGGCAACACGCACATCTGTCGTGGTAGCGCTTAGTGCGGGTAGGCAGGTCGGCTAGACGTGTGACCTCACGGCGGAGTGATACTCGGTGCGCCATCTTTGAAATTTTGTTGCATGGTGGAATATTTCACTTACCCTCATGTGATTACAATTCAGTTAGGTAGTTTATGAGGGTTGGTCTGGTTTGATTTACTTATCACACTACCTGCAGTCAACTATTCGGTGATGATTTCTGATGCCTAAATGATTGTTCGAACTTGCAAAATTATTTGTCAAGAATATAGTGATTTTTTTGAACTTTAAATTTGAAGCAGTGACTTTTATTTATGAACATACTTTTCCATAATTCAGGTTCTTCAATATGGTGGTGACCGCTTACTGTAGAGCAATCTAATTACCCAAGACACCCAACACGTTTAAAGTTGAGGTATTAACTTTTTACCACCCTGGTAAACATTTAGCGCCTTAAAAGGTCATTAACAATGCCCCAAATTCACATTTTTCAAAAATATCTTCGATAGATAGACTTTCTTGCAATACAGTCTTATTATGTTTATAAATAAACACAAATGCTTCAAATTTGCAGGGTAAAGTACAAGTCAAGTTTGTATTTCTGCCAGATTAGTCCAAGTGATCATGATCTCTCATCCTTTTACTAGATTGTTACAATAACACATTTATTTCTGTCATATTTAATGCTTCTATTTGTTCTTCTAACTCCGTTCAAAATCATTATAAATTTTTCAGAATTAAAAAAATTGAGGATATACAGTTTCAGTTCGTATTGCAGCCAGTTTAACTCTTGTGACCTTCGACCCTTTTTTATTCCAAGTTTGTAGACTGAAATACAGGTAACATGTATATTTCAGTGAGACCCTTTACTAAATTGTGTGATTGTCTTTTTCTGTGAAAAATCTCTAACTTTACTACTTCCAAGTCCCTTCATACTCGAGAGAAAATTTTTGCAGAGCAAACTATTAGGGTTACATATAGTGTGTATTTCAGCCAGATCAGCTCATGCAGTCATTATCTTTGGCCCTTTACTGTATAGTGCATAGGTTTCTGTGCAAAATCTCTGACTTTACATGTTCTAACTCCCTTGAAACTCAACATAAGTTTCTCAGGTTTTTTCGGAATGAACCCAAAGGGTGAAGCACAGGTCACAAATTCATATTTCAGCAGATTGCCTCATGGGTTTATTGATCTCTGCACCTTTTATTATATATTACACAATTCCTTCAAGTGCAAAAGCTTTGTCTTTATTACTTCTAAGACCATTTATATTCAACCAAAATTCTTCAAATTTTGCCGAATGAATCCTTACAGGTCACATTCATATTTCAGCTAGATCAGGTCAAGTGGTCATAAACTTAGATCCATTACTATATTGTGTAATCGTCTCTGTGTGTGTACAATTTTGTCAAACTGAAATGGTTGTGGGGATTGTAAGACACACTTCATTTGAACTATAACTGTGCGTGGTACCTTATTGATGAAAACGGCTGCCAATCTATTGGCTTACTCCAACAGATATAGGTATTTGCATATATTAACATTGTAGACTTCTTGCTAGTTGAAACATGATATATTTTTGAAAAAGTTTCTTTACATTGTTCAGTACCAGAGAAAATCAGACATCAAACTTCTTTTCTGAAATAATGAGATTGCAGGTTAAGCACATTCACACAACGCAAAGTTCCTTCAAACCTCCTGTATTAGTAAACTTTTTATAAGTTCATCTCGGAGAATGTGGTTACTAGCACCGGCCTCACTTAACTACTGAAGACTCTTCCAACATTGTGTCGCCCGACATGTCCATCGTGCTTGTCCATTTTTCAGCCAAAATATGCTAATTTTTCCTCGTCATGGGATCTCCTTATATTCTCTCTGTCGTGACATCACAAGGAACTTCAGACTGAGAAAAGAAACCCTTATTTTTATTCTGATTGGTTTGAAATTTTAATATGTTGTAGATTGACATTTAAATGTTATTTCACCTTATGAATACTTTCTCCCTAAGTGTGATAGTTTCAGAAATAAGAATTACATTTTACTCTTTCTGAAAAAATTCTTAATCCCCTGGGTAACTTTAGGTATTAAAACAAATTACAAAAAATTCCCCTACTTTTGGTGTATTTACAAGTCTGTCCTTACTGTATTTCATACTGAAAATCAGACTGTAATGCTGTTGCATTGTATTTGCCAAGCTTTGATATTTAATTTTTTGAGAACCACTACTCTGATCGAGCTGAAATAAACTGAAATTCTAATTTCCAATGGTATTTTAATTTTGCCCATAAGATATTGTCTTTCTATACATTCCTTTATACTATTAGAATATATTGTTTACAAGCATCTGCGTCATTGTTTTCCATATTGAATATTACTGTAATCGATAAACAAAGTAGATATTTGTGATCCATGAAAATTTATCTTTCATTTGAATGAACTTTCATTGCTGTTAGTAGCATAATTCCACAAATTTTCAAAACTGTGCAATCCATAAATTTCTGTTTTCTTGTCTAAAAAACCTTTTCTCGTTTAGTTATCTGCTCTTTCTTTTCATATATTGTGTATCTCTTTATTCTGAACATTTTGAGCTATGAATTATTAGTGTAACTTGAAGATTAAGTTTTTCATCTTAGAAAAAGCCGATTCTGATGGATCTTCATCAAGTGGCTATTTTATACTTAAATTCATCATATCTGTTTTCTAGACCCAAAGTGCCAGACCTTATTTGAATTGTAATTTTATTTTAAACCTCTGAAAATGAATGTCATCAAAAGGCTTATAAAAAAAGGTAAGTCTCTTTATATTACTTTCGATGACTTATGAATGTAATTGAACTCTACTAACATGTTTTCTGTCTCATAAAATTCATGGAAGCTCTTTTAAAAGTGGTTTGGTATAGTTTTTCTGTGTGCTGTAGACCCTTTTGACTAATTTTGATGAAATTTAGGGAAAAAATAAGGTTATAATACAATCTCTGACCTTACTACTTCCAAACGAGTTTAGATAGTCATGAGCCTCCAATTCCTAAACTGCACCTGATGCTACTCTCATACCAAAATCACATTTCTGGACATAGAAAGACCCATCTGTGCATACTGGTCACTTATACACCTCTGTCCACATAAAAACCACAAATCTACAACAATTTATCCGCTTTGATAGCTGCCATCCATATTACACAAAACGCTCCCTCCCCTACAGCCTTGCAACCGAAGTCAGACACATCTGCTCCCACTAAGAATCCTTTACACCTTACTCCAGTCACCTTATCCAAAACCCTTGTACACTGTAACCATCCTCCAGAATTGGTCCACAAACAGATATCCTGCATCAAAAACTGTTCACCACACTGACACTTACAACCCAAAGTCAACCATAACCCTGCTCTTAGCTCTTCTAGCCAGATTCTTTGACAAGGCTGTGATTTTCTCAGTTCTTTTCCTGAAACAAATCAAATATTCCTCACTAACACCCCTTGTCACTTGCAGGTCACCTAACCTAATAAATACACTTGTGCATAAATAACAACCTCTAATGCTCCTAATCCTTCCAAAGGCTTCTACCCTTGTAACAGGCCTTGTTGCAAAATGTGCGGTATGCGTCCATGCACCACAATCTATTGTAAATGCTGAAACCTATCCCATCATAGGCCATGCCACATGTACCAAATCTTATTTTGTATAACAACTCACCTGCTTCTATTGCCAAGAGTTCTTACATCGCTCTCGCCTCATATACGTTATGGTCATAGATGAACAGTTTATTCCCAAAATGTAGTAAAAAAAATTCTCCTCTTATACATGTCCACTTTACCTGATATATATTAATTTGTGTCCTGCAATTAATATATCCAGTGATATATTGTTGCTCCCATTGCTTACAAAAGATGAAAGTAGGAGGCCAACTAAAATTATAGAAAATATGAACAGAGATCATGATATCTCATACATGCAAATAGTGGTGTAAGATACATTTCAAGGAAGTCAGATACTTAGACACTGAATCTTACCACATGTTTAAATTAAAGTTGGCTGCCATTGAAAAAGTGCAAGCAAGAGCTGCAAAGCTGGCAATCTGTGGTGACCTATAATTGTGGCACATGGATCGCACACTGAATGGATTTCAACTCCGGTGGATAAGTTCTCCAACCGTTTGTACATAAACTCTCATCATAAGTCAAAGGAATGACACCTTTTGAGTGTCTGTTCGCTGTCTACATTCTATCATGTCTCCATTCTTGTCATTTCCCTGCATACTAATATCCCCAATGTTAGGGCCTCAGTACTTGGAAAACTTCCTAGAAATGAGCTCCTCACATATGCTCCCCGGCACCTCCTTTCCCACATTCCTGGCTCTCTCCATTCTCTGCAAAAACTTCTTTTCTTTCAACTCCATACTGTGACACTGTTATATTGCCCTGTCTTACACCAAGTTTTCCCTGTTCCACCTAGAAGAAATATTTTTTTTAATGATAAGCCACTGAAACAGTTTGTTTGTTTTGGTACCTAGATGATATACTAGGTGAGCCTGGAAAGTGAATGTATAGCTTGTATAGGTGGGCTGGTGTATGGCCTCTAGACTTCGAAGCCATACATGGGGGCAGTCGAGCAGGCTTAAAGGCCGAGACGCTGAATTTCTTGGACTGTCCAACCGGTATGATGTATTGTTGAAGAGAGGTGGCATTGATCCTTACATATAGTCGGGGAAGGTATGAACTTGCATATACCGAAACGGACAATCAGGGAAGAGAACAATGGTACACACGGGAGGTTAAAAGGTTGCTAAGAAAGCAAAGGAAGACACATGCATGACAAAAAGGACGATGCATCGGACTGATTTAGATAAGTTAGAGGAGATAAGGGGACATGTTAAGAATGCGATGCGTGAGACCTTCAATGACTTTCTTGCCAATTCTCTCTCTGAGAGCCTCACTGAAAACCCTAAGAAATTTTGGTCGTATGTAAAAAAAGTTAGTTGTAGTGGGAACAATAAGCCAGTTCTAATAAAAGATGGACGCGAAGTTGAAGACAGCCGCGACAAGGCTACCGTATTTAACACCGAATTCAAAAATTCATTCATGGCCGAAAACATGGAAAACATCCCCACTTTACCACATTGTGTTGAATTAGAGATGGATCTGATAGAAATTGATAGTGTAGGTATTGTAAAGCAATTAAAATTCCTGAAGTGGGGTAAAGCGCCGGGTCCCAATGATATACCGGTAAGAGTATTTTCTGAATATGCGGAGAATATTGAACCATTTCTGTCAGATGTATTCCGTAAATCTTTAGAAGAGAAAAAAGTACCTTCTAACTGGAAAATAGCCCAGCTAATTCCCGTTTTCAAGAAAGGAGATCGGAGTGATCCTAGGAATTATCAACCCATATCTCTAAAATTTGTCTGCAGCAGAATTCTGGAACATGTCATATGCTTGAACATTATGAAGTTTCTAGATGAGAACGAGTTACTTACACCATGTCAACACGGATTTCGGAAGAAGAGATTGTGTGAAACACAATTGGCCCTATTTTCCCAAAGCGTAATGAAAGTTATCAATGCAGGTTCGCAAGTTGATGCAGTTTTCTTGGATTTTCAGAAAGCATTTGATTCTGTGCCACACAACCGACTTTTAGCGAAGATTCAAGCTTACAGTATTTCAGCTCAGATTTGCGAGTGGATACGTGATTTTCTAACTGGTCGATCACAGTATGTCGTTGTAGACTGGGAAGCCTCTTCTAAGATAAATGTTACTTCAGGTGTTCCTCTAGGAAGTGTAATAGGACCACTTCTTTTCTTAATATTTATAAATGATCTAGGTGACAACGTCAAATGCTGGTTGCGATTGTTTGCCGACGATGCAGTTATCTACAGGGAAATAAGGTGCTCCGACGATTGCTTAGAAATTCAGCACGATTTGGATGCTATTTTTGATTGGTGCCGTAAATGGCAGCTTACACTTAATTGCAAAAAGTGCAAGGCAATGTGCATAAGTAACAAAAATAATCAGTTTGTTCACGAATACAAAATAAACAATTCAGCTGTTGACATGGTTGATTCCGTGAAGTATCTGGGGGTGATAGTACAAAGCAACATGAAATGGGACATGCACATAACTTCCGTCGTAGGCAAGGCTAATTCTAAATTACGATTCATAGGTCGTATGTTGAGGAATTGTAATGCTCATACAAAGGAGATAGCGTATAAAACACTAGTGCGTCCGCATCTGGATTACTGTTGTGGAGTTTGGGATCCATATCGTAAGGTTCTGATTGACTCAGTTGAGAGGGTGCAGAGGAGAGCCGCTCGATCGTGACTTGTTGTTACAGCCCTTATGAAAGCGTCATGGAATTGATGCATAGATTGGGCTGGGATAGTTTGGAAGACAGACGACATAGCTTGCGTTCGAATTTATTGGAGAATATGCACAAAAAAAAAAATTAAATTTCGGATGCAATGAAATACTTCTTCTGCCAACCTATTTAGTTCGCAATGACCGGAGGGATAAGATTAGAGAAATAAGATGCCATGCTGATGCTTTTATGTACTCCTTCTTTCCTAATATTCATTTGGTGTAAAGGTATTTGTTAGAATCTTTGGCATATACATGTAAGCTAAAACCTTTAATTTTCGATTAGTTATTATTAGATTTTTATTATAACCAGCACTTGACCTTAAAGCAGAGAGTGTGAGTAATTTATTTTTTTTATTTTTATTTTTAAACAATTTAAATTGTCCTGCTACTTAAATCATTACTTTCTTTGAGCGAAAGTTGTTCCACACTGATCGCAATTTATACAGCCTAGACTACAATTAAATCTAATATTACCTGGCATGATGTAAGTTATTAAGATTTTTTTATATATATATATTTCCTTTGCTTTTACTGATGACATATTTCAGCTGTATGCCATTGTAATATTGATCTGAATCATGGATAACAAGAAAGAAAGTTGCAAGAACCTGTGGTTTGAATGAAAGAAGTTCCAAATTGATCACGATCTATGCGGCCTAAACCACAATTAAAACTAATATTACGTGGCATAACATAAGTTGTTCACTGGGCTCATTATTTCAGTTCCATGTAAGCTGTGTCAGTCATTAAAACATTAATCTTCATCACAGATAATAAGAACATGTGAAGATTTTGCATCAAGTTTATATTGTGATGCATGATGACACTGACATGTGATACAGGGAATATATTAATTCGTGTGTGATTGATGCTTTGGTTTTCTACTGCCAATATAAGTGGAGATTGTGGTGAGGCTGAAATGCAACCTGGACCAAGTTGACAACCAAAACTTTTTGCTACAGCATAAGGGGCAAAAAATTAGATTGAGCATTATTTTCCAACATTTCTATTTAGTCAAGCGACTGCAAACAAATTAGTGACTAAAACATTCCATTAAACCCATCATTTTTTTCAGACTTTGTGGCTAGTAAAAATATAGTTAATGAAGAATTTTCTTTGCTGTGTGCTGCTATATGGTAGTTGTAAGGTAACCTAAAAATTTTGTAACTGCGTAACAAAATTTGTTCTCAGAACCTCAAGTTAAATTGAATAGCATTGCATATCATTTTTAAAGTCAGTTACTAAGTTAATTCAAGCTTGAAATCAGGTTTTTACAGTTGTTAGGAAGTATTTGAACTATTTGAGATAGTATTTTCTGGTGCATCAGCCTCAAACATTCACTTTTAGTGATATTTAAAAATTAATAATAAATCAGAGAAAGTAGCGACATCAAAATCGCTCAGTATGCATTTTTAAATACATAGAATTGTTTGAAGTTACTTTCAGATTGATAATTTAATAGCTTGGGAAATATTAATTAGTTAGCTTCTGATTTTTGTTAACGAATTTTATTTTACCTTTTTGAAAATAGTAAACATGTAAAAATGAAAACAGGGTGCACCACGTAAGGAGAGGTTAATATTTGGTTGGAAAAGGCTAATATAGTCTCTCCCAAACCCTTACACTCCGACTTTTATTATCTATTACCTTTCTTAGTTTGGGGTTTTATCAAGCTAAGTGGCGACCAAGTAAATGTATCAGAGCACAATCTGAAGTTATATGACGTTATAGAAGCCCAGAATTTTCCTTGCCCTCAGTCGGCCGGCCAGTGTTGCAGAAACAGTTTAAGCAAACACCATGGTCCGTGGCGTGCCATTTTGGCAAAATGTAGACACAGGCTAGTCTATTACAAACAGTTATGGTGTGACTATGTAGCTTTGAGGTAGCTTTTTATGCCATGTGGTGCTGTGTCATAACTTAAGTATCGATCGTCGACATACGAGTTGAACTTTAGAGGCGTGTGATGAAATTTTATCTGCTTTCATGAGTCAGTTACTTTTGCTTTGAACAATGGGGTTTGCTCTGGCTTGATCAGTTAATTGAAACTGCAATTTTATCCTTGGAAACATTGATGCCAATCCAGTTTTGTGACTTTGCTTATAATTGAAGAATATAGTGACTATCTACCAGAATAGACTTGTGACTTTTATTATCTATTACCCTTTCTTAGTTTGGGGTTTTATCAAGCTAAGTGGCGACCAAGTTAATGTAGCAAAGTACAAAAAGTTATCCAAGGAACGATCATAGTTAAAGTTGAGACTGAAGGTTTTGCACAAACCCCAGTGCAAATTACTTTCTCACATAGTGAAATATAGATTGCGCCCTCTGCTACCCACTTTTAGTGAATCACAGAGTAATAATAATAATAATAATAATAATAGGTACGAATAACAGAGAAGAGGGGAATAGAGTTTTTGAGATGTGGGCCTACCCAGAATGCTGATGGTTAGGGTTGATAAGAGTAACTGGAATAAAACTGGACCTGTGAACACTTTTATGTTGAATATATGTATTACTGGTCGACTGAGGCTAGAATACATCAGTAGTTTATAAAGCATGTAGCAGCTTTCATAAATTGAAGAGACTTGCTGCTGACAGGAAATTGTGGACGGCGCCTTCCCTCAACTAATCCATCAATTGATGACAGAAGATGAGACAAAACAGAGTTATGTATTTTCAGATGTGTTTTACACTTGTGGTATGGGGCATTGAGGACTCTGTTACATGTATGTCAAAAACAACACTTTTATGCACCTCATTGGCTCAGATGTTATGGTCTTAACGAGGATACAGATACTAGTTGTATTTAAATAAACAAGAAAAGTGCAATTTGCACCTTGACTGTGACATATCTAGTGACAATAACCAATAACTAATATGTAACAGATACTGCAAGTGCTGACTGACAATATGTGATATCACAAGGGCAACATATATCTTAAATAAATAATTCATCATTAACAATTTTTAACAAATAGTGTTTCATTTAAAAATATTATTAATATTTGTCAAAAATCCAATTTTTGAAATTAGGCCTACTAGGAAATTTCAAATAAGTGGAGACTTTTTACTGAATTATAGGAGCATTTTCAATTGGATTTTTAATTGTTGCTCTTACTACCAATTCCCAAATTCTCTCTAATAAATCAAACTCACAAATGTTGTTCAAGTTTTTACTCTGATAATCTTTTGTTGCATAGAAATTAGTAAAGGTTTTATAATTTCAGTATAAATCATTTACTTTGGTTGGTCCATCTAGCTCATTAGAGGGGTTGAAAGAGGGATTATTGGCTGAAGTTTAATGCTGAGGCTATAAATGCTAAATGGGTATGTGACATTCTAACTCTACCTTCATCAGGTGCCTTATTATCTATGCAGGAAATGTTCTCACTTTGATTTACACATTATATTTTACAAATAATGCTATACTCCCCCCAAGATTGCAGTGGAAGGTGAAAATCTTCAATTTCGTTGAAAGATTTAAATCCACCTGTAAAAGTATATTTTTATTTTAAATATTGACATTATTGGTATATTTTAATGAATAACATTGTTTTTGTGCTATTATTTATAATGTGCAGAAGCAAAATGCTTTGTCTGAAACATCTAAAAGAGATTTACATAGTTACAAACTCCAAATTATATTGGTATTTGATAATTATTACAATAATTAATAATTAAACTATTAATAAATTCCCATAACCATTTATTCATTTCAATTTTGTTTACTGATTCAATTTTTAAAAATAATTCACATTTTTGCCTCATTTTTATATTACAACAATTACTGATTAAAAATAAATTTGTCTAATATACTGCATTCACTCATATTTATGAGTTCATAAATGACAATATTTTTTTGGATGGTAGCACATATTTCACATTGAATTAAGACATATGTTACTTCCTATTTTATTTAGTTACTTTCAATTTTGAAGTCAACTATTATTAAAGTTGTTTATAATAATCTAATATTCTTTGCACAATAGCTAACATTGTGATATTTCATTGTGTTTAAAATTTTCTTGATTGTAGGAGGAAACACCACAGGGTTTCTTTGAAGACCATGGACTTGGTTAACGAAAGAAAAAGAGCATCAAGTTTTCTTCATTTGCTTTAAGGAATGAACTTTTTAAATGTATTCTATAGATATTTTTTCATTTTCTTTTGAAAGTCATTTAAATATTGATCTGACACTGCTAAATGATGCAGAAAGCAAGTAATTTCTTGTACTTAATTTAACTTGTTATTGATTAAGTCAGGTATATTAATTGTAGAACAGTATTTTATTTTGTATTCTATTATAGATCCTTAGGCGAAAAAATGCACTCAGTTAGTAAAGATATTTATGTATATATATGTATAGATATTAAAGTTTGTTATGATAGCAAGTACTTAAGAGTAAAATTTTGGAGCTCTAAAATCAAAGTTCTTTAGTTGTTTGTTTTATGATTGTTATTGTTCGTGAGCATGTATGTTTTTATAAAGTTCACAGTATAAAAGAAACTGTAAGTTTTATAGCATGATTCTCACTACCGGTACGCATATCATTTTTATATATATATATATATATATATATGATATATATCACTTGCTTCAGATTTCTTTGTCTTTTTGAGAATGTTTACAGAAATAAGTAAACCAACAGTATTGAATCTGCCATAAAAAACTGATGAGAGTAGAATGTGCTTATCCTGAATTGTTAGAATGTGCTTATCCTGAATTGTATTTACCAGAAAGGTTAACTGTGGGACAGTTGTTTCAGCATATTAGTTTTCTTCAAAGATTCCATACATTATACAAATATTTCTCTTCTTGTAAGGAAATATTGAAAATTAGGACTGTGTAAGATCTTAAAAATTGGTAGTGAATAAATTTCACTAAGTGTCTGGAAACAAATAATTTCTCACCATTCAAGGCATGTATTAAATAAAGGGTAAAAAACTTCTGTAATTATTTTCTTTCCTCGGAAAAGTTATAATTTTATAAACCTCTCACATGTAATTATTTATATAAAGTATTTGTAGAGGCACATGAGAATGTGCTCTATTGGATGTTTGATCAAATTATGGACCAAATTTCCAAAACAAAACAATTAATGGTGACATATTAATTCAATGACAATAAACTGAAACCCCCCCCCCTCCCCCCACCCAAAAAAAGGTATTATTTTCTAGTGATTCTACATTTTGTTATGGTTTATTGGTTATATTCTGTTAATGCAAAGCATTTGCTTGTGTTATTACACCATACTTATTATTATTTTCTGTCTATTGGAAATGTAAGGAGGTCTATATATCAGTGTAATTAAGGAAACATACTTGTACATTCTAATAAATTTCATCAAACCTTTTTAATGAAATGTATGTTAGTGGAACAATATTTGAGTATTGTGAGTACTTTGTTTTCTTATACTGAACATATTTGATGATTTACCGAGTTCTTAATTTGTTGAAAAATACTGCCCAAGAAAATTAAAGAGAATATAATGAGTATATTACATGGAAAATGAGCTGGAAAATCTCCTTGATTTGGTATGGTTTGCATGTGGAAAACTAGTTAATGGAAATAATTCTGAGAAGTGTATTGTTAAATTTTTAATTTAGTATAAGTTCCCTATATGTTCTTAGTCAATGTGTTTATTTCTAGTTTAACATGTTTGCATTTTTGTTACTTAATGGTATATTAAACATTCAGCATTGTATAAATTTTAATAGAACTATATATTTCATCCCAATTGTGAATACTGTAAAATAATGTACGATGTATATGATACTTACGATTGTTCTGAACATATTAGAATTTTTCTATATCTTTGTACTTAACATTCCAGTATAAAAACATCAGGAAATGTCTTTAGTTAATATGAATATTTATAAATGCCTGTGACACATTTGTTACAATTTCTCAATTTTTTGCTATTTATCTCTTGTTAATAATGTCATTTGAGTTCTGAAATTTCTAATCCATCTAGTAAAATACGGATTCTAACATTTAACTTTTATTGTACTGCAGCACCAAAGGTTTAAATCGATACTCTGGCGCATGTATATGTTGATTTTTATACAGTTTTTCTACCTCAGACTTTGTTTATTGCATATCATCATTCAAATGCTCCAAAAACCAACAGGATATTTTCAAAGTATGGAACAATTTTACATTAAACTCAGGGATGATAAAAGTGCTTTTGGATCCATTTACTAATCATCTAAAACAATGTCCAGGAGTATTTTGATTATGATTTCAGAATCTAATTTGCAACAAGGCTTATCCACATAAAATATGCTGCATATGTCTTACACTTAAACAACTGCTTAGTTAAGATCTAACCAATTAAAAAAATCAAAACTGATGACAATTTAGTCAAAATTCTCAACTCCAGTTTATGTAAACAATTTGAGAACTCAATTAAATCATAAAAAATGTTCCCATTATTTATTAAAACTTAATTAACTAAGCAGCTGTGGAAAAATGGCCTGCAAAAACATTGCATTAAACCAGCAGTTGTTACATGTTTCTTAGTCCATTTTAGCTTTGTAACAATTTTGTTATTGAGCTCTGCTAGCTGTGGTGCAGATATTTATGTGTAGCTGTAATCAGCAGTTGTGTTAACATATAAAACAATAATAATAAAAAAATGCTGACCAAAATGTTAAATGTGGGGCACTTAGTATATGTGTTGTTTCCTTTTTGCATCAGACCTAAAAATGTCATTTGAATAAGTATTAATATATTTGCTAGCAACAGCTTTTAATTATTTGAAATTACAATACTCATTAGATGCAATGATTCCATCTAATTATAGCAAGAGTATGTTACTATTGGAGATTAAAATTACCAGTTTATCGTCAAAGAAACTTACTTTTGATAATGTTTTATTTAATTGCATTCCAGGTAATAACAGTGGACACCAGACTTTCATATAGTTATAACCATTATTTACATTATGGTTTCTATTATATACGTTTATAATATTATGAGAAACAGTAAAATTTCATTTGCTCTTAAAAAAATGTGAATGCAATCAGCAAAAGTTAAAGAAACCACCTACAGCCTTACATTGTATTCATTACTGTAATGTTGATTACTGTAACAGTTGTGGAAGTGTAGTGAGTTGAAGGAGCCATTTAAAGGAACAGTTTTGTGCGGGCAAAAAAAAAAACAAAAAAAAAAACTGGTAAATCACGGAATTGCAGTCAGTATCCTCTTCTATTATATCTCCAGAAATCGGCCCCAGAGCTCAAAGCTCAAGTTAAGAATTATGAATTTACTACCTCTGTCTCTATGTTAAACATTGTAACCCTAGTATGTATACATATACCAGTATTTGTGTCATTTTGCAACTGTCACCATTTCCAGCTTTTTCGGATGGTGTTTGTTCCAAAAAGCGCTAGCCATTTCTATTTTGTGGTGTCAACAATGGCACTTTCCACATTCATTTTTATGTCCGATTGTATCATTTCTAATTTTGATATATGGCTACTACATCTTAATAAATCCATTTCTAGGGACAACAATCTGTCTTTATCCAATTTTGTTATTAGTCATGTCTTTGAACTACAGATACTTTCCATTATACTGCCAGATATAGTATAATAATTTTATTCCTTTTTTTGTTATAATTTTTTTTTGGTTCCATAACAGTGAATTAAGCTGAAGGTTAAACCTTCTTCCCTATCCTATCTTGCTGAGCTAGAATAGTTTTCTCCAATTGCTATATAAAAGTCTATTCCATGTTTATTGTAAGTCCAAACTTTTTTTGAATTCCTCTTTAAATTTTCTATATATTAAAGGTGTTACAATAAGATTGCAAGATTTTTTAAATACAATATGGTTTTCTGATTCAAAATATTGGTATTCATTTATTCATAACATTTTCATTTGTGACTTATGTATGGAACATCCAATAAAAGACCATCATAGCTTTGGTGGTGTACATGTACTCATATAACAAAATTTTTAATAATAGTTTTCGAAAAAGTCACAGAATTTTACTGATACAGCATTAAATTTTTGCATTTAGTAGTTAGTTGCTTGTAGGATTCTTGGTATAAATCTGAGAGTTCAAAAAATCACACATAAAAAAGGTCCAAATTTGTTAAATTTCAAGATAATGGTCCCCAATTATGATCACCAAAATGGGAGATCAGATGACCAGGAAAGACTCGTGCAAGACTGTCAATGTTGTATGGGTGGCAGAGGCGGATCCAGGGGGGGGGGGACTTGGGGGCTCAAGCCCCCCCCCCAAAAGTATCTAGGTCCACCTCCGACATTGTAATTTTGGAGATTTTTTTTTTAGCTCTACGGATTCGAGGCCCGAGGGGACTATAAAAACTACCTTTTCCCCTAGTCAAGCCCGTCCCAAAGCCAAAATCCACTGAAAGCAAGGCCCCCCCCCCCAAACCAAAGTCCACTCAAGCCCCTCCCAAAGCAAAATCCTGGATCCGCCCCTGATGGGTGGTATGACAAGTGTCACAAACCTGCTGAAACCACATATCTTCCAATTGAGGCACATAACATAGGATAACATTCACCTTTTGCTGTTAAAGCATTACCTGCCTTGTTTTCAAAGAAAAATGGTCCAGTTTTTTCTCAGTTCAAGGTGTACACCAAATAGTAGCACTTTGAGGATGCAGTTGTTTCTCATATAGCATTCATGGATCTTCTGAGCCCCAAATTTGGGAATTTTGCGTATTAATCAAGCCATTGAGGAAAAAATGGGCCATGTCGATGAAGACAATTTTGTCCATGAAATTGGCATTCACTTCTTGTTGTTCAGTGATCCAACTGGTGATCTCTCTTCATTGTGGATGGTCTGTTGGCATAAGTTCTCGAGTCGATTAGATTTGTATGCTTGGAGATGCAAATTTTTAGTGGGAATATGGTGAAGAGTAACTGTTTAAATGTCGAGTTCTTGTGCAGAATGATGAATTGTGGTCTCTGGACTCTCCACCATACTCTTGTAAACTGCCACTATGTTTTCTTCTGAACAACCACTGTGAGCCATGTTGTGTTTTACATAAACAACGGAACAAGTACTGACGAAATTTTCGATTATTCTTTTCACAGTTCATGAATTTGGAACATTATTTCTACCAAAAATGGAATACAATTTCCAAATCGTGGCAACCAAATTTTTTTTCCATTTTTGATAGTAAAATTTAACAAGAAGGTTGCATTGTGTAGCACTCCTTGTTTGTTAACTTTTACCTGTCTCCTACCAATCTCTCACATTGATCCATATCTTCCAAAATGGTGCATATAAAATCTTACCCTCTTATTGAAACACTCTTTGATTGGCATATTGTTTATTGCCAGCCACTATGATCTGAGCAGCAGTAAAGATCAGGATATGTAGTCTCACGACCAATGGAAATTCCCAGAAAATTTTTGTTTCCTTTTTTTTAAAGCACCTCTTGCATATACATTTTAAACAGAAGTGATCCCATAGGGCATCCTTGTCTTATACCTTTTGTCACATTGAACTCCTCGGCAGAGACCCCAATTATTTTAATCTATTCCTTCATGCATTATGCATCTTCGTTACCATGTTTATGTATGCTTCACTGATACCATTTTGTTTCATACTAGGCCATAACTTATTCAATGGCACTGTATTGTAAGCTTTTTCCAAACAAACAGAGACCAAATGTACATGTCGTTCTCTCATTACCCATTTTTTGATCAAGGTTTATGGAGTGAAGACACCAGGTACAGGTTTGTCCTGTACTGAAGCCAATTTGGCCTTCTTCCTTTGCAAACTGTTCCTTCTTTGTTTAATCACTTTTCCAAATAATCTTGTAATTGCCTTGATAATTTTTGCAACTTTGCCTCCTCCTTTTTTATATATAGAATTAATTATTGCCTATTTCCATTCGTCTGGCAGGTTTTCACTTTGTAAGCATTTGTCAAATATGGTTACCAGCTTTTAATCAGGTGCTGCATTAATTAGTTCAATGTCAATATTTCCTGGGCCATATGATTTATTATTGTTCATGTTTGTTAGCATATATTTAATTTCTTTGACTGATATCAGTGGCTCATGGTTTCTAACTTTTGTATGATTTTGGGAGAAATCCTCTTTTAAAAATTCTCACCTATTTGCTACCCACTCTGCCATGCATATGGTGAATTTAACCTTTTGTTTCTTTATGATTTCTTTACATGCCCTTTACTATTTTCCAGGCTTTTTTTGTTATTTCCCATAAGCTTATTAACTTCTTCACTTATCTTACCACATTCTTTTTCTTTTCCCTATTTGCGTCATGCTGTACGGCTTCTTTGTCTTATATGGATTTTGTTTGTAACAATCTTCATATACACATTTATCAGCTTTTACGACAGTTTCTAGGCTATCATCCCACCTTACTATCACCATGGTTTGTTTTCCTAAATCTTCAGTGCTGCTTCATGAATGAATATTATTTGCTGTATTGCTCTTTGTCAAAGCCGATACAGATGACAGGTAGAGTGGTTGTTGAGGCTTTTCAAGTTATTGTTCACAAACTTTGTTTCACCTTCTGTTTTGTGCTTATCTATATAGTAAATGTATATTCACAGCCAGAAAGTGGTTGTTGTAAGATGCTAAACTGTTGTGTGTGAGGTGGTTGGTGAAGGGGTCTATTACAGGTCTCACTTTTGTTTAGTTGCGTTCCATTTGAATGTGTGTGGCATTGACATATATTAGATGAATGTTTGGGTGTGTTGGTGATTGTTGCTGGATATGTGAATATGTTCGAATTGATGAGAGTGGACGTGTGCGTGCATGTTATGTTGGTTAATGAGGGTCTGTGGTAGTGTGTTTGCTTGTGTGTTAGAGAGTGTGTCTTTATGCGATGATATCAATGAGTTTTGGAATATGTCCATGGGTGTCTGTGTGAGGCTATGTGATGATGTGGTTTGTAGTGAAGTGTTCTGTCCGTCTGAGTTGGTTAGTGATGGTGGGCGTGCCTTTTGCCGAATATGTTGTTTTTTGTACTGCTAAAAATTACTTTTTTGGTAAATGATTGTTGGGGAGGGGGGCTTACAGTGTTGCAGAAAACAGTATGCTTCTGATCAATAAACAAATATCTTTATTGTTCTGACAGAATATTTTCCCAAACTGGTATCTGAAATTCCTTGGGTATATGAGAGAATAAGTGAATATCGTTGGTGGAGTTTCGTGTGTGTAGAAAAATGATATATGTATTCATGGCAGCTAGTCTCCGAAAGCTTGCTGGATTCACACAGACACACAACACTTAAACATCCATGCCCGCGGCCGGATTCGAACCGGCGGCCTTCGGCACGTGGAGCTAGCACTCTAGCCCCTACGCTACCGTGGCCGGCAAATTAGACAAATATCCTATGTATTGATAGTAAGGCCATGTATATCTGATGCATGAACATTCTTCTAATCGGCTGGGGCGGCCGTAGACTCAGTTGGCTGCAGCACTGTTATGGTGTCCGGCGCTGACATGGTGTCAGCTGGTTCGAGTCCTAGAGCTGTAAAAGTAACGATGTATTCGTTACGGAGTAACGGGTTCGTCATCTGACTCGAAGTACCGAATCGTTACTCACAAATTTATTTCGTTACTCGCATGTTTCGTTACTTGCATTTGTCGTATAGATAGCAGTTTGATCCGATAAACGAACGAACACGACATGTCATGTGGGAGCTGGAACGGTTCGCCCAGCGATTGAATGAGCAGATGTTTGTTTTGAAATTAGTTGATTTAAGTGTGCTATGATTGTGTTATTAGGTATTATTCTGATGTATGCAATATTCAGTGCAGTAAATCAACTGTACGGACAATTTACCTTAATTTACTTTACTCAATAAACAATTTACTTGAACTTTACAAAGTACTAACGAAGTAATTCATGTAGAAAGATTATCTTTTTTAGGTAATGGTGTCAGGTATTGGAATAAGTTACCAAGAGAAATTAGGAATAATTTACTAAATACGTTCAAAAATTCGTAAAGGGCAAATGTTGGTGGATGCAGGGAAGGTTGGAAGATGAGTGTGTAGGGAAATTGCCACCGGAGCGCGCGCTCCATTGCAATTTCATTAAATAGTATTAGAACATAGCAAATGCAGAGATTTATATCACAAACTATTAAATAACTCTTTTATATTGTAAATTACACTATGAAATAAAATAGAAGGTATCAAATCTTAAAATAAACACATTTCATAAATGTTGGAAATCAATAAACCTCACTAATGAACGATCAGTGAAAAAACAGTAACTCTCAAATTATCCATACAAATTTTCTATTTACAAATTTTGCACTGTAAATTTAAATGTGAAACAAAATAAAAACTACAAGATTAGTCTTTACGTTGTCAAAATTAGTTAGCTGCGAGAACTGGAACGCGTTCGTATCTATACGACAAATGCGAGTAATGAAATTAGTTTGTGATTAACGGTTCGGTACTTCGAGTCAGGCGACGAACCCTTTATTCAGTAACGAATACATCGTTACTTTTACAGCTCTATTAAATACATGTCCCATTATCATGTCAGGCTTCTGTGCAGGGTTTTGAGTAGAATACTTTGAAAAATAACCGTCATTGGCTATTGTCACTAGATATGGCACAATCAAGTGAAGGGTCAGGTCCTTTTTTTTGTATGCAAACAGGTGTTTGTTTTGAAATTAGATTATTCTTTCAAATATAATATTAATTACAGTAAATCAAGTGTACATTCAGAAGTTTTCCATAATATCCATGTGCTAGTTACTTCAAGTTTTATCCAAACGAACAACTCACCTAAACTTATTTTACTAAATAAACAATTTACTTAACTTTACCGAGTACGAACGAAGTCGTTCCGAATGCGACCCAACTCGATTCGAATGCAATGATTCATGCTAGTTTGTAACGAAACGATACGATAGTAACGTATTTATCCCGTACGCGACGCGACTCGATGCAATGCATCATGCTAGTGTTCGATTGTATCAAAAGTAACGGGTACTGGTTGGTTTAGTAACGAATACCTACGGGTACAGAATTTCTCGTTACTTTATCGAGTCCTCATGGGGAAAGAACTGTTCATTATCACCACTTGGCAGGCAGGGTAGGCGAGGTGATGGTGCACAATTCCTAATCACTAGATTAGTCCTGGTTTAAATCCCAAATCTCTCCGCAGAGCTAATGGAGTGAGTTCATACGACACTATTGATGGTGTTTCGTCAGTTGGACGTTAAGCTTGGTAGCCTCTTTGGTGTCATTTGGAGGAATAGGCCAAAATGGGTCGGTACCAGATTTCACCCTCTCCCTTCTCATCTCTCTTTTCATTCAATACAAATAAAACACTGTGTTAAACACACATAGTATCGCAGTCATCCACACCTACAGTAATCTCAACAAACACACGGGGAAGGCAATGGAAAACCAGCCTAGATCATCTTGCCGTTGAGGGTACATCCTTCATGATAACCACCTATGCCTGACATCGGGCATGGCATCATTTTTGGGAACACATATAATTTAAAGGCTCGACTATAAGAGCCGAGGCAAACATTTGTTCTTTTTTTTTAATTATATACTTTTGTACTTACATTTCACTCGCAACTGTTATATACAATTGAAGAGTAACATTAGGCTGCAGAAATTTACGATAGAATCCATAGTTATTAAATAAGTATGGTCAGAGGCTTCGAAAATGGAAAAAATAAAATTTTCAACATGTAGACCATAGGCGTGCTTGCCTTATTTCCCCGTCCTCGCGTGGCGCAATTAACTCCACGTTAACAGTGACCATTTTACTATATCGTACTATAGATTCTCCTGAGGGCCAACATCTTGCTTATTCGTTCTTCTACAACAGAAATCAGCCAAAGCCTTTATCTTTGCCTTCGTATTTCTCTAATAGTATACCCCGTAATAATGTATTACTGTCATCCACGAATTCCAGCGAGCTTTGGTAGTTCTTGCTAACCAGCATGAATACCCTAACACCATCTCCTCCGAGAGAGAGAAATAATAAAACAAATATTCATTATTATCGATTACTTATTATTCAATTAATAAACCTTTTAATACAAAAAATTGGATAATGGTAATGATTATAAAAATACACGAGGAAATTTATTGAAGCATGTAAGGATACACAGCCTTTTCAAGCGTTAGTAATTAATGTTTCTTTTAATTTTTATGTTATTTCTGTGGGAATTGTTTATTGACAGTGGAATTTTCGATTCACTATTTTGTATCTGATTAATGTTAAACTGATTATATGTGTATGTTGTTAAAAGTGCTTTATATCGTGTTATTATTTCTTAAGTATTGTGTCAAAGAAATCCATGCGTCGTTATTACCAGATGAACAAAGTACATGAAAATCTCTGGACGATAAACAGGACAGGAAGAAGATCTTTGGGCGAAGAGATGAAAGCGGTATGCACGGCGGACGTTTTGGATAAACTGCGAGTTGTATCTGTGCACTGAAAGAAATAATAAATTAATAAAAGTTAATATAAAAACCAAGTGAATGTTTTTGTTGGTTATCTTTATTCTTTTGGAGGTATAAAGAAGAAATATTGGCACTTTAAACACTAGCAAGAAGGTTAGTAAAGAGCACAAAATATTATACGTGGTGTTCCGTGACAGACGAGATGCCTTATAGAAAAGACAAATATTATATGTGGCGACCGTGACAGGACGCAGAGCTAATGATTTAGCTCTGTAATCGAAGAAACCTGTAATCTTCGGATTGAAGCTAGAAGAGGTAAGTGAACAAGAAGATGAAAAGAGAAGAGAATTTGCGTAAGAAGATTGCAAGAAAAGAACGAAGAGTTAACCTAAAGAGGTTTAATAAGTATGTTAGTAGCATCTGGAAGTTTTGTGTAAATTTTTTAAAGGTTAAAATTTTCATTTGAACATGGAAATAATAGAGGTATGTGATTTGTTTGAGAGGACGAAACAGTGGATTGATAAAATAGTTTCTCTGAGATGTTATGTGAAAGAAGTGGAGAAGTTTGATGTTGACGTAGATAATATTGAGAGGATGATTGCATATTTTAATTGGGTGTGTGAAGTGAATTTATTATACTGTGAAAAGTTAAGGAAGTATGATTTGGTGATAAATATAGAACGGTGTAAAACCACAGTATGGTTACAGTTTGAAAAGTATCGAGAGAGTATGAAGAAATACTGTGGCAGAAAGGATATGTTAAATATCAGTTCTGCCATATATGATATCGAGGATGAAACACGGGTTATGGATCGTAAATTAATTGAATATTGGGAAAATAGATGTACAGGTAAGTGTTGAATCACGTAAGGATGATATGCCAGATTATGACTATAATAACGTAGATGGATGTACGGGGAAAGATATTGGTGGTGAAGCTAAATTGTCAGTTACTAATGAAACTAAATCTAGGATTCTAGGAGTTAAAAATAATATTGAAGAGAGAGATTTGAGTGATACTGTGTTTGCGTTGGCATGTAAAGAAGTAGATGAATTGTATATGACTCATTTAGTGAGAAATAATTTTATTGATTTGGATATTAGTATTGAAGGAACAGCCAAGTGTGAAAGATTGGAAAACAGTTATGAGGGTCAGCCTTCTTGGTATGATAAGTGCAGAGGCAGGCCCCAGCAAGTTTTTCATGTGGTGCGAGATCTCATTGTGGCGCCCCAAAAGAGCAATCTCTTATTAGTGATTAAGTTGTCCATATAGATAGATTGAAGATAACATACAGTTTTTACATCCTACTAATGTCATAAATGTAAAAGTTTGTTAGTTCGGATTTTTTTTTCTATTTCACGTCGAAACTACTGAACTGCTTAGGATAAATTTGGAATAATGTATTGAATGTATTTATACCAAATAGCAGTTCCCGTGTGATTCGGATACCAATATGTATATGAATTCTTTATGAATGAGCAAATCCGCGGGCAAAAGATACTCTTTATATATGATAATAACTCAAACCTCGGAAAGATTAGTATAGGATAGCAGCGGTATGAATGAGAAACAACAGTAAAAAGGAATACTATATGTTTGTAAAAGTTTATATGAGCTACTGTGGCGAACACAATGCTCACTTCACTTACACGTCAAATTAGCAGTTTTTAATAATTTTTTTTAAATATTTAAAAATAGAAAATATATGAAAATAAAAATTCCCACTCTTAATACCGAAAAATAAACTTTGCCAAAATTTTGCCATAACCCTCGCGAACTAATTCTTAAACAGGTTAAATGCATTTATTCCCCCCCCCCCCCATTTTCCCAGGTAAAACCATTTTCAACAAGTATTTTTCATTGTTTTTGCCCCACTCTGAAGGTAATCCTGGCTACGCCCTTGGGACGTTGTGCTACTAGAGTGACCAACAGATTCTCTATTCTATCGATGATATGCAAAAACACGTTCATTTTAAACAATTCTTCTGGATCTGTTGCTATTTCATATATGGCTAGCACTCAAAAAATCTTTACTTTCTTCGGCATCTGACTGGGTTAATAATAGGAAATTTCCCAGTCTGAGAATCAACTTCTCCAGCTGCCAGTTATCAGAGCTCAAATTCCGAGCTGGGGTGGAAGGGGATTATCCACCGCCCCGAAAGTGGAACTGAACTGTTGAAATTTGTTTTAGCTGCTTAGTTATAATGCCCTCTTCACGTTTTGAACTCTCCTTTCTCGGAAAAGTAGCCGCGAATTAAATTAAAAATGCCGAAATGTGAGACTATACGCAACCGCGAAATGGTAGCAACAATGCAAAAATGGCACAAAGATTATTGGTACAGGGTTCATATCAACCTAAACAGGTTAATCCTTTTATAGTGATCGTGGTTAAGTTGAAATTCGGACTGGACCAAGAGTAAAAAGTTTACGGGAAATTCGTTCTGCGGCATCTATATCAGGAACGACGCATTTGTTTACAACGGAAGCAACCGATTATCTCTCATCGCTTGTATCGATTCTAAGATGGCGAGCCTTGTTGTACTGCATCTCGGATAAAAATTTTCTATCTGTTAATTTCGTGCGACTTTTAACAACGAAATGTAGCTAAAACGGCAATAAAATATCACAAAAAAGTTTTAACCATCATTTCAAAATTTGTCATTGTTTTTGAGCGCCTGAGGCATCTAATAGCTCCGCTTCACTCTCACATTTCGGCATTTTTAATTTAATTCGTGGCGACTTTTCGTAGAAAGGAGGTTGGAAAACGTGAAGAGGACATTATAACGAAGCTGTCAAAACAAATTTCAACAGGTCAGTAACAGTTTCGGGGTGGTAGAGAATATCCTCTTCCACCCCCGAGCTGTTTTTCAAAAAATGTGAAGATTTAATAAAATCCACTTTCGTCTGCATATCCTTTGAAACAATGTATTATTCCAAGTCACCAATGTCAACTTGATCCATGATCTGGCTAAGCGACAAGGTATCTGTTGCTGCAACTGAATAATTCGTTTCAGAATGGCGTCACGAACTGAAGAATAGTGATATCGAACTGTAGGGATGCTAGAAACTCTATTCTTGAAACGAGTTTCGCAAATTTTTTGGTGGTAGTCCTGAGTGCTTGAATACCACTTCCCATCGCTTTTTTGATCGAGAGAATAACACAAATATTCTTCAGAGAAATCCGGACAAGGAAACCGATTTAACTGATATTTTGGCGGCACTAGCTATTACCAAATTTAATGACAGTTACTTTAATTAAAAAATGCTTAAAGATACTGGTTCAGAATTTTGCTTTTGCCACATTTGTTCCTCCTACCAAATTGGATCGACTGTCATATCTTTGGCCTCGACAATCGTTCATATCCAAATCGAACTTTTGCTAAGTATCAATGCTAAACAGGGCAGCACCCCAAAGAGTCACTTTCCGGATTGTAAGCACAGCGTAATACTTCGTCTTCATTAGTGTCAGCAAAAATCAAAGTCAAAGATAAATGTTCGACGTGACTTACCTCAAGAGTTCAATTCAATATGATGGAAAAATATTTAGATGACCTAACCATAGTCAAAATTTTATTACGCACTTCATTCGTTTTGAATACTTTTGCCAATTTAATAAGATATTATTCTCATTATTAGCAATACGGCGGAGATGTTCCATCACCACAGGGTAATATTTTCCTAGCAGTTGCAATATACCCAGGAAGTTACCATCATCAGAATTATTTACTATTTCAGATCCAAAGCTTCCTCTGAACAAGATATCATTCATTAGAGGATTGCAACCCACTGTGATTTTTCGTCTTCAGTCTGTATATGCAAATGCTTGTCTAGTTATTTAATGGAATTAACGCTTCTATCCAACTGAGCATTGTATGAATGTGATCTGATGAAGTTTCGTGAGTTTTGAAATAAAAAGGAGACCTTCTGTTGAATAAACAACATATGAACAATATACTTTATCCGCAGATTTAGAATAAAGGAACTATCTACTTTTATAAGTTTCTTCATTTGGTGTTTTTGAAAATACGTATTTGGAAAACGACGTCCATAATTTTTTTTATTGGATTTTTTCGTTGCTTCAATAATTATTTCATCTCTGTCAGCAGAGTCAATGAGCGACAATTTTGAAATATCATCATAATTTGTACTTTGAAAAGGCGACTGTGGTGGTATGTCTTGTATACCCATTTGTAATCTTTTGAACAGCAGACGACGTTCTAGCCATAGATATATCTTCTCGCACATGCTGCTCTTCATCATAAGCCTCATCTGAATAACTTCCATTAAAAATTTTCTTCCGTCTCGTGTTGAACTAGTTCTGGTGACGACGATTAAAAAATAATAATAATAATAATAATTAATAAATCCAGCAATTTTGAAGCCTTCTCAATTTTGTCTTGATTTTGTTTTCTTTTAGGTATTGTGCGCCATACAATTTTTTTTTTTTTTTACTTTAGCGACATGTCCTGTCTGTAAAAGACAGATAAGCCTTGTAAATATTTATGATACCAACGTTAATTGTGATCACCGAAGGTTTAATATGGTAGAAGGAGAGAAATAGGTTGAATCTTGCCCCATGCATGAACTTTCCAGACTACAGCCGAGAAGGCATGAAACAGGTGCGGGAGAGGCGCAACGCGGCAAGGGAGGGTGCTAACTTTGAAACGAGTTGTGATTTTCATGATAGGAATAACTCGAACTGACTCGAGTAGCAACTCTAATTGACTCTATTCTATGATACCATACGACTATGCATTAAGCTGAAACTCTTACTTTTATAAAATCTTCTAGATGATGTGTGTTAAAATAATATATTAATTATTATAGAATTCATTTTTTGCGCAGACGATCTCTCGCTGCATTTTCGGCGCCCCCCATATAACGGCGCCCGGTGCGGCCGCACCGCTCGCACCGCCCTAGGGCCGCCACTGGATAAGTGTATGAATATAATTAATAAGGTTTTTGCAGAAAGACCTGATTTAAATATAAAACTTAGTTCAGAATTTGTTGAGTACTGTGAAGAAAGGTATGGTTTCAGCTAATGTCAAAATCACAGTAACCAAAATCTCTCTTCTTTAGTAAATGCTTCAGATATTAAAGATGTAAATACCTGCAGCAGGGTAAATGTTGCAAATAGGGTTAATAAAACTCCTATCATTGATAGTGAGCATAGTATTAATAACAATAAATTGGACTCGGCTGATATTGAAATGACTGAATGTGAAATAGCAAAAACCAGAGAGAATAATATTAATTATAATTTAGTGATGGCTTCAGTTAATAATGACGTTTGGTATGGAGTTGATGTATCAATGAATTATGATGATTTGAATCAAGTGGATCTTTTAACGACTAATGACATTTTGAATGAGGTTTAGGATTTAATGACTGATGATGGTGTGATGGGAGTAAATGTTTCAATGAATAGTGATATGTTAAATGGAGTTGATGTTTTAATAATGGGTGGTGTTGTAAATGATATGTTTGTGTTAATGAATCGTGATTGTCTGAAAGTGAACTATGCTTCAATTACTATTAGAAGTCAGAAGATTTATTGTGTTTTTGTACGAATAATATCAAATTTTTGTATGAAGCAAAAAATTGCATTTAAAAAAAAAAGTTTCCTATTTTGGAATGATTTTGCAAAGACAAACTGGAAAAGCAGAAAGAAACCTTTTCATGGTCTTGGAGGGGCGATAAAACTCGCTGCCTCATCTTACGTACATGTTATTTTGGCAAAGGTTTTCATACCATTTTTATTGTGAATTTTTTTAGTGTTATTGGTAAGGTAAAATGTGTTATTTGTTTTAGCAGTGATAGTTACTGACTATTCTTTCTGGTAATGCGCATATTAAGTGTAGTAGTTGCAGTCGTATGTAAGGAATGAATGGAACAGTGTTAAAAAAATATATATGTATGTATAGGGGTGAATGGTCTGAAATTATATCACACAAAAATTGATAAATTTGTGGTGACAAATTGGCCGAGGGGATGCGTAAGGATACACAGCCTCTTAGGTTTTGAAGAGTTAATAATTAATGTTTCTTTTTTATGTTATTTCTGTGGGAATTGTTTATTGACAGTGGAATTTTCGATTCATTATTTTGTATCTGATTAATGTTAAATTGATTATATGTGTATTTTGTTAAAAGTGCTTTATATCATGTTATTATTTCTTAAGTATTGTGGCAAAGAAGTCCATGCGTCGTTATTACCAGATGAACAAAGTACATGAAAATCTCTGGACGATTAACACATGGAGGAAGGAATATATGGAGACCATGGAGGAAGGAATATATGGAGACGACGAAAGGGACCTTCGCCACATACTGGAGTGAAACCGGGTGGTGAGAAGTGGAGAGGGGAGGCCGCCATATTGCTTAACAGGAGAGACACGGGAAATAGGCACAAAAACCTCAAGGGAATCATAAGACAACCGTGGCACCACAATTTGATAATGGATTATTATGTAACTCGACGAGACACATCAAAAATGAAAAATAATTTTTTTTGCTATAGTGCTTAGTTCTCGAGATATACTGTCTCAAAAGAGTGGAGTTTCTGGTTGAAATTCAGAAGAAACATGTCCCCAAAGTCAAATTTGGTGGTAGATTCTCATGTAACACGACGATAAAAATCGAAAATAAAGAATAAAATTTTTCGATATCTCGCTTAGTTCGCGAGATATACTGTCTCATAAATGAGGTTGTTAGGTTATGAAGGGATTCAACGATAACCGGGACGCCGCAATTTGTTGACGAATTCTTATGTAACTCGATGAGAGAAACTGAAAGTAAAGAATAAATTTTTTTGATATCTCGCTTAGTTCTCGAGATATTGTACCTTAAAATTGACGTGGTTAGGTTGAAATGTGGCCTGGACCAGAAGAAAACAATCGCCATATCCATATTTGATGATGAATTCTGAACTTAATGAGCAGGTAATTCTTTGTAACTTGAATTACAAACTGTTTATTTCTACAGTCCTTAAATTTTAGTTGATGTTCAAATAGGTTATATTTTCACATTCTATTTCAGTAATTGACAAGAAAGATTTCAAAATCTAGAAATATACTTGTAGACATATTTACAAACAGAAACAAGTCACATCTGAAAGTTTAAAAATAGCATAAGTCAATGTTTAGAACTTTTTTAAAAAATAGTACTTCATAAAACCTCATAGTTTCTGAGCTTACTTAGAAGATATGTACTATTAGTGGCCTATATAATTTTGCTAGAAAAATCAGTGCATTCATAAATCAGAAGCTAACAGCTAATAATAAGTAAATTGTTTGTTCTCTTCTGGTATACACCGCATTTCAACCTGCCAACATTTCCATCAATATTGCCGCTACAAAACCAAACTATGTAGACACATCTAAACACAAGAAATGCATCGCGAACTATATTTCCGACAACAAAGTTTATTTCATCACGTTTAGTAGTTCGCACAGCACAAATTATCACAATTAATTTCATCGTGCACTTTCAGTGTAAACTTAAACGTGAGTAATGCATGCAGAATACCATATTTACTGTGTCGTGATGTAAACATGACCCGCTTAAATTAAATTTCCAACATTTGTCTACAATAAGGCTAGCTTTTCAGGTGCAAAATAGTAACATATGCTAATTGTCTACACTACACCAAAAAAAATTTGAGAATGATATGATCCTATTGAGAGCAATGAATAAATTTATAGCAAATGGCACTAATGTTGCAGTTGCCTGTCAGATACTTCAAGAACGATAATTACAATGTGACTTACTTATGAAACGCTATTCCAGGTTTTTTTCCTATCTCGTCTGTTTGTGCAACCAGATGCATCACGACTTGGCATTATTGAAAACTTTAGAATATTAGAAAATGAAATATTCTCAGCAGCTGACACAGTGCAAACATCCCAATGTTTTGGTACTCCTATGATTTCCGCCGCGCAAGGGCAGTTTTTTCACGAGGTTTCATGGATTTAGCGTTATCTCGTCTCCATATTTTCCTTTCTCCATGGATTAACGGGACAGGATGATGATCTTTGGGTGAAGAGATGAAAGCGGTATGCACGCATGGAGGAAGGAAATATATGGAGGAGAAGTGACGGTAAATTTGTGAAGCAGGCTCTAAACTCTCGTGCATGCGCATTGGCGGCAGCGGCGATATTGCGTTCCCAAACAAATGCGATGTTCACATTGTGTTAGATGCTGTAATTATTTCATTTTGTAATGTGTATAAGTGTTTTATAATGTCATCTTGTGTGCATATGGTTGCACAAATAGGCAAGAGAGTAAAGAACCTGGAATATCATTTCATAGGTAAGTTGAATTCTAATTATCGTTGTTGAAGTAGGCGGTAGGTTTTGCAAACTTCGGTGCCTGTCTATAAATATTTAGTCCTAGCTCTCAATGGGATGACTTTGTTCTCAAATTTTTGTTGGTGTAGTGTAGAAAATCAGCATACCTTGCTATTTTGCACATAATAGACTAGCATTACTTTTTAACGAGTGTTGAAAATGAGATTTAAAGGGGTGTGTCTTACATCGCGATTCAGTGAATTTAGTATTGCGCTTTCTTTCGTCACGTTGCTGTTTATAATGACAGTGTATGATGAAATTAAATGTGTTAAATTATGCTATGCAATCTAGGAATCTTGATGAAGCAAACGATGTTGTTACTGCAAATACAGTTTGCGATTCAAATACGCGTGTGTGGGTATGTCTACAAAGTTTGATTCTGTAGCGGCAATTTAATGGAGATTGTGGTTATGTCTAAATGCAGTCTGTATCAGAATGGTTTTGTTGTTCCATAAGGGACAAAGAATTTATCTATTACTGTTAGCAATTTCATGAGAACAAAGTTAGTGACAAAACGTGTATTGTGATATAAACTGCTTCCAGGTATTCCCAATTAAGCTTACGATTAATGGTAACAAGATAACTATTTTTATTCTTATCTAGGCTGCATTTCAACCTAACCACAAGACCGAGCGTGGTGGTGTAACGGCTAGCGTTCTGGCCTCGCATTCGGGAGGACGGCGGTTCGAATCCCCGTCCGGGCATCCAGATTTGGGTTTTCCATGGTTTCCCCAAATCACTCCAGGTGAATGCCGGGATGCTTTCTTCAAAAGGTCATGGCAGAATTCCTTCCCATTCCTTGCCCCTCCCCCCCATCCTTCCCCTCTCTAAAGACCTAGGTGTTATAGGAGATGTTAAGCAGTTAAAAAAAACCACAAGTGGTAGTAAAAGACTGAAATATCCATTCTGCATGTCCACCATTGTGGCTTCGGAAGAATTAATTTTTGATCCAGGCCGCATATCAACCAAATCCCAGTATATCCCGAAAACTAAGCAAGATATCGAAAAATTTTATTCTTTATTTTCGATTTGTCTCTTCGTGTTACATAAGAATCGATCATTAAATTTGACTGTTGCGAAATTTTTCTTCTGCATTTTAACTCAAGACACCTCACTTCTGATACAGTATATCTCGAGAACTAGGCAAGATAACGAAAATTTTTATTCTTTATTTTTTATTTGTCTCGTCTTTTTAAATAAGAATCCGTCATCAAATTTGACTTTGACCAATTTTGTCTTCTGATTTTCAAACAAAACCATTTCACGTTTGAGACAGAATATCTCGAAAACTAAGCATGATATGCAAAAATTTTATTCCTTATTTGTTATTTGTCTCATCGAGTTACATAATAATCCATCACCAGATTGCGGCGTTTTTATCCTAGAGTCCCCTTGAGGTTTTTGTACATATACCCCGTGTCTGTATGGGATCAGCCTAGCCCCCCACTCCTCCTCCGCCCGGCTTCACTTCAATGCGTGGTGAAGGTCTCTTGCGTCGTCTCAATATATTTCCTTCCTCCATGTATGCACGGCGGACGTTTTGGATAAACTGCGAGTTGTATCTGTGCACTAAAAGAAATGTTAAATTAATGAAAGTTAATATAAAAACCAAGTGAGTGTTTTTGTTGGTTATCTTTATTCTTTTGGAGGTATAAAGAAGAAATATTGGCACTTTAAACACTAGCAAGAAGGTTAGTAAGGAGCACAAAATATTATACGTGGCGTTCCGTGACAGACGAGATGCCTTATAGAAAAGACAAATATTATAAGCATCGAAAATTCGGAACGTGTTCTCTGAATCCTTTTCGAGATTGAAGTGAAAGAAGTTAGTAAGTGAAGCTGGCATGTGATGCTACCTACTGTAGTTGAGTCAGGAACAGCGTGTGGGATTAGAAACTCAAAAGTTTTAGTAATAACATGAAAGAGAAGGCCTATATATTAAGATAAATGAAACGATAAATTATGATTAAGTTAACCACAACACGCAAAAGAGAAAGATTAAAACCATAATATTGAAAACACACACGCAGGTCAACAGGAAGACAGCGATCCAACTGTTTTTACACAGCGTTCCACTAATCAATACCTTCCCATGCAAAACCAGGCGATTATGTTGCCTAATTTCTGAAATAAAGTTTTAAAAAGAAATAAAAATTACTTAAAATAACTAATTAAATAAAAACGAATTTATATCGAATTATAAATACACCTATTTCAATTATAAATTAATATTTTAAAAATAAATACATACTTCCAAACAAAACATTAAAAGACGAATCTCTATACCGCTGCTACTTGCTGTTTACATCGTTTAAAAAATGAATGTATCTTACCTAACCTTCCCGACTTGAAGGCTAGAGAATTTTAGTTGGTTCATGGCATTAGTAAGAAGGCGCACTCCCTGCCAGTTGTAAAATGCCAAACCTACTGAGAAATAATCAAATTAGGTGCAGAAAAATAAAAAGAGAAGTAAGAAAGAAATAAAAGCAATAAAAAAAATAAAGCTGACAATAGCTACATCAACAGTTTCTCCGCTACCCACAAAAAATATTTCCGAGCAGATAACTTCGTTTGCAAATATATCGGGAAACTCAAAAACGAACCAACCAACAATCAAGTAGAGGAGAAGGTGGTAATATGGCCCCTGCATATTATATGGCCCCCCTCCGTATTTTAATAAGAATGTGCTGAAATCTAGTGGAGTACACTGGAACTAGTCCACTAGTATACTAACTGGCTTGTAATATGGACTCCAGGGTCCATATTACAAGCAGCTTCAATATTTGTGGTTAATTTATTTTTCTGATGCCTTAAGCCATCTTGACACCAAAACTGATCAGTAGAAGGCAATTATGGGACAAGGATAAGATGAAAGAAGCAATATCTTCTGTGATTGAAAAAGAAATGGGCGTCAAAAAGACTTCGAAACATTTTGAGATGCCGAAGACAACCTTGCGAAGATCTAAAAGAGGCTAGTACATTTCATGGAGCTGAGATCACCACAAAGAAACTGGGAAGAAAACCAGCTCTACCTGAAGCACTAGAAAATGAAATAGTAGGGTACTTGCAGTATATGGAAGCAAAATATTACGGTTTCACTCGCTTGGATGTTGCTGAATGGCATACAACTGGCAGTTATAAATGGCATTAAAACCAACTCTAGAAATGAAGTTGCTGACAGGGCTTGGCTAGACCATTTCGTTAGACGAGCTGTCAATCCGAAAACCAAATGGATTATGATATGCTCGTGCGAAAGGTTTTACTCCCGTATTTGCAGTATAGTTAAGACCAAGATACCACAGGTAAACATCAAATATATTCTCTGACTTCGGCAGAACGTGGATCTTTGATAACAGTCATGAGTGCAGGAGGATCTTCTGTCCCTCCGATGTCGATTTTCCTGAGAACAAACATGTCGAATCTCCCTATAAAAGGAGCCCCTCCTGGGTCTATTGGAAGAGCTCATCCATCTGGATGGGTTCAAGCAAATTTGTTCAAAGACTGGTTGGCTCATTTTGTTGATAAAACTCTCCTACTTATCCTTGACGGCCAGTTTTCTCACACAAGAAACATCGAAGTGATACACTTATTGAGGAAGAATTAAATCACGATTTTGTGCTTACCATCCCACACAATGCATAAATTGCAACCGTTAGACCGAACTTTCATGGGAGCCCTGAAGACCCATTACAGCGAAAACATCAGACAATGGATGCTCCATGAAAAAAGACCTGTTGGACCTTACGATATAGCGTCACTTGGTGGAAAGGTGTGCCTATTATGTACCATAGGATTAAACGCTGTGAATGGATTCTGGGTCATGGGTGTGGGAAATCAAAGTAGATCAACCCTAAACACCAACCCCCACGATGACAGCAGTGACGATGATGATGCTGGGATACAGCTCTCCACTTGTTCCAGTGAATCTCTTTTTGACATCCCAATTGGAAAGCCTCAACCAAATCAAGAAGGCGCATGATGTCTTTTTTTATGTTAACTTCTCCAATAACATCCGCTGGGAATTATGAGTCCAGTGCCTAATATGTTCTCTTATGACTTATAACAAATGTGCAGAGGCAGAGAAGGAGGCGTATGTCTCCAATTTCTGTGGTTCGTTTTATTCCATATTGTGATCTATATTTCATTTTTTATATCTCCTTATACCTACTATATCATCTTATATTTACTTATGTATAATAAATATGTTTTTTTTTTGTCACAAAGCAGTTGTAATAATTTATTCTCCAATATTTCCTTACATTAATAAGGGGGTCCATATTACAAACACTATGGGGGCCATATTAACTGCACATCCCGTTTTCTGAAGAATGTTTCGACTTTTGAAAATCCAATTTTTAAAAATATATAATGTGGTTTTAGACGCGTCTACCTATTATAATATGTTCAGTAACTAACACCAGATTGTAACTGTGCTAATCACCCCTATTTTTGATTAATAATATTAATTTTTTAATACAAAAACAAAATGGGGTCCATATTACCACCTTCTCCTCTACTTCTAACCAACCTGAAAAAAGTGACAATTCAAGCACTTCCTCACAAAAACCACCTTCTTGTTTTCTCGCTTGCAAACTTCAAAGAAATTCTTGATATCTGTAAATCATTTCACAACAATAAAAACAGCACTCCAGGAAATCAAACAAGCCCCAGACACTGAATCAAAACTCGAAGTAATATTTTGTAGGATTCTTCGATGGCGAAAAATAAAATCCAAAGCATAAACGTTTTAAATTGGAACGCTGGCGGCATTTACCAAAAAAAATAACACTCGAGAACTTTCTCGATGAGCGTGACATATATATTGAATATCAGAAGATCACGTGGCAGCCAGCCGTAGATTAAGTGAGAAACTATAGAAACTAACTGGTGTACAGGTCCGATAAGCAAAATAAACCAGGGAATGGGACGGCAATACAAATACGAAACGGCCTAACACACAGATCAAATAAATTACCTGCGCTCGAGCGTGTAGAAGCTACGGCTGTTGAGATCAGAATATATGGGCAGATAATTATAGCAGTGTACAGCCCATCAGAACGTAAAATAGCGGACCCATAGCCGACTGAATAATCCTAGTGGGTGATTCGCCAAATCGCTGACGTGGGGCTGCCTCGCTGGCAACTCAAGCGGCCGTGTCCTCCATGATTTCGTTTCAAAGAACCCCCAGGTGACTGTAGTGGCACCTGACGACCCCTCGCACTATCACAGGGACTCCAGGCTCAGGCTTGATATCTTGGAAATATTCTTATTCAAGAAAATCGCCTAGTCTGTTGCCATCCACTGTATTTAATGACCTCCATTTCCACCACGATCCGGTGGTACTATACATTGATGCAGCCGTGAGCAGACAGATAGTTAAAAGTTCTCTCTAATTAATAACTGGCAAAATTACTAAGGATTAGTAAACCACCATATTATAGGGCAGCCCGAACTGGAAACTAAGAGACAAGTTGAGAGCCATATAGACCAGTTCGTAAATATTATTGAGGAATGCGTGAAGAAAGATACAGTTAAAATAACACAAAAACCACGTACAAAAGACCTTCCACTAATATTTCGGAACTAATAGTAAAAAAAAAAGAAAACCATGGGAAACGCTGATAACAACATAGAGACCCACAAACAGACCAAAAATCAAATCAAATGGCACCCGCAACACCACCATACAGTTTTTTGGGAGGACACTCTTAATAGAGCGAGCGAAATCCCGACTTATTATGGAAAATAGACAAAGTTAGGAAATAACCGCCTCTGTCATTAAAGCCTCTGAAAGGACCAAATTATTTTGTTTAAACAGCGCGGAGAAAAACGGAAAAAATGGCAAACGCTGTGGAAATAGAGTTTCAGACACATGTCATAGATAACGAGAATAGTAATATCCATTAAAAATAGCTACAGAAGTGATTCCGCATTTTTAGGTAAAATCTACGTTGCTGTTTCTGTCGTGTATATCTGACTGTAGTGAGTATAATCATTGGAAAATTCGGCAACAAGAAAACCTCCGACGTGGGCGGTGTAAAAGCCACATACTAAAAAAAACCTTCCGCAACCTACAGCAGTATATCTCACAGCAATATATAATGCCTGCATCAAACTATACCTTTTCCACTCCGCCTGGAAAAGGAAGGATGAGGGAGAAAGACGAAATGAATAGAGTTTTGTTGGAAAGTGTCAGGAGTCTTGAAGCTAAGCCTGTGGAGGAATGGACTATGGTGGAAAAGCCTGTGGAGGCTCAGCCAATAGTGGGAGAATGAGATGGTGGGCATGGAGAAGAGGGAGGTAAGGATGGTTGGGACATGATAACAGGTCGTAGGGGAAAAACGGTAAATGGGATGAAGAAGCCAGACACTCCAGATATTGTTGGGAAAAATAGGTTTGACCTGTTACAGGAGTCAGGAGGGGAGGAGTGGGTAAGGTGCAGAAGGCCTTTAGGAATAGTGACGTTCAAGGAAATAATAGGAAGAAAAGGGTTCTGCTAGGTAGTAGCCATGAGAGAAGTGTAGGTCCTCTTTTGCAAGATCAGCTAGGCACAGGTTACCAGGTCACAAGTTTTTTCAAACCTAGTCCAGGTCAGGTAATAGAGAATATAGGTTCACTTTGTAGGGGTTTTACCAAGAAGGATAGTGATAGTGGGAAGTGCGGGGAACAGTATCGATAGAAATACAAATTATAGTATAGACATGACCTGAAGAAAGTGTTGAAGGAGGCACAGCACACTAGGGTTGGGCTCATGTAAGTCCCAAGTTGCCACGAGCAGCCGCAATTGAACCACGCTGTGAGGTGGGTAAATGTGGAAACGGAGGTGCTGCTTGGGAACAGCATTAGTTCTGTCAAGGGGTTGTGCCTGCGGAGACCATTCGTAGGTGGGGATTCACTAGGCATGCCCTACACCTAAATAGGAGGGGCAAGAAAATACTTTCTGAGTTATTGGCTAGGGCTGTGAGGGAGCCCACTTCCAGTAATGACGGGATCGGGACTGTGCCTTTTTTTTAGATTAAGGGCTACTGGTGAATGTATAAAAATAGGTAATCAATGGGATACTGAGTGTAAATCCATGGTTAGAAAATCATTAATACTAAAGAAATGGAAGAAGCTTTTGGAACAATAACAGAAAGGGGGGGGGGCAGATCTGTGAAGGCGAATATTAATGCTGAAAATATCACAAAGTATATGAGTGTTACTGGTAGGTAAACTATAGAAGTATAATGAACAAATTAATGGAGTTTTCAAACCTATTAGAGACACATGAACCTCAAGTAGTTATAGGGGTAGAGTTCTGGTTAAAACAAGGAGTACTAGACAATGAGGTTTTCCCGATGGTTACGGAGTGTACCGCGGAGATAGAATAGCAACTGCAGGAGGAGTATTCATACTGGTTAGAAAAGACTGCTGCAGTTCACTGGTGTTAAGAGATTGTGACCATGAGTTGTTTGGGGTAGACTTCTGGGGAAATAAAAAAGAAAAAGTCAGGGTGTTGGCTACTTGCCGTAGTGGTAAAATGAATGATAAAGATGAGACTCTTGGTGAGGAACTTAATTTATAATCAGAGCTCAGAAGTGAGAATAGAATGGTTATTATTGGGGGGGGGGGGGAAGTTACCAGGTGTCAACTGGGTAGGAAATAAGGTTAATAACACAAAGGAACAAAGGTCAGGAAATACCTTAGTAAGGGAAGGAGGCTTTACACAGGTGTTTGAGCAAAAAACAAGAGGACCAAACATGTTGGATATTTTCCTTATAAAACCAGATGATAACCTAATCGGGTGTCAAGTAACTGGAGGAATAAGTGATCACAATGCAGTTCTGATGGATATAAGGGGTTCAGTAAACCAGTGGCCAGAACTGAAGGGAGAAATAGATACATTTATCAAAAGGCACAAATCTTGGAACTGAAAAGGTATTTCAGGGTTAATTTTATTAAATGGACGAATGACAAAAGTTCAGTGTAGACAAAGTGGGAAGAGTTCAAGGAAATAATTAAAAAAAGTGTGAAGAAATTTTTATTCCAAAACAGAGAATAAATAGAAGTACAGTACCTTCATACTATAACAGGGAGGTGAGGAGATTAAAGAGATTGGTGAGATGAGAACATAACAGGCTTAAAAGAAACAACAAGGCAGTAGGGAAGGCATGAAACAACAAGACAGTAGGGAAGGCATGAAACAACAAATACTTAATTAATAATGTCAAAGAAACTGGATAAGGATGAGTTTATGAAGAATATTATTGGTACATTTAGAAATTTCTATAGCTATATTAGGAAACTGAGGTGAAGAGAGGCTATTGAGACAATTATAGATAAGGATGGAGAAGAAGTAACTAAGGATTTTAGAAAGGCAGAGTTATTAAGTAACTGGTTTAGTGAGACCATTAGGGACAATAATTCAGGGGTTGTAACAGAAAACGAGCCTATCCGCACAGTTGGAGGTGAGCAGATTAGAAAATTTGAAATTACATATGAAGAGATCATGAAGGAACTAAGGAATCGAAAAAAGCGTAAAGGGGCCGGTGTTGATAATATTACTACAGATGTCTTAAAGATAGTAGGATGGAAAATTATACCTTACCTTGAAACATTATTTAAATTGAGTCTGGATACTTGTTTACCAGATGACTGGAAAAGTGCAATAGTAGTGCCGGTCCATAAAGGAGGGGTTACAAACAGGGTCGAAAACTATGGACCAAATAGCTTGACATCAGTGGTAGGTAAATTAATGGAGAGATTAATATGCAACCATATTAGAAGTGTCTGTGAGGAATGTAAGTGATTTTCAAGTCGGTAACATGGCTTTTGACAAAGTATTCATGCGAATCTCAGTCAGTAGGCTATATGTAAGGTATTTCTGATGAAATGGATAGGGGACGTCAAGTTGATAGTGTAGCACTAGATTTTTCAAATGCCTTTGACAGAGTGAGCCATAAAATGGTGCTAAATAACGTAAAAACTATTGGACTTGATAAAAAGGTGATTTGCTGGGTAGAAGAATTTCTGAAAGGTAGAAAGCAAAAGGTTATGGCAGGAAATGCAGTATCAAAAGAGGTAGGAGTGAACATGGGAGTCCCACAGGGTAGTGGATTGGGACCATTGTTATTCGTTATTCTAATGAATGATTGTGTTAATGGTTTACTGTCAGAAGTTAGAGTGTTTGCAGATGATATAATGTTAAATAAAAGGATCAAGCCGATAGAAGACTGTAAACATCTGAAGGGTGATCTAGATAGGATAACTTGCAGGGCGAGACAACATGGGATGAATGTAAATACAAAGAAGAGCCAGCTTTTTAGGTACACAGATAAATGCTAAAGGTTGATTATGATTATAAAGTGGGGAAGGAGCTACTTATTGAAGACTCGAAATGTAAATACCCTAGCATAATATTTGATAGCAAACTTAACTGATCAGGACACATTGGACAGGTAATAGGGAAAGTGTTCAAAATCCTTCACCTGTTGGAAAGAGTGATGAGGGGATGCACTAGAGAAGTAAGGGAGTTGGGGTACAAAACTTTGGATAGACCACTGCTGGAATATGGTGGTGTAGTTTGGGATCCACATTTTGGTTATCAAATACAGGAGTTGGAGGGGGTGCAGAGGAGGGCTAACAGATTTGTCTTTGGAAATTACCGCAGTACATAATTGGTAACTAATATGATAAAAGAACTGGAGTGGGATTCATTGGACGGTGAAGAGAGTCATGGGTGTGTACAAGGCCTATACTGGGGATGAAGCGAGCAAATATATTGGTGGGAAAATTAAGAGAGGTGCTTGGTTGGGTAAGGTTGACCATGACCACAAGCTGGCACATTATTTCGGGCATAAGGTTGTGGGAAAAATTTTTTTCGTTGGAAATTGGGTAAGGGGCTGGAATAAATTGCCAAGAGAAGTGATGAATAATTTACCGGAAACACTGAAGGAATTTAAAGCAAAAATTTGAAGAGGGCAAAAGTAGGTTGGAAGAGGAAAGGAGAAAGAGGGATTGCCACTGGAGCGGGCGCTCCATCGTACTTTTATCATTCGTTAGAACTGCAAATGAGTCACACTTCCTAAACCAAACAAGAGACATCTCTTTCCCCAAAACCATAGACCAATCTCACTCCTCAACTTCCTCGAAAAAATTCTGGGAAGAATCGTAATGCCCTCTCTCCAAAAATTCCTTAATGATAACAATATCATCGTTATTCAACAATTTGGATTTTGTGCTCAGCACAGTACAATTCATCAAATTACCCGATTGGCGATAGGTTGAACATATCTGCGGGGCATGATATTTCAGGCATATTACAGGCGCTGTTTTGCTTGACGTTGAGAAAACTTTTGACAGGGTTTGGCACGACAGATTAGTATATAAACTAGATACATATGGCAGTCGTGACCACTTATTAAAAATAATAATAAACTTTCTTCGAAGTAGAAAATTCCTCGTTGTGGTGGACGGACAAGAAAGTCAGTTGAAATAATTAAAGGAGACCAATGGAAGCAGCCGACATCCCATATGATATACGGTTACGAGGAGATGTCCTTGACGTGGCCGTCGTCAAGGACATCGACCGCTGAGTGCAACTAAAAACGACTTGTACTCAGATCATCAACAAGTCCTGTCTCCAACTCTGTACAGCATAAATACAAACGACCTACCCCACCAACAAGGCGGAGACGATACTGCGAGTCGTAACTTAAATCACATCGTACAAGCTATCATGTTCGCTACCAGAAGAACGGGACTCAGCCAGCAAATCTCGCTCGACTGTATGAACCTCCTATGGTGTGACTCAGTTAAATACCTCGGCATGAAATTTAACCAAAAACTAATCTGGGTCGGACATATAAAAAATGCTTGTAGTATAGATTCGGCTCGACTTTTTAAATTATAGCGTCCCTCCCCCCGCCCTCCCCCTCCTAGGGAATAAGCTTAAAGAGCTATACCGCAGTAATTATGCTGGCATTGCTATAAGGCTCAGAACTTTTCAGTATGGCACCAAATATACAACTCGAGAAAGTGCAGGTGATACAGAACAACTTTCTAAGAATTATTACCAACGCCCCGTGGTACATGCCAAACACACAAGTTCACTACGATACAAAGACTCACACACTACATCAAAGACAAATAGACTAAATTTTTTCAACAATCACAATATTGGCCCCATCACATAATTCAAGATTTAAAGCAAACTGAAAATCAACGTGAATACAATCAACCAGCTACAACACAAACCAGAAATTACAGTTGCCGACAATAACATCATACTGAAAGAAATAATAATACCTGGTCGTCCATAAAACAACTAAACCAAAAGCCTCACATTTCGACTGAAGTTGGTAGCTACAATGCTCTGGCAGTTCAGAATTATGTGGGTCCAAGGGCAAACAAATGTCTATCTGTCATAGGGTAAGTTGGAATTTCTCATGGCATCGAAACTGCCGTAATTGATAACATGAAATGCTGGAGTTTAAATTACAGTTATGATCTTGACGTAATATCGTAATAAAAACAAATGGTTGAATAGTGTTTTCTTTGTCCTCCGGTCACATGGTTCGTGATACAACTAAAACTTGAAAATCAGTCCTTATCTAAATCATCTGTTTAGTAGTCCAGGTGAACAAAGTGTCGGATAAAGCTAGTTCTTTAGAACAGTTAATCCATATGTTCCTAAGTCAAAAGTGGAAACGGGTACTGAATGGAATCATCAACCATGCAAAAAACAGAGAAGAATGGACCGTTCAGAACTGGCTCAACGCGACCGTGTCTTTGGCCAAACGACTGTTGGCAATTTGTTCGTCCTAGATGGGGTGTCAACCCAATGCAGCAGGGTGTTCTTCAGAGTCATTACTTGTAGTCATCGTACGCGTCTACTATGCGTTGACGACCACCTCAATGCTCTGCAATACATGAGCAACGTCCTTCAACCCATAATGAAACCGTTTTAATGAAGTTTTGAGAAAAATTAATTTCCATTGACGATAACGAGCGAGACCATCGCGCAGGTCAATAATTTCCTTCGCTATGCCGGTATCCTGCTTGTTACACTGGCATTTGGACATATCTACAAACCATACAACCTATAGGACTTGCGGAGAATCGATGCCGTAGAATGGGATAAACTGGACCAGCAATGGATTAAGGAACTGGATGCGTTGAAGCTGTAGACCATCTCGTTAACAAGTACAGTAGAACTCCCATTATCCGAATCAACTGGGACTGGACCCCTTTCGGATAATCAAAAATTCGGATAGTTGGATTTTTTCCGAAAAAGGAAACAAGTACAGTAGAACTCCCATTATCCGAATCAACTGGGACTGGACCCCTTTCGGATAATCAAAAATTCGGATAGTTGGATTTTTTCCGAAAAAGGATTTATTTTAATTAATTACTGTATGTATGTTGAAAATCGGAGAAAAAACTATTTTTAAAGAAAAAAAGGATTTAATTAATTAAATGAAAAGGTAACACTTTAAGCGTATTTATCTACATCTACATCTATACTCTGCAATTCACAATTACTGTGGGTGGCAGAGGGTGCTAAGCACCAATCCTATTTTAGAGTATTCCAATCCCGAACAGAACGAGGAAAGAAAGAATACATAAATGTATCAGTACGGCATCTTATCTCTCGAATCTTATCCCTTCTGTCATTGCGACCTAAATAGGTTGGCGGAAGAAGCATTTCGTTGCACTCGTAAATTAGAGATTTTCGCATATTCTCCAACAAATTTAAACGAAAACGACGTCGTCTGTCCGCCAAACGATCCCAGCCCAACCCACGTATCAGCTCTGTGACACTTACATAAGGACTGTAACTAGCGGTCACGAATCGAGCGGTTTTTTTTTTTTTTTTTTTTTTTTTTTTTTTTGTAACAGTTTAACGTGCCTTTTTAACAACGTGGTCTTTAGAGACGGGAAAGGATGGGGGCAAGGAATGGGAAGGAATTCGGCCATGGCCTTTTGAAGGAAGCATCCCGGCATTCGCCTGGAGTGATTTGAGGAAACCATGGAAAACCCAAATCTGGATGCCCGGACGGGGATTCGAACCGCCGTCCTCCCGAATGCGAGGCCAGAACGCTATCCGTTACACCACCACGCTCGGTACGAATCGAGCGGCTCTCCTCTGTACCCTCTCCAACGCGTCAATCAATCCCTTGCGATACGGATCCCAAATTGCACAACAGTATTCCAAATGCGTACGCACTAGTGTTTTGTACGCTATTTCCTTTGTAAAGTGCTGTACATTAGTACAGTACGTATGTACCATACTGTAAATAAAAGTAACTGCTTGTTGAACATCTCGGTCAAAGTAAGCTGTTTGAAGTTGCATGTGGTCACAATCGGGCTGACGCTCCATCCACTTCAACGCAGTTTCAAATGCTTGACTAGCTGATGGCCCCGTGTCTGATTCAACTTCGATATTAAGGTCATCTTCTTCTCTCACACTTTCAATAAGTTCATCATCATTTAGAATTTCATACCCAGGGTCTGACTAATCACACACCACCCACTCTTCTATATCTTCACCACTAATTTCTGAACATCCAGGAATTTTAAAAGAATATTTCCTAATTCCTCAAGTGACACGTGAACCCCATCTTCTCCTGTCTCTTCCCTTTCATTTTTTGAGCTTCTTTTCTTTTTTCCCCTTTTCCTTCTCTTTTTCAGTTGGCATGCCTTTCAACTTGTTCAACGCACATCTTAATGTGACTGCCTTAACCAAGCTCCAAGCTTCCACCACCATGTAAGCGCAACCTTTCAAACTTATTTTTTTGTGGTTAGCCAACACACCTTCTTCGTCTTCGCCCTCCACCAAAAGTTTACCTAAAAGTTGCCTTCTGTATTGGCGTTTCATGGTTTCGATAACTGGCTGGTCTATTGGTTGCAACAAGCTTGTGACGTTTGGCGGTAAAAACATTGTTTTAAACTGGCCATTCCCTCTTTCCAACAATTCTTCGGTGGGATGAGTTAATAAAGCGATTCGGATATTCAGCGATTCGGATAATTGGAGTTCTACTGTACTTTGTTTCAGGTTATATTGGATTAGTATTACGTGTTACAAGTGTATTGATATTTCATGTCTCGCATCCCTGTGGTGTCGAGTATTATGAATTTTATAGCGTACAGATGATGCAATTTTTTTTTTGATGTGCGTATGTCCTTTGCGCGTACTACAATCGTTGGCTGTTGGATTCTGGATAAATAACTTGCAAACGAACGTGACAAACCTACTAAAAAAATTAAAGCCGTTTTACAAATAATAATAAATACCTATGTTCAACCCCGGTTTTGTGCAGTTTGGATACAAGAAAGTTAATTATAAATTTTTAAAAATTAAACAAGAAAATTTTAATTTGTGTAATTTCATTAAGTAAGATATATATCAGTTTATCTTAAGTATTTTTTTTTAAATTTTTGATTATTATAAAACCTAAGTTCCTTGTATAAACCTGTAAGCAACGCTAAGAGCTTGTTGAATCGTTTTGAAAATTACATACATGTATATATTTTTCTCGATAGGGAATGTCTGGCGCCAAAATGAAATTAAGTCAGATTATTGTGCCTGAACTTTCCTAGAATAATCAGTAGCATTAAGCCGCTAAATAACTAAATACAATGTTTAAAAAGTGACGAAATAGGACACAGACAGAGGTGGTAAAATCAGATTTGCAATGGGGGGGGGGGGGCGGCGTTCAGGTGTGGTTTTGTTGAAGTCAATAACCGTGAAGTTACAGATTATAGATAGAGAGGCGCAAAAATGCCTGACTGATAATCAATGTCTGCAAAAGTCACAAAGGTTTGATGCGAAAGCAAAAGAAAAAAATGTTTAGGGCTATTCCCAGGGGTTATTATTCTCGTATCAAAAACATCAAAATACACACTTAAATACATTGTGCAAATCAACAACTTTAAACACACTTAGCCCAGTACTTCGCAACCTCAATCGCATTGTGTGTTGCTTGAAACAGGTCTTCATTGTGGGCACATAGGGCACTCGAGCATATGATTCATAGTTTGGTCTTCACCGCATTCGCACTTAATACTGGTGGTATCAGTATAACCCCATCTCACTAGGTTTTCCTTGGACCTACCCACTCCTGTTCGCAATCGATTTCAGGACCGCCAGACGTTCCAGTCCTCTGCATGACCAGGTGGCAAGCGCTCTGCAACTGTCAGTGGTCCCCAGATGTTGGGAACCCTCATTTTCCATAACTGTACTCTTGCCTTTTCAGGTGACCCAATTAGTTCCCGTGATGTTCTGAGAAAGCTTTTCCTGGATTTGAGTCTCTGGGCTGGTGGTATATGGCCGTGCAGTGGATGAGCCTTTCCCGTTCTATTTTGGTCCTCTTCTTGTTCGCAGCCACTTCTCTCCGGATACTGGGTGGTGCAATGCCCAAAACTGGTAAAGCCTATCAACTGGGGTAGGCTTTAAACAACCTGTCACTAGCCTACAGGTGATATTGAGGGCTACATCCACCTGTTTGGTATGAGATGATGAGTACCAAACTGGGCATGCATATTCTGCAACAGAGTAACAAAGGGCCATTGTCGATGTACATATAGTTTGTGGTTGACTGCCCCACTGTGATCCAACTAATTTGCGCAGTAAGTTGTTTCTTGTAGAGATATTCATTTTGCAATTCATGCAGTGCTTCTTATATGTGAGGGTTCTGTCCAGCGTCACTCCCAGATATTTTGGGGTGTTACATGTCTGCAGTTCGATGCGTGACCACATTACTTTTAACTTACGCTGAGCTTTCCTATTATTTAGGCGAAAGGCACACACTTCAGTTTTTGAAGGGTTAGGTCTAAAGTGATTTTCCCTATAATAGCTTGATAGGCCTTCAAGAGCAGCAGACAAATTTCTATCTACAACTTCAAGTTTTGTGCTCTGTGAGGCTAGAGCTAGGTCATCAGTGTACACGAAGCTCCTGGTAACTGGATGGAATGGCTGATCGTTTGTATAAATGTTGAAAAGTATTGGGGCCAGTACACTACCTTGAGGTAGACCATTCTTTTGTACCTTCCATCGACTGCGCTGTCCTTGAAAGTCAACGAAAAACCTACGATTTTGAAGAAGAGTAGCGATGAGCTTGGTTAATCCGGTGGCCTTTGTCAGACTGTAGACCTTGTCAAGTAATAGTTGGTGGTTAACAGTATCGTATGCTGCTGACAGGTCCCCAAAGACCATGCCCGTGGCTTTACGGGTCTCAAATCCATCCTCTATAAACTGTGGTACAATCTACGATTGAGGAACACTAAATATACCCCTTCGATATTTGAAAATTTAAGCTTAAGCCATAAACCGCATGTAGTGAATAAAGCGTTCGATTTGGAGTATTAGGAAGTTCAAGATTTAGTTTTCGTTTAGTAAATTATGGAAACTAGGAGAGGCTGTTTCGCACACTTTATAGCGTAATAACAACAAACAATAGATATTTTCTCAATATACCCCTTTATTTATGTTTACTAGTGTTAAAAACAAATCACGAGTTGAATTAAACAAAATTACAAAAGTTGAGTTGACCACTGTTACTGAGAGTGGCCAAGTTCGCACAGTCCTCTTCCGTGGATATGACACATAAAGTGATGGGCACTTCTTGATTATCACGGAGGCACGATGTCCCTTGTCGCGCAATACATAAAGTAGCACAGCTTGATACAGCAAAATGGTTACTGCTTCTTGGTGCTGTGTAGGGTGGACATAATCCAATTCCAAAATAAACCTCGTGTCTAATAGTAATGTCCAGCAAACGGACATTACCGAATTCCATGAGGAACATGGCGTTATTGTCAAATTGTAAATCAATCTTACTTAAGTTACAACCCCGCTGGCATCACCCGAATTCCAGTAAAAGAGATGATTCACATTCCCATAAGACGGGCGGTTCTGACAACGTCTGCATGTGAGCGTTTTGTAAATCAAGAGACTCAATCCTGTGTTGTTCCAAACGGTTTATCTTTATGTAAAGAAAAGCAAACGGCGTGGCTCTGAGAAGCCTGTGAACCATACCTGCTGTATTAGCTTCACACTATGTTTCCAGTATCAGGTAACCCGTTAATCTAATTCAATTTAATCCGTAACTTTCAGTGAAAGAAATACAGCGATTTCAAAGAAACAGATTTTATAGATACTTACCTGTACGTAACATAGGCACGGTGTTTGCTTTCGAATCTCTGATGATCATCAGTACATCTGTGAGGGAGGGTGTAACGTTTTTCAATACTCCGCCTTCGTCTCGCAGTTAGCTGAGTTAACGAAGATTTTACTGCCTCTTTCTCAATTAGGTTAGTACTAGCAGTTACACGCGACGACGTGCGCGTGATAGTGTGTTATGATATAAAAGTTTCTTACTATTCAGAGTGCGACCAGAAGAAAGATTTTCCCTGTAGGGTTGAAAATATGGTCAACTGCTTGTTTGACTTTTATTCTTCAACTAGTGTAAGCCCGTGACCGTTGCGTATCGTCACGGGTCTAGAATAGTCCCAGGTTTTAGGTTCAAGTATTATGACAGGTTGATCTGATCTCACCAAATACGAACTTGACCTGTGTTTCACTCTTAAGGTGAATAAAATCTCTTGAGCTTGAAGAACTCAGAAGTATAATAGACGAGGGTATTAAACACGCACAGGGACGATCACGCTATCATACAATTGTTTCAAAGGTCGTAGACTCGAATTTGCTGAAATACAAACTTGACTTCTTTGTCCCTTAAAGTTCACTCTGCAAAAGTATTTCAATACTCCGCCTTCGTCTCGCAGTTAGCTGAGTTAACGAAGATTTTACTGCCTCTTTCTCAATTAGGTTAGTACTAGCAGTTACACGCGACGACGTGCGCGTGATAGTGTGTTATGATATAAAAGTTTCTTACTATTCAGAGTGCGACCAGAAGAAAGATTTTCCCTGTAGGGTTGAAAATATGGTCAACTGCTTGTTTGACTTTTATTCTTCAACTAGTGTAAGCCCGTGACCGTTGCGTATCGTCACGGGTCTAGAATAGTCCCAGGTTTTAGGTTCAAGTATTATGACAGGTTGATCTGATCTCACCAAATACGAACTTGACCTGTGTTTCACTCTTAAGGTGAATAAAATCTCTTGAGCTTGAAGAACTCAGAAGTATAATAGACGAGGGTATTAAACACGCACAGGGACGATCACGCTATCATACAATTGTTTCAAAGGTCGTAGACTCGAATTTGCTGAAATACAAACTTGACTTCTTTGTCCCTTAAAGTTCACTCTGCAAAAGTATTTCAATACTCCGCCTTCGTCTCGCAGTTAGCTGAGTTAACGAAGATTTTACTGCCTCTTTCTCAATTAGGTTAGTACTAGCAGTTACACGCGACGACGTGCGCGTGATAGTGTGTTATGATATAAAAGTTTCTTACTATTCAGAGTGCGACCAGAAGAAAGATTTTCCCTGTAGGGTTGAAAATATGGTCAACTGCTTGTTTGACTTTTATTCTTCAACTAGTGTAAGCCCGTGACCGTTGCGTATCGTCACGGGTCTAGAATAGTCCCAGGTTTTAGGTTCAAGTATTATGACAGGTTGATCTGATCTCACCAAATACGAACTTGACCTGTGTTTCACTCTTAAGGTGAATAAAATCTCTTGAGCTTGAAGAACTCAGAAGTATAATAGACGAGGGTATTAAACACGCACAGGGACGATCACGCTATCATACAATTGTTTCAAAGGTCGTAGACTCGAATTTGCTGAAATACAAACTTGACTTCTTTGTCCCTTAAAGTTCACTCTGCAAAAGTATTTCAATACTCCGCCTTCGTCTCGCAGTTAGCTGAGTTAACGAAGATTTTACTGCCTCTTTCTCAATTAGGTTAGTACTAGCAGTTACACGCGACGACGTGCGCGTGATAGTGTGTTATGATATAAAAGTTTCTTACTATTCAGAGTGCGACCAGAAGAAAGATTTTCCCTGTAGGGTTGAAAATATGGTCAACTGCTTGTTTGACTTTTATTCTTCAACTAGTGTAAGCCCGTGACCGTTGCGTATCGTCACGGGTCTAGAATAGTCCCAGGTTTTAGGTTCAAGTATTATGACAGGTTGATCTGATCTCACCAAATACGAACTTGACCTGTGTTTCACTCTTAAGGTGAATAAAATCTCTTGAGCTTGAAGAACTCAGAAGTATTAATAGACGAGGGTATTAAACACGCACAGGGACGATCACGCTATCATACAATTGTTTCAAAGGTCGTAGACTCGAATTTGCTGAAATACAAACTTGACTTCTTTGTCCCTTAAAGTTCACTCTGCAAAAGTAGAAGAATTCTTGTTTGCTCCGAAAGCATCACGTTGTTTCTTATTGAGGCTGGGCATTCATAATGTAATCTTTGGTCTCTAACGGTCAGAAACCTTAATACTGATTCCAGATTATTAAACAGTTGCGCAACTCCGCAGAAATGAATTGCCATAATACTCGATTCGTTAACATATTTGGTCTGATGTCCAGTTTAAACAACCTAATAACTCACGTACAGAGAACATGAACAAAGACCATTAACGAAAGTGGTCAGTAAAATACGTAAAAAGCAAATAAACTTCGGTCAAGCAACAATATTAGCGAAAGTTTTAGCTAAATTGAAGTTTAGCCTAGGCCGCAATGACAATTGTCATTCGTGGTTACAGCAGAGACCATGAGTAATTTAAGTTTTTAAAGTTTTTTTTATGTTGCTTTCATTGTTACTGAAAAGCAGTTCCACGTATGTTAATACAGTATTTTTTAACTATGAAATGCTACGAAAAGCAGACTTAATGAATACATCATGGCAATTAATTTCGTAACAGTTGCTTAGCTATTAAATTGTGGACATAACTTCGAATTTCTTCTAATGATATCTCTGGTGGCTGATAATTTGCGAGCTAACGCTGACACGTGACACCGTTCTCCAGCCAATAGCTATCGAGGTGAGTGAGTGAAAGAGCTCAGGAAATTATATAGTAGACATGAAGTGTTCCTCAAAGCCGGGACATAGGTGACAAAGGTGAAACGCGCGCCGAAAGATACGGTTACATACATTACTCACTTAGAGGCAGTAGACGTCTTGAGCAGATTCTGAGGTCATTATAGTCAGAAATCGGCATGACAGCCACGTTCTGCACTCCAAATCCACAGTGCACCATGGAAAATTAATAATCAACCTTATACCACTACCTACATTAATACAGCTCCTTGGAAATCAGAATTTTTTTCCCCTTCAAATTTTGATTTTTCACATATAGTGTGACACATATATTACGAATGGAATTACGGTGTGATATCTGCGATGTCACACTGTTTCATGTCCGCAACTGAAGACATCTTCTTGTGAAATTACCGACATCTTTAAGATTTTTTTAGGTTATGTTCAGATTTATATTTCTTGCTCTGGAACTATTATTATTGGCCTTTTGATACAATTTAAGTACAACACTATCCATGGCACTAAATTGGCACTCATGAAAGCAGCTGAAATTACTAATAAAGTTTCAGTTGTCATTCTGGGTCAAGCTGTATTTCAACCAAGCCACAAACTCCGCCAAAATTGTCGCTAGAAAATCAAGAGTTCTATCACCCATGCATTAATACATTCGCTGTATTGCATGTTAGTGACGTTATGAATTGCGATATAGACTTTACCCACAATTTCTGCTTGTGATATTAAAGCAACCGGTAAAAGTTGGCTAAAAAATTACCTTCACAATAGCGCGGACGTAAAAGCGAAGTAAATAATTAATACATCCAGTCACATGAACTATGGCATTAGCATCATAACATTTTTTTTTAAAAAAAGTAACGTAATTTAAAAATTTATACTAAAATGCTCGTAAGTTACTCTGTACAACGGAAAGTCCAGAATTCATTACAACTCTCTTAACACAGCTTACGTCGCGATACAGTGATTGTGTTAGTGCGCGTGCTTTAGTCCAGATGGAATTCATTCTGAAGGTGTATAATAAAATTAATTGTTATAGTTTATGCTAAGCTAATAAGGAATCCTGATATATAAAATGTTGCTATTACTTGAAATTAGTTCCGATGTGTTTAATGTGTTAAAGTGTGTCGGTATGGTTTGATTTTGTAGTGGCAATGTTAGCGGAGACGGTGGCTAGGTTGAAATGCTGCCTTGTTATAGCACGAGGCAACAGGAGTTTAGTTATTATCAGTAATCAATAAGCTACTTTCATAAGCGCAGTATTAGTGACGACGTGTATCGCGATGTAAACTGTTCGTGATATGGCTTCCTGAAACGAAAAGTGGAACTTAGACCATTGAATACATTCGTTTTAAGTGAAGGATTAAATAATTATTTGCAGAATATTGAACAGTAAGCAAAAAACATTGTTTTGTTTCCCATAGGCATTTGAACCGAGTTCTACAAAAATTTTGGTCAAAAAACAAAAAAGTTATCTTCGGTAAAGTTTTAAATCTTGGTAAACACAATTTGTAATGTTACAGAGAGTGTACAGTAAAAAAAAAAAAAAAAAAGACACCCAGGCAACAATAAATCGAACCGAGGTTGAATCGAAACCGTTAGATATTTGTCATTAACATACAAAAATATTTCGCACAAGACCATTTTGTCACTTTTAGTGAACTGACTTGTGTGATGGTACACTCTAAGTATTGTACATTTTTTTTCAAGATTTGATTTTCACGTATAATATTACACATATGTTACAAACGGAATTACGCTGTGATACCTGAGGTATCACACCATTTCACGTACGCGATTAAAGACGTTTCTTCGTGAACTTACCGACAGTACGATTTAAAAAAGATTTAAGGTTAATTACAGATTTATATTTCCTACTTCCTAACTATTATTTGTCAAGTGCATCAGTTTTAGCACTTTTAAACTAAACACACAGATGCATATATTAGAAGGTTTTTGCTAGTGTTTGTGATGTACGTAAAAAGCAAAGATTAGACATTGCACGCACTGCCGCGTATGAAGTAGGAAATGCTTTGCAGTTTGCGAATTTATATTGGCAATTGCTAAAGGAACAATTCGTTTTTGCGGGATAAAAATTATACTATGTCACTTCGCACACAATTTACTAACTTCGTGCCAAATTTGATTTAAATCTGTTGAGCAATTAAAGCCTGATTGAGGCGGATGTACACACGTTATCATTATTCTTGGCCGACGCTGAAAAATTCTATCACTCTTATCTTGCACAATCCTACATCAATCCTAAGAAACATTGACGCAATACTGGCTCGTCAGTATTGCGTTTCTGTTTCCTGGGATGACATTGATGTATGATTGTGCAATTGTGGGTCAAAACTCATCATAGGCGCCTTCTACCGTCCAACCGATTCCGACATAGCTATCGTCTAGGAGTTAAGAAATAATGTAAATAGTATAGCTAGACGTTTTAAGGATCATGCAATGATTCTAGGAGGCGACTTCAATCTGCCTTATATTGACTGGCGTAATTACGTTCACATCACAGGTAGCAGGGATAAGGCAGCTTCTGAAGTAATTCTCGAGTTGCTGTCAGATAATCATCTCGAGCAGCTAGTTAATGAACCTACACGGTATCATAACGGTAGCGAAAACATTTTAGACTTGCTGGTTACCAACAGGCCAGAATTATTCACCGACATTTCAACGACCACAGGAATAAGTGATCACAAAGCGGTAATTGCGACTATCAAATTAATGACCAAGCGAAAAAGGAAAAAAGGGCAGATTGTATACAGATTCAGTAAGGCCTCAAAAGAGTGTTTTAGAACCTACCTGAGGAATAATTACCATAACTTCAAGTCAACAAAGGACACCGTTGAAGAGATGTGGCATCGTTTTATACATATTATCAGGGAAGGAATGGAAATACATATACCAAAGCGGACAATAAAGGGGGAGAATGATCCACCGTAGTACACATGCGAAGTCAAAAGATTACTCAAAAAACAAAGGAAAATACACGCACGCTCAAGAAGGAAGGGTTGTCGCAGCGATTTAGAAACCTTAGCTGATATAAGAGGACGTATTAAGAATGTAATGCGCGACGCCTTTAACAATTTTCACTCCAACTCTCTCTCTAAGAGTCTCACAGAAAACCCAAAGAAATTTTGGTCGTATGTACGAAAAGTTACGTGTACCAACAGCAATATTCCAGCACTAATTCGTGAAGGTTCCGAGGTTAATGAAAGCCACGATAAAGCTAACGTACTAAATACAGTATTTAAAAATTCATTTACAAATGAACATAAGAATAGTATTCCCGTTTTCCCACGCCGTGGCGAGTCGGTGATGTAATCATTACGAATAGATACTGCAGGTATCATTAAGCAATTAGAGCTCCTGAAGTGGGGGAAAGCACCGGGCCCGGATGGAATTCCAGTAAGAGTATTTTCAGAGTATGCGGCGGAAATCGGGCCATTTCTGTCTGATATATTCAGTAAATCGTTAGAAGAGCGAAAAGTACCTTCAGACTGGAAAATCGCGCAAGTAACTCCGATTTTCAAAAAAGGTGATCGAAGTGATCCTGGAAACTATCGTCCCATATCTATAACATCTGTTTGTAGTAGAGTTATGGAGCATATTATATGCTCGAACCTTATGAATTTTCTAGATGATAATAATTTGCTTACAACAAATCAACACGGATTTCGGAAGAAAAGATCATGTGAAACACAGCTGGCACTATTTACACACGACGTAATGAAAGTTATCGATGCAGGTTCACAAGTAGATGCAATTTTTCTAGATTTCCAGAAAGCCTTTGACTCTGTGCCACACAACCGTCTTTTAGTGAAGCTTCGAGCGTACGGTATATCGGATCAGCTTTGTGAATGGATAAAGGATTTTCTAACTGGTTGGTCGCAGTATGTGGTAGTTGAAGGAGAAAGTTCTTCTAATCTAGATGTTACATCGGGTGTACCTCAAGGCAGTGTAATAGGACCACTCCTTTTCTTAATTTTAATAAACGATCTCGGAGACAAAGTGAAAAGCCTTTTTAGATTGTTTGCTGATGATGCGGTTATCTATATGGAAGTAAGAAATTTGGCCGATTGCTTAGAAATTCAGTGCGATCTGGATGCGCTGAGTGGCAACTTACTCTAAATTGTAAAAAGTGCAAGACAATGAACATAACTAACAAAAAGAATCCAATTGTTCAGAAATACGAGTTAAACAATACAGTTATTGATATGGTCGATTCTATGAAATATTTGAGAGTAACAGTACAAAGGAACATGAAATGGGACATACACATTAATTCGTTAGTAGGTAGAGCAAATTCTAGGTTGCGATTCATAGGTCGAATTTTGCAAAATTGTAATGAACAAACAAAGGAGATAGCGTACTAATCTCTTGTGCGTCCACATTTGGATTGTTGTTGTGCCATTTGGGACCCGTTTCGTAAGAGGTTGATCAAAAGTATAGAGAAAGTACAGAGAAGATCCGCTCGATTCGTGACCGCTTGCTACAGTCCTTATGAAAGCGTCACAGAACTGATTAGTAGACTAGGTTGGGAGTCTCTGGCAGATAGACGACACATGTTTCGTTTAAACTTATTGGTAAACATGCGTACTCCAACTTTCACTCATGAGTGTAGAGAAATACTTCTTCCACCAACCTATTTGAGTCGGAAGGACAGGAAAGATAAAATTAGAGAAATAAGGTGCCGGACTGATTCTTATATGAATTCTTTTTTCCCTCGTACCATTAGGGATTGGAATGCACAGCAAAGAGATTAGCTTTGATGCTGAGCACCCTCTGCCACCCACAATTTTGTGAATTGCAGAGTATATATGTAGATATAGATAGTATTTTTCAGCGGCGGCCAAGAATAATGATAAAGTGTGTACATCCAATTTTTCTCATTTATATAGATTAGTTTGATCTTTGCGGAATTTTATTTATTTAACCTAATTATGATAGACCAAATACTCCGGTGGCAATTTGGCTACACACCTACATTCAATTTTTATGATTTTTTTGTCAAATCTTAAATTCTTTGAGTGAGGTTTCACCACCCATTTATTTTTGCCTTTTAAAAATTTTGATTTCAAATTCTTTCTGCGTTTCTGGTAAATTGTTCTGTATTTGCCTTGCTAATTTATTCCAGTCCCTGAATCCCTTACCTACAAAACAAACTTTTCCCACTCCTTTAATCAAGATTTAAAATTAAAAGTTAGTTACAGGGCAACATAGATGATGAGAGGCATAGTGTCACAACGTCAAGGTCTTCGTGCTGTTTGTATCCTTTCGCTGATTTTACGTCTCTGTCTGTTTCTGCCGCTGTTGTTAATCACTGTGTGTTAAAACTAATTAAACAACACGGAAGAAATACACAGGCAGAAATTTAAAGTGTTACACCTTGACGGAGTTGTGATAAATGTATGAAATTTGGCCTCAAGTATACCCATATGAAGAATATTAAATGATTAAAAATTGAAAGTTTATATGGAATGGTATGAGAATTACGGAATTATTTAGTAGGCAAAATTACTATATTCATTTGCCTTTCAGTGGTGAACAGTGTGCTGTAAAATGGCACATTTTTGTCTACTAGTTCTTGGAGACCAAGTATACCCAAGCGAAGAGTGACGAACCTTTACACCCAAATGTCTAACTTTGAGAGAAGTCAGATAGTTGTCATGTTTTAAATGGCCGTAAAGCATTGTTAGTGTACAGTCTTGTTACACAGTGGGGTTTAGTACTTGTAGAACAGGCACAGTTCTATACAGGACAAAAGCAAGTAAATCCCGCCACCTCGTACCGGTGGCTGTCGCTGACAGGCGAGTGACCGCAGTGGTTGCAGAGGAGTCACACAGGACAATTCTAAACCAATTGCTTGAAGCTGGGTTACCCTCTCAGACTCCTAAGCAGTGTGTTCCATTGCCAGCCAGTGTATTGCAAAACGCAAAGTGACACAGATGTGTTTAGAGACGAGTATGATTCTTTCTGTGGCAAAGTGATCGACAACATGTTCGTAGACATACTGGAGAAACGGCTTACGCTGCTGTAATTTCAGAACCTCACACAGGTCCAGCCACTGGTTTGTGGGACAATCAGTTACGACAGTAGGATTGAGTTGGTTGTTGTTGAAGGCACAGTAACAACCCACCACTATGTGGTCGCGGTGTAGCACCATCCAAATAGTACCTTCCAACAGGATAATACCCGTTCTCATACCATGGCCATCACAGCACAAGCCTTGCAGGGGTTACGATCATGGAGTGGATCGCTCGATCCCCAGATTTGTCCCCAGTCTGGGATGCCATGGGTATACACATCAGGTCACACGATCACCCAACAAAAATTGTAGAACAACTGTATGCACAAGACATGCAGGCGTAGAGTGACATACCCCAAGAAGACATCCTGACACTTATTAATTCAATGACGCAAAGATCCACGAATGTGTAGGTACTCATGGTGGGCGCATTTCTTACGACACATGTATCTATAGGTAATAAACTTGGCCTGATCCATTTCAATTTGTTATCGTTTCTTCTGGGTATGATCCTGGATATATCTATAATATTTCCTAAAATTCCATGATTTCTGTCTGGGTGTAACACTTTCCATTTCCGTCAGTGTAGAATTATTAATCTGCAGTTCAGGATAATCTACAAGATACTGTGACTGCGACTTTTGGTAAACAATCTGAATCTTCTTCTTGAAAAATGAAACCAAGTTTCAATCCCAAACTTGTTTTACCCTATGATTGATAGAAGTGTGCCTCCAATTAAAAATAACAGCGGAAGCAACATACTCTTGTAAAGATTTTATTTTTCTAAATACAATATTAATTTCCGAGCACAATACTTTTTTTTAAAGTTTGCTCTCGCTGTGAGAAACCATCCAACTACTAATAAACTACTGGGATATTCTTTCCCGCTGTTATTAATTGTCTGGATGACGAACTGAGTAGTCAGCACTTTTATTTTCAGTTTTAGTGACGAGCTTGTTGAAGTCCTGCTCTTGTAGTCAGCTGAATTCCCTGACACCGTGTATGTTTGTGGTTAGGGATACTGTGTTGTTGAGGAAATTGTGCTCAGGAATAGAGGAAGAAGTAGAAGAAGCGAATGAAACAAGATTTTACTAAAACTTGTATTCATCAAAACATTTCTAAAAGGAAAAACTTTATGTACAGATAAATTCTAAATTACTCAAACCTTTCAACAGATCCAAGTTAATGGAAATTACATGGAAATTCTAAAATTGTAATCAAACAGTTATAAATCTTCAGAGAAATTGGCTTAAAACTGATAAAAATTTGTTTGTTACCTGAATACGACTAACATAATATTCAGACAGGAGTGGTTTAGAAAGTACCAGTCACTGTTCCCTTAAAATTAAAAATTGTTTATAGAATTGTTCAATGAAATAGTCGTATAAAAAGTTGTACCAGGTGGTAAATAATCTTCAGCACCATCTATGATTAAGATACATACATGTTCTTTGAATATAATAAATAATTACAAAAATCAGTTCGAAATTTAAGACACTTCAGGCGAAAAAGAATTCACCCTTTGGAGCGCTGCAAAATCCGATTGAAAATATCTTTTATTTACAATTTGGCTATGTATATGGTGGTTTTGTGAATAATATTAACCTACTAGATAGATCACATGGCAGTCATTCACTAGGCATGCTTTCTGTATACAAGCACTGACACGTATCCATGGCATTCTCAAACCAGAGTGCGTAGGACTTCACTAACTTTTTCTCTGATTTATCATTCAGGACATTTTTAGAGGTGATGTTGGCCTGTTTTACACACTAGCAGTATGCGGAAAGTCGTTGTTTGACAAACAATACCTCACATCATCTGAGCGAAGAGGAGGACAGAGCCAGCGAGGAGCGATTCGGGCCAAATCCAAGTCACGTGAAGTGATACGTTCGGCCTCAGGATTAGTGTGCGATGTCTAGTCTGCGCAGACGCAGCCGTACAGTCAAGATATCGCCGGCTTCGGCCACTGAACACCAATCATTATTTGATAAACGTTGTGTACAGTCATTGTCAAAATACGATCAAAGGCGATGTAAGAGGTATCTACAGAATGCTTGAACAGATGTTGTTACTAAGGCAAGGAGAAATTTTTTGGTATCGTGGTGCGATGTTGAGGTAAAGTCTGTCGCTGTGCGTAGTTCACTTCTTCTTCCTCTTGCCGAGCACGTCGAAGACGGAGGCGATATTGCTGACGAAGGATGAGGGTCCGGAAGGCACTCCAAACTCCGCCCACTTCGTGAGGTCCAGGCTGGGGATGACTCCGCTACGGCATGGAACTCGCGGGTTGCTGCGGGACAGATCAAAAACTATCTTATCTGACACACATAAATCGCTTGAGCTTGAGCTAGAAAAATATGCGTTAATTTTTTGAGTTGATTGTGTCCGTGTAGATTAAGTAAGCTTCGATTCTCTGGAGCTTATGGAATTTAAATATTTTGTGTCGCTATACCAGTAGAGACAAACAAAAGTTATATTGTTAATTATCAACTTACCAAGAAGCCTCACTGCTTTTCATTGCATCGTTCTCCAGACAACGGATTTGTGCGGAATTAGAAGTACATCATTAATGCTTCATACTAAACAGTGAGACATTAACACTTTAGAAAACTAAGGGGTAATGTGTCACTATTGTAACTTTTGGTAGAGCAAGCGTGACATCGAAGATTTTTTTCTAAATGAATGTAACGATTAAATATTTATCTTCAATTTCTGAATGTGAGGGGGACGTTTCCGTAAACAACATAGTTCAGCTTCAGATTTTAATCCATAAGATTTTCCTCCTTCATTAATTTAGAACTATTCTTTGATTAAGTACCAACATATTAGAAGTTTCTGGGAATAATAGACTCAAATTATAAGAGCAAAAAGGGTAAAGAGAAACTGGAGTGTACAACTGATTGTAAATAGCTTGTAATGTGGTAGCAGTTTTGAAATAGAATCCCGGCCAAGCGGTATCGAGAGTATACTCACATTTCGTGGTCAGGTAACACCATGGGATATATCTGTATGGTGTCGATAAGGTCCGTGTTGTCGCAGATCACCCTCGAAAGTTTGACTTTTCTGATTTCTTGAAGTTGTTCTGAAAAAAAAAAGGTATGTAATATAGGGCCAATGTCGTTAAGATTCATTTGTATGAAGAAAAACATTAATGAGTACTGGAGTTGCGCAACAATCTTAACTTGTTATTATCTCAATCTTGCGCTTGATTTCATGCGTAAGGGAGTGGGAAAATTTTATTTTGTTTGTAAGTGTGTCGGGGATTGGAAATGATTACCAAGTGTAGTGATTAATAATTTGCCAAAAACGCTTAAGGAATTTAAAATTGAAATTTGTAAATCGGAAAAGTAAATGGGGGAGGAATTTGACATACCAACTATAAAAGAAATTTTATATATATATATATACATATATCTATAAAGGGATAATTATATGACTGGGGAAATTGCCACCGGAGTGTTAACTCCATCGCAATTAAATTAATAATAATAATATTCTCCTTTGCAAATTAATATATTCCTCCATTTTCTATTTTAATGAACGCTAGAGTCTTCACTGGATGGGGAGCTATTTTCTGTAAAATAATCATATAGCTGTAAATAACCAAAAATGATACAGGATTGTTGTTTGGTCTATTAAAAAAAAATTAATCGTTGAATCCCTGTTTCCAATCGTCAGGGTGACAGCGCTACTTTCTGTGAACAACTCCTTGTGTTCATATCGAAAATAACTCACGCAAACAATTTAAAAATAACATTTTCACTAGAGATATTGGTAATATTTCTCAATGCACATTACACTGCGGCACGTGTACTAATTGTGCGCCAAGTGGAAATTTAAAATAGTTGCTGGAAGCGTAACTTGAATTATATAATATCTGCATTCCCAACGCGAGCAAACTATATGGTGAAAGCACAATTAACGATTTCTATCAAAATCTAATAAGATGGATAGCGAATGTAAACCCATAACTACTGAAGATGAACGTATAAGGACTGCGACAGCAAAACGTAAGACAAACGCGAACACCACTCTATTACACGAGTCATGGCTCTGTTCATTTGCTTCGGTTTCGTCGAAGGCCCTCTCACGCGACTTCACTTTTGGCAACTGATACATTATTTTGCGGATTAAAGTTACGTTTTAATTCTTGTCTATTCTATTAACACTGTCAAATTTTGAAAAATATACAGCACGATTTACCCTGAGCTGAATATTCCGTAAATCTAAAGAAAGATTTATATTGAATAAAATCCTCTCGTGTAAGTAGCGAGTGAATCCATCGTTAAGACACGACGTTATCAAGGCGGAGACGTCGTGTCACTCAGCCAGTTACCTGAGGGGATTTCATTCGTATTCAGCGCCGAAAGAACCTGCAATCTTACATGAATTATATTAATACTTTGGGCAGTATAGTTAAAAGCACATTTGACTCTTTTGACCTCGTGGGTGTACATGTAATGAAGCTGGTTTGCTGACCTGGAGTGAAGGAGGAGGGCTGGTTGCCCAGCTCGTACCAGAAGCGGTCGCCGCGACGGGAGTAGCTGAACTGCGTGGCGATGATGCAGGCGAACGTGGGCCCCACCATGCTGCCGGGCAGAGGCCGCTCCGACACGCCGCCAGACCACAGGTCCACGTCAGAGGGGTGCCTGCCACACAGACACGCCACTCCACTCACTGCACGCACCACAACCTACGACTAAAACATATCTCAGCAGTGCCTCTTACTCGTATATGGACGCGTATCTCCGGATCGTCTCGTTAGACATGGCTCCGAATAGCTCGTCGAATGTATCCGCACCGGGAAGGCCGCAGAACTTCCTACAAATTCAAAACGAGAAACGTATTATGCTGTGCTGAACGCTGTTTCTTTTTGTATCATTCCTAAAGCATAAAAGATACACTGACCTGAACTCCATGTAGCCGGGGAGACCAACTCGCGACCTCTCTGCATGTTGAAGGACGCAAGGTCGAGTCCGAACCTGTGACCAGGCTTCTTGAACAGATGGTTGGTAACCTGTACACAGGAAGGGAATAGTTTAGAACATTTCACAAATCGTATGGGGAAAATAATAGATTTTGTCAAATTCAATAATTCCTTTGTAAGTAGTCTGACAATTTGTTTGAGTCTTGGGGATTCCCTATACTCAACGAGCCCTTGCAGCGGCCGCTGTGAATGCGACTTGCTGGCCCTGTTCACAAGTACAATTAACACCACTGTGGTTTCAGTTATCGTTTAAACCAGGAGGCGGTGACGATGTAGTTTAAAGAGGCAACAAATTTGAAGATACATTCAGTGGTCGGTTGCAAAAGCGCCACAGTATCTGAGACTAGGTAACATTCCTAAAACGCGGAAGTTACTACGATATAAATTTACTTATGAGAATGGCCAGTGAGTGTAGGAATGCAACGAAACCTTGTCACAATATAATCTTCAAACGCGTTCAGCTGCATAGTGACGTGAAAACACAACATCTGGACATCCGAGAAGATTACATTGCAGCAATGCGACGGCAAACTCTTCACTCACACCCAAAATCTTTTCAGTTTAACTCATCTAGTAAACTCGACAATACTAACATTTCTTCTAACACAGACTCTCGCTAACTATAAAAACTATATCTAGACGAATTTTGTACTCCCATTCTGAACAAAAGCGCAACCCTTACTCTAGGGTTTAACGATAAAATGATATTTATTCGTCATGTCTGCCAATCGCAATCATAGCGTTTGATGTGGTCAAATAATTCTCCCTTCCAGTGATAAAAAAAAATGCTGCGAGTGCTGGCGATGCGATTGAACGGAGGTGAGGTTCATTCTATCAATGGACGACAGATGGAAGAGATCTGAATGAAGAACTCTGTAGGCACGTGCCCCGTCACTCAGCACTCCTCAGACCAGCAGCCTCAGCTTGATCCAGGCCATCAGCCTGTGGTATGACAGCTTGTGTAGGATTATGCTTCTCAGAGTCCATTGATCTGTGAAAAATTCAATCATCATCCGCTATTGCCTTGTGCACAAGCCTCTCTATTTTCTTCTCTCTTCTCATGAACTCTCCGTCATCACTTTTGTACTGTTCTCTCCTCTCTTCACCACTCCTTCATCCAGACCTTTCAGCCATCTATCGCTGAACTGTTTACTTGTATCTTCATTGCGTATACTCACTGCTCCCCTATTCTCTAAACATGTTCACACCATCTTAGTCTTGCTTCCTCTATCATTTTCTGCAGGGATTCCCCTTTCACTCTGTCTCTAATCGTGTCGTTCCCTATACTGTCCATTGTTGCAAGCCTTATTCTACTTCTGAAAAATTTCATTTCATTTGTTTGAATCTTACTGATATCCTGCTTCTTCAACATTCGTGAGAATAGGAACATAGTATGTACGATAAGTTGCCTCCTTAGTTCTCTGTGCATCGTCCTTGTTCGGAATCAGACTTCCGACGCTGCTTCGAGAGGTTTCTGCCCGCCTCCCTCTTTCGCTTGTATCACCTTCGTTACTTCCACTTCCCTCTACAACACTTTAGAGCTTTTTGAAACAATACACCTTCTTCAGCTGTTCTTCTGCTGTCCGTCACAATTCCCGTGATTAACCCGATTATCTTTCTAGTTGTGACCATATACTTAGTTTTCTTCACATTACATTTATGTCTAACATAAATTTTAAAAAAATCAGCCCTTATGTTTTCTTTACATTCTCAAAGGATCCTGATTAATGTGTAGCAGCAATTATTTTTGTTTCTATTTTCAGTCCAATAAATATTATTTTTAATTGGCAATATGTCAATGATTATGAATCGTACCTATTATTAACTAACAATTAGTCAAACCGCCCTCAACATTTGATATATTATACTATAATCATGACGGGAATTACTAAATACGTAGCGTCCGAGCGTTAGCTTGTATAAAAACCGCTAGCTGTGACAAAGCAGTGGTTTTGCACACTCGAGTTTAATGTATAGTTAACTGAGAATACCTCCTGCGTGACGGAGTCGTCCATGGCCTGCGCCACCTGGTTCATCAGGCCCATGAAGTACTCGTCGAACACTCCCGCTCGGTACAGGTCGTACGGCTGGCGGATCAGGTCCGACAGACGCTTCGATGCTGGAACACATTCCAAAAGGAATACATATGAGATCGAGCGCCAGAAAACAACCTAAAATTCGTTTCGGAGCCATTTCACACATATTTGGGACTCCACCGCTTCTGGTATTTCATCATCGCCGGCTTGTTTCCAGTAAGCTCTATAGCCTCTTTTTTTTATTAATGGATTTAGGCCTCATCGACGTCGAGGTCATTAGAGGCGGGCTTTATATCCTATTGTGTGTCTGCGGAATTTGGAACAATGTTCGGTAAATCGGAGACGTCATTAAACCTTTGTTTAACCCATTCTTTTATGAATGATCGTCCTGCTAAATAACTCTTGCAGCATATAGCAACTGCGATAAGCCTAAGTCAGTAGTCTAACAGCACATGATGACAGCCTGGCAAACCGAATAACCTATGATGCAATCATGATTTATATAGATACGCTTCTGACATTCCGTGCTCTGTAGTTTTCCGATAGCATTTTGGACTCCAAGAAGTTTTAAAAAAAAATGTTGAAATGTTGGCTTTATTCTGTTAATACAGCCTGACAAATTCTTATGGCGTAAATGAACGGTATAACATGTATGCCTCCTCATTCTGAAAGTTGCGTAAATTTGAGAACTATTTTTTTTCTTTAAATATGTTTACAGTAACTAAATGAAAGATAGTGACTTATCAATTTATCCTTAAACATATTTCACTGCATACAGTAACAACGAATAAATCGCAATGTTTCTGTTACTGTAACTAACTGGCAATGGATCCCCTTTTCCAAGACAAGAGTAGGTCCTGTACATTATTGTTTAAGGCTATTTGTTCCACACAGTCTAAGATGAAAACTTCTTTCTAGATTAAAATGAGTTCTGAGTTTTATACTCTTTCATAGCTGGCTTAAAGCTGTTCTGAATTTGATAAGATATGAATGTCACAATAAATTTAATTCCACTCCGCGTAATCCTAAATGAGTCGTACTTGTCGTGCATATTATATTTATTTCTGCTATTATGCTGGAAATATTTGGGGTTATTTAGTATAAAGGAATCATGGATTAGTTATTTAAGCAAAAAATTTTAAAATGATTTAAATTATTTTCTATACGATGACTGCGCTCTAATTCTATACGTACCGTTTTGTGACTTAAAATTTCGTGAATTGGGAAGAAATTCGATAAAAGGTGATTTCTTAGCAGAGCACAAAATGCAAATATGACAAATGTAATTGTTTCATTATTTTTAAGTCAGATATTCTAGAAATAATTCATAGTGGAAATCTTGATCTAGTTTAATTTGTTATTCAGCTATAGAACAAGAAAAATTAGCAAGTGTTTACTTATTATTGATTTTACTTTAATACCATGTTACACTGTCTGGTTGCTTAATTAAGGCGTCTGACTGGAGATTGAAAGGTCCTCGGTTCGAATCCATGTCTCGGCGGGGATTTTCATAGGCACTTAACCCGATCTTCACCTCTGGCACAGCCTGCTGTGTAATGTGAAGTACGCCAGAGTACTTCCATGGTTCGGATTCCACGTTAAACTGTAGGTCCCCCTGTTCCTAGCAGGATTGCCGGGTTAGCCAATCTCTTAAATATATATTAACTGCCGCTGAGTGACGCGTTATTTCTTTAAGAGTCTCATTTGTTATCTGAAATATTTTAATGAGATAATTGTTTGTTCCATTCTATTACCATACAAACGAGTGTGAAACCATATCCGTATCGAATACTAAAACAGAGTAAGACATATTATCATGTTGGGGGAAAAAGGAACAGTTTTATTTTATGTTTTAAACATTAATGGTCTTCATGACTCAACACCAAATAGAACGCTTCAGATAATGAAGAATTTATTGAAATTTTAATGCAATCTTACTGAAAGTTTGGTTTGATGGGGCGCATCATATGATGTTTATAGTACTGTTTTTATATAAACTGTAAAAGAAGGAGTGTAAAATAACTTGTAATTTTTATGGCTGAGGAAAAATATTCTTACCAGAACATTAATAAAGAGTTAATAAATTTGTATGCACATTTACCCTCAGTAACTAACGCTTCGTAAAATAATCTACCTATTAATTGTACTGTTACACGAGTGGTGAAAACTGTTAGTAAAAATAAGTCAGGTAATAGGTACGCTCCTGGAATACACCAGGTAAGCGAAAGGCATACTGTAGACGGGAACAAGACAGGAGCCGAATTGGTGAAGCGGACTGGCATGCTTTCAGTAGGCGAAAGAAAAGCCAGGAAGCAGTTTTGAATAGGATACGTGATGAATTAAGTTTTATTACAGCTCCTAGTGACACTGACAATTTAAATAGTTTTGGAAATTTGACAGTGACCGTAGGTGGGAGACGAGCCAGTAGTGTATGAACGAATATCGAGTGAATACAGAGGGAAAAGTTTTAGTATAAAAGACGTATGCGTCTGGAATGTTCGTTCATATTGAACAATTTGCTCTCGCGCGGCCAATCGCAAGGCGAGATAATTTTCCGGTGTGCACCGATAAGCGGACTGACGACGTGGTGCTGGCTAGAGGACGAACTGACACTTGCGACTTCAATCGAAACTTTGAACAACGACCCGTCGCCATCCAACTCAGCTGTACCACTACGCACACGTGCACAGTGCTCCACGCTATGGCATTGCTTCACGACGCTGCGCGCAGTATACAACATTTCACGGTAATCGTTCAAATTGCCACCTAAGTTTGTCAGAAATCTGGTCACGCCAGTAACGACTAAATGTGTTTCACAGAAAACATAGTGAAACTCCATGCCCTCCCCTAGGCTTAACCACTTATGAATTTCTGAGAATTTTTCCATGTGATTATTAACTTTGCTTACGTTGCATTCTCTTTTGTGAATTTAACTTTTGCATTCTTCAACAGAGTTCTTTGATATTTGAATGTTTAAATCTAAATGCGCTTTGTGGATTTTAATCCTGGTGTGATATTGCTACACAGTATATTACGGGAAATTAAATTTTGTATTCAAAGAGAAATTCATGTCAACCCAGAGAAACAACTCAACTGCCGCCAAACTGTTGCTGCATTGTTCTTTTATTAACATAATACTACTTAATACTACTTTTAAATTGGTCAGAACCTCATTTTTTCAACCGATAAGTAACAACTCGTACTCAAACGTTTCCGTAGTAATATCCAATGTCTTAGTATTTCTTTTTGACGAAACTTCTGGCTGCTTAGTTACTTCAGCTGAATTTATTAAAATTTATTTAGGTAGGGTTATTTATTATTGCAATAAGTGTTTGCTTTCAGACATGCCAGATTTTTTAAATATATATATGTATGTATAGACTAAAAGTCCAGGATACCTCTGATACACTAGCTTAGTAATGCACGGGAGAATTGGACTGAAGTTTTTACATGAATATATATAACTGCTATAGTGCCTCTGTGAGGCGAAGGTTTTAAAGCTTTAAACAGCTAAGAAAAATCAATTTGGTTTCTATTATTACGCGTATATCCTTATACCACTGGTTAGATATAAAATAGTGAGCAAACTCCGCATTGAATTAGCCTAACCGCAGTTGCCCCAGAACAAGTACTTTCTCTCACCACACTGATAGAGGCTGGTTTCAAATAAAGCCCAAAACCTATGCAGCATACCATACGGTCTGGAGGCAAAGGGTAATATATGAACTGATGACAGTGATACCGTGCAAGACATCTGTTCTCAATGATACAATCACAAACAGAACATTCCAAGTCAAAATTAATAACCAACGGAAGCTTAATAATGGATTACGAGAAGGTTCAGTTCTTCCCCAGTTTTTAACGTTTATATCCCTAACATACAACACTATCGAGACAGTACAAGGTATGCAGATGACTGGGCAATAGTGATCCAACATTAATGTTTCTAGTGATATAACTGTGTTGGAAAATTATTTTCGAAAATTGGAGGCTGCAACATAGCGCAACGAAAACAGAAACAAGCTGCATCCGTCTTAATAATAAATTAGCTTGCAGGAAGTTAAAAGTGAGATTTGAACATAACATCCTTAGCCAGAATAGGCATCTCAGATTTCTCGGTGACGCACTGGACAAAACATTGTCGTTCAAAGAACATCTTATTAAAATAAAGACAACTACTAGCTGTCTAATCTGAGCCACTACTCCAAAGGAAAACGCCCTTGTCAAATAATAAACGAAAAATTCGCAGAAAACCAGCAGCTGCCAATAAACTACGATATCAACAGGCTCCGCTCCAGAAACCCTTTAATGACTACTGCAAAAGCTCTAAATTTAACATATTCGATGCTTGGGATAGAGAATGGGAGGGAACGTCAAGTTCACAAACTCATGACATGCCCTGCATCACGCACAAGCTATCGGGCTTCGACCTTCCGTGTAGAATGTGGATACGACTCATCAGAATCAAATCAAATAGTGGAAGATGTGCTGATTCACTAGATCGCTCCGACTGCAGTGTCGGGAAGCTTCCATCTGCCACACCGTTGAAGAATTAATGAAAACTTTTTACTAAAAACATTTTCCTGAAAACTATAACGAAGTAAGACATACCTGATGCACGCAAATAAAAATCAAAGTTGCTTAAATGGAAGAAAGAGGGCTTACTGGAAATGATTGTTGGATGCAATAAATCGGACAGTAATCAACTGATTCTAGATTAATTTCTGAATTATTAGTTAATCTCACGATTTCATAATTAATTAAACTTTCGTTGGTTTGTACTGTTATCTCGTGTTCATGTCTTGGCGGGGTTCGCAGAGTTGGAAGGGGGTGCTATTGTTATTTATTACGGTTTAAATTCCGCCTGAGTGTTATCTGTCATTTAATGAGGCCTCATGCTTTGAACTCAACCTTTCATCTCTTTGCTAGAGTTTTACGAGTTGAGTGTGTGTATGAAAACGGTGGGGAATAGTGGCCACCAGGCCATCAGTGTTGCTTATCCTCCCACTTACGATAATTTGGGAAAGGCTGTTAATTGAATAATATGTTTAGTTTTTTGCCTTTAATGTGAGAGCGCTGTGAGCGCCGTTGATGGTCGACGTTAACTTACCAATGAACTTGTGGGCCTTGCTCCACCTCTCGATGGCCGTGGGCAGCAGGGAGTGTCCGAAGCGGAAGGCCGCCGCGGCGAACGCGTCGATCACGTTGGGGTTGACATTGGGGTCGTAGCCGTCCCAGTAGCCCTGGTCAACACACACACACAAACGCGTCAGCCACAGTCCTCTCTATACACGTCGGTTCCATTATTAGTTTGGTGCTCGAAACGAGTTACTCAAAGTGGCAACTTAAAATGAAAAAAAAGTGCAAGGTAATACGAATAAAGAGAAAAATTAAGCCTTGGACCTTGAACAGGTTGATTAGTTAAAGTATTTGAATGTAACAGTGAAACAACTCGGTCACGGGGAAAGTAAGTTCTAGGGTGTAATTTATGGGTCCAAAGAATAGACGAAGTTCATGGCGTGTAAAGCTTATGTCAGTTCTCATCGAGAAAACTGTTTAGTCCTAAGTATCAAGGGACTGATTAGTAGTATCAAGAAAGCACAGAGAAATTTCGAGACCTCTCGCCGCAGTCACCGCAGCCCTTCGGAATCGTCAGAGACTTGATACAGAAGTTGGGCTGTGGTTGCGTGGCATACGGAACAATTCCCTTGAATTTATTGACTGACATGTGAAGATATAGTTTAGTTTACAATCGCAGTGAAATGCTTCTTCCGCCAGCGTATCTCCATAAGATAAATAATGAAGCACTGTCTTGTACTGACGCGAATGTCTAGTCATGGACCGGAAAGCACAGTGGAAAGATTAGTTTTGTTCTAAGTCACTCTCTGCCTGCCGCAGTTTTTTGAACTGCAGAGATTCAGTCCAATAAGCTGTCCGCCATACTGTGAAAGGTTTCATGTTGTCACGTGCAGAGCTGAATAGCCAACAAAGGTGTCTGTGTCAGAGTTGGACGTGGAGGCTACGCACTGGCTGTGACGGGTCTTGTCAGTCAGAAAGAAGTGCCGCGCTGGCCGCTCACCTCCTTCTGCGAGATGAGTCCGAACTTCTCCATGACCTCCTTGCCGAGCAGGATGGGCAGGAACTCGTTGTACGTGATGTGCTGAACCTCGGCGATCACGATGCGGCGGGCCTCCTGCAAAACACAGGCACACAACTTCACTCACTCCGACACAAACACAGTTCTGCTTTAACTCGAACATATTGTTTCTCAACAAACATGGAATAATAATGGTCCTATCGACAGACACAATTTTACCTGACTCCATCAACCAAATTAAAACATTCCCGAGAAAATGTCTTTTATAGTCGAAACACTTCAAACCGTACTATCGTAGAGGTACATAAATTTCATATTTTGCAGTTATGGCTGAAAATATTATGGTATCATAAAAACAGCTAATTTGCTCTAAAACTGCGTTTTAATGGTTTCGTCTGATTACTTTTTTGTTAGTTAAATTCTGCACCCCAACTTTGGGATTGATGTGAATGAGGTGAATACCCATTAGTACTTTTATCACAGTTGGAAGAGCAGAAGATGTAATCAGAAAAGTTGCAAGGGAACGTTTGCGTTTTAGTTCCCTTAATATACGAACAAATATGTTTGGTGACTGCGCAGCGACTCAGCTGTGTGGGGTGTCATACAGGAGCGTCACTTGGAGGTGTTCCATTAATTACGTGGGGTGTTTATTCTTAAATTTTGACCCCCCTTTTCCCCCTTGGTGAGGTTTGGTTAGATCTGGTGTAGCCACCTCCCCCAACGTAAGATTGACCTCCTAAATTTTTAAAGATTTTTTTTTGCTGTAATCTGAAATAAAAAGTTGAAGTGAGATTTTTATGGACTCCCTCCCCCTTGGTGAGTTTTTGCCTAAACCCCCCCTCCCCAATAGTTTGAGCGCACGTATTAATGGACGCCCCCTTTTTACCAGCTGGTTCGGCTGGCCACCCTCACGACAGTCAGTGCGGCTGCGAACGTAGGCACAATTGCACTATAATAAGTACAAGAATAACATAATGATTAAGCTTCCTTCCTAGTTCTACGGGCGAATTGAATTAAGTAGTTAATAGCTAGGTTCCATTTAGGGACTTCTACGAAAATAAATAAATGAATATAACAGCAACTAAAAGTAATGCATGGTAGGGAAAAGACCATGACCACAAGATGGCACTCGATTTCAAGCACAAGGGTGTAGGAAGATTCTCTTTTTTAGGTAAGGGTGTCAGCAATTGGAATAAGTTACCAAGAGCAATGATTAAGAATGTACCAAAACACTGATAGAATTTAAAGTTGAAATTTTTAGAGGTAAAATACAGAAGGGTACAGGAAAAAAAGGGGGGGGGGAGAAGATGGGTATGTAGGGAAATATCCACCGGAGCGTGCGCTCCTTTGCCATTAAATTACTTGTTTTGTATAGAGTTCTATAGAGAAATTACTTGTTTTCTATAGAGTACCCTTGCCACAGACCCGAGAGTTATTTTAGAAATTGAGTTATGCCTTACACGCAACATGCCTGAAGAAGACGTTGAAACAAAGCCACGGGTATTACCGCACCACGTAACCGAAAACCGCAAACCTCAAGAATCATTGCGTTTACGGCATCGGTAAAGGTGCCTGCAGGTTGAGTATACACAGGCATGCGACAGAAGAGGAGCGTTATTATTCAAACCTTTCCGAAAATACTCAGTTGTTTAAAAATACTTTTCTCTAAAGACCTCGATGTTAAAAAGAGACGTAAAGCAGTTAAAAAAAAGTTAAAAATACTTTTTCACTTCTAAATGAATTCATTGTTTTCGTTTAATGTAATGTGATGTGAGTGAAGCAGAAATGATATGGTACCTGGAAGAGCGTCTCGTCGTCCCAGTGAGGGTTGACCTGCGCCAGCCCCGCCGCCACTCTGTTGTGCTCGCGAGCCATCAGCGTGTGCATGCATGTCAGCACCAGCTGCTCGTTCACGCGGATCTCACCTGCAACCACCAATGAACATTCATTACGTAACATAAATACGTCAGCACGATATTAACTTGTTAATTTCTACTCCTGATCACCTCAGGCAGATACAGACTAGGTCTGTATCATGAAGTTTCACAATATTCAATGATTTTCTAATTAAGATTTATATTTCAGTGCCATAACGGCGACTAACCAATACAGAGCCTGCTTGCATCTAAAACGTCTACAAAGATTGTTATGTTAACAGAAGACCACTTCCGTAGGCACAATGCTTGTTTTTTTATAGTTATCCAGCATGGTAAGAACCGCCGATTTCACCAAAGTATGCGCATGTAAGTTTCTGAATAATCTAGTTAACATGTTTGCCGTAAAGCAGACAATTTCACGATTAGTTATTACTAGGATGTAATGATTACTTCTGAGCTAATAAGTTTGACTTTACAAAGAATTTAAGCAATGTTGTGGACATCTGATGATTTCAAAAGTCTTTACAAGTGATTAACAATGTAGAAGTATCGAAACATATTCTTTCCTTAATCACTACTGTTGCCCATATACGTTGTTAGCAATGAAACTGCATTCCCCAGAGACAGAGATTCGGCAAAACCAAACAGCTATCAGTCTAAAGACGCTCCAAGATAAAATTATAGCACAAACTTTCCTAATGGCAAATACATATTATGACTTTTCAGTCTAACGTTTCCACCAATACAAGAACCTGAAGGATGTACCCCCTCCACAAAAGAACTGCCAGTATATTTGATTAAAATAGTATTGTGTGCCTGAAAAAATAATTTTTAGGTTTGATGCAACTATCGTGAACGTCCAATAGGATGAATTCGTTTTGCAAAATGTTTCGACAGCTGCTCTGCTTTCTTCTTCAGGCGTAGGACCTGATGGTGACAGCAGAGCCTGATTCTGAAACATTTTGTTGGCGACTCCATCCAGCTGGAAACCCTGCCCATCATCACGCCGAGAAAGCCTTCCCTCACACAATTATCAATTTATGTCGAATAACGTTCAGAAGTAGAGGGAAACCTGACACCTTTCTTCAGCAGTTTGTCTCGTCTGTTACTGTTTTCCGCTGACATTCGCGAGTCTCGAGACTCCAAGGCCATCCTCCACTTTCACTGCTGAAGGCCGCAACGGGACCGAACTATACCGGAAACTACGCAAGGCTCGCTCCACGAAAGCATTCTCTCTCAAGTAATTAATCCCAACTGCCTTTTCTTTTATTGTTAAACATATTATTACCGATCGTGGTGTAACGGTATCGGTGCTACAGTTCCTAATTTAGTCACTGACAGAAAAGGTGACATGGTATTTTGGTTCGATATTAAACCTAAAACGAAATAATTTTGAACAATTTTTACGTATTTGAAACCTGTAGCAAAAGTAGTGTTTAGAAGAGTATCAACTAGTTAAAGTATTTCTGTATTTGATAATCTATAGTACAATCTTACAGGAAAACTAATAGTCCAGAATCACAAATTATTAAGAAGAAATAACAATGAAAACATCAGCACGCTGTTTTCTATCAGGAACAGACATAAGTGCAGGGCCTGCGCATCTCTCTACGGACTCTGTCTATCACTCTCTCTGTAACCAATATGGACGGCGTCTTCACAGCTTATGGTCTCACTTAAAAATTGCGGCATATCTTACCACGGAGCCTGAACAGATAGGCGCCTGCTTCTCAAATAATCTCAGAATACCCACCATAGATCATACTACAACAAAGATAAACATTGTATTCTGCAAATAGTACATCTGACTACTTAATTTTGGCTATTTATTTCTTCAGTCTTATTAAGGATTAGTTGTAATAATTAAATGTTTCAGTATTCATTAATAAATTTAATCTGTTTGCGTCAGCTATACAAAATTGAGATTTTTATCTTTTTGTCTTACTGTAAGAATTACAAAGATACTACACTGCAATCCTTACGTAGAATCTTAACCTACGTTTCAAAAGTCACCAGAAAAAGGAAAGTGGGCAGAAGAAATGAAAGCTATCATATAACATTTAGATTTTTTTTCATTCTGCTGGTTAATAATTGTGTGGGAGAAGCTGACGGCAAATGAAGAATATGTTTAAATAAAAAAAAGAAATTTGTATATTTCAATACAAATGCAATGAGATTAAAGATTTATCATACTAACTTTATTTTGTTTTAATTGCAACAGAGCATATGCCCTGTGGTGATTTCCCAACTTTCACATTTCATGAATTTTTATTTTATTTCTTTCAGAGCAATTTATCTATTCACCAACTTTCGTCTTTTGTTTTATATTGTTTCTGTGTTTCAGATAACTTGTTCGGCATTTATTTCCGTAGTTATTTTTTAAATTTTTTTAAAAAATTTTTTCACTTTTTAATCCTGAAATTAAATAACAATTTGTGGACATTGTCATTTCTTCCTTTCCACGTGGTACTCCTAACTATTGTCGAATATACATCCAGACCTCATCGTCAAATCTGTTTCTCCCAATAATTACCCATGTATCTGCATCTAGACCTTTACACTGTTTTATCCTATATGTCTTCCGAACAGCTACTACAGCTACTAACGCTACATTTCTCCCATCCGCATAAATCTTTCCATTCGGCTTCTATAGACAAGTCCTAAAGGGCTGTAGTTCTGCTTCCTGAACGAGTCGGACCTCACCATGATGATACAAAGTAGGCTCATTCTCATTACGTTTTCTCTCTGTTTCCTCAGTGAAGCCACTTTTAACAGCAACTGCATTAAACATCTTTTGCCACGACAATACCACATGCGCCGAACTTACCATATTCAATAAAATTGCGTACACTTGTGAATTTCAGAATTTAACCTGCATTGAAATTTTTAATGATGAATACTGCACTAATAGTAATTAGACAATTATACTAATAACATACATGTAAATAACAAAAAATAATAACAGTAAAAAATATTGATAGCTAAATAACAAATAGGTTCTCTTTCCTACAGGACAAATTCTAAAAATGCGATAGAAATACAATCACATCAATCGGACACCGTAGCTACTTATTTAGGATTGATGTATATGAATTTAAATTTTTAACTGCACTACATCGATTATAATATACTGTTTTTAGTCTAATTACTGGGCTTTCAGCTATCTATACCGATAAAAGGCTAAGCTTAGTCATCGTAACTGTCGTAATACACCTAAACTTCGTTGCTGAATTAACCACCGCCAGTGCAGTAGAAGTTACGAGTGCTATTGAATAACGGTTCTATTTTGTTACTGAATTGCCTGAACATCGAAAGAAAGGTATACTTTGCGTTTAAATTAACATATTAATTATTAGTTGCTGTTTGTTTGTTTATATTTGTGTAATGTAGATGTTTTCATTAAATTCTTTGCCCACAGATATGTAAGATAAATGCTTTAAACTTCTAGCAGCAATGTGAGCGAAAGTTTAAAAAGATTGTTGAAATATAGCGTGGTTCGGAAAGACATTTTGGCATTTTGCGTTACAGCAGAGCGTTCAACCCATCATTTTTGACCGACTTTGAGGCTCGTTACTAAATAAATAAGTATTGCAATAAGGTAGAAACTCTTAACTGCATGGGAAGGGAAAACATAACCATGAACACCAACTGGCCATCGATTTTAGGCAAAAGGGTGTGGGACAATTTTCTTCCGTAGGTGAGGGAAATTACCAAGGGAAGTGGTGTATAATTTACCAAAAACGCTGAAAGAATTTAAAATTAAAATTCTTAGAGGGCAAAAGTAGTCGGGGACAAGAAAGGGTAAAATGTGTGTAAGGAAATTACCACCGAAGCGTGGATGAAGTAAAGTTCTGTTTTACGACGTAAAAATTAATAATTTTACTCAATAATAATAATCTTAACAATTTACATAATGATTTTGGGTTCTAAACTACAGTATTTTATCGAACAAAACATAGCAAGTTAAGCAACTCATCGCAAGTTACTTCACACACTTAACCAGAGATAATGCAGTCCAGAAAAATACTAAGGAATATTACGACTCAAAGGTTTCAGCGAATTTGCTCATTAAATATCTAAGAAAATTGCAACAAAATCTTCCCGGGTGTCCAGCCGGATGGTTTCTTCGACCTCTAGCTCTGCTGTCTTCATCAGGTATCCTTTAGTTTGTCGTAAGCTGACTGCCCACTGCCTCAACTGGCTTAGTCACCCAATGTGCTTGCGACAACTACAAGATACCTGATGAAGACAGCAGAGTCAGCTGTCGAAACGTCGTGTTTTTACACCACTATCCGGCTGGACACCCGAGAAGATTTTTGTTGCATCGATACGCCGGGAAAGTCTCCACTCACACATCTAAGAAAATTGCTTCCAAATTTGATCAGTGATAGTTGGTTCTAATCATAGAGTTGCTGTATGGCTTACCTCCCTCGAAGCAGTACATGGACCTGTTGGGTCTTGTGCAGCCCTCGTCAGGGATGTCCAGCTTGAGGGGCAGCAGGTCCTTGAGGCCGTACTCGTTGAACACGGGGTTCATGCGCATCAGACCCCCGTAGCCTGCCCGCAGGTGCCTGCACGACACACGGCCTGTTAATCTCCTCCACTAGCAACTACTAGGGGGTTATTACACAAATGATTTATGTACAACTTAAAAAGGTCAGGAGTGAGATAAGAGACTGATGCTCCTTTGCCTAGGCAAACCTCGAAAGCAACGATTAAATCAGATCCAATTCCATATCTGAGCTGTTCTTTAAAAACAGACAGCCTCAAAGCAGGGATCGCTAGATGAGAAGGATGTGTTAAGTGCACTGCTTATTAAAGTTACCGACAGTGACAAATAATTTGTATTAAACAGCACAATATGTGTTTGATCCCGCTAAAATTTGGAATATCGCTGAAGAGGAAAGGCCACGAAAATGGAAGAAAAATCAGCGGAAGACAACTGAAAACTGGCAAAATACGCTTGGAAATGCAAAACAGTTTCTGTCGAGGACAAAGTAGTGGGGAGAATGAGGTGATACGAATAGCGAAAATAAGCCAATGCAGTTGGTAGGATTACGAGGGCTACGGATGCGGAAGGGACTTCCAGGGATGTGCCGAACGAATGAAACGATGCCATCCATGAATTACTCATCGACAGAGTACCGTTAACACACAAAAACGATGGGACGTTCTGGTCCGTTGCTGTGTGGCGGCCGAATGAAAGTTTGTAAAACTAATTTGAACGCGCTTGGGATGTGTGAGATCTGAACTGGATTCGGATGCTGTGCTGAACTAACGCCACTCCTCGCTGAGTGCGGCGGTTCAAGAAGACGCGGTGAAAATCTTCGACGAGTAAAGGCTCATGAAAGCGAGATATTGCCGATGTCGGTTACAAATGAATTCACTTAATCGACAAAGCCAGCCAGACACCATGCTGAGAGATTTCATTCCACGCATTCGTGGAGGCTGAGGCATGAGGACAATTAAACAAAATTACGAAACAACTGCCCATATCGCTGGACTGTGAGTACTCCTTCCACATCAGTAAAAACAAGAGTCTTTGAACCCAAGTCAAGTGGCTTCGTGAAGAAGGCTGTCTTTTTTATAGGCACTACCGAATCCCGGTGGACTCGATCGATGTTGACGACGAGATGACTCGCTCGAGTATAGCGTTCGTGATGACGACATCATTGGGACTACGCAGCGGGCGATTGGATCTAAATTTCCTCATATACTTGGATGCAACTAGTGTCATAAAAGTCAGTTACTTCGTTTATCGTCTAACCGGGCATAATGGGTGACCGATTACGTATGTTCGAGGCTGGCGTTTAGGAGGACGTGGAATCGACTCGCAGTTCAGTCATCCATATTTCGTCTTCCCGAAGCTATAATGGCCACAGACACATTGATTCTCCTACCTTGCTCCAATTTCTCACTTGGCTCTCTCTCTCGAAGAGCTATTGGATCGTAGTTGGACCGTAAAAGAAAAATAAAGAATGCGCACAGTTCTGTTTACGAGATACTGCGAGCTCTATCAAATCTCAGCGTCTTGTCTGTGAAGGTGTCTAATAGTAATTTTTGTAATATAAAAGTAAATTTATAAACCAGCAACTGTTGATTCAATGATTAGAGCAAGACGTATTCACACAAAACACCTCTTTATTTATTTTAATACAAAATTATCATTCGCGAATTCGCGGTTGACAATAGGATGACGAGCAATAGCGTCATGAGGGAGCGAACGAAGAATGGGTATCAAACTCTAGTATGGGAAAGTGAACAGAGACGTGGCTTTAACTAGTACCTATAATAGAAAGCTTGCAGACAACAGTTATTGGGAAAGTTGTTGGGAAATTAATGTACCATGACTATTTCAGTGAAATGAAATGCATTTAATGGAAGGAGATTTTTTTGCGTTAGAAGTGTTTCTCCGCTTCTGTATTGACAGTGGATGAGAGCAGTGAGGTGTTTAGTGTACCTGGCGAACTTCTCGCTGGCTCCGTACACGGTGTTGGCGTCGATCACTCCTGGCAGCGTGTTGAACTGGGATCGAGACCCTGCAACAACAAGGGAGTACTCAGCTGAAGCAACTACTCCATATCTCCTGATTCCTATTTTGTTGTTTTAAATGTTGCATGATTCTACACAGCAAATGCAAGAACACTGTGTTCAAACCATCATTTTGAGGAGAATAATGTAAGAAAAGAACGGAAAAAGAAAACAATTTCCGTCATTAGTCAAAATATCACTGGCTTTCGACAAAAGTTCTCGCAAGCAATGTAAATGTTATGTTTTAAGTTGGTGCGAGTGGTAACGGACCTAGCCTGCAGCCGGGGCGCACGGCGGGGAAGCCCCTGACGAAGTCCTGGCAGCGTATGCCGTACAGGCTGTAGAAGTAGTCGTCTGCGGGTATGATGATGTCGAGGCAGTACGGGTTCTTGAGATGCGGCGGCCTGTGGCAGCACTCCTCGGGCTCGTTCCTGTTCAGCGGATCTGCCAACACACACCAGCAGCACACCGTCAGCATGACGCTCGTCTGCAGCCTGACTGCCGTATCGCTCTCGTGGGGTGGTACGTACCGAGTGGCGTGGCGGTGAGCGTGTAGTCGTGGTCCATGAACTGCCCCCAGGCGACGATCATGACGGTGCCCGCGTGGTCGTGGTAGCCCTCGTCGGGGTGGATGGTGCGCGACACGATGCGCGGCAGAGGCAGCTGCTTGCCCGTCACGCTCACTCGCGGCGCCGTCATCCCGTCCGCGTACAGCGGGCCCACCAGTCTGCGCGCACACACACACACACACACACACACAACATTCAAGTTTTAAAATCGTATGTGTTTTGACTATGAAACACACAGATCGACGGTTACTGCCAACTCATGGAAGAGAAAAGAGCTTTCTTAATTATATAAATCAAGGCGGTTTTAAAGAATAATAACAACAGCTGTCTGTCGATGAATGGGTCGTTAAACCGCTCAACTCCAGTATTATTTTATGACAGAGATCTTTAATAGTAATAAACGTTCTGTATCAAAGCTCAAGTGTGGAGTTACTGTAACTTTGGATTGCGTTTCCTCTTGATTACGTCTACAAACAATTTGATGTTTGAATAAGGTATAGGGATTGCAATCCAACAAAGCGGAATGCCGCACCATTTGACAGTCTGATGGAGCCCGCACAAATTTACGGGGATCCACAGTCTGTAAAATGTGTCAGTCAATGTGACTCCACAACCTCGTAGTTGATTTCTTGTCAAACTCTGGATCGACCTGTTGAATTGCCCTCTCACCCGTATTCTTGCAGTTGACATTTGACTCGCGTCTACATATGTGCGTAATACGAGGGGCAGTCAAAAAGTTACAGGATTTTGATTGTAACACTTTATTAACAAGAGATAAGTACACATTTACCTAATCTCCTTCAAAGAAGGCTCCTTCTGAAAACACACACTTGCTCCACCGCTCCTGCCGTTGCTGGAAACAACAATGAAAATCCTGTTTTGGTATCTTCCGAAGTACAGCTGTCGCTTTGGTTTTGATGTCTTCTATAGTGACAAAATGGTCACGTTTGGGGCCCATTTTCATCTTGGGAAAGAGCCAGAAATCCGTCCCGGCAATTGGCAAGGAGGATGGTCACGGCATCACGACTGCTCCCTCCCACACATGGCTTGCAGAAAAGAACATTCCAGTCCTCCATCAGCCTCCCTACTTACTGGATTTAGCGCCATCGGATTTCTGGCTCTTTCCCAAGATGAAAATGAGCCTCAAAGGCACCGTTTTGCCAACATAGAAGATATCAGAACCAAAGCAACGGCTGTACTTCGGAAGATACAAAAACAGGATTTGCATCGTTGTCTCCAGCAATGGCAGGAGCGGTGGAGCAAGTGTGTGTGTTCAGAAGGAGCCTTCTTTGAAGGAGATTAAGTAAATGTGTACTTATCTTTTGTTAATAAAGAGTTACAATGAAATTCCGGGAACTTTTTGACTGCCACTCGTATACTGGGAGTCATCTCAGAATTACAAGTGACGTGAACATTGTTCATTTTGAAATGAGTAGTACTTAAAAACTGCGCAAAGGAGGACAGCGGGGTAAACGGCGGCGTTCGACAGAGAACGTTTGTAAGGAGTAAGTATATAAGCCACCACTTCTTTCGCTCTCCGGACGACGCGGTAAAGAGATGCGATTGGTCAGGTAGCGAAACGGTGACTAGCTGCATGTTGATTGGCCTCGATTAGTGTATCCTGGCCCTCCACTACTGAGGACAATTTAAGACCATTGCAAGATCAATAGACGTAATTGTAGATAAACTGTGATACTTTGAAAACGTCAAAGCACGGGGTAAGAAAGTGGAAGCGTAGCGAGCGGAAAGCAGGTTGAATTGAAGCAAAACCATTTGTAAATGCTGAGAGTACTGGCTGTTTAGGTTCATCAAGAAAGCCGAGTGAAGGAAATCATAGCGTGCCATGGTCTCCGGTGCGTATGATATTGATTTATAGTTATAGTTGCAGAATATACTTAAAAGAGGCTACACAATTTTAAAGAAATGCATTTTTGTTAGCTAAAATATTTTAACTGCTGATTTTTATAATTTATCATTAATATAGATTTATTAATTAAAAGACGTTTATTAATTAATTAAAGAACTTTAAAAACTTATGCTATATCCAACGGGTTTGTCGCCATTCCCACAAATGTATTCTGGGATTGAAAACGCCGCGCGATTGCAAATATTACTGATGAATTTAAGGCATATAAGAAAGACACGTGACAAATACAGTGCCGTTCATTATTACTGAACTAGGTAAACTCACAATAATTGTTTGAACAAGACATTACCAAATTATTGCATGTCCAATATAGTACTATGATTCCACTCGGATTAGTCGTCTTTTGTCTAAGTTTTATCGAGAACAATTGTAAACAAATTTTTACAAAGAAGCAATGTTATATGCTATAGACTTGCTGTGATGTTTTGCTAGCACGTACCTGGTGAAGGGCGTGTTTTTGGCGCCCCACGTGGGGTGCTGCAGGTTGGTGCAGAGCCCGTCGTAGCGGCGGTACTTGCCAGCGCGGCACTCCACGTTGGCCAGGAATGGCGGACACACTTCTCTGATGAGCGTCCGAGACGTGTCGATCAGTGGAAGGCCCTTCTCGATTTCCTCGTAGCTCAGGCCGTACCTGTCCAATACATACGGTGCATTGAATCATTAGCTTATAATGTCTATGTATAATCAAGTTTTATCTCGTTATCCTTCGTCAGCTTCTCACTTAATCAACTGAAAAGTAAAACAACGAGAAACAGTTACCTGAATAAATTTTAATCAGCACACAATTTTTGTTTACTCCTGATTACTCCCAATAGTGATACTAAAGCTAAATTTATCGTAGATTCTGTGAGTAAAACATTGTGCAATGCATTGTGTAACAATTTTTCTGTCATTTGCCTTCGCTGTTAGCATTCAAGTAACAACACTCGAGGACTAAATATGTTTCTAAGAACAAATCCTACGGACTGAGATGTTGCCTGACCCAGTGACCTCGGTTTATATGAGAATCATTTTTTACCTTGGAGCTAGCAGGAAAGGCAAGTCTGGCATCTGCTCGCAGTATTTAATTCAACATTCATCTAGGTCCAATATAAAGTTAAATCGAATGAAATATTTGCGGAGTATCTAAATGGTACTGGTTCTTTAGCATTATAGTGAGTAATTATAATGTGGTATTCCACAAGCGCCACCGGCGTTGCCGTTCGCAGCGTTGCGTTAGCTGGCTGCCTTCCCGCCCGGTGAAAGTCACACGAGTTGTCAAGTCCATATTAAGTCCGCCCGGTCAGGCTTTCGAGGCCGGCCTTGACAGGAATGCTCTCCACACACGCACTGTCGACCTTGCTGTAATCACAACTCCAGGCCCGAGATGTGGAAACCTCGTATTCAAACTGCACTCGAAACGTGTTATCGCTACGACATCAGTAGTCATCATCAAATTGTAAAAGTTCTTCAAGTGCTTACTTGAGCTAAAATATTGTTTTATTGTTTGAAGGCCGTATGTACATTTTACCCAGTGTTTGTATAGTTACTAACACGGAATTTGAGTTAAGGATCTCGTAGCTGAGGAAAACCTAGATGCTTGCAAAATGGATTTAGCGCCATTTTGAATATAGCGAAACATAGAGTTGCGGGCGCTGAGTGTGCGATGCAAGCTAGTGGTCTGCATTCCGCTTTAACTAGAGGATCCCTTCAGATAGGAGCAGGAGCATATCATGTGGGAACAGCACAGCTGGCTCCAGGTGAACCAGCCGTCCTGATTGCTGGGCGTTATCATCTGGGGTAATGCTGCAAGTCCCTGTTTTCCGCCACGACTACACATATTAACCAGACAAAATTAACACGAAACATATAGAACGCCAATTACGTGGATCACACAGAGAAGGCGATGTAGAAATAACGGAACGCACGGACGTCAAATTTCCTTATTGTTGACCTACCTTATGGAAACTATGCTATAAAAAGAAGATCAAAAGAAGTTAATGTATTCGTTTGTCTTCTGTACCAGGGCCATGTGTTGATTGTCTTACCGAAGGGCAGAAAGCTGTTCTCTTTGAATGAGACAACACAATGTTGAAGACGTCTAGAAGAAGGGAAACTGGGCGTGGCAACTGAAGTGTGGTACGGAGAAACCTGCGCAGCGGCTTGAGCAACACCACAGACTACTTGCCAAACTCCTCCAGCCACTGTGAAAATCGCAGTCCTCTGTTGTCGATGTTACCTTAATCATATACAGCTATTCCTATTTTCTATTTCCTGCGGTGGAATTGAGCCAGAACGTCTAAATTCCTATTTCACAAACGATAATTTTACCGTTACAATTTCATTTTCGCATATCTATCAATTTAATATATATATATATATTTTATTTTTTTATTTTTTTTTGCGAAAATTCTATTATTACGAAATAGGAAGGGCTGTGTATTCGTACAGATTCACGAAACATTTTTACGTTGCCCCTGGCTGTGCAATAGGTGAAAAATAAAATGAAATGTGTATGGTCGATGTTGAGAAAGGCTATAAGTTACCCACCATGTTTAGCTGGCTTCTGTAATCTTAATGAGCCAGAGACATAGTGGTATCAAACACGGAGCGTCCTTGCATACTTCACATTGACAAACCGAAGAACTGCCGAGGATGAAGGCTCATAAGATGAAATACTAACAGCCAAAACTAATCGCGGTTCGGTATGAATAAGCTGATAAGTTTTGAGAACACAACTGTGACACCATTTGTTCTAGGACTACTTTAACGATGCCCACTGTTCTTTTCGATGGTATTTTGTTCCATCGAGTCCTCATGGGTTGGACGTAGCTGAATCCAAACTAAGCGAGAAAGCTTAAATTGGAATCTCGACCCAATACTCCTCTGCGTTTCCTAATGAAAATTTAGCAGGTGTTTCGTGATGTAGAATCAGACACATATCTGGTGCAAAGTGCAGAGCTAACACAGGGCGTGGCAGCTGAACGGAGAAACCTGGCCAGTGGCTTGAGCAACAGACACATGAGCAATGCCCTCAACTACTGGCGGCTGGGCAGGGCACACGATTAGAGTAACGGGAACTCACAGAGACCAGACACATTTTTTTATCATAAGGGTGCTAATGGATTATTACCTTTTTTATCTGCCTTTTCTTCAGTTGCGTTACTTGGGTGGTGTCTTAAATTATGCATTATAAACTCTTCCTGTCGATTATTTTTTTCTGCTATGGAAGTGACTGAATCATTCTTGAGCATGTAGCGAAATAAATAAAATGACTTGATGACATTGATATGGGACCAGTTATGTATATCCCTTTTCTTCATTGCTAAACGCTTGTTGCTCCTAATGTATCTGAAAACTGGTCCTATAACTCTCACATTCATATCGCTGACGTTCACTATTTCTCTACCTTGAAGACACTTTTCTATTTCTGGTAAAGCAATTCCACAATCCACACTGCATCTTACAAATATGCGATTATACTGTCAATATAAATATTTAGGTTCTGTGAATGTCACTAATTGGTTATAACTTTTACTTTCTTGTTAATTTGGATATTTGGGAATTCACAGAAGTTATTGATCATGATGTGTTACTGGTCTGGCGTCTGAATGAGATTTTACATGAACTCTTCAATGATATTTGCACAACATCCAACAATTACTTGTGAATCAATACTGCAGTATACGCTAATGGGCGTCAAACACACGGAAAACTTTTTTACTACGGATATATGGTTTCCCACTACGCTTCGTTGCACCAGATAATAACGAGCCACGAATAAAATAAATTAGATAGCAGTGCTGTAACTCGCTAGAATTTTTCTAATTTCTGGTAACTAATACTGGCCTGGACTGATCAGCGAGAGGTATTTAAGTATTTAGTTGAGTAGTAACAGTTTTAATGATGCCAGGGAGACGTGAACATTACATACTGTATGTTACTGCGGTTTCTGATCTAGAAATATCCACGTCAAGAAAATTCCCAACGTTGGACACGTTAAGGGTACTACAATAACAAACATCAAATCAACTTAAGAATTATCTTTGAACCTGTTTACTGGCTGCCCATCTTAGATGTCCCTGATCATACACTTTTCTCCCCTGTCATCGAGCTTTTAGTTATTTGGATAAAATATTCCATCTCCTCCTAGCCTAAGCTACTCACTTATTTTGCATTAAAACATTCTTCCTCAATTATTCACTTCTTATATTTTAATCTACATATTACTCTACAGATGTAACATTTATTACTTGTAGTTATTAGGGTGAATAAAATAGCCTTATTTGGGTCTTGAATTTGAATATTATTACTTTTTTTTATTATGACGCACTTTTACGATGCCCTGATAATTATCCAATACTGCTCCAATTAAGTAGTATTACACTGTCGGATATTTTCTCTAGTCCACAGAGCCAGGGAAGTTCAATCTTGGCCCGCGACCATTTAACCAGCTCCAATTTGTTTTATGTTATTCTAACTATTTGTTCACATAATTATGGGTCGCTATAATGAGGACAACACAACACGAGCACAACACTTAATAAGTCCCGTACGCCCAAGATCGGACTGTAACCGGGCGACGGCCCTTGCAGTGCGAGGCCAGCGTGCTAGCCCCTGCTCTGCCAGGCCCGCAGAGCGCAGGTGTTCGGCAGTGGAACGGCTGAGCCCCTGACTGGGACCCCGCTCCAACTTTCAACGCGTAGCCAGAGGCGCTGTATCCCCGGGGCCAGGCAGTCGGCTGCGAAGCAATACCACCGCTTTAGCTGGCGAGGACAGTTTGTTAACAGTTTCCCCAGTAGTTGAATTTATCGACCTTAAATACGCAAGACGATACAAGAAGTATTGAGACTATATGTGACATGTTGGGTGTTCTAATGAAATGTCGGTGGCATTAGGTTTATAGAATCAGTGAGAGGAGAAGCTCGTTGAAATTTTTGTCAATCTTCATTTCTATTAATTGTGTTCCCATTTTCTGATAATCTGGGCCGTTTATTGTTGCTCGATATCTGCCGATAAGGAGATCGATTTTCACACTATTGTCCATTTGCGTTAGCAACTCAGTGAACAGTTCTGATAACTTTCAGTATTCACGTCACTAATAACGCAGAACTAAGCATTGGTGGATTAGGGAAGCAGTGTATATGATGTGTAAGAAACATGCAAATTTCATATGCGTATGGTAACAGTTAATATGCGTATGGTAACAGTTAATATGTAATTAAATTGCAATGGAGCGCACGCTCCGGTGGTAATTTGTTTCCCTAGACACCCATCTTCCCCCTTACCTGCACCCACCTACATTGCCCTCTGAAATTTTTTTATTTCGTGATTAAGTTTATATATTTGAGAGACATTGCGCGAGGTGAACAATCAATTATAAATTTCGATCTCCTCAAGAAAATACGGCAGGCGAGGCAGTCAAATGATATATATATATATTTTTAAAGGCATGAGACTATGGATCTGACTTGTCAGTAAATCTTTATTGAAACTGGAGGTGATTCTGGTTGCGCAAGGATATGCTGCGTTTTGACCTGACTTGCTGTCTTGGTCACCATTCGCGTGCATTATGCAGTCCATGAATCCCGCTATTTGGCATACGATAGTAATAATAATATCCTCAGTAATGATGGAATGTTGCAAGCGACACTGCGTGGTGTCTCATTGTGCGCGATTCGTTTGAATACTATTAGGTAGAATTCCAGCTGACGATTTTATCGAACACGAACGCGGTGGAACATGTACGGGACACTAACCACAGAGGATTGTGTGGGTGACGACCCACACCCATCGCAGCCACGCAGCTATGGACGGCTAACAATGAAGTATCCCTCCACCGACCACGTCAGTTCATGATACGTAGAGCTGTTGCGCTTCTCCGATGCCACACGTGTTATTAGAACGGTAAGCTAAGAACCTTGGGAAGTCAGTGTAGCTTGTGAACAGGGGAAACAGTTGGAAAAACCGATGAAAGGAAGAAGAGGATATTGGCTGCTAGTTTTGGTATTCTGAAATAGGGTATCGATATAATCAACCACTCACATCGAATTATTACGAAAAACAAATTAATGACGATACAGTGACAAAGACCACACACTGTACAAAAATAAAAGGCACGTAATGTTTGTTTTATAGAAGTTACATTCACAAATACGAAGGGCAAAGAAGATAACAGTAGTAATAATAAGGTGGTTAGATCGCGCTGAAAAGTTGTTCTTTTGCTCAATAACGACGATTTTCATAAATACCATTCCCTGTTGCAAAAAAAAATATGTTATACGGCTAATTTTTGTTTTGAATAGTAAGATAAGGATTTTTTTACTGAGAAAAATTGTTTGAGTATGAGTTACGATTTAATTGCAAATGATTGAGGCTGTATAATGTGGTTTGCGGATATTGTTTACTCTGTACTTACGTCTTGGCCAGGTTGATGGAGATGTCGAGCAGCAGTTCACCGACGGAGGCGACCTCCTCTGGCTTCCACGTGCTCGACGTGGGCTGCGCCACATCTGAAACCAAAAACAAAGCTCAGAAAACCATAACAACAGCAGAGCCAAAACACAGTAGTAGCTGTTCACTGCCATGTGCATGTGTACGGTCAGACGGCAATGCGCGAAATTCAAGTACGAATTCCTTAACTAACTTATTCCAACCACTTAATCATTTAAATCGATGCTGGTATGTGTGAATATGGAAGCGATAATAAATTCAGGAGTGCAGGCTTCATTGGACAGGTTGTAGAAAGAGATTTTAAAATAACGCTTTTACTGGAGGATACACTAGAGTAGTGAGGGGACAGAGATAGAAGAGCTTGGCCAGACCACTGATTGAATATGGTTGGGTAGAATGGGACATACAGTGTGGGTATCATGGTACAGGATTTCGAGGGCGTGGTAGCTAGATCTCTATGTGTCAGTTACGGCAGAACAAAATCAGTAGCTGATACGATAAAGGAAGTATGTTAGAAGTCATTGGAAGATTGGAAGCAGGTGAAGAGAGTGTTGGGACTGTATTGTATGAGGCGAATACAGGGGTTGAAGTCTGGGAGGACAGTGGTAATATAGGTGCAATATTTGCGAGGAGAGATGACTATGACAACAAACTGATACTTGGTTTTACGTATAAAGGTTTAGGGAATATAGCTTTTCGAGGTCAGGGATCGAGGGACTGAAATAAATTACCGAGTGACATGCATGAAACATTGAAAGAATGGAAGGTATAAATTCATGAAATGCAAAAGTGGTAAATTGACACTGGGTCACCAGCGCCATCGGAATCAAAAAGCCTCTTTAGTTGCTCAGCGTGACTGCATAGGTAAATGGCAGTCATCACATACCGCAACATATATGTTCCATCACTTAAGAAGAGTTTTTGAGTTTTTAAACTGTAACGTAGCTTTGCCTCTTGAGTGGTGCTTGTTTTGTTGGGTGTAGGTGTCGCCAGTGGGCTGCGTGTGAGTGTGGACCCCAGTAAACCGATACGTCGCGTGACATATTCACGAAGGCAACGCGAAAAATGGGACTCTGCTTTCTCTTCGGCTGTATTTCTAGTACACACAGACCGCGAAATAAACATGACAGAAACAAGTTTGAGCACAGGTTTGAAACACGAGTCCTCGATGCGGTTGTACGGCGGCTGAGTGCAGCAGTAAAACATCTCAGTCCGAGGGGACACTCGCAGAGTGGCTGTCGAGAAACACTCTAGTTACTACACTGAAAATCAGACTAAACTGGCAGAACTAGTATGGACTGGCATCCATAGCACAAAGATAAGGTGGAATGAAATCGCGAATCACGTATCATCATAACAATCTTCACAAATAAGTTCTTCCGAATGTTTTAGCAAACAGTTTACCAATAACATGTTATGCTAATTGTGAAAACGTTTCGGCACATTGCCAGTTTTAGTTGTTGTGCAATTAACTCCAACAAATCAAACAGCAAACCTTTCACACATTTGCCGGAAAAAATAATGATCATGTAATTAATCCTACTAACCTCGAGTATTAAGGCTGTCTTGTACTAAAAACTACAATAGTTAAGTATTACTTTACTATATCAAGGACTAGCTTCGAATTAAAGACATTTGGTACGTTAGCTGTTCGAAATTAACACGAAGGTCGTCGAAACGATCCGCTGGTACGTCTTGGCTGTCTCTGTGTTAACTGTTGATAGAGATTTTTTTGTATCTTTTTTTTTATATAAGTTGACGTTTGTCTACTGGACCATACACGCAGTTCCGATGTTATTGTGATCCCTAAAAATTATGTGTGATTGAATTTCTAAAGTACATAGTTTACACTAATTACAGAGAACACAGGACGAACACAGCACTTAACGAAATACAAATACAAATGGACGGACCAACACAAATACTGGCTAACATGACTAGGATTTATTCCTGCACAATGCACGTGATGTTTGGACTGCACAACTAGGCACTAGGGAGGCTCATCTATTTAGCTTGCAAATCGGTTTCTGAAGTTTTGGAATCTTACATAACAAAGCGAATATGACGGTTGTTCGTAATTGACTTTATTCCAAGATCTTAGTTCTCTTTCAATACCAGGTTAACAGAAGGTGTCTCTCAACGTTAGTTCACCAAGTACTGAACAAGTGTTGAACAACAGAGAACAGAGAGAAGTGTTTTCCCTGAACCAGCTTTTGCAGAATTATGGCTAGTGTTTATACAAAGCTAGGTATAAACTCACGATTGTGTTCCCACTACACAGACATGATCAGGTAAGCAAATTAATACTTTGTCCAGAGTCTATCCTAGGGACTGTGAATTATTATCCCTTTCCATTTTAAGAGGAAGGGCACCTCTTCTTATGGGTGTTCGTGGATTTCTGCGTAGAACCAACACAACGTCATGTACGGTAGAGTCGCCAACACTTTACACAGTAACCAAGTCAAAAATCATACGTCATGACCGCGTGACTTGATTTGATCTGTTTCTTGAGGATGATCATTGTTGTATTTCTTAGGATCGATCTAAAATAAAACAAAAACATTGCACAAAATGTGCATTGCTAAAAGTGTGTTATATATGTATATAATTCTCTCAGTTCCCTGTCATGATGGAGTTCTGACTGAGTATTGTAAATAGTAAAAATTAAGGACTCATCATATATTTTTTTAGCAAAAAATAAGTGTGACGTACATGCAGAAATGGCTGGCTGCTATGAGACTATCAAAGATATCTACGGATGTTCTACCGTAAATAATTTTGCACAGTGGCTGTCAGGTGGAGGGGAATCCATACAGTAGGAGGGACACCCCTATCCTTGATGCGGAGAGCTTCACAGCGTGAGGTGTAGCCTGGAGGGCGGCTTTTCTGATTAGGGCTCGCGAGGCGAGAGACACTGAAGTGAGCCGCGGAACAAATTTATTTCAGAGGTTAGGAGGCGTTTGTGCAGAGGGCGACAGACAGCCAAGTTGTGGCGGGTGAAGCGAAGATTGGAGGAGACGAACCGAGCGGCAATTCGCATGAACAAGAAAGAACGAGATGAAGTACATGTTGCCTGTGAGATCTGTTTGTCTGTTTCTCGTATCGGGAAGCCGGGAGAGAGAGGCTGCAGTGTTTTACGCTCGTACCTGTTTTATCCGACACATGCTGTTTACAATACCACAGTGGTAGTTATAAGTGGATGTCCATACAGTGACGTGGTATTGTAGGGAAGTGGTGGATTATAAGCAGCGTGCAGTTTTCAGACAGCAGAAATGGTACTAAATACATTACTATTGCAGCTCCATTTTGTTGTGACCTGAAGATCCCAGACACAAAGAACTGTAAATAAGAGCTTTTTTCCGTCAGTGGCTCTACATTTGATACTACAATAAAATAAGATCTGAGCTGAGTGGCCGAAGATTATAACAATGACGGTACAAGACAATTTACATAATATTTTATCCATACTTGAGGCTGGTATCTGTTTCATGTTAGATCATTTGTTCATATATCTCTTTGGCATAGTAACAAGGATATTTTGTCAGTTGATTTTGATACCTATAATGCGAATGATCAACATCAATAAATGTTAAATTGTGAAACCTTAAACAATATATTTATCTCGTAAAAATGCGAACGTATCCCATCATAAAAAAAGTAACTCAAGTAATTAAATAATTAATCTCTCCCAAATAACAAATTTTTATCGTTTTTAATTAAGACTTTTAATATTTATGTAATGAAGATCTGACGTATGTAAGCATTTTTTAACAGAAAAAATGTTATTAAAATGCCTTTAAGGGCATATTAATATAGTTGAGATGTTGTAAGTTATCAAGGTACAGTATACAGGAGACAATCGCTTAATCTGAACGAAACTAGTGAGATTAAACGGTGTCGCATCAAGATGATGAATCTCGACAGTGAATAAAGATACATTTGCATTTTTTTAAAGCTTACAAGAGTCAGGGATAACTTTTCAGGGTCAGCTGTAATGACCGCTTGATCTGACCTGGCCGAAACACAAACGTGACCTGTAGTCGATGATGAGGGTTCGCTTTACAAAATTTGAAGAATTTCAGTTGAGTCTGAAGGTGCCTAGAAGTATTAAAAATTTAGAGAAACGATAACGCTGCATAAGTTTTTAGAATCAAAGGTTACGACCGTTACCTGATCTGGCTGAAATAAGAAACTGATCTGTATTTCACCTTAAGCATTCGCTCTGCAAAGAATTTCTGTTTAGTCCAAAAGGACTGAGGGGCAGAGCCAAGTACCACTGAATTACGAGTTTTGTTTTGGTAGCAATAGAAATCAGGCAGCAACTATTTTTTTTATTTTGGGTGAACCATCCATAAACGAAAGTCGTAGAAACAGATTTTATTGCCACTATTTAGCGAAGCGAAGTTTTTTTTTTTTTTTTTAAGAAAAAGGTGAAGCAAGGGAAGTGGGCTACCGAAGTGTGTCGGAGACTCTTTTGAGCCGACTTAACCTACGGGGAAGGAAGTCGGTCGTGGCCTTTGAAAGGAACTATCCCGGCATTCGCCTGGAGGGACTGCGGGACACCGCAGCCAGGGTGGCCGGACGGGCTGCTTGTTTTATTTAATTATTAATCCACGTATTATAGTTACTATTCGTTTACTGAATCATTAATTGGCTTGAAAACGAACTCGATTTAATTAAAAAGGCCGTAAAATTATTCTTCAGTCTGTTAGTCCCTTATCCACTGATTCATATTTCATTCCGTTCTCTTGTATTTCCTCGCGTAGCTAAAATTGCTATTAACATCATGCACACGAAATAAAAAATTACGATCTAAACGCTAAGGCATTCATTCCTGTTCGTACTAGCGCAAAATTAACGACACCACCGTATTATCAGTGCTGGGCCAAATGGAAAATGAATGTTGGGATATAAAACGTTTTCAGATTTACTAACGTCATTTAAAAAAAGTTTTTTTCACATTAAATACTGTGTAAAGAGTTTTACAGCCATCAAAAACCATTATCCTGCTTTCGTTTAAGGACGGTTCACCCAAAATAAAATGTTTCTATTGCTAACAAAATAAACTTGGAATCCGGTGGTACTTGTCCTTGCTCTACCCGGACTTACAAGTATTATAAACGGACAAAGTATCTCGCTGTATAGACAGGAATACAGAGTTGTTCGTTACGTCGCTGAGTAATGATGACAGGAAGGTAAGGCGCCAAATACTTCACAGCCGACCAGAAGAGAGTGGAAGCATTGTTACTGGTAAGTGTCGGAGTCCCATATATGCTTTTACTATGGGGAATCTGTGTATCGTAACTGCTTCTTGTTTCTCCAACCTTCGGTTCTCAAGGCTGTGTGTTTAAGAAAGTAAATAATATTTGCAAGTTAAATTCGTGTAATGAGTACGCAATTTGTAGCAGGCGATGTTTCACGCAAAGCGACTAAGTCTTCTAAGTAAGCGGGATGCATAAATAAGGAATTGTCATATGCTGCCTACTTGCGTTCCTTGAAAATCTAATGAATTATCGCTACAAACTGTTCAAAGTCATTAACATCATTTACAAAAATATCTAATCTATTTCTGTCCAGTAGAATACATCAGATTGATCTTATTCAGCGCATTGAGTAAAACAAAATCAGCTGAAAGCTACTTTAGTATTGGGTTATTTTTTCAGTCGAGTAAACAGAATGAGATCCACGTATATGACCTCTTATTAGTTTGTTTATTTGTTCCTCGTTAAAAGCGGTGAATCGAAATTGTGCTGTTTAAGCGTCATTGTTTCATGGATGTACCACTGAATAAAATAGAAGTGAAATATTTAATTAGTATTCAAAATATGAACCGAATCGTTAATGTCATTATAAGTAATAATACACCATGACAGGAAATTTTAGGTTTTAGAATTTCCGAGCAAGTCTGTTCAACCGATGCTAATAAACATTTGTGTACTCTTTGACTACTGTCATCAGGTATTTGCGGAAATGGATGCGTAGTTCTAGAACCAGTGGCGTACCTAGGGTGGGGCAGGTAGGGCATGTGCCCTGGGCGCCATTGCAAGGGGGGCGCAAAATTCGCAAATTATTAAACTTATATTTATAAAAATCAAAATAAACCAACAGCGTTATTCATATTCAAATAATACATGTCAAAAAACCGTATATGTGTAGTGTTATTTTCATTTATTTCAATCCGGAATAAAAGAGATTTTTGCCTAAAATCTGAGAGACCAGCATAACATAGGAAGACCCTAACATAATTAGTAGGTACAGTAAAACGCATTTTATATGGCTTACCGACCTATGTAGGTACCTGCACAGAGGCGCGTTCAGAGGCTTTGAGTGCGGTTCTTTAGTTTTTTTTAACATGCTTTTCTTAGTTTGACATGTATGTGAACAGATAGTTATTTACAAGTCAATCTAGGTAACTATGTAACTAACTTTGTGGCAAATCTGGTAACTCAGTTTTCACCCACTTCTAAATATTGTATCAGGCTGAATATTTGGAATCTTGTATGAGCCTGGTGAAAATACAATTTAGGATTTGGAAAACCTTTGAAACGTGATGAGGAACCCTGGTGGTTCGGGTTAACTATTGGAGATAGAAAGTAGTCACTGAGAAAAAAAGTTGTTTGGAATCTTGGGCAATTGCTAAAAAAGGAAAAAAATACAATAAACTCACCCCTAACCCAAGCTATGCGCAGTTTACTGTCGTGATGGGTGGGACACAACAAAAAACTTTTTTTTAATTTTAAAAACAATCTATAATTATGTGTTTATTTATTTCTGGTTATTTATAAGCCGTCACTCACTTCGCAATAATACCAACACAATATGAAACTATTGTTTTTAAAGGGAAAAAAGCTTGTGTTTAAGGGACAAAAAAAAAAGAAAATTGCAGAAGGAAGTAGCACAAAAATCCAGTAAGTACTTGTAGAAGTACCTTGAAAAGTCCGCTGTTGGAAGCTCGACATGTTCTAAGGAATTGCGTACATCGACATGTACAATAAAATCCAAAGCATCCAACTCTAATTCAGCACAAGACGAGGAGGTTATAACTTTATTTAGATAATTCTGAGTGTGACGAGATTAAGATCAGTGAGGCTACGATTTCTGAGGCTACTGAGGAATTTGAAGAAAACGTTAGTATTCTGGCAGGAGAAAAAGTTGGTGGGAGTGATATGGTGGATGATGCAGAGAACCCAATTACCGTCATACCAGAAGTAATTAAACAGCCTGATATAGGACTGCAACGTTTTGATAAGATAACTGGAAAATCAATTCTGTCATTAGGTTTTAAAACAGAAATAATTGAAATTGGTTCAAAATAAAGAGGATTCTTTCCTGCCTACAAATAACCGTTGTAAGATCAACAGATGGTTTAAGAAGAAACTAGGAAATCGCGGTGGATAAGTGACTCGATCATGGCTAATCTACTACCCGTCTAAAAATATGCTTTTTGTATCCGTTGTGTTATATTTTCACAATTAGTTTAATCTATCTTCTTTAGAACACAGTGATGGATTTACCCGCTGGAAAGCACTTGAAAGGCTCATTGCCAATGAGAATGTGAAGAATTATCGTGAGTGCTTCACCCAGTGGATAGAAGTTGAAAGAAAGTTTACAACAAATAAAGGGTTTATTGGCGCTGAACTTCAAACCCAGATCGAGACAGAAAAACAAAAGTTGCGTAAATCTATTAAATAGAATCTTTCACTGCATCAAATTTCTCACCACTCAAAATCTTGCATTACGAGGGCACAGAGAGTCACAATACATGCGATGGATCAGAATCCGATAATGCTAGTAATTTCTTGGAATTAATAAAGTTCCCATACATACGAGTATTTGACTCCGTCATGAATAACCATCTCGCTCAGATTAAAAATCATCCTGGAATCACATCTCACTTTTCACCTCGTGTTCAAAATGAGTTCATTTATCTGATGGCGAATACTGTTCGCCAAAGTTTATTACCAAATATTCGTAAATCAAAATATCATGGTCTCCTGTTTGACTCTGCTCCTGACCATGCACATCGTGTGCAGATGTTAGAAGTAGTGAGATATGCAGAAGTTGATTTTGAGAGGAAATTCGTCCGCGTTAGAGAGTCCTTTCTCGGTTTCATCTAGATTAGTCAAAAGGACGCTGGAAGCTAATTGATGCAATACTTAAACAGCTACATAAAAACGGTATGGATACACAGGATTATCGTTCACAATGTTATGACAACTCTGCTGTGATCGCTACGCACCGAACTGGTGTTCACAAAAGAATAAGCGGAAAAAATAATCTGTCAAAATTTGTGAATTGTCATATTCATTTACTCAATTTCGTTGGTGTATATGCAAGCAAGCAGGATATTATAATGGACACGTTTTACGGAACTACTGAAGGAATTTATGTTATCTTTTCTCATTCCACTCTACGCTGGAAAAAACTCAAGACCAGCGTGCCTGTGTTTGTAAATTCAGTGTCTAAACAAGTTGGAGTGCAAGGGTTGAAGCAGTTCAACGAGTTAACAAATATCTTGAAGATATGCTGATAGTTCTCGGAGACAAACAGTCGATGGCAATCAAACTAGTGAAACAAAAAGTGGGGCAAGACATCTATACAATCGCATGTTGTCCTATGATTTTCTGATTTTGTTAGGATTTTGGAATAATGTATCAGCTTCTATTGACCGTATTCAAAAATGGCTCCAGGATCCTAGAATGAAATTTTATGATGCTGCCTTAGAAACAAAAGCACTCAGAGACCATTTTACTGATGAAAGAGGGGGTTTGGTTAATGATGCACTCGAGAAAGGTTTCAATCTTTGCCAGGAATGGGATGTAGTGATTGAAAGATGTCAAAGGTGAAAAAAGAGTAACTTATGGCTAAAGAGAATGCGAAGGACGTTAGGTTGACTGGTAACGAAGAAATGGAATGTGTTATAAAGAGACTGCTAGATCGTATTGCGCGTGAAATAAAAGTTCGGTCGTCTGCAAGAAACCGACACCAGATTTTGATTTCTCCTAGATATTAGACGATTGCGACCATTAAAAAAAAAATTTGAAGATTTCTGTGGATGTGATATTAACGGAGAACAGTTATATGAAGAAATATTGGATGTTTTAATGCTAACAACCAAAAGAAAAAACGTAAACATAGAAAGGAGCTTCTTGAATTCATTGTTCAGTAAAGACATGAGAGCGTCTTTCCGAATCTGAGCATTTCCATTCAGATTATGTTTACGATTGCATTATCCATTGCAAGTTGTGAGCGATCTTTCAGTAAGCTAAAACCAAAACTTTCGTATTTGAGGGTTACAATAGGTCAAGAAACGTTAAGCGACCTAGCTTTGCTCAGCGTAGGGCGAGAAGAAACTGAAGAAATAGGTTTTGAAAATGTTATTAATCTATTTGCGGCGAAGAAGGCAAGGAAAATGCAATTTTAAGACTATTAAATAATTTTGATCTAAAACAGAAAGTAAAAGTTTTTTGTAATATTTATGATTGTTTTAATAATCGCTTATTTTATATTTAGGTAATTTAAGAAAGGGCGCAACTTCGATGCTTGCCCTAGGCGCTATTTCCGACTGGTACGCCACTGTCTAGAACTGAATCATGTGTGTTTATTTGTTTTACAGTTTTTTTTCGCAATGTTTTTATTAAGCGCTTCTAACATGGTTATATGACATTTCGGTGGACAGAAATGAAAGATTTATCTAGAACTAATGGTAATAATACTGTAATCTAGCCAGATATATAATTTTTGACACAACTGCAAGTGTTTTATTTAATAGCTAAGGAACATATTCCGACTTAAATCACATTGTCTTTAATTGCCATAAAAAATAATAAGACTACGACTGTAAGAAAGTGTGAACATTTGCGACATTTTTGAATATTTGAGTTTGGGAACTATTAGTGGCCTACAGAAAACACGTCATCAGTTTTTAAAATTTGTATCTTTCGTCTGTCCCTCTGTTTGTCTGTTTGAACGAACGAGATTCACGCAAAAACTACTGCTGGTCGGACTAAAATAGCGTTTTGAATAATTTACAGCACATAGTTCCGAAGAAAATAGAATTTTGTTGGAAATCTGAGACATTGAAGATAAAAGTGTCCACAAACTGGTAGTAGAAACCATGGGATTACGAATGATGTCCAGCCCGAGGTGCCAAAATTAAAACAGAGCATGTTTCATTTTTTATGTGATTTGCGAATGCTTAGAAATTATGAGGAAATTAGTGTACATTTTTCATTGTACTTGATTCATCCAAAAACTACAGGTGAAATTTTGATGGGTTTGTGAGCAATGTTAAGCCGCTGGTCTCAGGACTAGAATAAAATACGCATTATTTTGTTGTGACGTCGAAAAGCTGAAAAATTAAGTTTCCATAGAGTAGTATCCATTTAAAGCTAAGTTACTTTTCGCAGTTGAAATATTCATCGTGATTCAGCGTACGAGCGACGTCACATTGTTCGGACAGTTTTTTTGTTTTTTCTCCTTGCTATAGCTGTTTCCAGGGAAATTGGCGGGTGAGTGTAATCGCGCTGTTGCCGCACTTCGGAACATTCTAGCGTAGTGCTCTCTATCACTATAAAATGGCAACGCTAAGCGTCATGTGTTGCCTAGGACGAGCGTCAACGCACAAACTATTACTACAAGCTAACAAGTGAATTTAACTGTTAAGGTTTAAAAGAGGGATCTCAAGTCAACGCGAATGAGCTTGCGTGCAATAGCTAGTTTGATGCAAGTTACTTTTATTGAATGAGAAACGTGAAAAACATTGAGACAAATTTGCGTGTGTCATGTTATAATTTCATATGGAGAATGCATTTTGTAGTCCTGGTACCGTCTGTTTGTCAAATCAAGCGTCACATGCCAAATGGCCTGTGGCGGACAGTTCATTGTATTCTGTCGCTATTCTTTTTTGTTAATACATTATGATCTCTGATTTGTCTCGTCACGGTGAGATCACCAGGCATACTCGGAACAAGCTGTTGGCATAAAACGATGATGAGGACGTGCACTGTTTTCCGTAGTGTGGCTAGTTTGTCGGTGATTATGTGAAGTGACACTGCAGTAGCAGAACTCTTACACCGAACTTTGCACAAGCGGCGCGGATGAGGTAATGAAGTTACCGGTCATATTCTGAACATCTTACCTCAGGTAACACAGAGAGAGCGCAATGCGCACCTTGCTGTACTCTCGTTAACGTGCTGACGTGCTACGTGCTACGTAAGAAGAGCTAAATCCAACCCCAGTAGTTTTTCCTGAATCCCGTCCAGCGAAAAATCGACAATAATGAGTGGACAATTTTTCCTTACATTTCTCAGCTTCCCGACTTTACATAAATAAAACGTAGCCTATTTTACTCGCGGGTCCGAGGGATGTTCCCCGTCAAAATCTGAACAGAAGAATCGCGTGAATCCTGATCATCTTAACATGCAGACAGACACAAATTAAAAAAGTTTATTTCTTTTGTGTAGCTTATCAATAATACCCCAAGCTAATTTGTTTAAAAATGTCTTAGACTTTGTCCCGGTTACAATTTTATGTGTATAGGCATATGATAACTGTAGGGGACTGGTTACCTTTCAAAAGGAAATGGAAATGTACTGACAAGGGACACCTTTGACCTCGAACGCTAGGAACCGCACGAAAACATGTTTAGAACAACAAGCGATCATAAACAAAACATTTCCATGCAAAACTCCACACTTGTCTGCTAGCGCCAGTAGTTGTAGATCTGTTTTCAAGAGATGCAAGGCACCTTCGGTCCTAATATTTCAAAGAAACTTGTAACAACCTGTCCACGAAACATTCATGTGGAGGCAAGCAATAGTGGAAAAATTACTACAGACCACATGAAACGTTTTCTAACTTCAGTCCTTGGTGAACATGTAACAAATGAAAATAGCCTATCGTTGTGTGATTCCTGGTCAGGTCATACAGATCGTACCCTTCTAGATGCAAATTTTCCAAACAAAGATGTTATGCTGAAGATATTGCCATCGAAAACAACAAAATATTGCCAATCCCTTGACGTTTACTTCTCTGGGAAATATAATCTCTATATCAGAAGGACTACTGATTTTGTAAGACTACAATGTGCCAAACCACAAGTGAATATACATGATCATCATATCATTATGAAACTTCACTCTGTGATTTACAATCAGTTTGTTGCAAGCACGTATAAGCCGATGTTGCAATATTCTTGGCGAAATCCATGTTATGACATTGACATACCACCATAATCATTTCAAAATGCAATTAGTGTGGCTTTTGATATTGGACTGCTTGAATGCCAATGTGATAACGGGGCTTTAGTGAGGTATGCACATTGTTCTCTTCCACTTTGCTTTAACTACTTCATCTAAATGCCGCATCTGTACTTTCAGGACTAATATAAGCACCTTCAGATATGTGGTACTGCTGTATATGCGTATTCGCGCTACGTTAAGTACATTTGAGGTGGAATGCAAGGTTTTGCAAGAAAATGATACACACCACTGTTTTGTTTATGATCGCTTCTTATTCTAAGCATGTTTTAGTGTGGTTCCGAGGTCAAACGTGTCCCTTGTGAGTATAAACCATAACCACTAAATAACGGGATTTTTACTAGTATGTCAAATAGAGCTTGCTTGACATTAAACTTTTAATGAAACGAGTAGCGAAATCAAGCAAACGAAATCTAGGATCTGCGGATTCAAAAAAAAGAAATGTTCACCGAAGATGAAGTGAAAGTAGTGCACGTGCTTGATTGTACTCACTGACTCTCTTCCTGGCCTGGAGGTAGGCCTGGTTGATGGCGTCGTATGTGATGCATGTCCTCTGCCCGCCGTAGCCGCTGTAACAAAACACAGGTATTACAACATCTGCCGTACACTGCCTGATTAGCTGTAAGAGAAAAAGTCAATTTTTCCTGTCACAAAGTCGTTCCTAATAGGACTTCTGAGCGAGGCTATTGATTCCGCTCAAGCGGAAACAGAAGATAAGATCGCGTTTGAGCTCGAGGGAATTTGACTGCGATTATTATCACCACTCAATCAAACCAGGGACGTGGCCAGCATCACTATAGGGCGCACCTATACGTACACAATGTTATTAACTTGTAATAGGACTGAATAACACGTGTTTCTCGACCAACTGGTTGGCCACGTAATATTTGCCGGGATGACACCACAACAGCAACACGTATCAGTTACGTATTCATTGCTTGTTGCTAATGTTGTGCATTTCGTTTTTATGGGATGTGACAATTATTCCTTAAAGATTTATTTTGACTTTTCGATCTCGTCAACCTAATCGGAAAAAATGTTTGGAATAAAGAATATATAACCCAATGTATATAACATTTTGGATGCATAGATTTCATATAAGCTGTTATAGTTGTCTACTACAACAATCAGGTTGGCACACATACCTAATAATGAAAAGTATAGCTGCACATAACTACAACTTTGTCACGTGTTCTGCAGACATCTCGTATTTAAGAGGCATTTAAACACTTGTTCTAACGATTGAGAAACATCAAACGTCCATATTTTGCAGAAAAGGATGTTAGACTTTTGTACCAACTGGCTAGATAATGGATCTCTTTGATAGCTAGTGGTGGTAATTGTGTTGAGAGTGGTTGATGTATGGGATGTAATGTTGTGGGATTGTCCGGGAAAGCCTGCGTTCACGCTAGTTGATGTCTTGCCATTAACTCGTCATAAAAACCTGACGCGTAACAGCGCAGATGTCTCTGTTTTACTGTTATTGTTTCCAGCCGCCGCGCCGGCGCAATGCGATAACTGCTACTGTAATACCGTGAAGTACCGCCGCTTGTGTAAACACATGTGTGGATGGAGTTACACGTTAGTCATAGAAATACTGTGTTTTCAAAACACAAAAGGGTAATACACGTATGAAGACTTCATTGAAATTTCACGTCGGCAGAATTCTCTATTCCAACGTATTACGGTAATACGCTCCTCTCTACCTGTCACCAACAGATCGATGTCTAGTTAGTAATGGAACTAAATCCCACAATTCATACTTGAACATGTTATTGATGCGTTGACCCAAAACTGAACATGCTATCTAAATTTTTTAAAATTATTTTGTGGGGAATTTCCATCCAAATGTAGTCCAGTGATAGGGGTATTGTTGTATAGTGTTAATCAAGTAGAGAACTAGGTTTTTTTTATGCGTAATTTTGCTGGAAAAGTGACAAATGGGTAGCTGTCAAAGTTGACAATTTTAGAAAATTTTTGTTATAAGGTCTAAGTAAAAAATGCTGTTATCTGATGATAATAAATTTGGCTACTGTACGGACCATACACTGTGTTTAGTCAACAAATACTAAAATACTTACAATTGAAAGTTACAAGCAAAACAAGGATTTTTTTTATTTTTGTATTACTTCCCCGTATATTAATACTACTACATTGAAAGTGCTGTTAGTATAGCGTGCATTGTTTCGTAATTGATGAAACAGGAACCATTTATAATAAATTTAATGGAGTTGAACGATTTCCCTGGCGGCGCGTCGTAGTCCACTGCTTAACCATCTCGCTGTCAACATGATTACATTAACTGAGCGAGGCTGGACAGGTTGCCTTTATATATTTCTGCTGTCGCTTTGGTTTCCCGTCCTCATTGCTTTGAAAACTGAAGTTTTTCACTAGTAGACCGCATTATCTGTTTACTCGCCTTTTTAGATGTTTATAACATCCTGCCTGAAACACAACAAAAAGTTATAGAATAAATCGATGAGAGTTCTATTCCTGATAAACTTGTGCTCCGATAACGTGCTTCCATTTTTTCTTGTCCATTATAGAGCCTGTGTGCGCGGCGCTTCGTGCCGTTGACTGTCCCCAGACATTGGCACTCATCATCGTCATCATGGAACGCTTGCACTTCGACAGGTCGCGTGGCGCTTCTCTTTGGAGACTGCAGTACAATGTTAAATCTACTACTGGCAGGGGGGAGAGGGGAGGCGGATGTGTTGACATCTGTCTGTGGAATGTGGTGAATGTATTGTTTTTGTGTAATGTGTAGTTTATGAAGAATGGTCCGAGTGTTCGCCTAGATGATTGCCGGTCGCAGCTCCCAGGACCGGTGCAGTGGCGACGTCGCCACTAAGACGCCACAGTGACATGTAAACAGTGTAGATCTTCCAATCACTTAAGTGAATTCTTGCTGTATTTGAGATGATAAGTAACAGTAAGTGAAGAATCCATTGCAACGACGCTGCAGTTTCCCTACATACTTATTTTTCATTTCTTTCCTCCCCTCCCCAATCTCTTCCCTGTCAAGAAGTAATCCCCTCCAAATTCTGTGTTTTATATCCCTAAAGTATACTACAGCACTGAACTCAGGTAATGGTCTGGCAAGGTAACCTTGTTCCTGGTGCGCCCCCTGATCAGCCACTTCAGTGAATCAAGGATTTTGCAACCTTTCCTTACCACCAACGCAACGAGTTCTCCCCAACTGAGTTAATTATCAAATAATGCTCGAGATATTTACACTTTATGCCTTCAACAGGTAATTCCTTCGCTGCCCTATAATAATATTAAATCTTTATTTTATATCTCTACAACTGGTGAGTTGCTTTTTTGGTATTTATATTTATTCCATGTCGATCTACCCAACTAAATGTGCTATCGAGATTCCCCCTTTGCACTGCACCAGTATCTGGTCCGCGTTGATGATACAGGTGGTCCGCAGACAGAATATTAAAAATTTAGGTACCGGTCTCGTGAGAATATAAGTTATAAGAACTACTAAAATAAATCCGTGAATGTTTTAAAGACCAGGCAAAAACCTGACATTTCCAGGATATGAGGATAGGACAGCATTGTTCCTAGTATAGCCTATTCACTAAATACGTTTCGAATCGGCATAAAATAGAGCGCCGTTCCTTTAAGGGTTATGCTAGTCACCATTTTCTGAGGCCCTTGTAATAGCTGTGAGGGATCATGGAAAGTGGTATGGTTGGTAACATAAAAGTGGTCAAATAAACAGCAATAGTTATCAATTCTCGTTTCTTTTCATTTTATTTTGTGCATGTAGGTCCATGGTATAGTGTACCATTCACCCTACAGTAGTATTATTATTCATTTCGTTATTAAAAACTGAGAGTTTGATCAATATTCAAATAATTTTTAATAGTTCACTCCATTGTCATAGCTGTGTTTCGCAGGAATTTAAAACATACTTTTAGCTGTATTATGTTACAAAGGTACAGTTGTTAGAAACACAGACATAGGTATAAAATTAGGCCCAGTAAAATTACTGACCCGCAGCATTATTTTTGGCAATTTACTGCTCCTTGGGTTGCTGTACACAATCCATTTTCACTACAGTCCCATTTTACGACATTATGCAAACCAAAAATAGACCTTTCATTAGAATAATGTGTGCCAGTGGTTCCCAGCACGCTACCCTCTGGTACCTTCTCTTCTGTCTCTTGTGATATCGTTTGCCCTATTATAACTCTTGCTTTCTAGCTCTTAAGAAATTCTTTATTCATCACTTCACATACTAATGTGATTTAAAGTTAGTCCCCACCATCTGCAGTTTATTCTGTCAATTGTCTCGGAGACGTCCAGTGCTACACTATCGTCTTGGCCTCCATTGCTTATTTAATCTGTGATAGCTTGCAAAAACTGAGATTCGCATTAATAACCACTTTTAAACACACGTTGCTGATTAATAAACCACTATTCTTGCCAAAAATCCTTAGATATAAAGCTCTCAATCATCTTTCACCTCCCTGACGTGAAATTAATCTACTTGTAGTGAACCGACACTTTTCCAGTCTTCTGTTGTGCAAAAAGAATCCAAAGAAATCTAAACAGCATTTATTGGTACGATACAATGCCGTATGCATTAAGTTTTGACTCTTCCGTTATAATAATGTCCTTACCGGTGACATTGCTGTTTTTAACCGACATATTTCGCTTGTAATATCCTCAGGATCTGCTTTTCATTCACTAGTTTCATCACTCCGACCAATGACGATATTTTTCATACTATGATAGTCCTAATGTCAGACAATTTGCTTAATAATTTTCCCTTTTAGGAACTACTAGATAACTTATTCCCTCTCCCCATCCCCCCCTCCGACATAGCCTCAGTGGTTTCTAATTGCATTATTCGGTGTTGCCACTCCAACCACAGTACTGTTCACGGAAGCCATCTCTAGCTTCCCTCTTTGCTGATATTAATTCTTCCTGTAACTGTTTTTATTTTTGGCTTTACACCTCGTTGATGTCAAGGAGCTGGAATGGGATTCATTGCAAGACAGGAGGAGGATGAGGAGGGTCGTGGGAGTGTACAGGGCGTATACTGGCGATGATATTGCAATAGGTATGAAAAGTAGTGCATAGAAGGGAAAAGATGACCATGACCACAAGCTGGCACTCGATTCCAGGCGCAAGGGTGTGGGAAGATTTTTGTTTTTAGGTAAGGGTGTCAGGGATTGGAATGAGTTACCAAGGGAAATGATGAATAACTTACCGAAAACGTTAAAAGAATTTAAAGTTAAAATTTAGTATAGGGTAAATGTAGGTGGGTGCAGGATAGGGGGATGATGGGTGTGTAAGAAAATTGCCGCCGGAGCCTGTGCTCCATTGCAAGTAAATTAAATTAAAGATGTCGAGGTAATTAGCGGGGAAGGACTGGGGGCAAGGAACTCGAAGGAATTGGGCCATATCCTTTTGAAGGAAGCATCCCGGCATTAGCCTGGAGTGATTTGGGGAAACCATGGAAAACCCAAATCTGAATGGGCAGACGAGGATTCAAACCCGCGTCCTCCCGAATGCGAGGTCAGAGGGTTACCGCTCACCCACCACGCTCACTTTTTTTTTTGCTGCTATTTTCTGACTACATTATGTTTTTTTTTCTTACAATCAGCAACGTTTTAGACTGTAGTATCTAAGTTGTATTATCTTGTTTATTTTCTATTTTTGAATAAATATTTCTTCTCCCATTACTCCTCCCACATAGTCTCTTATTACTACATAACGGCAATGAATTCGATGAAGTGGCTGGACGGATTTAACAACTGCGACAAAAGATTTGTGATAGTGAAGCCATGACACAAGGAACTATTCGTGCCACCGCCGCAGCGCGATGTGGATTCCAGTTTGTTGGTCTACCCGTTCCGTGTTCAGACTCCCCGTGAAGCCTGTTCTGCAGATGGAAGTTGGAATTGCCAGCAGCATCTTAGTGTTGTTTGCGCATCGAGAGCCGTTCGAACAGTCAGATCTAGGCGGTTTCTCTCCCTGCTTTCGCTGCGGCAGTGTTAATGGAGACACAGATCTGCAGGCTTCATCAGAAACGTGACGTTGTAACCGCAGATAAAGTGTGCCGAGCCCAGGCTGAGTCGCGCCTGTCTCCGCTGTGTATTGCACTGCACCCCACTGCTTTCATTAATTTTCTTTTGTCACCAAAAAGCCGCGGTTTATATACATCAAGGAGCTAGTGAAAAATTTAATATAGTCCTCAACATTCTGAACGTAGCATTAGATGACTGAAATGATGTGAGCTGTAAATATTTACTTTGACTATTATGGATTTTAACAAACTGTTTCTTTCAACCTTGAGGTCTCTTTGCATACGTTTCACGAACTGTACTCATATGCGTTCAGATATCACCGCATGCAAATAGTTGTCTGTGTTATATTCAATCGAAACTGTCCGACATTACTCCTCAAAACCACTATCACAAATTGTTTTATTGACTGTTAAGGATGGAAGTACCTCTAAATTTGAGAAGCGGATCATTTGAGCCACATTATCGACTACAAAATATGACGTAAGCAGGCAGATCCTACGTTATCACGAAAGAAGGTCTAATATAAAACTTCTAGCTCCTAAGCCTGTGAAAAACGAAGTAATTTGACAAATATTTTTTTTGTCAATGCTCGATTAAGTACAATTGTTATTAAATGATGCTCATAACCTTAAAAAGAACGAATATAAACAACCGAAACTAATAATTAATGAGTCGCGTTAAACAAAATATATACTTTTCGTTCAGAGTATGGTATTTTATTTCTTGGTAGTTGCTTAAAAAGTAGAATTGTTATTAAATAACGCCCATAACCTCGATGTTTTAGTAATATCTCTGGTCTTGTTAGTCAGGCAACAAAGGCTGGACATCACAGCGTGACGGACAATGTGACCAAACTGGCCTTTTATTAGAACTGATGATGATAATATTGCCGTGGCCTTAAGAAATAATGTAAATAATATAGCACGGCAATTTCCGGACCATACAATAATGCTAGGAGGTGACTTTAACTTGCCAGATATCGACTGGACTATTTACGTTCACGTTACGGGGGGCAGGGATAAAGCAGCTTGCGAAATCATTCTAGACCTCTTCTCAGATCACAATCTTGAACAGCTCGTAACTGAACCAACGCGATGCCTCAACGGTAACGAAAATATTTTAGAAATAGTTGTTACAAATAGGCCTGAATTATGCACGGATATTTCTACTACCGCAGGAATAAGTGATCACAAAGCTGTAATTGCTACTGTAAAACTAACAACCACGCGCAGAAAGAGAAAAGAGAGGATCGTTTACAGATTCGAAAAGGTTTCAAAATAATGTTTTAGAGCTTATTTGAGGCATAATTACCACACCTTCTTAGTAGCAGGAGGCACCGTTGAAGAGAGGTGGCATCGATTGCTACATATAGTCGGTGAGGGTATGAACTTGCATATACCGAAACGGACAATCAGGGAAGAGAACGATCCCCCATGGTACACACGGGATGTTAAAAGGTTACTCAAGAAGCAAAGGAAGATACATGCACGATCAAAAAGGACGAGGCATCGGACTGATTTAGATAAATTAGAGGAGATAAGGGGACCTGTTAAGAATGCGATGCGAGAGGCCTTTAATAACTTTCGTGACAATTCTCTCTCTAAGAGCCTCACTGAAAACCCTAAGAAATTTTGGTCGTATGTAAAAAAAGTTGGTTGTAGTGGGAATAATAAGCCAGTTCTAATAAAAGACGGACGGGAAGTTGAAGACAGCCGCGACAAGGCTACCGTCTTTAACACCAAATTCAAAAATTCATTCACGCGAGAAAACATCCCCACTTTACCACATCGTGTGGAATTAGAGATGGATCCGATAGAAATTGATAGTGTAGGTATTGTAAAGCAATTAAAACTCCTGAAGTGGGGTAAAGCGCCGGGTCCCGATGGTATACCGGTAAGAGTATTTTCTGAATACGCGGAGGATATTGAACCATTTCTGTCAGATATATTCCGTAAATCACTAGAAGAGAGAAAAGTACCTTCTAGCTGGAAAATAGCCCAGGTAATTCCCGTTTTTAAGAAAGGAGATCGGAGTGATCCTAATAATTATCGACCCATATCTCTAACATCGGTCTGCAGCAGAATTCTGGAATATGTCATATGCTCGAACATAATGAAGTTTCTAGATGAGAACGAGTTACTTACACCGTGTCAACACGGATTTCGGAAGAAGAGATCGTGTGAAACACAATTGGCCCTGTTTTCCCACGACATAATGAAAGTTATCGATGCAGGTTCGCAAGTTGATGCAGTTTTTTTGGATTTTCAGAAAGCTTTTGATTCTGTGCCACACAACCGACTTTTAGCGAAGATTCGAGCTTACGGTATTTCGGCTCAGATTTGCGAGTGGATACGTGATTTTCTAATAACTGGTCGATCACAGTATGTCGTTGTTGATGGGGAAGCCTCTTCTAAGATAAATGTTACTTAGGGCGTTCCTCAAGGAAGTGTAATAGGTCCACTTTTTTTCTTAATATTTATAAACGATCTAGGTCACAACGTCAAATGCTGGTTGCGATTATTTGCCGACGATGCGGTTAATAGGGAAATAAGGTGCTCCGACGATTCCTTAGAAATTCAGCGCGATTTGGATGCTATTTTCGATTGGTGTTGTAAATGGCAGCTTACACTTAATTGTAAAAAGTGCAAGGCAATGCGGATAAGTAACAAGAAGAATCAGTTTATTCACGAGTACCAAATAAACAATTCAGCTGTTGACACGGTTGATTCCGTGAAGTATCTGGGGGTGATTGTGCAAAGCAACATGAAATGGGACATGCACATAACTTCCGTCGTAGGCAAGGCTAATTCTAAAATACGATTAATAGGTCGTATTTTGAGGAATTGTAATGCTCATACAAAGGAGATAGCGTATAAAACACTAGTGCGTCCGCATCTGGATTACTGTTGTGGGGTTTGGGATCCGTATCGCAAGGTTCTAATTTACTCAGTTGAGAGGGTGCAGAGGAGAGCCGCTAGATTCGTGACTTGTTGTTACAGCCCTTATGAAAGCGTTACAGAATTGATACATAGATTGGGCTGGGTTAGTTTGGAAGACAGACGACGTAGCTTGCGATCGAATTTATTGGAGAATATACGAAAATTTAAATTTCGAGTGCAATGAAATACTTCTTCCGCCAACCTATTTAGGTCGCAATGACCGGAGGGATAAGATAAGAGAAATAAGATGCCGTACTGATGATATATGTATTCCTTCTTTCCTCGCACTATTCGGGATTGGAATGGGCGGGTTTAGGATTGGTGCTTAGCACCCTCTGCCACCCACAATGTTTGTGATTTGCAGAGTATGAATGTAGATGTAGATGTAGATAATGAGACGAACAACCCTATAAGCGTATCAAGCTTATTACATCTCTTTAGTAGGCAAGAGCATTTCCCCTATTTTTATTACGTGATTTAAAACCGTATATTTTTTGTGCTTGTTTAAAATCTAATATTTAGTGCGAACCGAAACTGGATGGTGAGCGGTAACGCTCGGCCTGGCATTTGGTAGCATGTGGGTTCGATTCCCCGTCCATCCATCCTGATTATGTTTACCCGAAATCTCTCCAGGCGAATAACGGGAGCGATCTTCCTGTTCCCTGCCTCTCCCTTCTTCTCCCTGCTCCAATGTAGACCACAAACCATAAAGCCCGAAGCAATAATAAAAAACTGACTACGTGGCATTCGTTACTCATGTTCGAATGGTCATTTGATTCATATTGTCGTTTCGAACTTATATTTTCTGTAGAGTCAGGCTTACCAAATTCTGTACTTTGTAGTTTCGCCATACTATAATCTGCTAGATGCCGGGATTTATTCACTAATCTCTCCTTTGCCTTAAAACTGAATAATGCAACTTTTACGAAGCTGACTGCCTCTAGAACCATTCTGGAAGTACTGGGAAACAGTGCCGTTTCATTTTGTTTTTAATCCATCGGTAGATGCTAAGATGCGTTTTTACTCCGTGAAAGCATTGCGGCGTCCTATCTACCACGCTTAGTGTAATTTGAAGAAGACACGGCTTCGTGGCACCTGTCACGCTTTCAGCACCTCCCGGAGATAAAATCACTCCCTAGCTTCCCCGCTCTCGGTTTCATACCGAGGGATCGTGAGCTTTCAACCTCGACAGTCAGCTAAAAAGCCTGCCCTGCCTGCCTGCCCCACTTCAATGACTCCAATGCCTTTTACTGAACATTTAACCAAAGTTATACTAGACATTAGCTCCACTTAAGTCTAATTACTGCATTTAATCTGTATTATTTTTGACAAGATACATTGGTCATTGTGTAGTGTCAGAATTCGTTTAACTTTCCGTCCAAAAAGTACTATCTACCTTGTCTGCGTGTCGCAGAGTAGTATTCGCCGTACTTAGCTCTAACGCCGATATCAGGTTTCCCGAACGTAACATTATTGTTTGGAAGATGGGTCCCAAATCTCTTACAATTTAACTGGCAGTGTTTGGTCACCATTTCCAACAACATTTCCTGGTTTGGCGTGACATTCTTCACATTTTGACGAAGATGAAACTTCACTCGATTCGTAGAGGGACAATGGAATCCTCCTTGCTTTCCAAAGAAGGTGCAAGGATGCTCTAACGTTTTATTTCCATTGAAGGTCGATCATTCAAAATATCCTGAATAATGCAGCCTGTTGTCTTTCTGACTGAAGGCGAAATGTTGTGACGTAGGCGGAGCCACGCGTCGCTCTAACAAAGCAGCACTACCACGTGTGCTCGCTGTCTCAGATCGCAGGATCAACAAAATTCGTGTGGTTTCTTCTGAAGATCAAAGCCAAAAGAGGGTACTTCATAAATAACTTTCACTAATTCGAATAAAAATATCTTGTCAAGTAATGTAGCCGTGAAAGTCTTCACATGTTCTCATGTTTTGGAAACCGCACTGAAGTGGTTTGAAAAATTGATGCATTCAGTGGAGACGAGATGATGTTTTACAGCCAGGCGCCGTCTCTCAGCTTTCTCCTCGTGAAGCAAGAACCGTCGCCTCACAATCTAATCCCCTATTTGCATTCACTCTGGGTTTTCCCTGCTCACTGCAAACAATTAACCGATCACTAGCAACATCAAAATCCAAAGTGTAGATGAAGAGGTATTTTACAAACTTGGTGGTTCAGAATTGCTTAGAAACTACCAAGAAATGAACCAAGGAACTACGACTTTGCGTCTCCGAATTTGTTTTGATTGCACTGGCTGACGAAGGAACTAAAATGAGCAGCACCTGATGTTAGCTCTCTTCAAGATTTTTGCGCTCTTGCAGTGACTATTTTATATTAGTCTGCAGTTTTGTCTTGACGTTGGTACGTGTGAGTTCGTTTGCATGTTGTGTAGTACGAACAGTTCTAAGGCCGCTAATAACCTCGTCGTCTAAAGCCATAATAACAAAAACGGTTCTAAAACATAACTGAGAGTTTGTACCGTGAGAAGTAAGTCATCTTGAAAGAGAGACGAAACGTTTAGTTTGTGCAACAGGGAACTCGATGTCAGGTACCTGGAGCTCGTGTCAGCTGGCACAGAGGAACGGACTAGAAAGGACGGTAGGCAAACCTTGTCTGCGAAGACGGAGAGAGTGAAATCCCCCGCTTCTTAGTTTGCAGTACAGACAACTGCCATTCTGAACTATTAATAAGATGGGAAAGAAAAGTTTTTATTTCTTGAACGAAATTTATTTTACTTATAGCTTTACTCCTCTCCGAAATCGAAGTCATTAGAGGCAGGAAAGGACTGGAGGCACGGTACGGGAAGGAATTCGGCTATGGCTTTTTATAGGAGCAATCCCGGCACTCGTCTGGAGTGGTGTGGGGAAATCATAGAAAACCCGTATCTGGTGGCCGGAAGGGGATTCGAACCCGTGTCCTCCTATTGCGAGGCCTCGCCCAACTACCACCAACGCTTAAATAAAAGATATGAGAATAATTGGCACGCATTACGTCAAAGGTACGGCGGTACGGTATTGGAACCAGTGTTACGTTCATGACATTCTTCTTTTTCTCAAATTAAACAGACTAGAAACGGTTTTAACCTAGATTTTGATACGTATACTCTCTGAATTATTACTTTCCAAGGTCTCGAGTTAATTGTTGCGATCTCCGTTATAATAAGTTTGTTGGTACTCGGAAGTAGCATATAGTTTATCGTATAATCTGGCTGATTAAAGAACTTAAGAAAGAATGATGGAAAATTCTATAAAAATCAATCAATCTGCAAAGCACCAAAGAACATAAAAAATCTTTGAATTTACAAAAAATGTATTTTCGCAACATATTCACGACTTTCTCTATTCAATGATACATGTGACTTTTTTTTCATCCGGTTATGTATCAAGTTTGTTAAAATCATTCATTTATTTATTTTACGAAAACCATGAACATCAGAAATGTCTCTTTACTTCGCCTAAAAACTTTAGGAGGATACATGTCACTACTAATTTTGAAATAATTTTCGAAACAATAGTAGCGAAAGGGATGGTGAGGGAGAAATGGTTTTTTCGCTTAAAGCTTTTACAAATCATGGAATAAAAAGAAAACTCCAAAAATTTTCACATTTGGCAGGTTGATACACGTGATAACTATCCAATAAAATTTTCTTTAATTCTTTCATCAAACTACCTAAGTACTTATTTCCACCAACTATGATTTTTCCAACTGTGACTTTATAATCGTGTCAATATTAGTAAGAATTGAAGTGGCGCGCAAAATGCCTAAGCGATGTTTTTTCGAAGTGGTGAGTCTGTGACACAGCGACAAATGAGTGATTTCATAAACATTCCGTGTTTCATTTATTCAAATTGCGCGGACTCTACTACGAATCACGCAAAAACACGTCAGATACGGGGTTTAAACCTGATGCATCAAGCAAATTAAACTTGAGTTTGTGTTACGTAAGTATCTATAATCTTATTTATTGATGTGTGGTTACAAGTTTTCCTGGCCAAGGAGACTGGTCTATATTTTAAAATAGATTGTGAGCATCGAGTTTTAATGAAACCGCTTTCAGTTGGTAGTTAAAGGGCGGAGATCGGAGGAAGGAGAGGAGAGGAGAGGGTGTCTGGTGAAAGGACTCCGTCCATCCTTTCACACACGTACCTGTCTAACACGCAAAAAACTCCGTTATTGGTTATTCTGGTTCTGCCGCTGAAACTAGAACGGAAACTTTCATAAAGCCTCGATACCACAAACTCCAGTTCAAAACGTTTCGTTTCTGTTTTTGTTACTTCTTAGTGACAACTCTTCTCGCTTTTAAATGCTGCTTCTGCTTGGTGCCTTGGCAGCAGAGTGGCTAATTATATGATTAAGCCAAATCGTTTTGCTCTCTCTTACTTCCTGTTGAATGTGTTGCACTGCTTCTTCTTGTTAGAGCTGAGGTGTGAGCGGAAAAGCAGGCAATGGCGCTGTCTTTTTGCCCAGAGTAACTTCTGGTGCACGCTTTAAAGGAGTCTACAGTGAACGTTCTACGCTAGTCACTATACAAATTGTACCGGTTAAGATTCAAGGAAATATTTTAGAAACCGTTACAATTAAACTAGTAGTATCATAACATCTCGAGGTGTTTTTTCTTTCTTTTTAACATATGTGCCGGGAGACGCATGCTGGTTATTCGACTCGCCTTGATGACGCAGTTGTTTTTTATCTCCGTATTCAGCCTCCGTCGGGGAAACTGATTCTAATGGAGAAGCTTAAGTGGTGCCATCTATCTGTGAAACTTGTAACTTATTTCTTGTATAATAAGTGTATTTTGAACTGAAAACTTTTTTAACATCGATGCCGTGTATGGGGAGGGAGTTCACCGAAATGAACGATGGTTTCTGTCTAAGTAATTACAAATAGTAATAACTCGGCAAAAAATAGACATGGCGCTCCCATCTTGGTTTTGTTTTAAACAGGCTCGATGAAAGTTTGAGTCGTTACCACTACACCAGCCGCACGTTGCGAACTGGGAGCGTGAAGGTAACCAAGGATTGCCGACCTCATGTCCTGTCTCAGAGTCTAATTAACCGGTTTGAGTGAACCTCTGTTGTTTTAAAGAGAAGTGTGTGTTACAGCTCATCCTGAGCTCCAGATTTGTACATCAAGAACTTAAAAAGATAAGAGCCAGTCAGTTTAAAAATGTTTGATAATTTTACGATTTTTTTTTAAATGTCGCAATATCTTTTGGTAAAGTACATCGAGAATTACAAAACTTCGGCATGAATGTGTAGAGCACAAAACTTTAAAGAGAATACAACAAAAAGCAGTAGAACCGAATACCCCAACCCAACATTAAAAAAAAAAAAAAATAAGAAGAAAAAACAGCGCGCAGTGTATGAAGCTTAACAGCGCTGACACAACTCAGGCCGTCCCTCATGTGCCTGGGTCAAGTACTCATGTAGATTTCGTTTTTATTATTATATTTAACTAATTATTTCGTTAAATTTAATTTTAATTTACAATATACTACTGACGTTTTGAAGAAAATAACTGTATCAATGCCCGACACTGTTTTTCTAGGTGTATAGTTTATGAGGCGGAGAGCAGGCACTTGCCGAGGTGTTTGCGGTCACCCACAATGAGGACGGCAGGATTCAAACCCGGCCCCGCCGTATCTGTGGCGCCGCAGCCACACTGCACAATCGCTTTCCCTTATAAGTAGTATGTCATGCTACTTCCCAGCTGAAAGCTGCCTAACACGGTGCACATAGTCGGCGAAAACTCTTCCTGTGTGGTCAAGATTAGTTTTTATTATTCACATCCCAGTAACACACGTCCTAGGAAAGCCAGTGCACGTGAACCCGGAATCGCCGTTACTATCAGGTTTCTTAAAATATTACTCGGTGTTTGTCTTCTTTTCCTCCTTTCGGGAATGAAAAGCTATAAATACAGTGCATCAGATCATCTATTCAGGGACAAAATCAGAGTAAGATAAATTTTTGCAGCAGAAATTGCGTCTTGTGTAGTGACGGCACCGAAAAAATGTTTCGGCTTCAAAGAACTGAATAAATTGACCATGGTTAATTATAAAACATATAACACGCACTGATGCTGCAGAGAGACAGATAAATATGGAAACAGCGTTGATGTTTTCGCAGAACAGATAAAGCCGATTCTAATACATGGCCCATACACTATCCAGACTTCGATATTCGTGGTTTCAGGAAATCAACTGCCTGTAAGCTAAAACAATGTTATTAGAAGAAGTTTATTTCTCGAATTCCATCTTCCGCATATATCTTCCATTTTTATTAAGTTTTAATTTGTGTCTTCAGGTTTCCCTTGACCCTCGCGCAAAAATTTCCCTTCCACTGAAATGAAATTCCGATCATACTTAGTAGTTGTTGATACCATCCGCTAGCAACAGAAGGTTTTATTTACTCTGTCACTCAAACCAAAGACTGCAGTGCAAGAAGCAATTAATCAATGCATTTCTTGTGTATATTCATCGAACTGCTTCCCAGTAAAACTAGTTGTGCTTCCACGTATTGACTCGTATTGTGTTGCACCAATTACACTGTACAGACGACAGAACACGAAAGTCTTAACTAATGATCTTCCAGAATAATTCAAGATCATTTACAGTGAGTTGGAGATACAATCGCACCATCTTTCTCACAGATAGTAACGCTTTGGCCTGCAGTTCTGGAGGACACGGATTCCGATCCTTGCACAGTCTTCCACATTTCGGTTTTTCCAATAACTCCAGATAAAGGCTGACATCGGTCCTGCAGAAGTCTATGGCCAAAGTCCTATCCGTTTCTTGTCCCCATTTCTTTCCCGCCTTTAATGACCCCCTCGCTAATAAGGTGTAAAGACCAAATAAATAAATAAATAAAAATAAAAAAAGAAATATATGTAAAATAATTTAAAAAAAAAAACCCGTAGGCTTCTTGATATATACGAAGACATATATGATATAGTGACCAATATTAGTTCGAGGACTTGTTAAAAACACTTACATTCTCTCAAGGAGCATCTGTATTTATCGTTTGAAGTTTAATGTCTTGAGTAAATGAATAAAGGAAACTGTAAGAAATCGCATGTATAAAGTTGACCCGGTAAACTAAACAACCATTGTTGACTTTTAGTTTACAGAATGTTGAAGTGACCTGTTTGTAACAGGTTCATGAATGAAATTTTCAGTTATCGAGAAGCAATAAACTCGGGAACAAACGTTGTCTTTTATTTAATTGTTTCAACCTCACTATTTTATATTATTATAGTGTGAGTTTGCTACTGCTTGTTACAAACATAAAAATAAATGAAGTTCTTCTTTAGCATGCAACAATTAATATTGTTTCCTCAAAGTTGTGCTCTAAAAATGTTCTAAATAAAACTGATAATTAAAAATTATTTTTTCAAAAAACATTAAAAAGTAGGAAAATTCTCAGCTTTAAACTCCCTATTCTCAGCTTTAAACTCCCTATTATCAGAATATGTCTTTGGTTATGGAAATTAATCTATAGTCTTCGGAATATCTTTTCCGGAGGTTATTCACAATTAGTGCTGTATTCCTAAAAATAAATTAATAAAAGCAGAAACATGTTCCTCAGAAAAACGTAGCCTTAAAGTGGCTATAATTTATATTACGAATATTGTTGTGGTTCAGAACGTGATATTTTGCTGTTTCTTCTGGTAACATTTGAACGAATTCACTAGGCCCATAACGACTAAGCTCCGTGAATAACTAAATAACGCATGAAAGGATGCGGGTTTGATCAGTGGTCCTTGTGGTCCTGCGACGAGATTTGGGTTTTACAGACTTTGCTGAAATTACTAAAGGTGAATGCCGGACCACTGCTTCAGGAGGCCATGATCCAATTCCCTTCCATTCTATGACTCCCAATTCTCTCGATATGAGGGATCTTATGCTGCGTCTGTCCATATGTGATTTAGAGGGCGTTTACTGATTACTGCTTTGCAACCTTTTAATTAAAACTGAAAAGAGTATTTTACTAACCATACGACCAAAACAATAACTATTTCGATAAGATTAGGGTTGAAATTAGAAAAAAAGAAATGTGTGAATAGTAGTGGGACAGTAGAGATAGGTATTTAGAAGATACGAGTGTTGTGAGTGATGTGTGTGTTGTTACTCACAAAGAGCCTCGCAGCGCGTTGAGGGCGTAGTCGTAGGCGCTGGTCCGCCCCGGGCCATCCAGCACCAGGGCGCACTCGGACTCCAGCTGCGCGGCCGCGGCTCCCGCGAACACCAGCACCAACCACGACCACCACGGGGGCTGCCTGCAACCAACAACAAACACTGCTGTATATACCAACAACACCACGGGGCTGCCTGCAACAAACAACAAACACCTGCTGTATACACCAACCACGACCACCACGGGGGCTGCCTGCAACCAACAACAAACACCTGCTGTATATACCAGCACCAACCACGACCACCACGGGGGCTGCCTGCAACAAACACCTGCTGTATATACCAACCACGACCACAGGGGTTGCATGCGACCAACAACAACCACCTGCTGTATATACCAACAACAACCACGGAGGCTGCCTGCAACTAACAACAAACACCTGCTCTATACACCAACAACAACAACAACAACCACGGGGGCTGCCTGCAAATAACAACAAACACCTGCTGTATGTACCAACAAAAACCACGGGGCTGCCTGCAACCAACAAAAAACACCTGCTCTATCCACCAACAACAACAACAACCGGGGCTGCCTGCAACCAACAACAAACACGTGCTGTATATACCAACAACAACCACGGGGCTGCCTGCAACCAACAACAAACACCTGCTCTATCCACCAACAACAACAACCACCGGGGCTGCCTGCAACCAACAAGAAACACCTGCTGTATATACCAACCACGACCACAGGGGTTTCATGCGACCAACAACAAACACCTGCTGTATATACCAACAAAAACCAAGGGGCTGTCTGCAACCAACAAAAAACACCTGCTCTATCCACCAACAACAACTACAACTGGGGCTGCCTGCAACCAACAACAAACACGTGCTGTATATACCAACAACAACCACGGGGCTGCCTGCAACCAAAAACAAACACCTGCTCTATACACCAACAACAACAACAACCGGGGCTGCCTGCATCCAAGAACAAACACCTGCTGTATATACCAAAAAAAACCACGGGGCTGTCTGCAACCAACAAAAAATACCTGCTCTATCCACCAACAACAACTACAACTGGGGCTGCCTGCAACCAACAACAAACACCTGCTCTTTCCAACAACAACCACTGGGGCTGCCTGCACCAACAACAAACACCTGCTGTTCCACCAACGACAACCACATACATTGACTGCGCCGGCCTCGGTAGCGTAGGGGCTAGAGTGCTGGCTCCGCGTGCCGAAGGCCGCCGGTTCGAATCCGGCCGCGGGCATGGATGTTAAGTGTTGTATGTCTGTGTGAATGTCCTGTCCGTCCTGTGGCGTCTATACACTGAAAGCAATTAAATCACCTTGAGCTGGCTGTATGGCCTCCGTTGCCAAATGCCATTTAAAAAAAAAAAAAAAAAAAAAAAAAAAAAAAAAAAAAAAAAACATTGACTGCCTGCAACCAACAACAAACACCTGCTGTATCCACCAACGACAACCACATACAGTAGCTGCCTGTAAGCGACACATACAATCCGCTAGTACATACCAATAAATGTTAAATCGACGCTGCTACACAAAATTTCGAGAGATATGATCTATTGCGCTTGTTGCGACAAGGTTCCACCGTTTGGATAAGCACACCATGCAGAACTTCCTACAGCATATGCTAATATTCTACCGAAAGATGCCTGTGAGATCTCAGAAACCTTTTTTTGTATCGTCTGCAACCTTAAAGCAACGTGGCCTAATACTATTATGTTGATACTCTCCACTTGTCCTAACTGGAATTCAGTATAGAAGAAATTTTGTGCAGACTATTTTATAATCATAATCACATCAGTGTCAAAGGATCATCTGCCGAAAATGGTTACCAGCATAACATAAAACTTCTCTTCATATGAAAACTCAAACTATTCGTTTCCCATTAATGAGTGTTTCAATCGTTTGTGTGTGTCGCTCATCGTTGCAAACACTGTTTCGTGTAAACTGAAGTCTTGCACTATCAGTTTCCCTTAAGTAAATGCTGAAAAGCATTAAACACAGTTACTTGAAATGGGACTGTGATAAGAACCTAAATTTACTACAAAATAAATGTGAAAGACTTTTACGGAGTTTTGTAATTCTAACAATAACAAATAAACCACATACATGTTTCGTTTCATGGCATTTCCTACATGCGGTATCTTATCTCGGGTCTTCAAGTACGTAACAGTTGAATTTGTACGAAATAACAGCCAGCTAGCTAGGGAAGAAATACACCCACTGTCATCTCCTTGAGACTAAGGTCAGGGCTTCTCTACCGATCAATAAAGCAAACGTGTTGGATGAATCTAGAATCTACCGCGTCTTCTCCGTCTTTTCCACTATGGCTGACTGCGACTATGACCAGCTTCCTGCTCCACATGTAGTGGATTACGGAGCAACAGTGAAACGTGATCCAGCAAAAAAGGTTGACCTGCTAAAGTGAGACCCGACCAGGCGCTAAGCAAAGCTCAACCCCTCAAAACAGATACTCAGTGCCGCGCAGTTGGCAAACCTGTTTTCACTGATGATATGAATAATGCCGGGGTACTCTCTCTCTCTTTAAGGTGGATCGATGAGTCTTCATCCTAACACCATCACCGCGCAGAAAACAACGGGAAAATGACGCTTAAATAAAGCAAAGAAAGTATAGAAACATAATCATCTATAACAAATTACGACGAATTTTTTCCTGGGTAAAAATGTACGCATATAAAACAGTGGCAACTCGCCATGAAGAAAGCAACTAAATATTTCGGAAATGGTAGCTGAAAAATTTTTTTGTGTTATATTATAAATTGACAAGAGATAGCTTGCTGGGTAACAGTGTAAGACATTCTGGAATCCTTAAATTGGTATTAGCGGAAGAGCTGAAGGGAAAACAAGCATATTACTTGAAAGCGGACATACGACGGTGTGACGAGACTAGGTCAAGACAGGAATACTGGTCAAGCCGGTCGACGCGACAGGAGAAAATGCAGCAGGCAGATTCATACTGAATGGCACGCATAAAAAAGTTCGCAGTGCCAAGGAATTCCGATTTTTGATCAACTACCGACTATTAAAAATACTGAACACGTCGTTTTTTGTTATGAATGCGAAGTATATAAATATACAAGTATATATATATATTATTCTTTTATCGTAATTAAGGAGTAATTTGTTTGGGGTACACAAAATGTAATACACAAAAAAATTACCACTGTTTCCATTATATCTAACCCAACTTGTGTGTGATAAGTCTGGCTTGGCCCCACAATCCGTAATTTTCTCTTTCGTCTCTAGCAGATTCTGACGTAACAGTAGTTTAGTGGGTGTTAAAATTGAGTGAATTCAGATATGTTCAAATCCAAAATGCGTGCGTGATCCGGGTGTAGTCATTAGTGTTAAACCTTCATAGACAGTCCCGCGAGCAGGTTTCACAGTGTGGCAGTGCTCGTAAGCAAGATTGTAAGAGTGGATGACTGTGATCGAGCGTGGGCTCAGCATCGACTATTGTGGGTGAGAGATGAAAGGAGAGACAGGGTGAAACCCCGTGCCGGCTCATCCTAGAGTCCGCCGATTTCTATGTTCCTATCCGACGAACGAATCACCGTCAACGGTGTTACGCGCTAGCTCCACACGCACTGCGGAGGGTTTTGAGGTTTAACCCGGGACTTTGCTGATTATGAACTGTGCACCGGCACCGCCGGCCAAGGCCAGACTGTTAAAGTTCCTTCTCCTGGGAGGTCTGGAACCGTGTCGGGGGCTGGACTCCAGCACGGTGCTGGAACCACCCGAGCCAGGTCGCCCGCCTGCTATAACTGGGTCACTCCATTAACAAATGTGTCATTACTCTTAATGAGAAACCTGAAAATTGCATCACGTCAACGAGCCGAAAGTCTATGAGCCTTGTTACTGCAGTCGCCCATTTGACTTAGGTTAACGAGGTCAGGTCTGACCGCTAACTACCTCGTCACAAGCACTGAACAGGGAGTAATGAATTGTGACCTAATTATGATTTTACTGACATCCACTTGGGAAGTTCTGCCAGCTGCCGATGAGAGGGGTACTGGGCTGGAAGTCTCTGGTAGATAGACGACGCACGTTTCGTTTAAACTTATTTGTAAACGTGTGTACTCCCACTTTCACTTACGAATGTAGTGAAATCCTTCGTCCACCAACCTATTTGGGCCGGAATGACAGGAAAAATAAGATTAGAGAAATAATGTGCCGCAATGATTCTTATATGAATTCTTTTTTCCCTCGTACCATTAGGGATTGTAATGCTCAACAAAGAGATTAGCTTTGGCGCTGAGCACCCTCTGCCACCCACAATTTTATGAATTGCAGATTATGTAGTTGTTGATGTAAGTTCTTCATTTAATGTCTCGTTGACTGGCGCTCGAAACATACGTTGCGTTAGTGCTGAACAATGAGTGTTTGCTGCTCTATGAGCTGTGTTAAAGCTTAATTACCTCACGAACAACCAACTTGGACTCTTGTATTGATGGCTGCTTAACCTGTAGTCAACAAAACGACCATATTTTTATCGTAGTCATACCTCGCAGTGAACAAATAGTGCCTCCTGACTCAAAGACTTCTATCCATGCTGTATCCCTATACAGTACACAATGTTTACTATAATTATTACGTTCATAAACTCAAAGTCAATACGCTGACTAAAAAATCAGTAGCAGCAGCAACAAGTCTCATTTACCTATATGTTTTTGTTTGATAGTGTGTTAAAAGAGATGGGGGTGCTTTCCCGCACGTCGATGTCGAAGTCATTGCAGCTAGGAGAAGATTCGTAACAAATAACGGCACGTAATTCGGTCATAGTCTTTTTTAATCGCATGGAGTGATTTCAGTAAACGATGGAAAATCGGAATCCGGATGGCCGGACCGGGAGTCGAATCAATGTCCTCCCGTATGCCAGGCCCTATAGCTAATACAATGAAACGTCGTGATAAGGACTTGGAATTCAAACATAAAATTAGGAGCAACAGTGACGCAGGTCGTATGGTGAGACGCGCTTAGTCTCAGGTATGCTAAGTTTCGACTAGTGGAGTAGTCTCCAAGCACACGTTTAAGAAATTGATGTTTGTATGGTAGAGAGCCGCTAGGAGAAGATTCGTAACAAATAACGGCACGTAATTCGGTCATAGTCTTTTTTAATCGCATGGAGTGATTTCAGTAAACGATGGAAAATCGGAATCCGGATGGCCGGACCGGGAGTCGAATCAATGTCCTCCCGTATGCCAGGCCCTATAGCTAATACAATGAAACGTCGTGATAAGGACTTGGAATTCAAACATAAAATTAGGAGCAACAGTGACGCAGGTCGTATGGTGAGACGCGCTTAGTCTCAGGTATGCTAAGTTTCGACTAGTGGAGTAGTCTCCAAGCACACGTTTAAGAAATTGATGTTTGTATGGTAGAGAGTATAATAACACTATCGCATTAATTCTTGAATGATTTTCTTATTTGTTTGCTCTGCTTCTATTATACAGATTACCTGCTGGAACACGAAATGTGAGCGCTAACGTTGTAGCCTGGAATCCGGGAGGTCGTGAGTTCGAATCCACGCGCGCCCTTTCACATTTCGTTTTTCCACGGTTTACCGAAATCACTGCAGGCGAATGCCGGAATGGTTCCTTCGAGTTGCCATGGACGAATTCCGCATAAAACCCTAAACCAAAAATACTAGTAACACGTATCGTGTTACTAGTATTACTAAATATTAAGTAGCTCGAGCTGCGCTACTGAGTGTAAGCAGACGCAACTTTGTGAGTGATCCAGGGTTCGACTATGGTGGCGGCGAGACAAGGGCGAGTGGCCCACTGACCTTGATGGCGCGAGGCCAATACTGCAGACCAGTTTCACTGCCAATATCAAAACGCTTTCCAGGAGAAAACCCGGCCAGGTGGTGAGCGCAGATGTGCGAGTGACCTTGTGTCTGGGCCGGCTTTCTACGGCCAGGGTCAGTTCCGCACGGCCAAAGTTCAGGACCTGCCTCTTCAAGCCGCTCCTATCCTTTAGACCTTTAAAACGTATCTAATCAGTTAAGCTTTGTCATTTCAACTGTTTTTCAATAATTTACTTACATTTGGTTATTATTCTTAACAGATAACGTTCTCTTACTTTCCCGAGTTTTTTCGTATTTTCTAGCACGGCCCATACCGGTGATGAAAATGTCTGCAAAGTATAACGTGCTAACTTTTTTTTCTTTTACTGTATTTTCATAAGTAATTACAGAAATGGAAATGGTATTGTTGTTTCCTTCCGTTTGTTATAGCTCTTTTCCGGAGCTGGAAATGTGTAATAAACAGACTGGTGCTGGAATGAACTCCAGCCGCACACATACGTTCGCAGTCCTAGAGTCATCTTATCACATACACCAAATCCCAACCACAGCAAGCAGTAACCAATTGCCATGATAAATTTTTCCATCCAAATTTTATTTTTAATATTACAGATCAAAAATATCACAATAAATAGTCATACTTACGTGTTAGAATGAATTGATTATTTTCATGGGCTAGAGATGGGAAATTCGGTACCCGTATACTGACTGACATAAAGTGAACAAATGTTGTCTTAGAGTTGGAATAACCGTTGTGGGAAATGTTAACAAACTTTGAGTAACTTAACGAACAAGAGACTGTAGCAGTTCTGAAACAATTTAGCATGAGTATGCCAGTCATGAAGTGTACGTCAGTACTAATTCAAGTAATCGGACGAGGAACAAACGGAATATAAGAGGGCCACACATTTATTTATGTCACATCCTGTACAATACAGCTCTCCGTTATCATTAAGGCAAACTCTAGGATCGTCCTCAATTTACGCCACAAAACATACTTTCGCAAACACGACAACACTAACAGACATTAACATGTAGCTTCCACGGTTCAGAGACATATAGCGACTCTAGGACCTTGACATGAGATGACCTTTATACACAAAAAACTAGCGCCTCTTACGCTCTTGAAGATACGGGACTATAGGTATTCCATATGAACTTGATAAGAGATATCAACCAATTAAATACATTTTTTCTAGAGCCGTCTAGGTGAAATTCATGAATGTTTCCTTTTATCCTGAAATAAACGTTTACGTCGGTAGCGATTTTGCTGCCAGCACAAGGTGTGTGTTGTTGGTTTCATATAAATCTTACGACATCCCTTAAAAATGGAATAAAATACACGAAAATGCATATGAAACAAGATAATCACAGTAAATCTGGCCAACAACTAGCAAATTATATACATATATATATATCAACGTACTCATTTGAGAGTTACTATACGATTGATACATTCATTGAAACCTGCTTCGGTGTATGTTGGAATCATAACTAGCAGCCCGGGAGCTGTCTTGACCGACAAGTAGAATGGTAGTCCAAAGTGAGAACACACACATCCACAGTATCGAAGTGTTTTGTAAGGCTGTGATGCTGTGTTTTTTCTTGTCCTTCGACAGAAACGTGCAGCGGGATTTGAGGTAAACCTGTGGGTGATGCAAGACAGAGCTCAGGATATGCTGGCCGTCGATGCTCTTCACAATGTAAATGCAGGGCTTTACGTAACACTGTAGTTGTAATGGACAGCGATGTGTCCCAAATTACTTCGATTTTCGATTCTGACACAAGTTGCTGAGACTACTGTACTTCCCGCATCTTCGAGGAAACTTGTATCGTAATGAACCTGATCATACGGCATTATGTCGGTAGCCGCTCTTATGCATGCAGTTGCGGTTAAGAGCAAAATGTTTTTATTTATTTATTTATTTGCCTTTACGCCTTGTCGACGTCATTAGAGGCGGGATGGGACTGGGCACAAGGAACGGGGCATCTTGAAGGAAGCCTGTAGTGGTTTGGTGGAACCACGGAAAACCAAAATTTTGACGTCCGGACAAGGATTCGAACTGGTGTCCTCCCGAAAGCGAGACCAGAGCGTTAACCGCTCACTCACGACGCTCGGTAAGAGTGAAATGTACTCACCTAGTGTTCTGTATCCTTGCTATGTGATTCGTCCTAAGAATCTTAAAAAGGGTCAGACGTCAGAAGCATTTTGGCGCGAACACTGTGCCCTGGTTTTCTTACGACGTGCCTTGCATTGAGTTGTTGACTCCTTCAGTGCACTGCCTCAGTAGAGGTGTTATTGTCTGTCGAGAGTACTGCGTTATAACTTCGCACACGAAGCATCACATCACATGAAGACTACGATGTCATCATAGGATTTGCAGCGCAAAGTAACTTGCAGCCAGAGTATCCAAAGCAATCCTATGGACTGTACGAGCCAAAGCAAGCACAGAATCTTTGGCAGTATTTAACTCATAGAAAGGTGTAAACGGAAATAAATAGGTATTGTAAATTGAATAATATGATCGAGTCTCCTAACGCAGGCGATTACCATGTTGCATGAGCGGCCTTCACCTCTGGCACAGCTTGCTTTTAATGTGAAGTACGCCAGAACGCTTCCGTGGTTCGAATTTCATGTTAAACTGTATGACTCCAATACCCGGTAGGATTAATGGGTTGGGTTAAGGCGGCTAAGACAGAGGCGGAACGCGCAGACAACCATCAGGTAATTACGCCCATACGGAATTATTATTATTCCATGTTACATCATTGAACTCGTTATAGTATTGTATGTGGTAACTTTCTGAACATGGAGTAGCTTTTCTATAAGGCAAAACTGAAGGGCTATAGAATCCCAGGCAAACGTCGTAATTATTTTTTCGATAAAATCAGCAAGTGAAAGGTGGCGATGTGTGCCGAGAACCACTCCCGGTTCACACGGCGGCCGGTTCCTCAACTTTCTCCCAGCCAAGAGCGAAGATACTACCCACCACTGTGCTCAGAACACGAAGTGTTTACTGCAAAGGCAATATCATGGTGACGAGACCACACTTTGAAGATGAATTGCGACTGCAAAATCTAACAGTGTGAGGTAGCGGAGCGGTAGTTAGCACTCTGTACTGCCGCTAAGCGCTGGTGCACGGTACACTTTCTCCGCCCGCACGTGTTCCTTCCTCCCACAAGCACTCAGAATCTACGCACGCAGCCAGTACACGGGAATACAGTTAAAGTGTCCACTATGAAATACGATCTTGTAATCGGTTCGGCGTTGTGGAGAAAGCAAAACGTGGTTGGCAAGTGGATCAGTGTGTGCGTCCGCTTTCATCCCGGCTGGACCGGTCAGCGCGATGAAAGCCGCTCGCTCGCATACCAACCCGCGTTTCACTCTCCACACGGATCAGCCCAGCCTCAACATAATACACGCGCTAATCTGTAGCTACAGGCGTTTTTATTCGCTCTAGATTTCTTCAGTTTCAATTACTCTGATAGACCGAGCGTGGTTAACGTTCTGGCCTCGCATTCGGGAGGACGCCGGCTCGAATCCCCTTCCGGGCATCCAGATTTGGGCATCCCCAAATCACTCCAGGCGAATGCCGGGACGCTTCCTTCAAAAGGCCTTGGCAGAATTCCTTCCCGTTACTTGTCATCAGTCCCATCCCGCCTCTAATGACCTCGACGTTGACGAAGCGTAAAGCCAAAAGTAAAAAAAGAAATTGCTCTGATGAGCCGACTCATTATAACCACCTGCATAACACCGTGATGGTTCATTTTTCGAACGCAATACAGCAGCGGTTAGCGTGGCATGGCTTCGGCTAGACCTTAGTAGGTTTCCGGAGATATCTGGCAGCAGATTTCTACGCACAGGTCACGCATTAAATTACGGGCCAGTGGTTTGTGGGCGGGAGCGTCCCAGTTTTATTCTATCGGACTGAGATCGTGCGAATTTGGTGGGCAAGACATCAACGCGAGCACTCAATCCTGCTCAACAAACCACAGTACGTCGATTCTGGTCTTGCGACACGGATAGTTATCCTTCTGGTGGATGCCACTGTGGAAGAAATTAACCATCAAGGAATGCAGGTATCCGGCAATAATTTTCACGTAGTCCTTAACTATTGTGGTGTATATAATCAAGTGAATGTCTCCCACAACAAGATACTGCTCCCACTGCCCTGCGTCCGTGGTGCGGCGATGCATGTTTCGAGCAGTCGTTCGCCTGGAAAACGGCGTACCCCTGACATGAACATCGACCTGGTGTAGCAAGACTCGTTACTCATCCGACCAGGGGACACGTTTCCATTGATCCACGGTCTAGACCCGATGCCTACTACAATCCTAACTGACGATGTCGTTGGGTTAACGTGGGAAGACACAGAAGCCGTCTGTTGCGGAGTTCCATATTCGACAATGTGCGCTGAACAGTGTGCTCCGAAACACTTGTGCCTGCACCAGCATTCTATTCTGTCGTCAGATATGCCACAGATCAGCCCCTGTCCTGCTTAACATAGCGGGCAAGCCTCCGACCTTCACGTTCTGTGATGAGGCGTGTTCGTCCATCACATCGTCGCCTACTCGTGCTCGCTGCAGTGGCACGCGAAAAGCCGACCAGCCCCGCCTTTCGCTGGGCCACAACAATCTACCGCCTGTCAAAGTCACTTACGGCGTTTGCCATTCGTATCGTCGCTAGATTGATTGACTCCCCATGCGTCTCTGCTCCTCTCCGTACCGCATGACGTACCAGCTACGTCACCAGGTGGCATTCAATCTCTCGGTGGGCAGTGGTCACAATGTTTTGGCTCATGAGTATTTACCATAGTGTCTACCGATTCAAAATCACGCCCTTCCGATCACTCGAATCCTACTTCGGCTTCATTCTGTTTTACTGGACCAGATAGCCTCATTTCCAAAGAGGTCATTGTATTTTAAGTGTCTCGCTAATTTTTGAATGCAGTATGCCTTGTAATAGCTGATCAGAACTATCCTCTTACACCCGAAACCTGCAATTCCAAGAACTCTGATTTTAAATATAGTAGACGTGATTCTGATAGTATGAAACTAGAGTTTTATTTGTCACAGACCTGCAAAATACGTAGCCGTGTCCCCACCCTGAGCAGTGGTTCGCCTCCAGATTATGTATTCAGGTTGTGTGCACAGTGTCACTAAGGGGCCGAACAGAACGAATGATGACGCGAAGCATAGTGACACCACGCACAGCGATTTTTCTCTGTTCTGTGTTAAAGCTCTACTTGTATTATACTGTACGATTCTTTGTCTCCTGCTTCAATGTGATCCAAGTTTCACTTTCCTTGCGTCAGCTGTGTTACTTTTTCCGAATCATATGAAGCACTTGACAGCATCTTCCGCTTAATCCACTCAAAGCGTCTCTTTTTTATTAGGTGTTTTAGTTTCTATTTTTTACATCGTGTGGTTCCTCAAATGTAAAAATTGTTCCAGTTGCTCTCAGACCTCAGTTTAAACTGAGGTCGGTAACTGTGTTCTGTAACGCCCTAGACCATTACAGTTTTAATATGCATGCTGAACGAGACGCTTACCAGTGTTTGGGATACTTGTTCTGCTGCTGAACCAGCGTAGCGCTGTGTTACACAAGCTGGCTGCCGCCTGAGGCGGTGACAGTCCAGATTCAAGGGTATCTGTCACAAACGCAAACGGTAACCGGTCTCGTGTGAGGCAACAGCAACGCCACTCCTGCTGAAACTCTACAAGCTTAATGCAGCCATGTGGTGCGGTGACTGCTAGAGGCACTTTTACAGTTAACTGTCCACTATGAACTACCTGTGAGGCTGCTTAACGGTCGTCTGTTTATGCGTGACTGCTCGTATGTCATATTAGCTCATATTTCATATTAACAATTGCTAATATTCCTCTTTGGAAACCGCAAAAATAGCAGCTTCTTATTCCTTCTCTGCCCATTGTATCTAATTTACGTCAGACTCCCTTATTTATAACCTACCGGCTAGTGTTTTACTGATTTATCAGCTCTCGTGTTGATGTACGTGATTTCCTTAATCCTCGACAGCAAACTGTGATAGGATGCTGACAACACTACTGCCCAGCAGCCATGCTTCACAATTCAATAAAAAAATTTACTGTCAGTGCAAATAATGACACTGATACGTTTCGACTATGTATGCCTCGCACATCATTGTCTTTCAGCATATTTATTTTTGGTTCTCGTAAATGCTAAAGAATAAATCTTTTCAGTTGGAATGTAGAGTTGAGATAAGATTGCAGTATGCCTAGTTTCTTGTTACTGAATTTAATGGCATGTGTCAACAATTTTGTGCACTCGTATTTAATATTTTCCTGTGGATTCGTTTTCTAGCTAGACAGAAGTGTAATGTTCGGAACATAGTGAACCCCTTTGTTATACACTCCTCACGGTACAACCCGCTACAAGCCAAAGTTTAGAAGCATAAAGGTGGTTTGTTCACAGTCTTATCAATTAGAAACTCCAATGAAAAGTCACGAATTCTATTTAACAACTGTAGAAAATCTTAAACATTTATGCTTTAACTACTGAGGTACCAATATCGGCTCTTCCGTATTAAACGTTTTAATGAAAGGTGGAACAGAAATTTAAAAAAATCTTCACTCTCTCATTTTAAGATAAAGGTACTAACAATGGTATCTGAATAGAAGTAATTGTTTTTATCTTTGAGATAAACTGTTTTCGTAACAACTTAGTACTGTCAGTTAATTGTTACTTCTGAGAATCCCAAAGACTCGGACAATAATGCTAATAATAATGTTAACAATAATTATAAACTTGTTTATAGAAGGGAATATTGTTTTAGAGATTTTCGGATTGAACCTTTTGCTAAGCCACCTTTTTTAATTGCTGTAAAACCTTCCAGATTACTTTTTGGCGATAACTTGCTTAAAAGAAAATCATTACGTTCGGATTATTTTTAATAAAAAAAAATAAGTTTCGTAGAATATCAAATGACGAGAAACGTTAGTGCTCCTCTTTAAACTGTAAAACACAAGTTCAAAACCTATCTTCCTGATGATGGATAACTTTTTCTGCGGTGCATGTAATCCTGCAATTAAGGGGAACAGCTCTTATTCTCGAAATGAATACCAACCGAACTTTCGAATGAAAGCGATTATTGCCTGCTTTCTCGCGGTATGCTATAAACAAAGTCGGCGAAATGTCATGAGATGACTTGCCCAACAAATGTCTAATAATCATAATGATATTTGCTTCCAATTCTGTTTATGTATCAAAAATACAAGTCTGATTAAGATACTCAGCGAATGCGGTCGATAAATTGCAAGTTGTTGTTCTATTCTTCTCCTCACAACAATTAAATCGCTGAAGATTAACAACTAATTCAAATTAACGATGGGCAGTTACAAAAACATAGCTATCGGGAGATGTTGCGATCAGCTGTTTCTTAATGTATTTCCGCAGTCATAGGATCCCTTTGCTTCGGTTGATAACATCTTCCCCGTTTCACAACTCTGTTTAAGGCAGTGGTTTTGAATGGGAGCGCCTGGTCTGTGTGGGCTGGCGGAGCTGCCTGAGGGCCCATTGTATGCAAAGCAGCTGAGACGTGACGTAACATCGATCAGCGACTCCGTAAAATAGAGAGAGAGAGAGAGTCCTGGAAGCTAATGTCATCTAGAGATCACAGTAGTCTTGACTGGAGGTCGGGTCGCAGATTAAAGAAACTTCCACACTCCTCAGGAATTTTGTAGCTACCACTTCTCTCAGTTTGATTACACTCTTCTGGTGTTATTATTATTATTTTTTTGATGATTGAAGAAACTTTGCCTTATCTGGAAGGTGACTTTGTCCCGCCTGACAAACGGTTACGCATCAACATGTTAGTTATAAGAACTGTTAGTTTTAAAAATATTATAACTTACTTTTTTCATTTCTTAACTGATGAAGTAACAACTGTCTCGTATCTGCTTCCAGATCCCTGGCAGAGGAATCATAAATCATATCGTTTTGTTTAAATTAATTTACAATAAGTAGGGCATATTGTTTTGCGGATTCTTGGGCTGCAGCGCCACTGAACTGCTGGCGACACATCTAGTAATGTTTTGTCTCACTGGGCTTTATTTCACTCTGTTCCTGCGACAGCAAATTTGCAGAGCAATGTTGAAGTTCCTAAACCAAAATGGAGTATCGTAAGTGAAAAAAGGCGAAAGTAAATTCTAGCAAATACTGAGTCGTACCTGAAATGTATTGAATTTATTGTTGCTTGAATACTATGCCAATGGGTGAGTGGTAACTGTCCAGTCTGACATACGAGAGGACGCGGGTTCGAATCCCCATGCTGACAAACAAATTTCGGTCTCTCGTGGTTTCCGAGATGGTTATTTCAAAAGTCCATGGCCGTTCCATATTACCTCCCCTTCCCCCCTCCCCCGCACACCCTCGACGTCGACTAGGCGGAAAACTGCAAGTAAAAAAAAAAATATCTCTCTCTCTCTTTATTTTTATTTTTTAACGGGCATATTTTAAAGAGATCAAATGGGGCATCCTTTCAGTGATGCGTGAACAATGATAACTTTTAACCGCTAAATTTTCGCTAAGCCAAAGTTGGAATAAAGAAACTGTAATGTGAAAATGACAGTTGTCGGAACGAAGTAAGCCGAGTGAGGATATGACGCTACTTCAGTTTGTTCACTATCGTTGTTTATAAGTATAAAACGCATCTTTTGTCTGTTACTTAGATTCCCACACCAACTTCAGTAGCTCGAAGTACAGATCCTAGAACTGATTACCCAGAATTTTAATTCCTTCTTTTTATTTCTTAATCTTGTTATTAACTTTTATGTCAGTAAATTAAGTTTCGACTTTTGCTCCAGTTTGGTTCCTGTGAGCTGGACATATTGTTCTTTTGTGTGGTGCTGTGGAACCGGTCGCAGTTAGTGGACACCGCCCATTCAGATCAGGAACCAGAGCAGCGGTCTTATTGTGTAACGCTGGGCATTTCGACGAATAGCGGTGTGGGTGGCGGAGCCGTCCGTTATGTTGGCTCAGGTCAGCGAAACCGCTGGCTACTCAGAGCTCCGCCGAAAGTGAGTTGGCAGCAATCAGGCGCGCGTTTATGTGTTGCGAAACTCACGCGTAAACGCCTGACTTGTCCCGTAGAAAGCCGTCGGGCAACGAGTTACCGAAACTACCCGCGGGAGTACTGCACGGCATTTCTTGCCTGCGGTCAGTACGATTCATTCATTCGCCAGTCTGTTCCGGGAGGCTTCGACCAGACTGTACTGTAGAGAAAGTGCTCTGTTGTTAGGGAGTAATTTTCCAGGGAATGCCCTGTGGTTTATTTCGTATTTGTGCGCCGTGATTTTATTACGTGTCACCTGAGGAACAATTGAAGCAGTAACGACGCTGCAGCTAGTCGAACGTTGCTGGGCAGTGTTTTCTGCGCTGTTCTCCGGAAGCCATCAATTAAGTCAGTCCAAATCGGTGAAGGGAAGATCTCCAGTGATTGTGCGATCTTTGAGGAAGTAGTAATTGATGGGGATTATCTCGTTGGAAGTTAACGAGAGTGTGTAGCGCCTACGTGCGGGGAGTCAGTGAACACGCTGGCCACCTCGCGATCACTAGACGCGAATGAAGTTTTCTCAAGAGACCTGATTACAATTTTAATTATGAGCTTCCTGCCACATGCAGTATGCAGATTTCTATTTTTAAATGCATTTTTGAATCAAACTTTTCCCCGAATTTTATTTTTTAGACCGATTTTTGATTACAGCAACGCTGACACGATTGGTTTGTCTGTTTTAGGTTTTACTTTGAGATTAAACTAGATTCAGGGAACAGGTGTCAGACTGTCTTCGGTACGACCATAATGAATCAACACACAAGCTTCCTTACACGTTACGTTTCCTGTCCCAAATTTATGGTAGTCTCATGGTTCTGGAACTCCGAGCGGAGATCCATACCAAGTAGATTCTGAGGGGTGTAGTAAGTATAATATGTTTAGAGCTCAAATATTCGTTTTTTTCAGAAGAGGAAACACCGGTAGCCTCTGACGAAAACGATTATAACAGTTTCCAACAATCAAATCTCAACGCTTGGAAATTAATCCTCATAAAAATAGCACTAGCAAAAAGAGCCTTCATGAAAAAGAGAAACCTTTTAGTTTCAAATATTGATCTAGGAATTAGAAAGAACTTTTTAAAATTCTATGTGTGGAGCACAGCACTTTACGGTAGCGAAACACGGACTTTAGAAATACCGGAAAGAAATAAAATTGAAGCATTTGAAATGTGGTGCTACAGAAGAATGCTGAAAATTAAGTGGACAGACAAAGTAAGAAATGATGGGTGAGAAAAGAAGTTTATGGAAGAAGCTTAAAGAAAGAAGAGACAGGCTGGTAGGTAATATTTTGAGACATGCTGGATTGGTTAATTTGTTAATGGAGGGAACGGTTGAAGGTAAGAACTGTAGAGGAAGACAGAGATTAGAATATATGAAGCAGATAATTAAGGACGTGAGCTGTAAGGGATATGTAGAAATGAAGAGGTTAGCACAGGATAGGAAAGGATGGAGGATTGCATCAAACCAGTCGATAGACCGAGGACAAAAAAAAAAAAAAAAAAAAAAAAAAAAAAAAAAAAAAAAAAAAAAAAAAAAAAAAAACACGGGATCGATTTCCTTTTCTTTTGGCTGGACTGTACTCTGATCGTGTCTTAGTCATGAAGGGATCCTATCGAAGCGTCTGGCTGCAGTTTCGTCAATTAGCCGGAGACAAGAGACTCGGTGTCTGGTGAGCGGGAAGTTCGTCTGCTCTCTCCTCAACGGGGCCAGTCACGACCCTCCCTCTCAGTCGCTAATCACCAATCGGTCAAGAGTACTCCGTGACGTCGCAGAGGATGTAATTAATATGGAAATGCAGTATCACCAAAGATCAGAAATCCATTTTTAATAATCAAGATTGAACAATGGGAGTGAAGGGTGCACAAGCACTTTACTTTCGTCTGTATTTGAAGGCGAAAACCATGCAACACTGATGATAAGAGTTAAAAACGGTGAACGATTTTCTTGCAAAAAAGTATCCTGAAAAATTTAATTTTGTTATTTGTTCTTCATGAATAGGAGAAGATAAGTATTCAAGTAAATTGTTCCACTTAGTAACTGATTTACGTCGCAACTGAATTTGACATATGCACCTTTGATAAATGTTGACTGGGTTTAATTATAAACAACAAATTCATAACAAGGCTCCTTACAGCGTTAGTCAGTTTATACCAAACCGGTTCCTCGGCATGGAGAACATAATTGATTTCAGTGAAATAAACTAACAAGACTGAAAATTTTTTCCCGTCAATCATTTCTTTTATTTGTCTTACGAATTTTTCTAAAAGCCATTGCTTCCTCATGTTAGTCCATTTTGATGCCTTCATTGCTCAATATATTTTCGCTTCTATTCAATCGACGGACAAGGTCTGAAACCATAAATGTGATCGTATTCTTATGTATGGCAAATATACTTGCTTATTTTTTTTTTTTTAAATCATACTTCCATGCCCTTCAGTTTTTGATTTTATAATAATTCCTTGTCTCTCCACGAACCACGAAACAAAGTACAGTAAGTCGTCGCCGAAACTATCTCCACTAATGTGAAACATATCCACGGAACCAGAAATTATTTTCAATCCATTTAATGATTGGAAGTTCTGACTCCATTCTGTCTGAAAGTAAATACATTGAAAGAAACTCTAGAATTTTTTTTACAACGTAGTTAAGGAACAGTTGTTAAAAAAACGAAGGCATGAGGAGAAGGAGAACAGCCAGACCCACGCATGTCCACTGGGAAAGTAGGCCAATCAGACGCTGAATCATGACGACGTCGACGAAAAGTGAGTCGAACAAAAAAAATCTGCCGCGAGGCTACCTACGTACAAACTGCACCTTCAAGATCTCGCCTCTGTCAATTAAAAAATTAAAAAATAACAACCAGTGTGTTACATTATGTAGGCGCACCGAGCAAATGACGTGAATACACTAATTGTTCTGAGTATTCTTCAGCTTCTGTATGAAGACGGTTCTCACAGAAGTGTGAGCTCATCTGTTTGAATCCATTACGCAGAGCAAAAGCAAACAGCAACATATCTTCAGTGTTTATGACGTGGAGGTGTGAGCCCCTGGAGAGCGAGCGATTCACAGTTACGCGGCATCTGATGACAGAGCAGGAAGTGTAACGGGACCTCGCAGTCAAGGTCGCGGACCACGCCCGACCAAGCACCCACACTTCCTACACTCCCGGAAACGAACCGCGTCCTGCTCAAAATAAAACTAGCACAGGAGAAACAAATGCCACCTCACTATTGTCTTAGATTGTATATTATTAATGGTCATCCTGGGAGCTTCTTTGCCTATATCAAACTTTTTTGTTTTATTTAACAGTTTGTTGGAAACTTCAGTTTTGTTGATCGCTAGATGAGTAGTTTCGTTGAAATGAACGCTCGACTCAAATATTGTATGTCTAAACTTCGTTTCCTCCAGTTTCTCACTTGCCTTCGTTTTTAAGAACTGTTCTTGGCTAGAGAAACGTAATTTATCGGAGACTAATATAATTTCTTAGCGAACTCTTTCTTTAAAGTGGTTTTCGTGAAAAGCTAGAGAAGTCGGAAACGTGTCTAACGTGACTTGATAAATTAAAACATTAATATGCGAGGGAACACCTCTGCGTTTTAAGATTTGATACCAAGCGTGGTGGGTAAACGGTTAATATTCTGGCCTCCCATTCGGGGGACGGCGGTTCGAATCCCCGTCCGGGCATTCAGATTAGGGTTTTTCCCAAATCACTCCAGGCGAATGCCGGGATACTTCCTTGAAAAGGCCATGGCCGAATTCCTTCGCGTTCCTTGTCCCCAGTCCCATCCCGATTCTACTGACGTGGACGTCGACGAGGAGTAAAACCATAAGTAAAAAAAAAAATGTAAGATTTGTTTCCATGTATTCGCCTTGATGGCAAATGATATCAGTCTCTGGGATGTCTGACGAATAGTACTAGCAATAATGATTATAAGTTAAACAGTTAACAAACCAAAAGTCAGAATTTGCAGTGTTAGCTACACTCAGAGAGTATCGAATGTTATGTAATTTCCAAAGATGTTACTAACTGCAGTACTTGTACAAGATTTACCATCTAGATCACTGAATGTTGGAATGGTTTTGACGTATTTCCGTTTCAGATATGTACGAATTTTGCTTTCGAGCTGTAAAATGCGTTTCGAAGTAGAAATTCTTGCATGTGGCTCGGTATTTTGATAGAGAATATTTTATTTCTTGTGGCAGTACAACGGATAAGAAAGCTGTTTAAAATAGCTAGCCGAATGTTCCGCTTGCAGCCTGCACTGTGCTGAGTGGTGTGCCCGCTACTTGTCTGCCGGTTCCGTTGTGCAACGGACAGCGAAAGGTCCGGCGCTGCGGGTCCTTGGCCACGCCCTGGCGGCGGCAAGGCCGCGGCTGCCTCGTCTCGCTCGCAACTCCTCTCGTAACCAACGAGATCTGCACAGCACTGCCTACCGCTGACCCGAGCGGCGTATTTAGAGCGTGAGCCAGCCTTACCACACACTCCACATCCTCCTCGTCCCGAGCTCTCCTTGAAGACGTTTATGTAATTGGGCGGACGTGACGGCCCAAGGCTGCCAGTGAACGGCATCCACAAACCAACGTCCGTCGACGTCACATTTTGGTGATAGCGTTGGGACTGCTCGAAGCTGTTATCTCTCTCTGCAGTTCTCCCCATACGGGGGCTGTTGTCATGACGTCATCTTCCTCTGAGGTGCTACTTTCAATTAAAACGCAGAATCATCGACTCAAAGTCTCCTAAACCAAAAAACTAACATACCACTGAGGGGCAATAACAGACGGCGGATAGAGTTATTATGAACTATCACATTCACAGTCACAAGTTCTGCACACGGAGTGACATCATACTCTTGTTCAATCGAGTGGTTTGGAGGCTCAGTGATTCAGGCGTCTGACGGGATCGAAAGTTCCCCGGTTCCAATCCCTGTCTTGAAGGGAATTTTCGTAGGCCCTTAATCCGACCTTCACCTCTGGCATTGCTTGCTGTGAAATGTGAAGTACGCCAGAACGCTTCCTGTGGGTCCCCTGTACCAGGTTGGACTGCCGGGTTAGATTAAGGCGGCTACGACAGGGACAATGTAAACCTTTTCACACGTAATTTTTATTATTACTAGCTGGTTCCCACGACTTCGTTCATGTTTGTAAAGAATTTGGATTGACAGCTACCGACATCTAATCACCATAGTGCACGATGGGAGAGTCGATGCTATTACCACACACAAACGCCAGTCATCTGCGCTATGTAGTTCAGGCAGCAAAGTAAAATATACTGAGACACATGTCTTTGGTCGAAATACGAAAATATCCTTGATCGGCCACTTTCAACCACCATATTTCCCACACTACCACAGTTATCGAGATTCGGCCACCGTTGTTATCGACGGGTGACTATGTGATACTACCACACACAAACACCAATGATCTGCGCTAGATAGTTTTGGCTAAAAACTGATATACCATTGCACATACGTCTTTGGTAGAAATATGAAACTGGCGCAGGTCGACCACTTTCAACCACCATATCTCCCACACCTCCATAGCTACCGATATCTAAACACCATAGTGCACGATGAGAGATTCGATGTTATTACCACGCACAAACATCAATGGTCTATCCTATGTAGTTGTTCTAAATATGAAAATTCCCTGCATCAACAAATTTAACAAATTTTAACCATCATGTCTCCCACATCCCCACAGCTGTCGGCATTCGGCCAACGTTGTGCACGACAGGAAACTCCATGCTACTTCCACACACAAACACCAGTGATCTGTGCTAGGTAGTGGTGGCTGGAAAGTGAAATATAGGGAAACACACGCCTGTTTTTATATATATATATATAAGATTAATTGTTCAACCAGTTCAAAAAGAGTCATTATGGTTTCCCGTAAATTTTATGTTACTCTAAAGGTTAAATGAAATTCGACTTCTGCGTGCTATCGCATCGCACTGTTTTCTTTCCAGTTTACGGTGAGCTGGATGGCATGCGCACTGCTACAGTGACGTGATGAGGCTGTTACGTCACGTGACGGCGCTGTGGTTTGTTTTAATGCGCGCTGTGTATTCAGGCAGGCAGGAGGAGAAAGTGAGCGCAGACATGCGATGCGGGGCGCGTTGCGGCATACCTCGCTGATGACACACACCTCGGCCCTAGTAACTCACTGGTTAAGGCTGTCACTGTTACATTTAACCAATATTAGCAAGTGAAAATTGTGCCTTACAGTTATCGTTGGGTAAAATTCTCACTCAGGAAGGAGACCGACTAGACTAAACCAAAAAACTATCGACATCAGTTCGTGATAAAAATGAAGAACTCAGGAGCTATAACCACGGGTTCCATTAGCAAATTCTGCTACTGAGATTTGTATTTGCCCCCCTAACTGCACTCAAAACGACAGACAAGCTTCACAGGTAATATGAGAAACCGGCACGGAGGCAGCAAAGCTTTGGACGGGTAACTGCGACCTTTATGAAAGCTATCTCGTAAATGATCGAATCTTGTGAGCAAGAACAATTTCGTGAGTAATTTTTTTAGCACGTGTTTCGTCTGCATTTAGGCATATAGGGATCACAAGTTAGTAATCGGCATTTTTAAAGACTCGGCGACCTTCGGAGATAACTGAATAACTGATCTAATTCGTCGAACATAGAACCCAGGAAAACGAGTGAGTTACTCAGTTGAAATGAATTTCTGTCTTGTGGAATAAACAGGTAATAATTTGGCTGTTGAGTATTGCGACTCGCTAGAGACGACAACAGTAAGAAAATGAGAGAAGTGGCTCTTCTACACGTCCCCACACGGGTGAGCTGTCATACAGTGGGGTCGTGCTTCCTGCCATCCGGACTCCTATTTTGTGAGGTTTCTGGAAGCCAGCCGAATATCGGAATAGTTCAGTCCATCCCGTCGCTTACACCACATCTTTTCCAGGATATAATATTATCAACGTCGACAAACCGTAAATACATTATTTAAACAATTCTTAAATAGCAAAACTAACGCTCGATTGCTGCCTATCATGCGACAAGACTTACAGCATGGAGTAAAAACTCCTGCTGGTTAGTCTGCATGAAAAGTAGTTCATGGAAGGGAAAAGATGACCATGACCACAAGCTGGCACTCGATTTCAGGCACAAGGGTGTGGAAAGATATTCTTTTTAGGTATGGGTTTCAGGGAGTGGAATGAGTTACCAAGAGCAATGATTAAGAATGTACCAAAAACACTGATAGAATTTAAAGTTGAAATTTGTAGAGGGCAAATGTAGGTGGGTGCAGGATAGGGGGAAGTTGGGTGTGTAGGGAAATCGCCACTGGAGCGTGTGCTCCATTGCAATTAAATTAAATATCGTGGAGAGGAAACAGATGCTTAGCCGCGCTTGTAGGTTTTGAACAGTGTGAATTATTTCCAAAAGTGTGAGGAGACAAATAAAGGACTACTATTTCCTTCTTATGCGCTTGTTGTTGGTGGTAAGACTCCTCGCTCTTTAACAACTTCTGATCTGGTATGACTCTGTTTCGACGTATGTTGTCTTCCGTCCTGAGCCGAACTGCCATAGGTTACTACGGGAACAGAGGTGCGGTGTCCTCAAACACTGACCAGTTATATCCACCCGACATTCCACCAAATAGGCTCTCAATATGCAGTTCAGCAAAAGAGCTTTCACAGTCCTCATTTTAAAGTCCACTCTCCTACAAGCAGTTAATTGTTTTTAACAAGTAATTTTTTAAGTTTATCTGCTATTCTCAAGCCCGCAAACGTGGATTGTTCTGTCACCTGTTTTTGAAAGCCAATTGGTTCACAAACCCGTCACCTTATGAAAACAAATGACATCGATTTCACTTCGCCACCCGTCTCCCAGCACTGGACCTCTGCTTGACTTCAGGTGGAGTGAACCACAACAAGGTGTCTCACGATATGGTTGCCTGATTCTAGAAATTCGGAAGTGATACTAAAGAAACAGTCGTGGCAAATAATTCGACACCCGTGGAGGAGAGAACCAGCGTGCCACAAGGTAGCCTATGAGGGCTATTGGTGTACATGATTTTAATGACTGAATCTTCTTTTGGTTTGCACTGAAACGTTGGGTTGTATGTGGATGACACAATGTTCTATAGTAGGATTAAAACTCTAAAAGTCTGTGATAAGCTGGCTAGTGTTATGGAATGATATCTAGTTGGGTGGGTCAGCAACAAATCAACGCGAAAGTCACCGAGAGTCAGCAAATATAATAACCAGGGTTTTGTATGATTTTTACAGGAACTGCTCGTAGAAGGTATGACATCTTTACACAGATACATAAGTTACTGGAAGAAGAGGGGAGTCAAAATATTTTAAGTTCTACTTCTTTTGAAGAGAGTAATGAGGATATGTACCAGGAGCCGTTGGGAGGCCTTCACTGAGTATGTGAGGGACGCACATTGCGGGTACCAAATATAGTACTTGGATGGGGTGCAGAAATGGTTAGGTACTGTTGAGTGAGAAAGTTACACCAGAATTGTATACTAAAGAGGCTATGGTGGGAGTCACAGCAAGATAAGAAATTAGTAAAGACAAATGTGGGTATCTATATGTGATACTCGGGCAATGAGAAATGGATGGACATTGGATTAAGTTTCATGAGTAGAAAAGTAATAGACAGAAGACAACAATAATAAATTGGCAGTATGTTTAAGGCATAAAACAGTAGGAACTTTAAAAAAAAATTGTAGCTAAGGGAATGTAATATACTATAGAGTGAGGAGTTCATCAAGTTACTTCAAACAAGGAAAGAGTATTTAGCGTAAAATAACGTATCAAAAGTAAATGAGTTTGCATAAGAGTTGCCATAAGAGATAAAGGTCCAATCTAGTGCTCTTATAATAAAATACGTTCAGCTTGGTAACTAGACGTCTGGAAACTGGACGTTACCTGAATAGATCAGAAACCATCGGCGAGCCAATGACGCGGGAAGTGTCAGCCATCACAGCGCTGCTTGGTTGAACAGGAAATTTCAAATAAGCATTTGAAATTGATATTATTTTGACTTGTATTGTTAAAAGGAAGAGTAAATTACAAATAAACAACTGCATTTGATTTTATTTGAACTTTTATTTTTAAAGAAGTGTAACTGCAATGTTAGCAAAAAGGCAGTTGTCTGTTGTAGAAGAAACTCCACAAAACTATGAAAGGCAGAGATAATAAATTATAATGCGAGCCATAGATTAAAAAAGAATTTGTTTGAGACATTCGTTAAAATTTATATGTTGCTTCTTGTTTATTTGCAACGTTTAAATGCAGAAATTCATGTAAGGCGAAGATCATCTAATGTTTACGCTGAATTTTTTGTAGAAGTTTCTGGAACCAGGTCACATCATAACCTAAGACTTTTTTTCTGACCAAAGATAAGAAACAGGGAAATTTTTAAAAACTCAGAGAAAGTGTACACGAAACGTGGGCAATTAAGAAATATATCAATCAAATAAATAACAGTTATTCGTTTTTCAAATTATATTTTACTTTGAAACATTGTCATAACAATACAAATTTCCATCATTTAAAATCAAATGCAGTTATCTAAAAATATCCCAGCTAAATACACGGAATATCTATTAAGGGAAAGTTTACTCTCGCCACGAAAAATGTTAACAAGCAAGATAATATGAAGTCTTCACGGGTTCTCCGCCGTATGGTGTTGAAGAAAAACAACAACGAGTTTTCGGCTGCTAGCTCTGCCGCCATCATCAGTTCTGATGTTATGCAGGGAGCATAGCACCAGAGCTGCTCTGGCGATGTCTGGTCCCCGTGCGCCTTTATAAAGCAGAGCTAGCCGCCGAAAGCTCGTTGTTGTTTTTCTTCAATACTATACGGCGGAGAGCCCCTGAAGACTTCATATCATCGATACGCCGTGAAAGCCTTCGTTCTCACACAAGAAAGATAATACTTAACCGGGATTTGAGTTAGCTTCGAAACTTTTCCACAACAAGTTCCTACTATCACGATAGACGATACCTGTCATTTTTGAAGGGCGTGTAGACCTGGTAACAATAGTAGTTAAAGTCACCTAAGCTGCAATATAGTTATATACCTTTATTCGGTAATAACTTGTAAGCAATGAAACGTGTCCGTGGTTCCATTATTCGCTCTCCCAATCAAAAGGCACAGACTTTAATTTAATTGGGGTGGATCGCACGCTCAGGTGACAATTTTCCGACTTCTTGTAGCCGTCTACTTTTGCCCTTTCCGAATTTTAACTTTAAATATCTTCAACTTTTTTTTCTTTTTTTTTTAACTTATTCGAATTCCCGACTTCCTTTGTCAAGGCTGGAGAATGCAATTTTTTGAATGTCTTGTTATAGTCTGGAGATTTCCCGTCCCCCTGTGTTCGCCTCTTTCGAGTCTGCCGTGAGTTTGGTCAATGAATCAGAAGCAAGCCGACAGCGAACAATATTGCATTCAAGCCAGATACAGGGCTGCGAGTAGATCGTGATTTTGCGCTTCATATTTTTATCTATATTGATTGCTATGTATTGGAAAAATGCGCTAATGGACAAATCGGTCGAGTTTCTTTAGTAACTGATTCATTTGAAATAATCTGTTTTTAGGTCTATAATCACCCTTAGTCTCGGATTGTTGGCGTGTTTTTGTTGAAAGTAATTTTATTAGCAAATCCACACTTACTTGTAACTGTTTCTGTGGATGTTGCTGCCGAATGAGTAAACCACAGCATGTCTTTAGTAAGATTGTTGAGTAGCGTTGGTAGGCCAACTTGTCCTCGGGGTTTGTAATACACCCTAATGTTACATGAATCAGAAATAATGACGGATGGTGACGCAAGAAGCAGTGCGAAGACCCAAGGGGCAACGTAATGATGGACTCATGTGGACAAAATACCTGAAGGCATAGCAATCCTCCATTCAGATGTTCTCACTGAGTCATCGGAAGGGCGTTGGAAACATTTGATGACTGAGAGCGTGGAGCCTTGGAAATGTGATTGGAAAGTTTGAACAAAGAAAAGGAACATCTTTATACAAATATTGCTGCACACAGCTACAAAATACAAAAAATCTGTTTTGTGCAGCTGCACATTTGTCCTAAAATAATTCGAAATCCAAGTCTGTTGCTATTGTGTAATATGAACTATTTGTATTGGAGTAATTGTTCGTTGTTGCTCTGTTTCTCTGTTTGTGGACAGGGTTTGAGGGAACCGATCGACCTTGTTGTTGCTGGGCTGTTTCAGAGTTCAAGGAAAACATATTCGAGAGGCTGGAGGCAGCTTGAAAAAGGGCCTTGGCTCGAAGGACGCTCTCAGGGAAAGTGCATACCAGGCTGTGTCCCTGCGGTCTAGTTGGCTCCATCCGAGACACAAACATCCTATACATTCACGCTATGTTTACTTCCCAGATGAATTGTTTTCGTATTGCTTCATCAGCTTTATTCTTTATCGCCACGTAATACATTTGTGTGATTTTCAAATTATAACAATATTTTTGTGTCTCTCGATTTGTTATTGAATTGGGTGTATTACACACTTTTATGGTAATTGAATGTTTAAGATTTTTTCCCCCTTTAAAGTCATGCTCTAGTACTGTATAACCGACACCGGCGGGGTATAACTAGGGTTTCCGCTTTGTATTCAGAACGATGTCGGTTATATTGATTAAGTGTTGTATTGTTTTTGTGTTATTTTTTAGTCAAATAAACTTCTTGAGAAATTAAATACGCATACTACTTGGCTGGATGGCTGAAATATCCCAAACACCAATTAATTATCAATCATACTTTACTACTATTATATAGCACAGGAAAAATATCATATGTATTGTATCAGCGATTATTTTAAAAAGCATTTAAAATGTTTCGAGTTTCATTACAATACTGAAAGTGCACGCTAGGAGTTAGTTTCAAAGTTGCACTTACTGTACGACAGTAGGAGAAATATTCCTTATTCGAGGCAAAATAATGAGAGAGAGAGAGAGAATGTGATAAGAAAAGATATTCCGTGCGTGGTGTGTCAGCTGTAAAGTCTCTGGCGTCGCATTCGGGAGGACGCGGGTTCGAAACCCCTTCCAGCTATCCAGATTTCAGTTTTATATGGTTTCCCCAAATCACTCGAGGCGAATTCTGGAATGATTTCTTCAATAATGCCACTGCCTTATTGATTCATCTTCCTGCCCCCCTCCCCTCTCGCGGTCTCTCCTGCTTCTAGTATCCTCGGTGTCGACGAGGCGTAAAGCTATAGGCAATAAATAAATAAATAAATACATAAAAATAAAATAAAAGTAAAAAAGTAAAGATTGAATTAGAAGTCGTAACGTCAGGGAGATTTCATGTTTTAGGTATTGGAAGAAATGCTAAAGAACAACGATTGCAAAGGCTGGGATGTATCATGAGAAGGGAGGAGGCAAGAATGCTGAAATAAGCGGTCTCGAACAAAGGAAAGGGAAGGACATACCACGGACTATAGTGCGCGACACAAACGAAGGCGGGTGGCGCAGAGAGAGACAGAAATAAGGACACAGGGTATACTACGTTGCCGAGTTTCCAGCAGAAGACGAGCGACTTAGAGAGAGGAAGACAGTATAGTAATTCCGTTACTTCTACTAATATTACTGCTTTATAATGATAATAAAAGTAATAATATGCGTTTTAGCAGCGCTTTATGTGCTAATACTATCATTAGAGACAGGAATGTCAGCCACAGCAAACAATCAACACTCGTGTAACCAGGACAAGCGCTGGATTGTTATAGGGATTCGATTGGCCACTGGCAAAGCGATGACGTCCTGCGCAGAGCCTCGCTAAACTGGGCCGCCTTCGTTCGTGACGCGCACGGAGAAGACAAGGGGGAGAAGGAGGGGTGGGAGAGACCATTGAAAATAGAAGAGGATGTTCAAAAGAGGAAACATTAACAGTTGACGAAGAGTGATAATTAGTGTTTACTTGTGTGCTAAAGCAGAAGTGAAGGAAACTTTGGACTGTCTTTCATTGGTGTATTGCTAGCCAAACTAGGGATACAGGAATTTGGTGAACGCCACTCTATACAAGTATAAATTGGGTAAATTTGTTTGTGATTGCGAGTTAGAATAATCGGCATCTGGAGAGATAGATGGTTGATGTGGAAAACTTTATGGAGAGTGAAGTAATGACATTTACTGCCATGTATAAGCTTCAGTCTACTTACGGCAGTCAGTTGGCACTCTGATGCTGGTGCCGACAGATAGGTTCGTGGACTGTGTAATGTCACGCATGCTACCTGTGATGAGAGTGTTACCTGTGTCCAGCAGGTGAGGAGAGCAGCGGCCGCTTTCACCGGAGAAATCGCCGCGGCCCGGCCCGGCCCGGCCCTTCACCCACCTCTGACCAGCGGCGAAACCAGCGCCTTTCGCACACCTCCAACACTTTAGTGGTAGCTTGCTTGTCAGTGTACTGTGTTACACTCCTCTTGTCTGTCGCAGAGGCATACGAGTTGAGCCAACTCTCCCGCAAGGCATGGCAGGGCCGACAGTAAAATGTTCAAAGCGACTCGCACTGTAATACCGTAAAATGAGGAAAGGTTCTTCTTGAACGACGTTACTTAACAGTGCAGTGAGAGTTAGTACCTTCTCACTGCGCTTTAAGTGCGCGCCGGACGCCGCGGTAGGATGCACCGACGTGCCAAGCAATGCGATCTGCCGCTTTGTTTACCCAAGAGTGTATCGCGCTAAGAACAGAATAGAAGGTTCAGCAAGTTAAGATATTTGTATACGATTTCTGTTACTTGCCTCATTTAAAGTGTGGATGAGATAAGATGTATGCGTATTAGCTGTGGCGTCATTACTACGCACTACTCTTCTGCTAACCTCTTTGTTTTTAGCTGTTATAACAGCCCTCAAACCCAGACTTCAAGCGAAATAGTATTTTATGAATTGTTTGTAGTGAGCTAGGAGTTGAGTAAATATGATTTTGTATGTTTTTCATGCAAGTTATTGTAAAATGGCGTAAATGAGGTTTGTTTAATGAAAAGAAATTATGTAAATACTATTTAATACGTTTAAGGACACAACTAGGCAAGAAAAATTGATTAAATGTTTGTAATTCCAAGTATTAAGGTGAGCTACGGTGTTTAGAGGACAATTTACTACAGTTTAAACTGATTTATGTGGATAATTTTATGTGTAAATATCTCTAATTTTCATTTATGTGCATTTCACAATGGTTATAATTGATTTCAATAGTTTTTAATATGTTCTTAATTGTTTAAGTAGTGTTAGAGTTCGAGAAACATCTCTCTGAAGCCTTTGATATATTCTGGAACTTTCTATGGAACTTATATAAGTGATCGTCAGAGACGAGTTTTGGATCAGTTTTTACGAATGCAAGGAGTCTTGTAGTTCAGTACTGTGATAATGTATTGCAGTATTGTCTTTGAAAACAGTGTTGAGTGTAATCGCTGGAGCTTGTGTTTACATGTGCATCCAGTATCTTTGGAGTCTGATGTCTTCTAGAAATAAACAAAGTTGTATCTAAAAATGTATCTTGGACTAATTATTTCATTTATAAATACCCGAGATACCTATCACTGTGAGTGTATTGTGTCATGTACACAGATACTCGCTGACTTTTTTGTTTTGTTTTTGTTTCAGGCTGTACGGAAGAGGTTTCGGGATAGGAAATGGGAAAGAATTCCGCCATGGCCTTTTGAAAAAAAAAAAAAACCATTTTGATATTATTCGTCTGTAGCGATTTTGGGAAACCATGCAAAACCGAATCAGGACGGTAGGACAGGGACTTGAACCCGCGTTACCATTCACCCACCACGATCGGTCTTACTGACATATAGTGATCATGGTACTGTGTCTGAAGTTACGTTGAACCACAAACAGAACTGTGTCAATATTTTTTGCTTGGGATAAGGATGTGAAACGAAAATTTCTGTGTGAGTTGTATTCCGAGAAGTGTGTATCGCACGACAGCCACGCTGTCTCCTCGGTTTCGCTTGCATCCGTAATTTGTTTGCGGTTGTGCAGTTTCGTTCCCGTCGTTTGTGTTTGCCGGATACGTAACGCAGCTGGCGGTGGGAAGTGAAAGCTGGAAGCCACTAATAACGACGCACATGGAGTTGCAGCAGCCCCCGCGCTTCCGCCTCGTCCCTCGCCAACAGGATCATCCGAATAAGGAGGGCTTTCTTTAATCCAGGTATCAGCAATTCCCATTAGAGTCTACTAAACTACACCGAGCGTCGCGCGTGAGTGGTAACGTTCTGACTACGGACTGGTGAGGACGTTGGTTTGAATTCCCGTCCAGCCATCCAGATTTCAGTTTGCCATGGTTCGAATACCGAGATGGTTTCTTCAAAAAGCCATGGTCAAATTCATACCCGTTCTTTTCCTTCCATCCGTGCCCGCCTCTAATGTCCTCGATGTCGATTAAGCGTATATGCAAAATAAATAAATACAGTACTGGAATAACTCTTCGTATGGTAGTTCCAATAGACGTCGTGTGTTTCATTAGGACAGTCAATTCATACTGACACTGTGTATTTCGGCATTACTCGTTGCTCATTTCTGTTTCCCTACTCTGTATTCAGAAATCGAAACAATGCATATCACCTTGGAAACAGTCACGATATACCTAGCGTGGCCGTGTGCCCTACATGTATTGCCCAACACCCGTATTCAGTTCGCGTGAAAGTGGATTACAAACACTGAGAGAAGTGTGTAAGTGGTGCCCGTTAACACTCAGCTCTGCCTACCCCTGAGCAGAGATTCATTGGATTCAGTCTGAAGTTAGAAGTTAGACTTCAATGTGAGCAATGTTCGCGTGTAATAGACGAGGCGTGGACCCAGGAGTGTTCTAAAAAGACGGTACGGCGCAGGTAGACGGGCGTTGCGGCGCTAACGGCGGCATCGCGAAGGGCTCCCTAACGACAAACCTGCACGTGGGGCTTAATGCCTGCTCACAGTGCGTCAATCACAACACTTTGTATAACTAAATTAACAAACTAATATATAGGAGATTGCCGTTAATAAAGCCGACTGTAAAGCGCTGACCTTACGTCGCAAGTGTCGCAGGTTCGAGTCCCGCCTAGGGAATGGGTGCTTTTATTTTGTGTTCTCCATACCACCCAATGAATCAATACAGTTGCTGAGAGAGCACATCAATGTAATATCATTGGTGCCGTTTTTTAATATCAATATAAACTCCAAAGTCATTTAAAATGTAAGCGTCGAATAAGTGTAATACATTTTTCCGTTCACAAAAAATATGTCAAATAAAGACAATTTCTTAACAGCTTCAGCAAATTTGCCCAACCAGTTTTGGAGAAACGCCAGAATTTTGATTCTAATTTATCCTGCGGGCCACATATTACTTGCCTATAGTTACAATAGATAATTAAATATAACAAAGATATAAGTAAAACAGGTTAAAATACAATCAAAAAGTAAAAACCACCAACGAGACTTCTGCAGAGGTCTTTTTAAATTAAAATCAAGAGGTAAAAAAAAAAACCTCATCATCAGCTGAAGCAACAATTTACTACAAAAACAGATGTAGATTGTTACCTATCCATTAAGGTTTTTTTTAATAATAAAGAAGAGGATCTAACAAAGTGTTTAGCACCAGAATTATAATAAACAGAGGCAAGCAGCTGCAACGTGTGGTCGCTGTAGTAGTTGTACTATTACTGTATTCGCTAACAGCGACAGTCACACAGATAAAACAAAGATCAAATATGTTCACCAATCATTAAACCAAAGACTGTTTGCTTTTGTAAACTGTCCCATATGGAGAGAACAAAGACGACAGCTGTATCTTTTACAATAAGGTCAGGTTTTTCCTAGGAATGGAGTTAATGAATTTAATAGCAGAAGACGCAGATGTGATGTGTCGCGGCTGCATGTTGCGTACACTCAGAACAAGTGACACATAATTACAGTGCAAACATCAACACACCCACCTTGAGTCCAGTTTTATTTTCTTGGTTGGCCGAGAAATGATATAAGCAATTAATAAATTGAGTGAAGATGATGGTGAAAACACCTAACTGTAGTTCGTGCCACCTCTGCTTTGATGAGCGCCTGTTGGTAATTAGACAAGAAAGTGGCAGCGTGCATTAAGTTGCTTATAAATGAGAGCTGCCCGCAAAACAACTCAGGATTGTAGCATACCGAGAGGTTTGATGTCTTCAACACCTTCTGTTTTATAAACTGCAGCTGTACTCATGCCTGATTAATGATCTGTAAGCGGCCGTAGTAAATACAGTGTACAATTTAACTCACACTGAGAGGATGAAAAGAATTTTGCCCTTTACGTCCTCAAATACCGTGCCGCTAGGGACAATGTACATCGGAATCTTTCAAGAACTTCCCGTGTTAAGAAGTCAGTAGCATCCTCCGGATAGTCTTCACGGGTGTACCGCCGGATACTGTCGTGACAACACGATATTTCGACGACTAGCTCCGTCGTCTTCCTCAAGTGTGAAAACATCTGTACGCAAGGAAGTGCGCCACCTGAGCTGTTTCAGTATCTGTCTGACAGCCGACGAGTACAGGTGTTTTCGCACCTGAAGAAGACGACGGAGCTAGTCGTCGAAATATCGTGTTTCACAACACTATCAGGCGGTACACCCGTGAAGACTACATTGCAACTATACGCCGGGAAACTCTCCGTTCTTACATTCTACAGATATTTTATTTCTCTAAATAATGCTCTTTTCTGGTGATAAAACGAAGATTTTATCTGGGATGTTCTTGTTACTCATAGCTCCAAACAGAACACCCATCGTGTTTTTCGAGGAATAGAGTATTTGCGCCAATACCGAAATCCGCGGTTGTTAGCGAGCCAAATTTCTTTCGCGCTTTCACCTTCCTGGACACTTCGCCGTGTTGGTAGAGCAGTGGTGCTAATGTATCTTAGAACACAGTACTGAGGAGTATAATTAAGTCGCACTGCTGGAGACGGCAACAAGTTTCCTGCACTGCCAGAACTCGTCCAGGTAGTCAACAAGGACACGTTTTTGTGCGTACCACGTGCTGTTGTTGATTGGGCCTCAGACTTTTTTATTTATTGAAACTTCGTAATAAACTGAATAAAAACACATTACGTGATACGCTTTAGCAGACGTTACATTTTAATTGTGCCGTCAGACTTTTCTGTTTGTCGTTCTCACGTCTTACAGGTACCAAGGGGACTTTAATCTAGCGAGCGTTTGACCAAAGTGCATATGATAATTACAATATGCAACCAAAACTGTTAACTCTAGTATTCACAAACAAAACTCATCTTCTGTTTCATTGGTTCCTCAAGAAACCAGGTATTGAAAATTCCAGACATTATGTATCATCTATCACTTTCAACACGCAGAATATTCCTAAAAAAATTATCTTGTTTGGAGGATAGTTCATAAAGGGTATCCTTTTTCAGTTTCCATTCCTTCGGAAAGTTGAATTTAAAAATTTATATGGGCCAAACAAGTTATTTTTATACGCAGCACAGATAATTTAATTTAATTTAGATGGAGCGGTGGAAATTTCCCTGCGCGTTTACTTTTTTAAAAAAACCCTTTATGGCATCCGCCTACATTTTACCCTCTAATAAATTCAATTTTAAATTATTTCAGCATTTAGTTAAATTACAACCAAATCGAAATCACGTATGAAACTGTATCTTGAAATCTATCTATACTATTTAAAAAAAAATATTTAATTGGCTGTTACAAGCCATTCATACAAGATGAAAATAATTTTATGTAGCTCCCACAGAAAGTCCTGTTACTTGTGTTCGACACTTTACCTTACAATGTCTAGACTTTAAATTATGGTGAGACACGACAACACTTTACCATTAGGATAACTATTCCTTTCGTTCTAAGCGCTTAGACATAAAATCAAATGCTATTCTGCAAAGATAACTCGATGTGCTTACTGGTGCAGCCAAGAGGATAGCTACGTTCTTTAACAGAAGATAACTTCGTTTAACATCGACGTTAGAGTCAAATTCACAGCGTGAGTTTATGAATCCAGAAACGACTGGGAAATTCAGTTTCATAAAATAATGTAACTTTTGTGGCAAACATTTGTGTGGCAGAGGTTTTCTGTACTGTGGCTGTTGCATTCAACCCCTGTCTGGAATCCTAATAACGGGGCGTTTGTAGCGCACCCAAAAAAACTAAAAGAATTCTGTGGGCAGTGCTTATCCCATATCAGCATTTATTAAAAAAAAAAAAAATACTGAAAGCAGAAATGTTGTATTTGGAAGCCGTGAACATATTGCACTTTGGAAACCACTAAGTTGAAATCGCATCCATTTTCACGTGAAAACCTTATTGTTTGTTGGTGGAATGTGTTACACGTTGTTCACTTTGTTTTGCTGTGTTCGGTATTTGAGGCATCAGCGTCTTTGTATTGAGTTTCTGGGGCCCAGCTACCTTTATAAAAACATGAAGTTTGCCGAGAATGGTATGTAAACTATTAATATGAATTGCGCACACAGTGAAAAAGCTACTGAGGAAAGTAATTGTAACTTTTTTCAGAAGGGATTAGCCATACTGTCAGTTAGTAATAGCCTTTTGCCATTGAGCTGTCCTGAAGATGCCTACCTGTTGTTTCCTTGTTTGTTCCTTCGAAGCAGGGCCCACAGCTTCTGTCTTTCGCACCTAGCCGGCCTAGCGAGCTGGCTTCGCGTTGCAGAGGTCGCCTGTTCGAGTGCGGCCAAGGGCATGGGTAGTTTTAATTAAGTGTTGTGTTCGTCTTGTGCTGTCATTTCACGTGACATTATCAAAAGTGATATAAGAATCTGACAACTGAAGAAAATGAAACACAGATGATGCTGCCAGAATAGCTAAAAAGCAAAATGTCATTTAAAAAATAAAATAAAATCTTTCGAGCCATCTGCTGAGTTATCATCTCGTTGCCTTTTCGCGAATCGTTTAGAAAACGAGACCGCGAGTAGGGAACCTGATTAACAGAATTAGTACAAGTGTTTAACGGTGCTCCGTCTTCTCGTCATACCAGCGCGTGGCGAATGAGCTGACGCAAGCCGTGGACTCCACAAGATCTTCCCATAGCCATAAAGGTTGACGCACCACTGACCGTTGTACAACATAATTAATTTCATTTGTAAGCCATATTCTTTTGTCTATATTCGCATCTATTAATAAGTTTCAAACGACAAGATAACGCCACAGATAGTGTTAAATAAGAAGCATTCACAATAGCAACTAGTCAGTGAACGACAAGGTCATTAGAGAGGTGAAAGGACTGGGGCCTTTTGAAGGAACCACCCCGGCATTCGCCTGGAGCGATTTCGACAAACGATGTAAAATACATTTCTGGACAGCCAGTTGGAATTCGAACCCGCGTCATCCCGAATGCAAGGCCAGAGCATTACCGCTCCCCCCTCTCCCCAATCCCACGTTCGGTGAATAAATTGTAGTGTGGCAAATTCCGTACTTCGAATGTGAACCGTCAGTTGAACAACACAGAGACTTCAATGCACGGTAAGAACAGGATCTCCTTCGTAGTTGAGATAAATCGATTCTGAAGGGGAAAATTCGGTAGGCATTTCCGAAGCAGTAGCAGGTGGCCACAAGATAGCGCTATGGCTATGCAATAGACATCGCTAAATTCCTCAATGCACCCCTGTTTCATTTTTTATCGATGTGTCAGTTTCGACTTGCACATGAAAAACACATAAAAAAATATCGAAAATAATCTTTGTCCATAATAGTTTTGGACAGGGTGTCCTGAAGAAATAATTTAAACACTGCTGACTGTGGAGCATATTAAATACGTAATTAATGCTTTTTTGCTTCCGACTTAGGGTTAGTCGACGTCGGAGTCATTGGAGCCGAGAGAGAATGATGGCAATGATCAGGAAGGAATTTACCCCTGGTCTTTTAAAGAAACCATCCTTGCATCACCTGAGTGATTTCGGGAAACATTGGAAAAACGAATTCTGGTTGGCGGGTCGGAGGTTGGAACCCGCGTCCTCCCGAAAGCCAGACCAGAGCGTCACCCACCAGACTAGGTGTGTAAGTAATGTCTGTACCAAGACACAGTTATGTTTTTAACTGAAAAGCATGCAGTGAGTTTAACAGAAATATAAACTATCAGGATAACAATAAATTTTGGTTTACTTTCCATCACCAAAAAAAAAAAAACAACAGAGAAACTCATACCACAGATAACAGAAAGGTAGACTCCCTCTACGTCTGCAGGTTTGTCCTTCAAACATAGCAGGCTGACCTTGAGCCTGCTCGACCTGCTTTATTAACTGCAAGTGTAACGCCGACTCGAGGTTCTAACCTTCTTTTTTATTCGCCAGGATAACGGTTAACTTTTACCAAATCAGGTAACCAACTCCGTTAGCAGGCGTTTATTTGATAGATTAATACAGACAATGTGTTAGTGTTTGTAGTGATGACATGCTGGTTTTGTTGGACCCGTCGCCGCAGTGGCTGGTAGTACATGCATTCCCGTATATCACCCAAGTGGAGAGGGCAGAGTACTCCATACCGTGAATGGAAGTGGGTACAATGTAAAACAGTATTTCACTCTAATCTTAGTTAAACAGTTTTCAAATAGCATGTAGAATCTTGTTTCTGTGTTACAAAAAAATCGTTCGCGTCGTTTTCAACTTTACAAGAGAAATCAGCAGCTGGTTGTATGTGTGTGTTTTTGTTTTTGTTTCGGCATCACGCATAACCTATTTGGATGTGGTTTCAACAGTTTGAGACGTTACAACTTAAAGGCTGCGGTATGTATCGTGAGTCTACCTTGCCGGGAACTGGAGCAATAAAAGAATATCTGTTCTTAACCTCAACATTTTTCAGCGGCATATCGCAATAATTCTGTAACTTTTGGAAGACGGTTTTTCAGTACGAACGTGGGAATAGTATAAAATCTCGGGTATCTCTCGCTAATACTATTCGTTGCATAGATGACTTCGCTTAAAAATTGTAAGTTAAAAGTACTCGGTGTATTTTAGTATAAAAGCCGTTAAACTGTTGCGGCTGGATAACTACGCATGTTGTGGCATCGCGTCATATTTCCTTACTTAGAGTTGCAAGTTCAATCCCGACCTAAAACAATAATTTCTTCTTTGCTACTGTTTGCTATTTACACATTTGTTTTTAGAAAAATTCTCCTAAATATTAATTCATTGTTCACAGCAGGAAAATTTGAAGAAAGTAAATTTAATTCAATGATCACGTAGCCTTCCGCGGTCATTATGCGTAGTATCTTGGTTCTCTGGTTGGAGCCCCATCAATTTATTAAAACCTAACATTACAGCCATCAAGGTATGGCTTTCATCAGAGGAACTTTCCCACATCCAGATATTTCCTTCCCTTATTTTCAAAACTTAGCAGACTGGAAAAATGCTATTTATTTTCATAACTGGGTACTACTGCGTATTATCAATTAGTAGGAATGAAAGAGATTACAGTGACTAAGAGTATAATTATTCAGCGAAGCGAGGAAGAATTTGATGCCAGCTAGAAGCAGTAATCTGTAACTACCCCCTACCAAGTAGGACTTCTGTGAGTTTCCGGACGTCGCATCGGAGCTAGCGGCGTGTTGTGCGGGTTGCAGTTCACCTGCCCGGCGTGTGGCGTAGTCGACGGCTGTTCGCAGGAGACTCAGTCATACCGGAAAGCAGAGGCGAATCAAGCTGTTGTTTCTGTGCGTATTTCAAGACATTACAGCCGAAGTGCAGTCGGGAGGAACGAATTGTGTCAAACACTGTAATTTTCTGGGTCTGGATAAATGTCGTTAAGCTGAATCTAAGATATCAAAGTTGGCGCTCAGTACAGAGAAACCCACTGTTATTGTTGTTAGTATCAACGAGATTTGTATGACTTGTGTAACTAGCTTATAGACTTTGTGGGATAGAAATCCATATAGTTTCCGGAAGAGGTTCACACCTGGAAAAGTTCAACATCTTCTTTATAAACGATTACTTTCCCTTCTTTTCGCACAGGAAACTCACGACGGAACCTTATCAAGACACGAAAACACTGCGATAACAGAGGGAGATCTGATCACACGGATGGAAAGAATTTTGGATAAAAGAGTAGGTCTAAAGCACTACAGAGTGAGACTATGGAACAAGGAACGGGCTAAGGTTGTGACTTCGGTTGGTACAAAAAAACCGGCAATAGCGAAAACCAGCTGCAGGTTGATGATTACCGAGAGATACATGTCATGTACAGCTCTACAGAAGCTGTTCCATATTCCATAATATTTTTGCGGTTTTATGTAGTACGAAGATGATAAAAATAAAAAACTTTTTTCTAAAATCTGGCACCAGTTTAAAACTGAGTTTTCATTAAAAAATCGTTATGGAATTAAAAATTCTGGATATTCGATGTTCTAAGTCTTATTATTGTTAAAGGAAAAACCAGAAAAAAATTGTTACTTTAAAATAATCGAATCTACTACCGACATTGTTTAGATTTTGCTGACATCTACCGCAAAAGCCGAGAAATTTTTAGACCGCCAATGCAGCACACTGTCAAGCACAGGTAGTGGCGAGGTTTCTCGTTTCTACTCTACGGAAATTGGCTATTGTTGGATGCACTGTAATAAATTTTGTGAACTTCAGAAATACTGATTTACGATTTTTCAAGACTGATATAGTTGGAAATTTTAGCTGAAAACATCTATAGTATTATTTCAGTTTTGTAATATCTATATATCGGATAAAAAGCTCTCAGCGTTAAAGTATAGCATAAAAAATTATTATTTTTTTTTAGAAAAATAGGCTGGTTGCTTTGTGATTGTTAACTTAATTTAAAAGCAGTGGAATTAAATATAGTAATGCACATTTGAAATATATAAAAAATGTTTTATTAAAGTGTTGTTACATAATGTGTTTTGAAATCGAAAGTATTTTGTTTAGTACGCGAGTGAATTTTGACTATTCTATATTACGCGAAAAGGACAGTTGAGATTGGGGTGCAACAGTCTAAATAATCGGTGAACCAAGCTGCAAATAAAGCCACATAGAGTTTGCTGATGACAGCTATTATTCCATGGTAGATAAAATGGCCGTTTGATGACTTCCTCCACCGTGACAATTATATTACGGCAGTATTGTAAATGTGTGACATCGTTTATACATTTACATGTGAACATTAATACCAAAAATAAGTTAACCGCAGATCTTGTCACAGGAAAGGCACACACAAGTCTGATCTAGATGAATTCTGGCTTTGATACGACAGTTGCAAAATATGTGCATTCACGAATAATAATGTAAAAAGAAAACGGATGGACGCAACGATTTTTGTGTTCTTATATAAAGTTGCAGAACGTAATTTATATGTTGCCAAGATCCTAACAAAATTGTAATATTGTTATTTGCTAATGTTTTAAAAGAAATTACCTTGACGTCACTGCTTTACTGTTGGCAGAAAGCATTGTCACCTGTGCGAATACCCTGCTGTAGATCAGAAGCCAACAAAGATGCGCGACGGAGGGAGGGAGCAGCGAAATCGACTGCAAAGCGGACACACGCTGGCGGGTAAGACTCCACTGCAGACACTGCACCAGTGCTATCCGCTAGCCTTTCTCCCGCTGCAGTAATTAGAGTGAACTTGAACTCGCTTTTAATTGCTGCTTGTAGCGGGGAAAAAGCTGGCGAGGAGAGTTATGGACAGTTCACACACTCGCGCCGCTCCTCTCTGCGGTATCCACTTGCTGGCGAGGAGTCAGTGCTTGTGCACGGGATGCTGCATTTTGCAAGCCGTTGTGAAGAAACGACAGTGTGACAACCACATGTGAAGGCTTCTCACACGTCGTAGTCGTGTCGTAATGAACCTCAGCCACCAGCAACTCGCAATATGCTGCTTGGCGTATACGTCACGGCGTACTGATTCCTTGAATTTGTCTTAGAGAAAAAATCTACTTATTGTAAATTTCTAGAAAATAATTAAACTACGAGAAGTTAGTCGAGTCTGAACACAGGGAAATGAGTCAAAGTTTTTATTAACTGCTTAGAAATTTTGTCAGCGTTCTTGGAGGAATATTGCTAGGTAGTTTGAAAATTCCGTGTACGAACGTAGTCGCAATGTAAAAATAACGCTTGAGCCTAGAATTGGATTCCGTGCCCGACCGTCTAGAAAGATTATGTTTTTCCTAAATCCAGGCGAATGCCGTGATCGTTCCTTCAGAAGGCCACCACCGAATTCCTTCCTGTTCTTTGCCCCAGTGCTGTCCCGCCTCTAATTACCTTGAGATGAGTTAAGCCGTATGAAACATTTACAAAAAATAAACAGCCTCTAAGTACCCCCCCCCCCCACACACACACACACAATTTACTCAGATGGCTACCAATGCGGCAAGTGGGTACAGGGAACCCACGGAAGCGTTATCGTGTACTTCACATTACGCAGCAAGCTGTGCCAGAGGTCGGGTTAAGTGCATATGGAAAATTCCCCGAGGAGACAGGGATTCGAACCGGGGACCTATCGATCTCCAGTCAGACGCCTTAACCACTGATCCACCAGGCCGCTACGTATCTAGTAATAATTATAGAGAATGACGACGAAGCTAAGGTTTACAATAAATTTAATAACTTTTAAGGTGGAGGGGGAGCCGCTTTCGTTTGCACGTAACTTTCCTGTTGATAAAGATGAATTAAATTTTCTCGTCATTAACGAAGAATGACTATGCTGTACCAACACAATTCGGGATAGTGATACTGATTGATTTTGTGTTTTAGTGGAATCACTCTAGGATCTTTAAATATAGTCGCTACTGTCATATGAAGATAATGTTTCACGATACTATTGACCCAGCAAGAAATAAACATTGCAGTGTATCTAACATAACTGCCAATCAAGAATTGCAGGATCCTTCTACACTGATTATTAACAGCTTCAATTACGCTAAGTGAATCATGTATCTTTGGAAACAATGCCAAAAAATAAACTTCATACAGAAATGTACACTTTTTCTGTTTGTAAATGACTAAATTAAACTCGTGTAGTGTGGCGCTGGGCTGAGGGCTGCCTACCTGCTGGACGTCATGTCTCTGGTGCTGCACACTCACTGCCGACTCCGCGCGGCGCCTCGGCGGCTCAGCGCGGTGAAGGGGACCCACGGCAGGGGAGGGGGCCGCTTTCGTTTGCACGTAACCTGGATTCAACAGCCGCAGGCGGAGAGGGGAAGACGATCAGCCTGCAAATGTTCCCGACAACGCAAATCACGCAATACATACAAATTTTTCTAAAAATTTCAATTAATGATGACTTCGTGTGGTCTTAGACGGATTCTTTATATCAGATGCGCAGTCGTCCTCTGACGTAGTCGCCTAACCTGACGTTGCAATCCCGTAGGACTCAAGGAACTCACAGCTTAATTTATTTATTTTATTATTTCAGTTATTTATTTATTTTCCATATGCAACATAGCCCAGCAACTAGTATCTAATCTGGGCCCTTATTTTCACTCTTTTACATTTACATATATTTGTATCTTATATATATATATATATATATAACATATAAACACTGAATGAAAGAAAATTTTGATTCAATTTCCAATAACTATTACATCTACTGTTATTAAACAGAATGGGTACCACACCACTACTAAATCTACTACTACTGCTATTGTCCCTAATATTACTACTAACATTACTACTACTACTAATACCATTACTACTACTACTAATAGTACTATTACCACCACCAATTGTCACAGCCGCACTTCGGTCCACTATTATTCATTTTTCTTGGTGTTGTGTACGCTCCAAAGGCAGAGTCCCCTGGAATCGGCAGCAAAGTCAGCCGCCCAGGCCATCAAGAGTTGACCTCCTGGAATACCAAGACGGCCCCAGTTGTCGCTCAGAAGACGGTCTCTCTGGAGCACACTGAAGTTCCTCCGACGATTGATGTTGCTCATTGTCGTAAGATATCTTCCGTCAATCCGGTGTAATTGTGTTCTCCTCTTCTGCTATTTGTGGCCTTTGATTTCGCTCGGCATTTTTCATTTTTATAAATTTCTCCTTCCAAAATTTTGAGGCTAGATCAGCTGCCTCGTCCAGCAAATGCCACAAACTTTCGTCGCGCAGTATGTCTAATATTCTCCTACCTTGCAGTCGAGCTTAACGTGGAATCCGAACCACGGAGCATCATAACATTAACAAAGCATTGACACAGGTGAAAGTCGGTTTAGCCGCTGTCATAACTTTCGGCCGAGAGCGAGATTAGATCTGGGTGCCCCTTAATTCCCAGTCACGCGCCTTAACCCATCCGAGACACCACACTGATTGATCCTTCTATAAATTAGGCCATAGTGGAATGCACGAAGAGAGGAAATATTTGAAACACCAGCACAGTCAGATTAATCCCATGAAACACACTTTTACGTTTTCTTATTTCTAACATTACTTTCTTCCAAGCGGAATTCTTTAAACGATACTTATTTATTCTACCTACGTTCTCACAAGTTTGTTCCGTTCAACTGATTCACTGAACTTGATTTTAAAATAATAAATCGATGTATTTGCTTATGCTTTTACGCCTCATCCACGCTGAGGTCATTAAAGACGGGAAAGTACTGGGGGAAGCAATGGGAAAGAATTTAACCATGGCCTTTTAAAGGAAGCATCCGGCATTTGCCTGGAGTGATCTTGGGAAACCATGGAAATCCAAAATCTGGATGGCTGTACGGGGTTTCGAATCCGCGTCCTCCTGAATCGGAAGCCAGAGCACTATTACGTACCAAACACTCTCGGTGAGTCGATGCAACGGTAAACATCAATCCAACATACCAGTTAAAATAATTAAGCCCCATACTTGATGGTATTTTCTTATAGGTGGTGTGGTGTTAGTATAGTATTCGAACTACTGGTAGTTATATAAATAGTCCCTCCACAGACAACCGGACGAATGACGATAATATATGTAGAGGCACATTTTATAACTTCTTTCCCTAATAGCTACTGAGAAATCGTAGCGACTATTCTGTTCGGAATCGAAGAGATGATACAACTTTCGCACGGCTGATCAATGCAAAGGTAAGGCGAGTTCACCTGGCACGGCTGCGCTGGGCGTAACTTGTGTTCATCCACAGACTTTATAGTTTGTTTCGATATCAATTACCGCCTTTAGCGTATCTTGTACTTACTCTAGAGTTTAGACCGTACGTTGTCCTTCAGGATACATTTGATTAAGGGCGCTGCTAAACAAAGGACAAGGAACAACATCATCCAGAAACTTGCTGGGTCAACGTGGGTAGCTAATGCATCCACTCTTCGATCATCAGCAATGTGTCCGGTCTTCTCAGCAACAGAGTACTGTTCTTCTATGTGATTGAATAGTCCACATATTATGAAGATTGACACCATCCTGAATCAGACAATGCGCATCGTCAGTGGAACTCTAAAATCTACTCCTCTTTTTTGGTTGTCTGTTTTGAGCCATACAGAACCGCCAACACTAGAAAGGTTTAATAACCTAATCCGTGAGTTCACAAAATATCAGTGGACATGGTTCATAGATTTTTGCGATTGAAATCAAGTTTCCCAGCTGTACTAAAAGCAAAAGAGCTGCTGGACAGTGTGTGTGATGGTACAGCAGAATGGCGGCAGGAATGGAAGAATGTAGCTCCCAAGGAGAGGCAGTCACTATTTAGTGCTCAACACCACCAGCAGGTGTTGCCGTGCCACGAAAAACATGGGCTGCCCTTAACAGGATACGAACCAACCACGGCGCTGTGGCTCACTGCATGAGAAGCTCACCCGCCACTACAGACGATCCGCCATGTTGTCACTGAAAGAGCGGACCGAGGTACAATGGAAGACTTTGTTAAGCACCTGGCAGTGTAACTCTAGAGTTACAAATTTAAACTTTTATTTAAGTTGTAATATTGATTGTCTTAGAATGACGCACTGTTTGTACTTAACTGTTTTGTTATTGCCCCTTTAGCTAATATTCCGCACTTTTTGAGCTAATTACCATAATATTCAGTTTGTTTTACAACATCCCTACCACGCTTCCTACAGTTGGCCGTCTTCTGTTTGGAGCGTATGAGCAGGTTGTTGCCTCCACTCTTCTCTTTACCAAGACAACCTTAACTCTTTCTTTTCTCAATTCAGTTCTTTCTCTTAAATATTTCAATGAGAGATATTATTACTGTACGAATAATAATACGATGTGCGCTTAAATTCATTTATTATAGAACTCGTAGAAAAGCAAATCAAAATTACAAAGTCTTCAGAAATTTTTTCTTTACTATCAATATTTTTCAACTTATCTATACGTCTTTCATTCGACTGAAACATTGAATTGGAGGTCTTTGCCTCAGCTCTCTGTAACCTTACACCATGTCTTTACTGTTCGGCAACCTTCCACGGACTGTAATGAATGTAGTGCAGCTATATGACGAGTGTATTGTTTCGCGGACTGCACTGAATGTAATGTAGCTACGTGACGGGTGTGTTGTTCTGCGCGGCAGATAGCTAGTTGGGGAACCTTTCTTGCGCGGAAACAACAATATATTCTCTAACTCCAGAACAAGGTTTCATTTTTATTGGAATCATTAATACTAGAATACCAAAATTTATAATTACTTTGAAAATAAATGTTAGCAATTTGAAATATTAGGAATCTGGCTGGGCTGATTACATGTGACGCAGCTAATGGGCATAACAACACAAGAAAATGCAGGACCGTATGGGTAACAACTTGAGCATAGTTCCAATGCTCGATAGCGAGCAGAAGGTAAACGTAGGATTGCTCTGTACATGGCACGGTTCCGTAGGGAGGTGCCCGAATTTTGTGGCAGTTCATCGATACAACTTGTAACAAACTAACTGAGTAATTTGCCAGTCCTTTTACTCAAAAATGTTCGGAAATAGCACGGAGGATAGCCGCGATAATTCACGTGATTAAAGCACAGCTTTGTAGAGGTGAAAGTCAGTTTAAGGGCTCATAAAAATTCCAGTCGAGATGCCGAACTAGATAGCTGAAGCTGTAGCTGAAAGAACACATGCGTCGTGTCGTCATTAGGACAAAATGGTGCTGATTTCCTTGCAATCAGCATAACAACATATGTGTTATTTAAAGTTATGAAGATTAATCTGGCGCATTTTATGAAAAAGTTATGAACTGAGTATTAGTATTAGTAAGTTACGAACGTGTCTAATACGACTTTACGCTGATAAATAAATGTTTAGTAATAATCATTCGCTTATATGACATTCCTCTGTAACAAACAACGCATTGGAAGTTAGAACCATTCAGGTACACCATGTCGTTTTGAAACACAACTATTCTTTATAGTTATCGTTAGGTCGTGCCGAATAACACCGGACGTCAGCATAATTAAACCGTTACTAAACTGTACCTTTAGACGAGTTGATTGTTTACTGGGATTGTTTTTGTCACGTGCGTGTTTTGTGAGGTGCCCGTTCCACACGCTCTTGTGTAAGACCCTGCGTTACGATTTAGAAACCTATGTCCTGAATCAGATCCGCAGGATAACAGGCAGCACCAAAATTGCTTAACGGAGTGGCTAGATGCTGAGTCGTACTTGCATACTGATTGAGTTAGTGCCGATGGAGACCGATATTTGTTACTTTCGCTGTAGCACGGAGTTGACTTGTTGCGCCGTGTAATTAATATACGGCCAGGGCAGCTGCAGCGGGAGAGAGACAACTCAGTACTCTGCTCTCCTCGCCGTCCAGCCACGTGCTGGTGCGTAATTATACTAGTCCGCTAATAAAGTCTCATGTTACCACTGGTCTGTTTACCAGTGCCAGCAGCTACTGCATCTTGTATCATATCCATCTCATAATTACTCTCAGAAGAGGAAAATAATATAGTTACTTTACACTATTCTGAAGTACTATACACTGCATTATAGCTGTTAACAATCCCAATATTTCCAGAATTTCCAAACTTGCTGTTACGTAATCCAGGCGTCAGAGTTAATAACAAAACCAGCATAAACTTTCGTACGTATGGAGTTTTTATGAATGATTTATTTTCATCTGGTTTATGCGTTTCAGCTGCCATTGATGTAATATTTTCAATCTACGTATTGACTTTACGCGACCAGGCCCAAGCACCGCGCTGCTTGAGCCGCTTCTGCGTGTTTTGTTCGCAGGTCTGCTCGCTGAAGATCTCTGGACATGATTAATCCACCACGTTGTTGTGCTTCCGACAGACTTTACGGCAATCATCTTGTTGTTGAGAGTTTTGTCGTCATTGGCTGTTTTGCTTACTCGTCGTCGTGCAGGTCGACAGAGGCGCGAGAGGATGGGAGCATGGAACCCTTCTTCCCTAAGGGCTTTACGCATCGTCGACGTCGATATCGTTAGAAGCGGCAAAGAACAGGAATGAAATCAGCCACGGCATTTTTGAAGGAACCACCTCTACATTCGCCTGGAGTGATTTCAGTAAAATATAGTCAAAGTTCGGGGATTTGAAGCCGCGTCCTGCAGAATGCTAGACCAGAGCGTTACCGCTCACCCACCACGCTATGTAGTTCTGACTACTAGAAACACGGCTTGAGGTGCGTTTCTCATATACTGTATTATGACATATTCTATTTTCTACTTCCTTCGGCAAGCAGGGGCCCAGAGGTATCCACTCTGCTCAAGAAATATTTAGCAGTGATTCATATTGCTCTGTTGCGTGGATCCTGTTTATGTATATTAGTTCTGAAACGCCGTGACTGAAATCATGTTTTAAGGGTTGTATGTAAGGCACAGTAAAAACAGCTGCCTGTTTGTACCCTTTTTTTTTTGCTTGGGCTTTACGCCTCGTCGACGGCGCGGTCATTAGGGGCGGGATGGTATTGGGTCAAGGAACGGGAAGGAATTCGGCCATGGCCTTTTTGAAGGAAGCATCCCGGCATTCGCCTGAAGTGATTTGGGGAAACCATGGAAAACCCAAATCTGGATGCTCGGACGGGGATTCGAACCCGTGTCCTCCCGAATGCGAGACCAGAACGTTAACCGTTCACCCATCACGCTCGGTGCTCTTACCGTTGCCTTTGTTTAGAAACTTGCGCGCCTTTTCTTCTCTGGCTATTGCATCCGGATGTCTCGAAACGAAGTGCGAAACGAACGAGTTTTGGAGATGATAGGTGAGGAAAGAATTTTGCGAAAGAGTCTTACAGAAAGAAGAGACAGGATGATAGGTCATATTTTGAAACATACAGGATTGGTTAACTTGTCAATGGAGAGGACAGTCGGAGGTAAGAACTGCAGAGGAAGTCAGAGATTGCAATATATGAAGCAGATAATTGAGGAAGTGGGTTGTAAGGGTATGTTGAGATGAAAAGGTTAGTACAAGATAGGAAGGGATGGAGGAGAGTAGGGAGGAGAGGCTGATGACGGCAAAAAAGAAAATGATTTGAAGCGATATCTTTTGATGTGTCCTGATACAGTGCCGTTCCTTGGTTCTATTGAACGGGGCTTACCCGACCTGCCGCTCATCAGGCCCCTCCATCCAGCTTCCCCACCACAAGGTAACAGACTTGCAAGAATTACCCCCTCCCCTTTCTTCGGGATTGGGGAGGAGGGAGGATGAACAGAGTCTCTAGACAGTAAGATCATGTCGTCAGCACACCCCAGATGTTTGTCGTTTTTACCATCGACCCGAACTCAGTTGAAATATTTTCTTCATTTGTCGCTTTATGTTCTCAAAAGGAAAGTTGGCTGTAATACCAGTTAGACAGGCCTTAATAAGATTAATTGTTTCATTACGTATGCAGCAGAAATATCGCAACTAAATGTAAATTTTGAAGCTGGGCTTACCCAATAGAAATGAATAATACTAATGACTGTAACACAAGTTCGGCAAAGTTACTATTTTCTACGATGCAGGATGTGTATTTTCTTAGACCGACTAGATAATATATACATAGTTTATAAATCCGTAAGTTGTTGTATCGTAGGGATTTGTTTGATGAGGTATCACGCAAGAATAACTGAACCGATCTGGATGAGGTTATCGCAGTATGAAAGCTTAGTTTTTAGTTTAAAGCTACGGCATACCTCCTGACCCTGCGCGATTGGTGGACGAAGTAATAAATGATAATATGCTTGTAACTTGAACAGATACGTGCCAAAGACATCATTACATCAAAGATCAACACACCTTCCTTAATATGAATAACTTCGGATTCTTCTCTTAATATTTTTGTTTAGTACGTAATTGTGGTTATTTAATTCTTCAGTTTTCTGAAATATAGTGCAGTAAAATATACGGAAAACGTAAATCAGCATTTCAGAGGGAAGGGATATGAGAGTTGCTATGACCATGATTACATAATACATTACATTTTACTCGTGATAAAGCTGCGGTCATGAACAACTTGAATTATTGAAAACTAAATTCTTCGTGTCTTCTTCTGTAATACTGAATGCCATTTCTCATTCTGTTCAAGGTTCTATTTCGACATGACAGCCTCTCTTAATATCGCCGCTAGAATGTCTAAGCATTCGTCCATACAGCTACTGTACCCACCCCTGTAAAGCAGCAGGCAAAAAATTTCTAAGAAATCACTCCTTGAGTGGTTGAATCATTTTATGCCTATTTTAAGTTTGAGTCCCAGCTCAACTAATCCTATGTGCAAAAGTATAATGCTGGTACAATTTGGATACTGCATCAACTTTCATAGAGTTACTGAAAGTGACAGTTTCTAATTTTTTACGAGAATTATTTGTGCTGTGTAGTGGATTGCTGACGTTGAGAAACTGACAAATAGCTTTAGAAGTTGGTCCTTGTGTTGTGTCTGTGTGTGAAATAATATCTAGCCAATACTAAGTGCTGTAGCTTTAATCGAAACTAAAAGTATTTTCATCCAACCAGAGTAGTTATTGAATGCTAACAGTATGTTTCTGCTAGACAAGATCTATACAGGTTAGTTACATAAGCGTGAGTTTAGACATGGCGCAGCGCTGGGGTGGGAGAGTTGCATGCCGCCAACTAACACTCAGCCTATTAAACACAACGGTCCGCTTCGCTTTGCTCTTTTAAGCGCGCTCCAGTTTCTGCGTGCATATCCCAGCTGACAGCTCGTTAATGTCTCGCCGCGAAGATCTACAAAGATCTGCAACACTTTGTAACAGCCCCCATACCTGAACTTTAGATAGAATTGTATTTAATGAAGTATTTGTAGTGAGCTAAAGTTTGCTTGAATATGATCTGGTATGTTTGTTTTGCAATTTCTTGTAAATCAGTGTATGTAGACTTTGTTTTATGAAAGAAAATTATTTAAAGGCCATTTAATATGTTTAAGAACAGAATTGTGCAAGAGAATTGCTTAAATGTGTGTAATTCCAAGTATTAATGCAAGTTACGATGTGTACAGGACAATTTTCTACAGTTTAAAATGATTTCTGTAAATAATTTTGTGTTTAAGTGTCTTTAATTTCCATTTCTGACCATTTTGTAATGATGTTAAGTGATTATGTATTATTTATGATTGTTTTTAATATGTTTAATTGTTTGAGTAATTGTTAATGTTCGAGAAATATCTCGCGGAAGCTTTTGAAGAATTCCAGAAATTTCGATAGAGCCTATATAAAGAAATCAGCAGAAGGACAGAGTTAGTTTACAGTCAGTTTATACAGATTCTCTTTGCAACTGTGTCAGTAGTATCTCTGGATTGTATCTATACATGTGAAAAATATCGCTGACTTGTTGTTTTGAAAAATAAACAAAATTCTTAAACTGAACTTTGGTGGACTACTTCATAATTACAACATTAATTAAAACCACCGAAGACACTTATAACTTGTTTAGATTTTTGCTAATGGAGTTCGCGTTGCTTTGTTATCCACGTTTTCTATGCTGTGTTTGGTTAGTGTTTTCTGGAACATTTTCGTATTTCAACCAAAGACACGTATATCCGTATATTTCTCTCTGCTGCCACAATTACGTAGCGCTGACACCTGGTGTTAGTGTGTAGTAGTGACCTCGAGTCTCCCATCGTGCTGTTTGGTAGTTACATGTCGGTAGCTATGGGGGTGTGGGAGACAGGGTGGTTAAAAGTGGCAGACCTAAGGCATTATCATATTTCTACCAAAGACGTCGTATCCCCTATATTTCACCTTGCAGCCAGAACTACCAAGCGCAGATCACAGGCGTTTGTGTGTAGTATTAACCTGGAGTCTTCGATCGTGTATTATGCTGATTGCATGTCGGTAGCTGTGGGGGTGTGGCCGACCTGATATAAAAATAGACATGTATGTCCCTATATTTCTCTCTGCAGCCAAAACTACCTAGCGCAATACACTAGCATTTGAGTGTCATAGCAGAATCAAATCTCCCAACGTGCACTAAGGTGGCTGCATGTCGGTGGCTAAGCGGGTGTGGAAGAAATGGTGGTTCAAAGTGGTATTTTGTTATTTCTGCCAAATATGTGTGTGTCACTATATTTCACTTTACAAACACAACTAAATAGTACATATCACTGGTGTTTGTGTGTTCGTAGCCTCAAGTCTCCAATCGTGCACTGTAGTGGTTACATGTCGTTAGCTGTCAATCAAAATTCTTTACGAAGTCGTGGACACCAGCTCGTTAAATAGAATTCAGTAACTATGATTTACAAATTAGACAATATGAAATAGTGCTGGAGCTTGCTATACGCTTCCAATCGAAGATTTTGTTGAAACTCTTCAACTCGTCTTAAATTTCTGCGTTATCTTAAATAGAGCCTAACCGTACAAGTCAGTTTAATCACAATCTCTAAGGAAGATTGTAAATAGTGCGAGGCGTATAACGCATTACGACATTAATTTGAGGCGCAGACGCATTTTCAGATTAGTAGGATGCTGTGTCTACGACGGTAAACCACACGTGAGGGTCGGCGCTATTGTAGCTGCTTATTGAATATATTTTTACAAATCAATCTAGGTGATATCCTTTAGACTATTTTTTATAAACCCTTCACCCATCAGTAAATGTACTTCCTCAGATGCTGTGTAGTTTTTGAATGGTAACTATAAAAAAGGTTTTTTTGAATGTTTTTCACAAACAATTGCGAAACCTGTAAAGGATCATTTGCAAAATACGGGAGCTGATGTTCTGAAGCGTCACCTCTGAATTTTGTTATTGGTTTGGAGGATGTAGTGCGCCTCATACAATTTTCGGTCCAGCTGAACTGTCCTGGAGAGGTTGGCTATACACAAACATAGCGGAGTAGCCGGCTTCTGTAGCTTTGATGCTCACCTAACCAGGTGGTCGGTTGGAGTCCAACTGAAGGCGTGGGTAGTTTTGTGTTCGTACTAAATCGTCCCTACCAGAAGGACACAATATCTGTGAGAATATGTATGTTAAATTGAAGCAGTATGTAGGGCAAGATGGCCTGACACTATTAAAAGAAGTAACGGGGTAAGCGCATCTGGAGTTTTGATCATCATTGGTAGTGAACATCCGCGTCGTCAGATCATCAAATTCGCATTGTCATAACACGACGTGTCGAAGGCTACCGACCTGCTAAGAAACCATTCGCTCAAAAATCGCTTCTTTCCTCTGAATATCATGTTGAAATCGTGGAAAGTCGAAACTTTCTAGGGATACTTGTGAAGTAGAAATATACTATACGGCAATGCTAACGGTAACCTGAAGGAAACGTAGTACTACGCGAAGTTAATACCATTTTCGAGGCAAGAGTGGGAACTTTACGGCTAATATTATAATGCAACGCGGCGATATACCTTGTAATTCCCTGATGGACAGCTGTGTGTCGTCAGATGAGTTGCTGTGCCACGTCATACTCTTTAGGACTGTTACCACTGTCGAGTCTCGGGTGGCAATAAACAGACCAACTGTCCAGGAGATGATCTATTCTCGTAAAATAAGAAACACATTCTCTCCAAACGTTTCTGTTCCTTGCAAGTCATATAGCTAGTGAGACGTTATGGTTTACCAATAATGGATATTATTTTACAGTTAATGAAATTACAGATTGGGATACCATTAATGAGGTTACAGTTTGTTGTTTTGTGCAAGGAATGAAAATACACTAAGCTGTTTGACATTTTTTTGTTGCGAAAATGTGTGGCTATATTTGCTTCTTCTTGGTGAAATATTATGATAACATCATAATCACATTATTTGTTTAGTGTGGGTATATGCAACAAGTAACAATTATTGTTTGTGCCTACGTCAGTGACACGGGTGGCCAGGCGGTCAGCTTCCCAGGAAGAGGCTACGCTTGCCATTGTTCCCCTAACAAGAAGTGACCCTCGCCACTGTCACCCGGATAAAGCATGGGTAGGGACATCGCCCTAAGAGCGATTATGTGCCACACCGTGTATAATTGTGCAATCGTGACAATGTAAAGTTTGCGCGGATTTATGGAGAGAAACCGTAGCGAAATGCGACGTGGCTAAACGGATATTTTCCCGATAAGTATTTTCTCACTAAAGGGTCCACTAAAGCCAGAGAAGGTCAATCAACGCAAGTCCACGGAATGTGAACATAGAGGGAGAAACTGGCAGCCAATCATGATGAGTCTCAATGAAAAGAGGTCATGTGTGTGTGGGGACGATTCTGATCCTCCAATAACGAGATTAGTTACTACTTGGTTTAAAACATTTTTTCCATTTCTGGACGTATCCGAAATGGCCGATACGGAAATGAAACTGGATTGGCAGAACCGACTTCCGTGGGTGGGAGATCGTCTCCCTAGCTGTGAAGACGAGCGGCAATGATGGCAACGGGGACTCGACCGACGGATCTCCAGGCGAGAGGTCGTTGAGACGAGCTGGTAGCCGGCAAGAGGCGACCAGAACCGAGTGGGACTTGAGGTGATTTAAGTGAAAATACAGGTGCGGGCCTGACTACCCCTGTGCTGACTCACGGTAAATACCCACGTTATAAAGTGCACTAAAATTAGAAGGAGCTCTCTTACTCAAATAACGATCTTGACAAGGAAACTTGCTGATAAGAGATCTAATCTGCAGAACTGTAATGAGTTTTAGCCAGAGCATTAACTTCCAAATAACTTTTTGTTTCTAATAAAATCAACCACGTGCCTTGCCTTTCTTTCATTAATAAATTTGTTAGTATATGATAAATATTTCATTGCTAGCCGAAATGGTGTGTTCTCTTTGTGTGTGAATTGTAAATGCCAGAATAAATTGCCAGGTTAGTCATGATGTCATGCATTTTAATTATGAACCCTTTCTCATTTGAAATAATTTTAATAAAAATTTACCTGAGATTAAAAATTAATAAGGCACACTGAGCGTCACGATACAATGGTGAGTCGGGTAGTGGATTGGCTTCCCACTTTAATGCTTCAAACTTATTAAAGAGAGCAGTATAAGATGTCTCAATCTTTGTGTCATATAAATCGTATAATATAAGATTTTAATTTTTAAATGTCAGTGTTGCTTTTACGTTAGAGCACATAGAGAATAATGCTAATTTCCATTTTGTTCATCAGAAAGAAGAAGCAGGTGAGTGGTCTGTTGTGACATACATTCCAGCGTTGTCGGTGGTTCAAAAATACGTCAGCTCTAACACTTAAAGCTTTTCTTTATCCGCAATATGCAGTTCATTGTTGTATTTTAGGCAGTAAGTACTTTCCTATAACTACACAGCCTTTTGTTACGAAAGGTTATAAATAAATGCAGATGATATTTTTTCTTCAAATCCAATTACACAATCGTAGCTATCGAATCCAATAAATAGAATAAGCTCGATAAAAATGTTGATTGCAAACTGTTTCCTTCATTAATAATACTAAATGATCAGATACATACAGGTACGTTACCATCACATTTTCTGAATAGTGAGAAGATAAATGGCACACATCCGGATATATTCGACAAAGTTACTATAGAAAAACTTGATTGGAATAAAAAAAAAAGTTATTCAAAATCTTGTCCTTCTTTTTGCCATCTGCAGAAGTAACTCCTACAAAATAGGCCTATACTAAATTCGTTGCGACGTTAAAATGTAACATTCGAGACAGTCTGAGAGGTTTTCGCCTGTCAACCAAAGACAGCGTTATCGAAAAGTCGATTCTAATTAACCTTGTCGGAACCAATAACGAACGAGATAGCAAGGTGAACTGAGATCCTTCATCCCAAAGTTAGGTTATGCTGATTGCAAAAAAATACTCACTGTTAAGAGTCTGTAAGTTTACAGACAGCTGAGTATTAATCTGTATTCTTAAATCAATATTTGATTTCCTCATTGATGTTGGCATTAAAATCGAGTGATTGATTATGCACTTCTTAATGCTGGTGAAGGCCAACATGCTGTCAGTCAGTGAAATAAATAATATTTTAATTAATTTTCATATTGCCTGCGAATTTGTGGGCAATTTTGTTACATAAAAACTGACCAACTTTTACTGAAATGTTTGGTTAGTAAATTAGTTTCATTGTAAAAAAAAAAAAAAAAAAAAAAAAAGTTTTCCTACAACACATTAATTTTGCATAAACTAAACAACTTTTATTACGTTATACAATAACAGTCTCTCCCAGTACTTAGTATATTTATTACGGTTAATTTCTTTTAACAGCAGGATTTTCTGAACCATCATCTGATGATACTCTCCCGGTACCTGGCCAGAGACTAGGGCATATTTATGGGACGTTATACAGGTGGATCGTCATAAGAGTAACGTCTTTTAACAAATTTTCATAATCTAACGTCACTCTCTCTTTGTTTGCATATCGCAACAATTTTACATTACAAGTCATAATTTTGATATCAATGAAGGCTTTACAATTTCAATCAGCCTAAATTATGACTATTATTATTTGAAGTATTGTATAACGGGATTCGTACGTGATGTATATTTTAGATTTTTTTCGGTGGATTAATTCACCGTATGTTATAAGTGTGTACTATTTATTTACCTTGACGATATGAAATTATTCAAAGGACAAGTTAGGGAAAGAAGGCTACAATGAGTTCCAACTCTTTTTGATAGCTGTGAGCAGGTGTGTGAAGTCGCCTGAGAACGTGTCAGTTGAACGATTTTTTTAATGTATTCCTTTAACACGAGGGAACAATTCATCCAAAGATAGCTTCTAGAACTGTAGTATAACAAAATATAAAATGATTTTTTTAGATCTAACACGAAGTTCGTGTTATTTGAATTGTAGTATCTTTCACGGCCGCCAGAATATTTGTAAACCCTTTCTCAAAAGAAAAGTTTGAAGGTAATGACGAACAGGTTGGAAGAAAACGTAGTGAAAGATGAACCGCTAACATTTCAGAAAGAGATAAACGTGGATGTATGCTGCACATCTGTTTGAGCTGATATAAAAAACAGATGACATGTCACCGAAGAAACATTACATATATATACACTCAATTTTATAAGCTTAGCAGTGAATACGTCTCCGTCCTGCTGATATACAGAAACCGCGCAAAGGACACGTGATGCGGGAATCATATCCAGCATGACCAGACGTATCATAATATTGAGTGTATTAAACGTAACTCGCTTTGCACTATTTCTTTCTGCCATTCACTTTTGTGAGTGGAAACACGAGCTAGCCTTTCGTCTTTTGTGTTACCGGCGTCGTGTTCCCGGGCCGACAAACTATCGAAGAGTTTTGAAACATGTGAGAGGAAAATCGAGAACCGGTACTCCAGTAGCTCACCTTACTGCTAACAATCAGGCCAAGCACTGCGCCACGCAAATTGGCGGCCCCAGCTCTGTCGCTGGCCGGACTTGCCTTGGCTCGCGGCGCAGTGCGAGACATACAGCTAGGCACAAGACGCGTGTTCAGGGCGCACAGGCGGCCCAGCATCTCTGCAACCGTGGAAGTCGCGGTAGGTTATGATACAGATGGCGCGGTATGTGAAACGAATTGAAACCTTGACGCTACGCCATTTTGTTCCCTCGAATATATTCCAATGTCAAGCCTGCCGTCCTTTCCCTATCTCGGGCCCCAGGTAATGGTGCCTTCCCGCCACTATACATCCGCGACAACTCGTCGATTTTAAATCATCCAGCACGCTATCGCTGTTACCTGTATAGCTGACAGAAATATCTTCAGATCGTTACTTTGGTGATATGCGTTCCTAAAAAAAAAATTAACTGAAACATCGTTTTATGATATAGTTGTGGACCATTGTGGTGATAAAGATGTGGAAAAATTGTAAAAACCGGAAGGATAAAAAAAAGAAGATAAAAGTGTGAGATATACATTTCCAGGGCAAGTATTTTTAAAGTGAAACTTTTGTTCTATCGCCTCATATTTTTCCGTTCATCTATCGCATGTCGCATTACAGCCGGCCAGGCGCATGCGCGCAGGTATCACGTGACCTAGTGCGGAGGCATCATGTCCGTTAGCACTCACAAGGGGAGGTTTTCAGGGTGGAAATCGCAATCGTAGAACGAACAAGTCTGGTAAATAGCACGTCACCTCTGGTTTCTCGCCCTAAAGCAGTTCTTCCTGGTGGACCACCGTTTAAGAGAAATCGGGGATTAAAAAGTACTTAAATTATATGTAAATGAGCTATACTTGTACGGAAGACCATTAGTTTATAATGTGTATTTAGCCGTGCTCGTTGAGGCGGTGTGTTCACATGCGATGGATCAGAGGTTCGATACCCCACCCGCGAATTTTTTTTTCTATTCGTATTGCTATTCTATGTTGTAGCATTAAAAATTGTTTTGAAACAAATTCTACAATTTTTTTTATTTTCCTTTGACAAATATTAGGATGGTACCACCTAAATGTACGAATTTATGTCAGCCATGTGATGTGTATTTCTATCATCAGGTAAAAATACTAATAAAAAAGCTCCAAAATGCGCCGGAACTGTTTCAAGATAACCGTGCAATATATTCTCGTGAAGATGCTATTAAGATATATTCTCTTATTCACTATATTTTGCGACCGCCTGTATTTTATGACATGATAAAATATTCCTGGTATGGTGCAAAATTAACGAATAAAAGGCCGAAATTTACAAATGTTAACGAAACCTGCTTTCCTAAATCAATAATAAATACTGTATGTGACTGTCGAAACATATCCTTCATAAAATGTTCCTGGTGTGCACGTAATTTTTGTTTCAAATGTTTTTATGATTTATATCATCCTAATATTTGCGTATTTTCCAAAGTAAAATAAAAATTTTGTATATTTTGTTTCAAAACAACTTTTTAATGATACAAGATGGAATAGCAATAAAAAAAATAGAAACAAAATTCGAAGTTGGTGGGATTTAACATCGAGCCCATCACATCTGATCACTCCGCCTTAACGACCGCGGCTAAATAGACACTATAAACTAACGGCCTTCTGTAAAAGTATAGCTCATTTACATACAATTTAAGCACTTTTTTTAATCCCAAATTTCTCTTAAACGGAGGCCCGCCAGGCAGAACTGCTTTAGGGCGAGAAACCAGAGGTGACGCGCTATTTACCAGACTTGTTCGTTCTACGATTGCGATTTCCACACTGAAAACCTCTCCTAGTCAGTTGAGATCTGTCTGGCGTCGACTACAGTTGAACTGAAGCAACGTAATCGGCAACTGAAGGGTGCTTTCTAATCTTCTCGTCCGAAAACAGGAAGTGTTATTTCTTCGTCCATCTATCGCATGTCGCATTACAGCCGGCGGTGGAGTGGGGATAAAGTGAAAGGTGCTCGGCAGAGCAGCCAAGGCGAATATGGCGGCGCGCATTGCTCGCATCAGTTAACCGTTTAGCATTTACATCCTCACTTATTCGTGCAATTGTATTTATTATGTATTTCGTACTCTAATACATAGATTGAAATTAAAATTTATGGTTGGATACAGTATCTTGTTTACTATTCATTTACCATTATCATTCCCATTTTCCAGTTATTAAGTTAAGATTAAGAACGCAATTTTAATACCCTAAATCGAATAATTTTCCTAAAATTTTCAGTTTAATGCTTATAAAAGTTTCACTTGCTTCGTGGTTTCATAAAACCACACAGTTTGTGACAGAACAGAAATATTTGCATAATAAAATTATATTTTTGATCTCTGAGAGTAGATAAAAAACTAATAATATATATACTCTTAGAGAGAAAAAGCAATGAGTTGTAAGTTGATATGGAGATTAGGACTTGTGAGATGATACTTATCAGAGTAGACTAGTAAATTGAATGCTCGAGAAAACATTGCCTAAAAACGAACCTGCATCTTCTGAGAATAACCAATTCCATTGTAATTCCTAGTAGATCCGAATGATACAAAATAAAAGATATATTTTGCATCTAAAGAATTGAGTTATTCATAATTATAATTACAATCAAATCAACGACAAGAGACTCTAAAGCGTTACAAGTTGTTTTTGGTTTATTTTGCCACCGTTTAAATAATTGATTCGTGACTAGCTAAACTGAGCCACGAAGCGTCAGGTACCTGCAGCTGCAATTCACGATGAGGCAAAAGCAGTCAACATTGAGGAAATATCTTACTACAACACGTTTTCGAAGCTCAAACGCGAGTTCCAAACAACTCAGACGTCCGTTTGCAAGTTCTAGGGAAGAGATATCACTCTTTGCCCATGGTACTGTTGTGGCTGGAGGGTAACTTGTGAGAGCATTCTGGTCTGTCTCCCATCTGCAACTGCACCTGCATCAAATGTCGCAGCGTCGCGACGGCCGGTGAGGCTGAGTTGAAATAAATTAAACTGCCATGGGGCGCACGCTCCAGTGACAAGTTCCCTAATCACCTGATTACACGTTTCTTAGGATTATTATTATTAGCTCATATATTATCTATGTTGATTTCATCCCCCACGTCTTTTGCGATTTAGAAATTTTAAATTCCTTTAGCGTTTTCTGTAAATTATTAATCACTTCCATTGGTAACTTATTCATCTCCCTGACGCCCTTATTCACAAAAGAAAATCTCCCTTTAAAATCTGGTGCCAGTTTGTGCCCATAGCATCTTTTCCTTTCCGTGCTCTACTCGTGATTATTCGTCTGTATTCTTCCAAGCCTCATTACTAACATACGCCTAGTAAATTCCCAGCACTCTCTTACTCTCTTCACCCTCCTCCTATCCTCAAATCACTCCCATTCGAGATCCTTGATCATATCCGTTATCGAGTGGGTTCTGCGGTAATTTTCGCTGTTCTTCTTTTAAACTCTTTCGAACTCTTGTATTTGATAACCAAATTATGGATCCCAAACTACAGTACCATCTTCAAACAATGGTCTGACCAAAGTTTTGTAACCAAATTCCTTAACTTTTCTCATCACTCTTTCCAGTAAATGAAGGATTTTGCAACCTTTTCCAACCACCTGTCCAACATGTACTGCTTAGTTGAGTTTATAATCAAACCTTATGCCAAGATATTAACACTTAAACCTTTCACAAGCAATTCTGTTTCTACCCTATAATTATTAACAACCTTAAGCTTTTTATCTGTATACCTAATACGCTGAATCTTCTTTGCATTTATCTTCATTCAGTGTTGACCCACCCAGTTAGATACTCTAGCCAGGTCACCCTGCAGCTGTTCACAGCCTTCTCTCGTCCTATTATATACCATCATGTCTTCTGCAAAACCACCTAAATTCTAACTGTACACCATCAGCACAATCATTCATTAAAGTGATAAACAGCAGTGATCCCACTACCCTGTGGCACTCTTCTCATATTCTTACTCTCTGCCTTTCACTTTTTCATCCTCTCCAATACTTTTCAACTTATTTAATACCATTTGATGGCTTACTCAGTGAAATGCCTTGGAAAGCTCTACTGCTACACTATTAACTTGGACTCCCTTGACCAATTAATCTGAAATATCTTGCATATAGCCCACCATCTGAATATTCACCACATGAATATTCTTGCCTACAGCTATGTGTTCGATTTGCAGATCAGTTTCTTTCCTCATAGACACTTCTCTCCATCATTTCGTCTATTTTAATTTGGTTTCGTAAGAATATCAGAATAAATAAGCTGGCACCAAGGCTTTCTGAACTTTGTCCACCAGGCCTTGGAAATGGTCGTTCTTTAAATAAGAAGAAAACGAGTTTTAGGAAATTAAAGACATAAAAAATATTCTCCGTTATATTTCCAACAGGTACAAAATTATATTGTACCTTGGTAGACGCAAATATTAGTCCTGTAAAAAGTGATGTACGAAAACACCGGTTAAGTTTGGAACTGAGTTAATTGTACATTATTCCCTTCCTTGCTAGACTAATGACCAGGAGTGAGTTTGTGCCCAAAGATTTATCACACACAAATGTTAACAGAAACCGACTTCACATTGAACTAAATAAGACATACGTATCTCACACACATATTTTTTTTTTTTTTTTTTTTTTTTTTTGCGTAGGAATGTAATACCAGTGTTTATATGTTTATGAGGTTTCAGAATACCTTTCTTAAAATTAGCCAACAGTTCATTTTTAGAGCTCTGGCAATAAAAATGGAAATGAATAATAGTTAAGTCTGTGGAGAACTACTCTACCCGTAAAGAGAGATGTTGATGCGTGATGATAAGTGGTCATATGTAAGTCGCCGAGACCACTTTTCATCTCTTCCTGATGCCGTCTATCTAGGTGCCGTCTGTCTAGGTGGCGTCTGTCTAGGTGCCGTCTGTCTAGGTGCCGTCTGTCTAGGTGGCGTCTGTCTAGGTGCCGTCTGTCTAGGTGCCGTCTGTGTAGGTGCCGTCTGTCTAGGTGCCGTCTGTGTAGGTGCCGTCTGTCTAGGTGGCGTCTGTCTAGGTGCCGTCTGTCTAGGTGCCGTCTGTGTAGGTGCCGTCTGTCTAGGTGCCGTCTGTGTAGGTGCCATCTGTCTAGGTGCCGTCTGTCTAGGTGCCGTCTGTCTAGGTGCCGTCTGTGTAGGTGCCGTCTGTCTAGGTGGCGTCTGTCTAGGTGCCGTCTGTCTAGGTGCCGTCTGTGTAGGTGCCGTCTGTCTAGGTGCCGTCTGTCTAGGTGCCGTCTGTCTAGGTGCCGTCTGTGTAGGTGCCGTCTGTCTAGGTGCCGTCTGTGTAGGTGCCATCTGTCTAGGTGCCGTCTGTCTAGGTGCCGTCTGGCTAGGTGCCGTCTGTCTAGGTGCCGTCTGTCTAGGTGCCGTCTGTCTAGGTGCCGTAGAAGGTCTTTTATTCTTCTCTTGGGCTTTGCAACCAACTAATAGCCCCTGTATCTATACTGTGCTGCAGTGGTGTTACTTTGTGGTGTTGTGTACACTGGCTAGTCAGATGGTAGGGCTGTAATCTTGTAGCTGTCTGTTTAGCGTGGTTACGGTATGTAGCGGTAGGACTCCAGCTTGGAGCGATTCTAGAATCCTGTGAGTGTACCATACATTACCCCTGAAGGGTCCGGAGAAAGCCATTTAACCTCTGCTGACCTATGCATGGAAAGTACTTTTATCCTCGCACTAACGTTATATGCAAAACTAGTCCAGCTGCCTTACTTTCTCTCGGAACGTCCGCATACTTCCGATGTTCTTCTGCCAGGAGGAGGATCTTCAAACATCTTTAAGGTAAGTGAAAGGCGATAAGTTACTTTCACCGTCAGAATTAGCTGTCCGTCATGAATATCCTGCTTCCTTTTCACGTGTCCGCTACGATAGCAGGGCCAGCATTTGCTGCGGTAATACCTTACATACCGTCTATCTCCAGTTACGTATCGTGTGAATAGCTTGTACATCACATCTAAGAACGTCTCAACAAAAGATAGTCATACGCATTTGAGAGCTCAATTTCTTCTCACTTTTCTTACGTTCCATGCTGCAACTACATCATTGCGTTATTCATCTGCATGAACACAATATGCGTGACATAAGAACTTTCACTGAATTTTCTCCGCTTTCTCCGAAAATTCTCTAATGCGCTCCATTTCATTGAAATACTTCCACTGTTGTTTCATGATGAAAAAGTTTGACCCGTCATAACGAATGCGAAGATCGAGTTAAATTCTGGCAGGGTCGGCTACATATGGAAAGAGATACGAGAATAATTTAGCTCCTGACGGATTATCAACAAGGAATTGATACTCGAGAATTACCAGACAGTCACATTTACAGTAATAACTGTCCTTCACGAATTCCGAATACATTATTTATTATCGCTAGAAAAAACTCAATTCAGCTGTTTTGATTTTTAAGTTGTGGAGATGTTTCAGAGTTAAATCACTTTTTATACTAAAAATGAAACAGCAGCTTACAATCAATTCAACAGAATTAAGTCCCAGACAGTTCTTGGATAGCAATGAAATCTAAACTTTTACCGGTAATTTCTCAGTAATATCTATGCATGGGTATCGTATTGTTTACTCAACTTGCTGGTCACGTTACTGCGAGTATAGTCATTGCGTTGTCTGGACTTGTTTGCACTGTAGTGGGTGTGGGAGGAATTCAAATAGTCAACCACTTACTTTGCCATGAAAGTGTTTTTTGTCTTGTCTTGCCCTCAACACCGTTTTACAAAAGTTATTATCAGTATTATGGAACCTAATGTAAACCATAACAAATGAATCTCCAACACAACACTCAGTTGTTACCTAACTGTATTAACTTCAAAGTTTCTTTGACCTCCATTTGCTACCTTAATGCTATACTTGTATTTTACTGCTGCTGTGAATTACATTGTTTTCTTACCATCGAACTTAAAGCAAGGTTTAGTGGTCTAACGTCAGCGTAAGAGTGAACCAAGAGGACGTTCCAGTCAGTGGCGACGCTGCACCGCTCGCTGAGGGCACTTGAAACCGACAGTACTAATGGAAGTGTTATCCTAATCAGACGAACCACCAAATCTCCAACACAATGCACACAAAAATTCGTTCAATCTTAAAAATGTTGTGATTAATGTAAGGAAAATGGCATGTTATGAGTTACATCAACAAAATAGCAAACATTCTCAAAAAGAAGAACTCAACATTGCATTCAAAACCAATAATTCTATAGATAATATAATTAAAAAATCACTAAAAACAAATACACATTTTAGGCTTATACAGACTCACTTGTCAAAACTGTGAGACACAATATATCGGTCAGACATGCAGTCAATTCCAAACAAGATACAAAGAACACTTATGAGCACTGAAATACACTAACCACTCCACATTCGCAGAATACCTTCTAGAACACAACCACCAACAGAAGACAATCACACAGACATGCAAATACTCACCATAAAGAAAAGAAAATCACGGCATTAAAATTTCAAGGTAACTATCACATCCAAAAAGCGTTAGTAGAAGGAAAACAGATAATGAATGATTATACAAACTTGACTAATCAAACATTATATACGATGTTAAAAGCAAAATAAATATTAACAGAAAACAAGCATTTCAAATCCCCGTCTCACCATCAGAGATTACACTATAAAAGGCAAGAAATTCAGAACACAATGAAACCCGAAACATAAACACACATACACTCTATAGACTAGTGAAAAACATGGCGCCGTGTTTACATTCACATCTTTCGAACTCGATACTAATAGAAAATTTAATAGTGATACTGTGTAGTATGGTCGGTGCAGTGTAGTGTTGTGTATCTTCAGAAGATAACACAGTAATTCCTGCTAAAACATACGAGCAAACCCTGACTATGAGGCATGAAATAAAAAGTCACATCTCAGTAAAATTTATTTCAACTGGACTTCATATTGTTTTTAAATGGAATGTAACTGACAAAACGTACAAATACCAAAGAGAAGTTGCTGATGATGCTCTGGAAATAGAGCGAAACGCGTGCGACACGAAGAATAAAATAAAATTCAATCCATTGGCGTGTCATTAATCTTTATGGATATTGAATATGAGTAATACGCCAATAGCTGAAGAATTTGAATTTGTTCATACGAGGTAATAAATTGGAAAGTATTGGTTATGGGAATAATATTTAATTTCTCGGCGTGAACTATGACCGCTAAGTAAATTAATGAATGTGATATTTTGGGCAGCAGTGGGTTCAATCGAATACACTTTAATACCTATAGATATTTAGTAGTGACGCATAGGGAGAGATGGTTAACATTTTCATACTAGATTTAGAAAAACCCGCTAATTTACAAACGGCCCGGTTTCCTGCCTATTCTCCCGGGACTAAGCCCATTCACATCCACCCAGGTAGACTGGCCGCCGTCCTAGTTATTGATAACGAGGAAAAATACCAACCTGTGAGAATGTCGCCAACCCAGACTCGATGACACGTAGTTGCAGCTCACACTAAATTTGCTTTTATGTATAGTTTATAGCCGCCTTGGATTCTCGAAACTTTTCAACGACTCAATGTTCGATGAATAGCGAATTAAAATAATTGATGAATCACATCAAAAATTAGATAAAGCTTTGAAATGCAGTAAATAGTAATCGAACACCAAAAATAATTTTTGGAAGTTACCTGGAGAACACTGTTCATGCTCTGTATGGACTCATGACTCATGGAGGCCATAAACAATTCATGATTGCGTTGGTTGACGATAATCATGAAATACAAACTGTTACCATAACGGCATTCTCCAATCTTATTTGTGGATACTGAGACTTTTCCTTTCTTGTTTAAGACTTATCGACTCGTCGAATTCGAGGTCATTAGAGGCGGGAAGGGACTGAGAGTAAGGAACGGGAAGGAATTCGGCCATGGCCTTTGTAAGGAATCATCCCAGCATTTGCAACACAGTTATCAAGGGTTTGCAGTCGGATATTTTCTTTAAACGTAAAAACTATGTTGCATTTATACGTGGGGAAAATCTACATTCACATATCTCGGTATTCGTCTGGAGTGGTTCGAGGACAACATGGAAAACCGAAATCTGGATGGCCGGACGGGGATCTGAACGGGCGATCTTCCGAATGCGTAGCCGCTCAACACCAAGCTCGGTTTAAGTAACACGTCCGTCTGGTAATAAGGTGCAGCGTGACAATGGTCCGATCGCCTCTGACACAATCCTCTGGTCTGCAAGTACCAGAGTACCAGTGTCATCTGCCGCATGTGAAGATTGAATCCTTCACGGCGTACACCTTCTAAAAATTCTTCGGAATACGGGAAAGAATTCTTGGAATTTTTCTTGATTGTCAAGTCACTTGCGATAGATTGCGACTTGGTAATGACATGGGTAAAATGTACCACACAACACACAACTGCAATTGCACCGATCTTCGTTTGATGAGGAACAATCATGGACTCTATTGTGTTCACACAATTATCAACTTAGAAATTTATACCTATTCAATATGAGCAATAAGTACAGCAGCTTATAAACCAAACTCGTGGCATAAACTGTTATCCTAATAGAAATTATTATTTATTTATTTATTTGACCATATATTTAATTTAATTGTAATGGAGCACAGGCTCCGGTGGCAATTTCCCTACAGCCCCATCTTCCTCCTATTCTGCATCCACCTATATTTGCCCTCTACAAATTTTAACTTTAAATTCTTTTAACGTTTTTGGTAAGTTATTCATCATTTCCCTTGGTAACTCATTCAAATCCCTGACACCCTTACCTAAAATAGAAATCTTCCCACACCCTTGTTCCTGAAATCGAGTGCCAGCTTGTGGTCATAGTCACCTTTTCCCTTCCATGCACTACTTTTCATATCTACTCCAATATCTTTCCATGCCTCATCGCCAGTATACGCCCTGTACACTCCCATTACCCTCCTCATCCTCCTCCTGTCTTGCAATGAATCCAATTCCAGCTCCTTTATCATATCTGTCACTGATTGCATTCTGCGATAATTTCCAGAAACAAATCTAGCAGCCCTTCTTTGCACCTTCTCCAACTCCTGTATTTGATACTCAAAACGTGGGTCCCATACTACACTACCATATTCGAGCAATGGTCTGACCAAAGTTTTGTAACCTAATTCCTTTACTTCTCTCGTTCATCCCCTCATCACTCTCTCCAACAAGTGCAGGATTTTGAAACCTTATCCTACCACCTGTCCAATGTGTCCTGCCTAGTTAAGCTTGTTATCAAATGTAATGCCAAGATATTTATATTTCAAGTCTTCAGCAAGCAATTCGTTCCCGACCTTATATTCACAATTAACCTTTTGTTTTTTATTTGTGTATCTAATAACCCGACTCTTCTTTGCATTTATCTTCATCCCATGTTTACCAACCCAACTAGATATCCTGTACAGATCACCCTGCAACTGTTTACAGTCCTCAATCGTTTTGATCCTTTTATATAGCATTATGTCATCTGCAAACAATCTAATTTCAGATAGTAAACAATCAACACAATTATTCAATAGAATAATGAATAGCAATGGTCCCAATACGCTACCCTGTGGCACTTCCACTTCTTTTGATACCGGATTTCGTACTATAACTTTCTATTTTCTACCTTTTAAAAATTCTTCTAACCAGCAAATCTCTTTCTCATCAACCCAGCAGCTAGTATCTAATCTGACCCTTTATTTCCGTTATTTTACATGCATATATATTTATATCTTATATATATATCACATTCATTTTATAAACGATTAATGTAAAATAATTTGATTGAAGTTCCAATGTCTCTATTACTTCTACTGTTATTAAACAGAGCGCGTACTAACACCACTACTACATCTACTATTGCTGCTATTGTTCCTAACATTACTACTAACATTACTATTAGGCTATTAATAATACCATTACTACTACTAATACTACTATTGCCACCACCAATTTTCGTAGCCGCACTTCGGTTCCACTAACGTTCATTTTTTCTTGGTGTTGTTGATTGCGCTCCAAATGTAAAGTCTCCGGGAAAGAACAGCAAAGTCAGCCGCCCAGGCCATTAAGAGTTGACCTCCTGGAATACCAAGACAGCCCCAACTGTCGCTCAGAAGACGGCCTCTCTGGAGCACACTGAAGATCCGCCGACGATTGATTTTGCTCATTATCGTGGGATATCTTCTGTCAATCCAGCTTCATTGTTCGCTCTGCAGTTGCTTCTGGAATTAGCTCCCACGCTTCCGCAAGTTGTAATTGTGTTCCCTTCTTCTGCTATCTGTGACCTTTCCGTTTTGTATATTTCCTTTCTATAATTATCTCCTTCCAAAATTTTGAGACTAGATTAGCTGCCACGTCCAGAAGATGCCACAAACTTTCGGCGCGTAGTATATCGAATATTCTCCTCCCTTGCAGCCGAGCTTGTTGGTGTTCTCTCAAAATAGCTGTTATTTCACATTCCCACAGCACGTGCTCCAGCGTACTCTCTTCATCACATTCGCACCAGCTTGAGTCCACAATAATTTTATCCCTATATCCCAGAATATGGGACCGCAAATTGAAGCTTGCGGGCACCCTTTTGTGAGGGTCTTCGTGATGAACGAGTTCTGGTATCTCAAGGAAGCAGTTCTAAATCTGAAATAGTCCCTGAAGGGGTGGACAACCAATCTCCCTCAGCCGTTCAAACAGGGCAGGCCACCATAAATTGTCGAATGGCCCCGAGATGCCCTCTACGTACATTTTTGTACTGCTACTAATTATTTCCATCGATCTATTTATGGCATCCTCTGTCGACTTCCTCGTTCTAAATCTATATTGACTGGGGTTATACTAACAGAAAGCCGAAAATCTTACTGTGGAATTGCGACTCTTTTGTAAGCAATATTAAAACATTGCACAGCATTTAGTCGACTCGCTAGGAGAGGCTATAGCGGGCCTTGAATTCTAAGTCCTTTCAATGCAGCAAAATACTAGGAAATAGTGGCATCTGAAACAAATTCAACACCCTATGAGACAATTACTTTGTTTCATGGTGGAATCTAAATAATCTGCTTATAAATCAGGCGCATACCCTGAATTTCACACGTGCAATAAGAATCCACACGATATTGTGGTTGACTTGAAACAGCTTGCCATGAATAACTAGCGGAATTATCAATCGCTGGTCACAGTAATATCCTGAGCAGGTTGATATTAGCCTCATTAAAATACAAATATTTACAATTTAACGAACGAAGAACAGTTACCAGTCTTTAACGACTCAGGTATTTACACTGTCATCATTCTTGCTTCGTGGAGTTTCCTACAAGTTGTGTGGGAAAATTCTTAAGAGATGGTAAAAAAAGATTTAGAATTACAAGTTAGGATGTCGGTAATGATTGAATGTTGTAGAATAGGCATAAAGCAAGAGAATATTTTGAACAAATATGCTGGCATCAACGCAAGATGTCTAATTGGGTAGTTCAAAATAGAATGAAGACAAATACCGAAAACTGTAATACTATCAGGCAAATAATGGTTTTTAATACTACTGTTACACAGAGGAGTGGGAATCGCTTGTTAAAGGCGCAAAATTGAAATATTTTTTAATCATAAATCCGTTTGGCCGGAGCTGATAGAATAAGCTTTCAATGAGTTGCTACATTTATACATGGAAATGGGCAAATATGTCATAGAAATAAGACAACTGGGATATAGAACATTTTTCATGTCCTTTCTTGAGCATGGCGAGATTGTATGGGGATTTTATTGTGGGTGTAAGGTAAGAAAGTTTTAGTGCAAATGAAGACTTATAAACTTTTTCTGCGGGGATTACCGTGGCACTCGATGAGTAAATGAATTGATAAGACAAAGAATGCTGTATTGGAAGACAGTACATGGCAGAGTGTAGGAATATCTGTCATATATTGCCGCTTTTGTCTGAATGTATGATGGTTGAAGCACTAGGAGTGCTATGTCTAAGAGAAGAGAGGACGAGGGCAATAAATTACTACTTGATTTGGCGCTTAACGTACTGCTAAATTATTCATAACGGCGTCAGGGACTGGAGAGCTGAACAGTTTACTTCAGACACTGGAAGAGTAAAATTAGTGTAATGCAAAAGTAGGTTTGTAGGTAAATTACCACCCAGGCATAAATCCCTGCGCGATTAAAAGTAATTTATGTTTACGAAGTAGATTAACGCGCAGTGGCTAGACGACGGCCCGTCAGAATTATTAACGGACTTTCGTCTCAGATGAGCCTCTTACAGCTTCAGCCTTCAACAGCTCCACCTGTCAGCTACGAAGGGAAACCGTTTGATGGTTGTGTATTTGTTTTGAAAAAAATGATGTGATGCTGGAAGAAGCTACAATATTAGAAAGCATATTCCTAGGAAATTTACTATGTTGAACTCTTCTTACAGCCGTGACACAGCTTCGTATTACACGCTGTAACAGCCACTGGGAATGTAAATTACTACATAAAACAAACAACAGCGCACGCCTCGCAAGCAGCCATACATTTGTATTTCTTACTAGTGGTATGGGTGACTGACCACGGCAGTTAATTAAAACCGATAATACCAGAGGCCGGGTTCGAACCTGGGATAGTGTCGGCGCTGCCGCAGCATTACTAGGGCCACTGTACTACTGTGCAGCAGGTGAGCCCAGCGTCTAGTGCTTGCTACACGTCCAGCTACGTGCCACGGAGTTGGAAAACAGGAACGCTGTCGGCTACGTTCTTCTTCTCCTCCTCGCAGGGAATAGATTCCAGCGGAATATCGCCATAGTTTGATCCGTTTCTCTACAGGCACATCTGAGATGGAAAACGAAGATAGCGTCCAGAAGTCAATAGTTGTATCTATATTGAGAAGAGGATCTATATTCAGTCTTATCTGCTTTTGAGAGATCATTATTTTTTGTTTGTATAGGTTCCCAAAAGATTCATTTCTGATACCTAGGATTTATCGTTTACTTTTTTGATACTGCATCCTGTTCCATGTGTAATAATAGTCATTAATACAAAAACACAATTAAACAGTTTCAGACGTCTCGTATCCTTCAAGCGTCACTGATCGTACATCATATAATTTTGAAATTTTCAAAGTAGGACACATAATCGAGATATATTTAGTTCGATAGAAAGCATTCGATGCTTATAGTGCAAATAATTACTCTAATTAAACTGAATTAGTTTAAGGGTAATTGTTTTTTAGTTATTGGATAATATTTCGAAGATGGGTTTATATGGACATTGGCACCGGAGCATTGTAATTGAAATGAAATTACATTAAATTCCTTCAGGCGACGTTTGTGTCAAATGCAATTAATTGATTCAAATATTTTAAGGTTAAAGTTAATGAATTATCAATGAGAACAATATTTGGTTTTCAGTAAAATATTTATCACTTGCCTTTCATAATGATCGTTGGAAATGAGTCGTTGCTAATTGTGAGAAACTGTTCGACGGTTTGGCAGAGATTAATTTAACACTGCAATAAAGTTGCCAACGGAGTTGATCAGTTTCACTCCATATTCACAAGAGTTAGATTAGGATATGTCGTCACACACAACTCCAGGAAAGCTGGTCGTCCCCAGTGGTTGTATATTCTTATCGCTCGTTTACTCGTCCACGTAGACATGGTTACCGGGATGTTAGTTTAGTCGGACAATTTGTGATTTGTTGGTTGATGTAAGCTGTTTCCTGCTGAACGGGTGGTGACTTTTCAGGGGCGTACTCGTTTTAAGCCACTTAGAAATAGGCTACGCGTTGAACTAAAACTTGACTGGTGTAGTTCTATACCGCAACGCGGCAAATGCTAGCTGACTAGTCTATTTCCTTGACACTAGACTATTCTCTTCTTTTGTAAGCTGTATATGCTCCACTGAGTTTTAAAATTGCGTGTAATTTCGTTGAAATCGTGGTTTCTAAAAATATGAATTCGTGGTCTCATTGTCAGATATTTTGTAATGTACGTAAGTCATGATTCAGTTCCATAAATTTCCGTATTTACGATTTAAATTTACCCGAAAATCGATTAGTATTTGTACTTTGCGATTAATCTTATCTCTTTTGAACTGCAAGTGGTATTAAAGTTCATATTCTCCAACAGACAGTCGGCAAGGAGGTAAGGATTTATTCCTTTTGTTTCCTCGAGGTCATATCATCCACGAAAACATTTTTAATAATCGAATGCCAAGGAACAGCCTTATGGTAGTTGATGCATACTTTTCATTTGGAGAATACATCTACTTTCAGTAGCTGTACTTATCCTCTCAATGACTATCTGACTCCTTAATACGAATACAATATTCTTTCAGGATAAATTAGAATTAAATTTTCCTCTGCTTTTACTTGTGAGTAATTAGCCTCGAAGTACCTCATACAATTCTCTACCTCTTTCTGTAATCAGCAGCTCTGTCCTCGCGGGTTCGAATCCCCGTCCAACCATCCAGATTTCGGTTTTCCATTGTTTCCCTGAATAACTTAAGGCGAAAGGCGAGATATTTCTTTCAAAAGCGCCATGATTAAAATCCTTGCCGTTCCTTGCTCGCAGTCCTTTCCCTCTTCTGATGACCTTGACGTCGTCGAGGCCTAAGCAGCAAGTCATCAGTCTGTCCAACCTGCTCCCTGTCTCTCCGCTGACATCTATTTAACGTAGCGTAGGCGTAGCGATACCAGAGGCTCTCCGGCAAGCAAATGATCAATCTAATCAGCGTTTATCAACCTTTCTCAACCCGAGGACCATTGAAACATCAAAAATAATTCTACGGACCACTAACTTACATGGGGCTAATTTTTTAACTGTGTGTACGAGAATTTAACTAGAATTAAATTGATAATAAACTACATTGTAGTGGGATTGGTCGGTAGGGGGAGATTAATTGCTACCTTGCATAATTTAAATCGCCACCCTCCACTAACTTCTGCGAATCATATATATTAATTTAAGGAAACAGAGGTGAAACCATTATTTCTATTATTAGTATTTGAAAAGATCCTAAAATTATGATTTATTTGGTACTCATGAATGCTTACAGACAGGGGTATATTTAGCGTTATTCTTAAACATCTGTCTATACAAAAATAAAATTACACGCAATACCTCGTCTTACAGTTGCGTAATATCAAACAAACAATTATCGTTAATTGAAGCTAAGAAATTGCAATACATGCACATGAACTTTACAGAGATTTCATATGCAACTGAAGCAAAAACTCTCTTATGCATATTGAGAGCGATTCTTGTTTCTCTTACTCATTAGACCAATAAAGGGCTGTCTCAATGATTCGCCGGAGTACACAGTGTTTCGTGGACGAATAATTACCGTGTCTGTCTTGGCTGCACGAAGAGTCACAGCAACCATCGCTGAGCTGCGCACCTGTCCAGGTACTGCAGGGCACTTGTCACGGCAACCAGCACATGTGACAACATCGATCGGACTTGGCGCTCAGTCATCCAAGCCTCCAGAACGGAATCATCAACACTGCTCTGGCAAGCAGTGGCCAGACCGCTCGTCCTGGACGAAGAGAAGTCTCCTCGCTAATCCAAAACGTCCCTCTCCTCCTCCTAGGCGTGTACCATGGAAAGACAAAATTTTTAAAATTTCAAATCACGTGATGAAATAAACACTTCTGATTGGCTTCGCAAAAGTTTCCCCTCTTTGCTGGCGGAAACATTGCCTCTCATTTGCTAAGAGTCTTCGGGTTCAATCGGCATTCCACGAGTGGATGCGTAGGAATAATTCTTCCCACGATACGCCGAGAGAACGGCGCATTCAAGGCTTCCTTCTGCAAAAATTGCAGTGGCCACCCTTTGTCACCGGTATTAGCGTCGCCTAGCCAGCGATAAGACCCAGCTTTCGTGTTCGTGGCCCACAGGTTCAGAATAACTGATCTCATCCATTAAGGGTATCTGCCTGTCGTTTATAATCTGGTGGCAGAGGTTGTACAGTTGTGAATGGGTCAATACCTGTTTTCTGATTGTTATGTTTTAAAATGTAAAAGTTTTTCCAGTATTCCAATATTTAACAAATAGCTTCATTTGCTCGCTGCGAAAGTATAAACAGATTTTAATAAAAAAAATCAGCGTAATATCTCGTTGCAGTAGCAAATTATACAAATTTTAAATTAAGAAAAAGTGTTCAGATTGGTGGAGTTGATGAAGAAACTCGTGGAAAGATCACGCTGGGCTGAATGGTTTGAACAGAAAGCCACCTGCTCACATCGCCAACTTCGCCACAAGAATTTGATCTCCAATAACTCTTTTTAATATAATTCACGATTTTCCTTTAACACTAGGAACATAAATGAATACGTACTCTGAATGTATAGAGCGTGCAGAGTATAGGCTCGATCCAGCCAGGTGGAGTAACCGACTTCTCTTCGGCTGTGATGAGCCCCCGCTATTAACACCGGAGTACTAGTCTGATTACTCTGCCCCCAACATTGAGCAAGTTGTTTGAACGGACAGCACACTTTCTCTCGTTACTTATGTGCTCTCCCTGCGACTTTTTACAGCGTGCGATAACTTCTTTGTCTTGACCGATTTCCGCGTTGTCTTCTGTAATCATAAGACATTAAATTGATCATCGAAGTCGTTCACGTAGTGATGTATTGACGTCCATAACATATGTCGCTCTGCAAGGAGCTCAGTGCAGCGCAAATTGTCATTAACTCATTTATAATCACTCAAGGGTGTAGCAACTGATAACCAACTCGATTGAGAACGGTACTTTTTATTCTTGAAAGAAAATTATATAATGAAAAAAATTAAAGCCGAGTACAGAACACGCCAACAGAAGAAAAGTTTTTCTCATAATAAGTTCCTTACGTCCACAGACTTTGCGACCCCATCAATCATCGAAACTGTGTACGCTCGTAAAATAATTTGAAGGCCGAAGCTCGCCTGTGTAACTTGAGGAGTGTTGATTTGGATGATTTGCATTTCGGGAACTCAAGCGGTGGCTTGCCTTGGGTGCGTCCATAAACTACGTGACTTGGTCTAAGAGGGGGGGGGGGAGGTTGGCTGGAAAGCTACGCTGGGCTACGTGAGGGAGGGGGGGGGGGTATTTACGACCTACACCACATAGCTTTCCATTCATATTGTTTGTCACTTAAAATGAGATACAGAATACACAACAGCACATGAATATTTATTTCCGTCATTTAATTATCTCCGTATGTAATTTACGATAGGCTGACAAGAGAAAACAGTACAAAATGTCTTCTGGACTCAATAGGGGAAAAAGCTGCGTGCTTAGTGGGGGGGGGGGGGGGTAGAGGCAAAAGCAACGCGTCGAGCTACGTGGGGGGGGGGAGGGGGGATTCACAGGAGGCCAAAATGGAGCTACGTGGTATATGGACGCTCTCCTTACTGACGCCTGTGATCAAAACAATGTGTTTATATAATCTTATATTCGTCCTAATCGCCAGCGTCAGTGAATGCTCTTGGCTTTTTCACGGTCTAAGGGGAAACAGTTTCTAGGAAGAATCATTGGTGCTACTGACGTATACGATACCCATCGAACCAGCTTACTCCACATGCAACTATGACATTATTGGTGACGTGGTGTTATTGATATTAACCATAGAAATAAGTGATATCACAAAAAACATCAACAACGAATATATTAATATGGTTCAAGAATCAATATTATGTACAATTTAACGATTTGGAAACAAAACCACATATTTGCAGTGTACTTTCGCCTGCGCTTGCGTAGTATAACGTAATGTGCACAATGTTTGTGACGTCATTGCTCTGTGGACGCCGTGTACTATTCCACAGGGTATCGTAAACTTCAGTGTTGCCAACCCTTCCCTTCCCCCCACTGTGGTTATTCCTCCGAATCGCTCTGGATCGCAGTGAGATGCATGCATTCATCAGAATAACTAAACAGGTGGATCTGACAAGATGTAATTCGCTTTCATGTTATTAGTCAGAATGTGGTCAGCTTTAACTATGCTTTCTGTTGTCGGTCGTCTGTCTCTGTATGATGAATATTTTTTCTGCCATCCTGCACGTCAGATGTTGTTCTGCCGGGAAGGAGTTGTACCAAGCTATATCGTACAAGTTAGCAAGGTTCTCCGTGCGTCTGTGTGAAGGTAAGACAGTTATAGTGTGAATGAAGTGTGATGTGCGTGATGAGAGAGGGTGAAAGCAGGACAGTCTGTCTCCCCCGCTCTACTTGAAAACATTAAGGAGGCTGCAGGGTTCGTCGATCGAACAAAATACTATCAACAGTGTTCTCACTGCATATGTTCTGCGGAGAGCTTTTGGATTTAGTGATGATGTTTACAGCGCTACTATCAGAGTTATTCCACCAGCCCGTCTCAACCAATAATCCTCCGCTCCAGCGTCAGGCACTGTGACTGCTCTCTAAAAACCACGCCCGTGAAGCGAGTCGACTCTGGAAAACGTATTCGCATTTGTTGGTAATTGCATATGACTTTAACGTTGAACAGATTGTAGTAACTAAATATCAACAAATGTGAACAATATGTTATAATGAGATAGTTGATTAGAGTGTACTGGTTTGCAGTCGACAGGAAAACGCGCGAACGTGATTTGCTGAAGACGTTGGCATTGAAAGTTTCTGATGAATTCCTTCATCCTGGGTGTTGTTAAGGTCTGAAGACAGAGAATATGAGCGTGCTGTGATGAATTCACAGCTACCTAGGAAATTTTGAGATTCTTTGGACTGATGATAAGAATACTATGAAATATCGTGCTTCTTATTTTGCTGACAACATCTCCATCAGGAAACATAGTTAGAGAAGTTTTTAATTTCTGCTATTATTTTTTGTTTTGGTTTAAATGGCTCGTCTACAACGAGGTCATTAGAGCTGCAAGAAATGGGGGGCAAGGAACGGGAAGGCCATGGCCTTATGAGGAATTTCGGGAAACAATGGAAAATCTAAATAAGTTTGGCCGGGCGGTGATTTGAACCCAGGTCCTCCGAAACGCCAGGCCCGAATGCTGTCAAAACCGCGAGGCTCGGTAATTTGTAGTGGAACTTGGTTTGTGGGTTGGCGAGACAGTGACGCTGGTAGGCTGGAGCGACAGATCTGATGCCTGGAGTCTCTGACCGCATCACGTGTTCTGGTTCACGGTCTTACTCAAGGCGCTGTAACAGACGAGAGGAGCCAATCAGTTTCTTATTCATTCCAAATCCAGCTATTTCCCATTTTTAGCTGAAAATACAGATAAACCCTGAAATTTCGTTATCTTGCCTACGCTCATATTCCCTACAGCAACGAAATCGCAGTTTCTGGAAACCTCGCTTCTTGGGAAGCGCTTGTGTGTCACGTGAGTGTGTCGTACTGCAGACTACCTTTTTCCCGGGGTCATTTACTCTGGTCCCACCAATGTTGCAAAACGAGTGACTGTACGGGAGAGTCGATCCATCCGATACCGGAATGTGGGCGAACGCATTTCCAGGCTTGTCGAGTTACAGGGGCGCTTTCCCTGCAAACCGGAATCCACGGCAGAACTAGGCGTCCGACCCGCGCTGAAACACTTACACCGCCTCGCAGCTTGGGAAGGAAAGCTATCCGCCAATGGCTCGCGAACCTGATACGACCATTAGGCCAGAGCTGGACACGACCCTGGTGAAACTACAACAGTCACCGTTGCAATCAAGTTATCGCAACGACACAAAGAAAGTAAAGTAATGGTAATCTTTTATAATCTAATTTACTTCCTACTCACATTTGTTTATGTTGCCACAATTCCTTTCTAACGTAAAATCATACGCGTCTTAAGAAGCTTGTAATTAAGACACTAGTGAACTGCTTCGAACCTAAAAGATTGAAAGGAGGTGAGAATTAACATTGGTCAACTGATTACAAATAGCAAGAAGCAGCGCGTACTTTCACAGTGCACAGTCAAAGAGAGACGTACTCAGGACCATAGTGTGAGGCACCGCACCGCATGCCGTACAGAAGGAAAATACGGAGCAGGTTTCACTTGAATCGAAAAAGAGATTGATTACAAAAAACAACAATTATTCATTGAATTATTATGAATGAAATTTATATATCTGTCCTTATTTAAAACTAATTAAACATTCAGCTCATCTTAGGGCTAAAGTAAATTCATGTGGTGTTGCGATCTGGTAACAAAGTTTCGTTTTGTCACACATTGCACCTCTGTCATCGCTGGATCTACAGTTAAACGCGGAGTCCGAACCATGGAGCGTCTCACCGTTACTCATATGATCAAACAAAACTCTTAAAAGTATAGTCCCCGGCGAGGTTAAAAGCCAGGACCGGACGCGGAGATTTTGAAAACAAGCGCCTGAGCCCACTGTGGTTATACGCGTATTGTACTTAGACTTTGAATCTGGATATCATTCACATCCTCCCTCCCCCCTCCAACCCCACCCCGTTTCCATTTTATTTAAAAGAAACTGTATTGTTTCGCTTTTTCTGTTGAGTCTCCCTCAAAGTGTAGATGTAATTACATAAAGTGATAAATATCCTTTAACGTCTATCCTTAAAATAATTAATAATAATTCTGTAGTTTAAAATTTTAAAATTTCGTTCCCTTTATTTTAAACAGCTGCTGTTACTATGACCAGTTATCGAAGGAAGGCGTGAACGTCATTATGTGTCGAGAAGCTCATCTCAGACCCTGTAGGCTTCGCAATGCAAGGCTGTGAGGAGCGGCAGCGTCTGTGAAGCGCAACTCCACGGTCGCTCCGCACCGACAGTCTGCGAAACACCTCACTGTTCAATAGATGACACGCTGTATAGCATTCAGAAACTCCTGTCATGCTATTAGAAATAATCACTTTCAAATGAATATCTAATATGCGTCCCATACAGAACACGGGAGATGTTTTCCATTCAGGCAAGGAAATACATTTCCTAACAGGTATGGAGCAATTTGAACATAATTTCAATTACTTTCGTAGGGCCGAAAGTCGTTCACGAGAGAATAATCAGAACACAATTTGGACTTAACGAGCTGACTAAAGGTGAGATTAACCTTGCTCCGGTAAGGAGAGCGCGAAAATCGCCTGTGAGTCAGTGCCGCGTGAATCGAGTCGCAGTTTCGCGTCGATTACATTAATACCGCGTGATTATCGAAACTGAGACATAGCGCAAGCGAATGTGTGTCCGAGCCCCTCCATCAACAACTGAGCAAATAGAGCCAGTATTCAAGTCAATTTGAAAGCTAAGCCCTTTTGTCATGGAGTACCTTCCTCTTTAATCTTAAGTGCTATGTCTGTATTTTAGCTCTGAACAACATTTCCGTCTCTAATCATAAGGGAACAAATCTTTAAAATGTAAAACAGAACTTAATAGTTTACATTTCCGGAAGAAGCTTCTTATATATATGTGAATGCTGTACATTTTCTAGTCATTTTCAGCGTCTCTTATTGGTAGGTTGAATGCGTCCTGTCTTACAAGTATATCCACTCACAACAACAACCACTATGCCTGATGACTAGCGTTAACCTCTCGTTTCTATCATTCACATTATCTGTGGAGGCGATACGCTTTACATTTTTAGGAGTTCCAGGATTTAGTTCTTTTGGTATTACTGTAACAATCACTTAAAGGTACTTCTCCATCAATAGGCTAAGGGAATGTAATAATTCCACAAAAATCTTGGAGCTACTATCTAGGCTCTAATGGAGCGGGATTGACTTGCAGCTCCACTGTCGCATAATTCTTCTATAGAACCTTTCATCTGGATTTTAACTCTGGACCATCATTATCATCTTCAAGGTTTGTTCCGCCTTCATACATATTGTTGTGTCCACCTCTTCTTAGGACGACGTACCATCCTTCTTCACTGTTTTGGCCTGTAATTCAGCAGCACCTTTGGCGGTCTGGTGTACTCCTTACGTGTTACATGCTCCATCAATTTCTTTCTAAATCTAATTACTTTCTCAATCAGATTAAAAAATTTAAATTATTTCCTTGTTTCTTCACCTCTTTTCTTATATAGTAAAGAATACCCTAGAAACCTCAGCTGTTTCTAACTGCTTTATTTGTCGTTTAGTCAATGTCCACGATTCGCATCTATATAGTAACGTTGGTACAGTCATTATTTTGTAAAATTTCATCATTGTATCACGTTTGATGTTCTTAAAATTCCTTTTGATTACTCCACATACATATTGAAATTTCTGTAACCGTCATTTCTGGTAAAATTTATGTCATATTCTAAACATTCAAATTTGTTAATGTGTTCTGTTGTTCTGTCATTATTCATTAATAACTACCTTAGCCCGTATTGGTTCGCCTCCCTTGTATGTCAAATGCTGAAGTGCTCCGTAGAATGAAAAACTATATGGAAATATTGACCACCGTTAAAATACGGAAGTTACAGTATCTTGGCCACATCATGAGGAACAATAGCCATTATGAACTTCTGCAGTCTGTTCTTCAGGTCAAAATACCAGGAAAGAGTAGTGCTGGTAGAAAAATCCGAGAACATGGACCTCCGAGACAACTACGGATCTAATCCGAGCATCAAGCAGCAGAGACAAGACAGCCAAGATGATTGCCGACATCCGGAACGGATAGGGACCAGAAGAAGAAGATTTTCAAATGATAATCATTTGATATTTTCATCATTAGGTATAATCCAAGCTTCAAGCCATCTTCTGTCTAAGCTAAGATCACCTGGTCCTCAGTAGAAAGCATTGAATCTAATACAGAGTCATTAACTTTAAAATGATTAGGCACATATTTCAGCCATTTCCCAACGGCATCGTCAATATAAATGTTACAAAGCACAGGTAATAATAGACAACCTTTTCTTACTCGATTGTTTGATTCTGATCACCATCTTGTCAGATATATTTGTTGGAATACAAACTTTGTATTACTCTTAGTATATGCTGGTAGTAGCTTTTGTTTAACAAAAACTGAAACTTTTATTTCTTTTCACCATATCAAATGCTTTTTCATAACCAATGAAAGCTATATATCTCGGTATATTGTATTCTGGAGGTTTTTTTACCAGTTGGGTCATTGTGAAAATGCAGTCTGTACGTGATCTTCCCTTTCGGAAGCAATTCTGTACATCATTCGTAAGAACTTCTGCTGTTACACTTATCAGCCTATTCAGTATTTTTGCATATATTTTGATGTGCTACACAACAGACTGATGCCTCAGCAATTTTCAGTTTTTTTAATATAGGATACACTAGTGCTACTTTACACTCGTCATGTACATATCCACATGTCTAGCAATAGTTTAAAACACTTAATGAACGTATTTTAAAGTTGTTTGATGATATCTTAAACATCTCTGTAGTCAGTCCATCTCAACGTGTTTTTATTTTTCAGTGATACCAGTGCTTTGTCTAGCTCAACCAGTGTTACTGTATCTACGTGTTTGTTAATTCCTGCAGTGAATTCCATTCCCGTTTGGTCTTCATTTTTATTTGTGCAAAGGGCAGTGAAAGTTCGTTTCTTCAGGTCTGAGATTGTAAACCAATTTATCTTTTTTCTGTCTTGACAGCTTTCTCAGCACTCTGTAATCTCTTTCCTGTACCTTGAAGATCAAGTTTTATATCATTTATGTACTTCTGCCAGCTTTGCCTCTTTATCTTTCTCACTTTTTTCCTAACTATATCTGTTCTTCTTTTATACTCAATTATATTTTGTACTGTATGGTTTCCCAGTTGTTTCAGATATGCCTCTTTCTACTCTGTGATCTTTGCAATATCGTCGTTCCGTATGTTTAATCCTCGTTTGGTACATCTTTCCTTTAATTTTCCTAGGGCCTTTAATGCAGCTGTTGCAACGATGCTCTTAATTGCTTCCCATTCTTGATTAATATTGCTCCGCACTGGAACATTTCCTAGTATATGATCAACTATTTTTTGGTAGAGAAGACATATTCTTTCTTCATTTAACAGAAGTACTTTAAATGTCTCTTTTATAGGTTTTGTAGTTGGTTTTGTCTTACACCAGCTCTTAGCCATTACCTGTTTTCTAATAAGTAAAAAGTGATAGTTGTGTACATCTTTGTCTTTATATACTCTGATGTCACGTACAAGCATTGCTGTATTCTCATTTGCTAGAGTATAATCAATTATTGATCTATCATCTCGGCAGATCCATGTGAACTAATGTATATCCTTATGCCAGAAAAAGATATTTGTTATTTTTAAGTTATTAAAGCTGGAAAAATCAATCATTTATTTTCAATTAGGATTTATTACGCGCTCTCCATGTGTTCCCATTACATTTTGTATGGGGTTATTTTCCACTCGAGCATTTAGATCCCCCGAATAACTATATAAATATTTTTGTTGGTGGCATTCAGTGATTCTTACAGTTTATCATAATAATCCTGCACATCTTCCAATCGTCCTTCTGGGCTGCACACGCCATAGTACTTGTTCTACACCACTATAAGCCATGATATAGTCATTTAGTTCTATGCTACCTTTCAATTTCTTCTTAGCTTCTGCTATTACATCCATATCTTCTTATATAAAATGCGTTATCTGGAGACTGCGCACGTCGTCGATAGCTATTGGCTAGAGAACGGCCACATGCCAGCCGTCACTCGCGAATAAACAGCCACCATAAAGTTACAATCGTTCCTTCATGTTTCTTTTTGTTTATTTACGACAACCAGATGCAGAAATTCATGTAAGGAGAAGGGTTTTCGATGTTTACGATATATTATCTGTATCAGTTATAAGGACTAGGTTAAAGCATAACTTAAGAATTTTTTTGGCAGAAGATATAAAAAAAAAGTTTATTAAAAACTCAGAGAAAATTTACACGAAACGTACGTAATCGCGAAATGTATCAGTCAAATAAATAACAGTTATCCGTTTTCGAAATTATAGTTTCCATCAAGTAAGATGCATTTATTTAAATAAAATCCTAATCAAATACTCTGATAATCTAACCAGAGTAAGGCACTCATATCATGAAAGATATAATTAAAAATGAATCTTATTCGTTTTTCCTTACAACCTTTTCAGAATAAATTGCTACTACCATCATAGATGATAGTGGTGTAGTTTATCATTCAGGTATTAGCTATTAAATGAGAGTTAACTTTTTATGTAGCTTTAAATCATCCAGGATAAGACTATGTATACGCAATTTAACAACGATAATCTTGCTGAAAAATAATAGCCATCAGAGATATTAGAATTTAGATATTTCTTGCACAGTTACTGCAACTGCTATGGAATGAAATAAATTGCCATAATACAGTTATAAAGTTTGTTTTTCGTAGCATTTTATTCTTAAGAAAATGTGGAAAAATATTTCAGCTGAAAAAACGTAGAACTACTACTACTTTTCAGTAACATGTGGCTAATGAAAGTAACATTTAAGAAACTTAAATTTCTCATGGTCTCTGCTATTGGTAACCACGAATGCCAAATCTCATTCCTGCCTATGCTAAATTTTAATTTAAATAAGACTTTCACTAATGTTACTGCTTGATCATAGTTTATTTATCACGGTTTAATTGCTTTTTACATATTTTACTGACCACTATCGTTAATGGTCTTTGTTCATGTTCGCTGCACGCGAGTTATTAGTTTATTTATAGTGGATATCAGGCCAAACATGTTGCCGAATCGAGTATTCTGACAGTTCATTTCTTCGAAGTTATTCAGTTATTTAATAATCTTGAATCTGTATAATTTTTCCGGCTGTTACAGAAACTATGACCAAGGTTACATTATGAACGTTTTACCAGATTCAATAAAAAAAACGTGAAGCTTTAGGGCAGTGATAAAAAAATAACATTAAAACGTGAGGAGGAGATGCGATGTTCATGTACTTGCTGTGAGTCTGAGTCAATGTGTATTTTGTTTACCTGGCATTACCTGCTGTGGAAGAAGCAGCTAAATAGGTAGGGGGAAAGCGAGATTTTACTATGTAGAAAGGTACTTTTTATCTCAGCTAATGATGTGGTTATCAGTATTCTTTGTCATAGCCACGAACGCTGCCCGTGTAATGGGCTTTACTCTAGTCTATCTTCATCTCTTTCAATTCTTTTCTTTATTACTCAAGCTATCTTTATTGAATGGCTATTTCCAAATTCTTAGTCCTTTTCCTAGCTTTTCCGTTATACAAAGATCCGCCTAGTTTCTATTCTCTGTGTGCAGGTTGAGAGTAGAAAGAAGATTTCCCCATTATGGGTTAGCAGCCCATAGCTGGGTAAGTTTTATGACGGAGCTGCCGCCTTTAGGGCTTTTGACCTGCCTGTTTTTCTGTAGGGCTTAACTCTGGATATCAGCCAGCAATAAGTTCAACTATTGTTCAGAGCGCATGAAAATAACTGCTCCCATTTTCCGTCACCTCAGAAAGGACCTGAGCATCTGTACGCCAATGATTCAAGTAAGTGGAGAGAATTAGAATCTTGAGGATGAAAGCCACCACACCATTAGCCACGGTGTGGCATCACTTATTATTACGAGGGAGAGACAAATAAAAACTTTAATTATTATTTTTTGTATTGTGCACACATACAAGTCACCTGTATCATTTTTCGATACAGTCTCCTCCATGCTCAATGCATGTCAAAACGCTTCTGAAGTGCCTGAATTTCCTTATAAAAAAATTCTTTTGTTAGACGACACAGCCACTCGCGCGAGGCGGATTGAAATTTCGTCCAGAAAGTGTTTCTTTTAGAAATCCAAACATATGGAAATCACTTGCAGCATGGTTGGGCGATGGCTTTACTGCTGCTGTGGCCTCGGGCGCGGAGCATCAGCTACAGACGTCTCACCATTTCCGAAGTTCCTACACCATTCATACACTTGCTGCTGCGACATACAGGCATCCCAGTAATGTAACTTCATTCTGCTACAAATGTTTATAGGTTGTACACCTTCACTTTGCAATAGTCTAATCACTGAACGCTGTTCATCTCTGTCTGCTCTGGTGTTTGCGCATCGTTACTGTGCTGCCACCTGTGGGGACATCTGGTACATTATTTTTATTATTATTTTATTTAATTGCAATGGAGCACAGGCTCCAGTGGCAATTTCCCTACACACCCATCTCCCCCTATCCTGCACCTACCCACATTTGCCCTCTACAAATGTTATCTTTAAATTCTTTCAAAGTTTTCGGCAAATTATTCATCATTTCTCTTGGTAACTCATTCCAATCCCTGACACCCTTACCTAAAAAAGAGAATCTTCCCACACCCTTGTGCCTGAAATCGAGTGCCAGCTTGTGGTCATAGTCACCTTTTCCCTTCCATGCACTACTTTTCATATCTACTCCAATACCTTTCCATGCCTCATCGTCAGTATACGCCCTGTACACTCCCATTACCCTCCTCATCCTCCTCCTGTCTTGCAATGAATCCCATTCCAGCTCATTTATCATATCTGTCACTGATTGCATTCTGCGATAATTTCCAGAAACAAATCTAGCAGCCCTTCTTTGCACCTTCTCCAACTCCTGTATTTGATACTCAAAATGTGGGTCCCATACTACACTACCATATTCGAGCAATGGTCTGACCAAAGTTTTGTAACCCAATTCCTTGACTTCTCTCGTACATCCCCTCATCACTCTCTCCAACAAGTGCAGAACTTTGAAACCTTTTCCTACCACCTGTCCAATGTGTCCTGCCCAGTTAAGTTTGTTATCAAACGTAATGCCAAGATATTTACATATCAAGTCTTCAGCAAGCAATTCTTTCCCCACCTTATATTCATAATTAACCTTTTGTTTTTTATTTGTGTATCTAATAAGCTGACTCTTCTTTGCATTTATCTTCATTCCATGTTTACCAACCCAATTAGATATCCTGTCCAGATCACCCTGCAACTGTTTACAATCCTCTATCGTTTTGATTCTTTTAACAACTTAGAGATGAAATGAGGTAGCAGACAAAACGCACGTCGCCACCTTACTGCTGCAGAAACAGAAAAAATTTCGGCACACTGCACAGACTTCAAGGCTATTGTTACCAGCATTGTGAAGACTGAATGGGAGAAGAGATGGCTTGCCGACTGCCAGGGAAAGGGTCTTCGGTATCGAACCATCTGCAACAACATAGTAAGGAAGCCATGGTACGCTCAACTAGAACTGAACAGGAAAGAAATTACTTTAATGAACAGGCTTAGGGCAGGTCACACTTTATTACGTGACAAAAAATACGTCATGCGGTTAGTGGATTCACCGATGTGCCCATCGTGTGATGCTGTGGAGGATATTTATCCCTTCATGCTGAGCTGCAAGCAACATCAATCAGCGAGAAAACACCTGCTAGAAGACGGTCTGAATATAACTGACATAACTTCTCTGATGCAGTCTCTCTCAGTCCCGAGCAAGAAATCGGTCAAGATAATTTCCCTGTATGTTAAATGTACTAAAGGTGTAATGTAAAATGCTGTGGAATATATTGTATGGGGTTACTGGTTGTATTAGCCTTTGGCTAAAGCCATAATTATTTTTTTTTTAAACTTACAGGCCACCGATTTTATATTACACTTTTAAGGTTTTCATTTAACTCTCGCTCGTATATCCAGCAGTTCGGAAAATAGGTGCATATTAATGACAGTGGAGTAAGGACGTGAATTTTGAGGTTAATGTAGCACCATGTCATAGATAAGGAACAATATGATCGCCTTACTCCTAACTGATGTTTATGTCACCTGTGCCATGATGATCTGATAAACTTACTGATCAAGTGATGAATAATTTCATTTAATCGCGATACCGATGTTATTAGTTGGGAGAAAATGGGTAGTTAACACATTATTAATAGCGACAGTCTTCAAGCAGAGACGCGTGGTAACGCTCTGTACATGGCAAACACAATTATTAAAAGACTTCACAGACATTAAATCAGAGTCCAGAACCTAAGGCGCGAAAAATCCCTGAACAGAGATCATTTTTCTGGTGAGAAGTGGGTGGGAACCCACTTCCAAACTGGAGACGGGAGGTTGTCGCAACGAATTACATCGCTATTGAGCAGAACTAACCTCAGCTATCTGTAGCGCTGGCTGGTTGCAATTAATGTATAAGGTTTAGACGACGACATCTCCAGACTCCTAAACAGAGGATTATCCGTCAATTTCATTGAAAACAGAGCTTAACTTTATTTTTAGTAGGGTTTCATAATCAATGCCACACTCCAATACTTTTCTATAAGTGAAATAATTACATTTGATGCACAATAAATTTTATACCTGCTACGCAATAAAAAATAAGCTTTGTTTACTTTCATTACAGCAACTAAGCTTAATCTGTGGCCCAAGTACTTTTCAAGAAGATGAGTGTGGATTCAAACATAGTAAGGCGGAATTTTTAATCGCTGCCGCATGTTCTCCCTGTGTGGAGTAACAACGGCCAGTGAGCAATATCTCATTCGCTGTTGCGTGTTGCGTGGTCTCCACCATCAGAACACGAAAATGTAGAGCGTGTATTGGACAAACCCACTTGGTAGCCTATGGTTTGGAACTGAGACCAACATTACCTTCTTTCTCAACTGCAGCACGATTGCGTAAATAATACCCACACTGAATTTATTTAAACACAACACGTGAAATAAAAGTCTTCATTATGTTTGTGATCTGTTAGCCGATAGGGAAATTCGATTTGTAGGATACAAAATATGGGCGCTAGTTTGACTGGTATTTATGAAGCAGCGAATTACAAACCAAGGTAACAAACATTTCTAGGAAGTACAGTTTCGTAGCTCCCAAGCGAGACCCTTGCCGTACGAGTGAAAGTCGTGGTAGATATAATATTCGTGTAGCTGTAGGGGTTAAGGATAACTCGTTTAGCAATCAAGTAATTCCTAACCTATCAATATGCCTATCAAGGACTGTTCTTATAGTGGCAGACGTAACCGCAAACAACAGCAAGTGCGGTAACGGAGCAGCCGATAGTGCCGGGAAATTAGTTGTAAGGTAGCAGTGTTGGATGGCGTAAATTTAACTACTCTCCAAGTGTCGTGATGGCAGCGAAACGAAAAATCTGCTGCTGTGGACATAACATTCCTCAGTCCACCGCCGTCGCTCCCATGCTCTTACAGCCAAACGGTATTTTTTAAACCAAACTCACCTGAATCGAACCATCTCCCATTGCTTTTTTTTCTTAGGGCTTTACGCCTCGTCATCGTAGAGGTCATTAGAGGTGGCAAGGAACGGGAAGGAATTCGGCCATGGTCTTTTACAGGAACCATCCCAGTATTCGCCTGGAGTGATTTGGGGAAACTGTGGAAAACCCAAACCTGGGTGCCCAGACGGGATTGGAACTCGTGTTGAATATTTTTCTTGCTAAACATGCTGGTTAAAGTTATCAAAAGTGTTTTTAATTAATTTTTGTTTGAAAAATAATGACTGTGCTCTGTGGCAGTTGATGTAGAGCAATGATGAAGGGTGTTTCTTATAAGGGGCGAGATGAATGTTTCCATTGGGGAGATAGTAATGGTGAGGAAAAAGCGTTGTAAATGAGAATCTACCAAGGGTACTGTACGCTATGTTTTTAAGAACAGAGAACAACACCGTAGGAAATGGTCAGTGCTTTCGGACTCAATTGACAGAGGTGGAAAGGAAAGGTGGTACGTTAAGTGCAGAGGGCCAAAATAATGGTTGCTAACCGGCAATAGGCCCTAGAAGAAATAAGGCAAACAGAATTAAGATGCCAGAAACTTCTGCAATTGTGGGGAAGGACAAGTCTGACCTGGTCCAGAGTCTGAGGTGGCGGAGGGGGGAAGCTTGATGGAGACGCAGCAGGCCTTTAGGAATGGAGGAGTGAGTGCAGTAATAAAAGAAGGATAATGCTTTCCTGCTACGTAGTCGACTTGGGAGATGGGTAGGACCTAGTGTTGTAAAAAAACGTTTTTTTCTGACTTGAAAAAAAAAAACATGAAAAAAACTGTGAAAAAAACATGTTTTTTTCCTGGGAAATGTTTTTTTCATAACTACTAAATTTGATATTTTTAAGGCATTTATCGTTTAATATGACTGTTTTAGAGTTTATACTAAGTATTTGTCTTAATTTTTAAATCTACTATATTTCTCGGGTTCAGTAGGTAAAAAAAATTACAAAAATATTGGCAACATTGACTGAAGTATTCTTTTACGAACGGGGATTTCCGGAATAGGCTAGGTAGCACCAGAAGGAAGCCCCGTTGTTTGGTTTCATACTCACTATTTGAACTAGTGCTGCCAGCCCTACAAATTTATCTGCAGACCTACGGAACTATCGGTGCAGTCTTTATACACAGTGTGTACTTTGCTCACAATTTAAAATTGCAATCTCAAAATCTTTTGTGTACAATACAACCAGTAAAAGAAAATGTAACTACTTCTGAAGTTATGGATCTACAGGAGACAGAAGAAGAAACAGAAAATTCAGACCACACTAGTGGTGGTATTACTGATGGTGGTAGGCCTACTGACCAAGAGGATGGATAAAAAATTATTTTGCCTATATAGATACATTTATGAATCATTATGTAAGACATTATATGATTTAGTAAGATTTAAAACACACATGTAAAATGTAACTTCCGTAAATAAAACTATAATTTATCAAATTTTTCTGAAAAAAAAAACAAATTTAGAAAAAAAACAGGGTGCTAGGTTTTTTCATGTTTTTTTTCACAAATGTGAAATTTTTTTTTTCAATTTGCAACACTATTAGGACCACTCGTACATCAGTGTCATAAGTGTTTTTAAATCTACTGCAACCCTTGGTGAGTTTATAGGATTTTTCTATGATGGCTCCATGAAGTAAATTAAGTCAGTGATAAATGGGTATGTGGTTGGAGGGGAGAGGCTAATTGATTCGGCAGTAAGCTGAAGAAAGTGGTTGAAGAGACACAACATACTAGCGTGGAACTGAAGCTACATTGCCCACAGATGAAGCCAGATGTGAGATGGTGGCGCTGGTGCTATAATAGGGACACCACTGGTAGTGCATGGACTGGACCTAAACAGAACAGAAGGGAAAGCGGGGTTCTTACTCAGTTGTTAGCTAAAGCTGTAAGAGAAGCCGTTTTCACTTATGTTGGGGTTATTATTCTGACCGTTTTAGGTTAGAGGCTGCTGATTCGATGATCAAAGTGGGCCACCACAGGAGCACTAATTACAGACCCTTCATAAACGACAAAGAAGTAGTTTTAATTAATGAACTACCGGTAATATAATTCACTCATTAAATACAGATGCACAAACCACTGATAGTTGTCTGGGTAGACAGTCCTAAGTGAAGTTCTCAGTCGTGGAAAATCCACTTGGGGGAGAGGAAGATGAAAAAATGAATTCCGGGGTAGAGGAATTCTTTAAAGATGGGAAGCTGATGGTTAGGTCAGGAAATGCTGTATCTAAAGGGATTGAAGTAATAAAAGGAGTGCCGCAAGGTAGTGTATTGGGACCATAGCTGTTCATTATTCTGGAGAATGATTGTGTTGATAGATTGTAGTCAGAAGTGAGGTTGTTTGCAGGTGACACAATGTAATGAGGACATGCACACAAATCCAACACGCTAAACACAGAAAAGGGCGAGGAGAACTGCCGATGGGAACAATTTGCTTAAGCTTTTCTATTAACAGAGTAGTCATAAACCAAGGTGATTTCAACATTAATTATTATGTTTCAAGTGTTTCTTTCCATATAATTCAGTTACAGTAAATTGAATATGCTACACTAGACAGCACACCCTATACTAAAGATGTGGTCGGAAATTGAACGTATTAATCAACAAGCATTTCTCGTGTTAGAAGTTGATTATTAGGAATTGGGTCACATTCTTAGCAGTGACTAACATTAATTCTGGAGTGAGTGAGTGAGTGTGTGGTGAAACGTGGAGCCGTGCCCACATCTTGGGGCCGTTCTTGAACGCATTACGTGACCGACCGGGGTTACACAATGGGTACAATACCAGCTATCGCAGAATCTCCCTCCGTGACGGAATTTCGTCAGTCACTAATTGCTGGACCAGCTGGTCGCTCAGCCCTCACGCAAAAACGGCAAGCACTCGGTTCTTCTCTTACCTGATAGGCGATAGCCTCTCGAAAATATTAAAAAAGACCATTACTAAATTAAAGAAATGAAATAATACTGAGAAATTTGGAGTGCATACTAGTATGTTACCAGTGACATGGTGTTGTGCTGACCAAAGTACCTTTATACTAAGGGACGCATCTATTTATACTGATATGGCCGTAATCTAACCTTGTGTTTCGAACATACCAATCAGTGAGACTCAGAAGATAGGCTTGCATCATTGCATTCCTCTTGGTTCACGTTCTACAGTTCCGTCCCCGTGAATGTAGCAGTTATCGAACTGATCCCGCTTTGCAGGGCTGCAGGGTTGCAGGGTTGCAGAATTATTGAGTCTATCCTTTGTTTCTATTCTTTGTCCAAGCAATATATTACTCCAATTCCTTTATATATTCACTGTGAGAATTTTAAAACAAAATACTGAAGCTAACTGAATGACGTAATAGCAAATTATCCGTCTATCTTATTTATTAACTTATTACCGTTTTTAAAGTTTTCAGGAGACTTGGCTAAGGTTCCTGGACTTTCTCGAAGCATCTGGCGCGCTGCCACAGGGGAAATATTCTTTGTTTGAACCCTGGGCACCGTATATATGAAAAGTTCCATGTAAACTTTCTCAAACAAAATTCACTTTTCCTGAAGATGATTGTTAGATAGGAATGTGACTCCGTGTCGATTAGAAAAGAGGCGAGGCGCTGTCGCTAACATAGTCTAGATCAAACACGTGTCAAGGTAAGAGCGCTACTCCTGTCTTACTCGGTTAAGTTAATAAAGATCACATTAGAGTTAAAATAATAGATTTAACTGTTATAAGTTAGCAGATATTGTATCCACACTTGAAACAAATGTTTTCATTAACTGAATTTCTAATTCTTTTGTTTCGACTATAGATTCTCTCCAGAACATTGGATTCAACAAGCGATTCTGAATGATTTTATGTGCATACTGAAAGCTTTTTCGGGACTTTCTGAGTTCACTTTCACGTCGTTCCTGTCAGTCCGTCCATCCGTGATTCCCAGGAATCTGTGAATACTGGCAGCTAAGACAAACAAACGTAAAATTCTTATCGTAGAGCTGATTCAGTACTGCTTCCCTCAAGAACACCTAAGTGAACGATTAGTTCTGTCTAGAAGGATAATTAAATTAGTACAACGCCACTAGTCCTATAGCCTAACTGACAGAGGGGAAATGCTAATCTAAACGAGCAATCTACTCGCCAATTGTAACCAACATTATACGTTGAATCCGAACATGACTTCTACGTAGACACATCGTAAAGCACAAACCAAAACAGTATTATTCTCAAAGGTGAATATAAGAATAATTCTAAGAATTTATTTCAATTTATGCAACAAAACTGATCCGGTTATGTAATGAATCGCAGCAGATAGGGCAGTCACTTTTTTACGCTAAACCAAAGATAAATGACAGCCTCATTAGATACGATAAAAACTAACAGGCATATCTGTTTATACAAATCGTAATATTTTCATTACTAATTAAGAATGAGTAAATGCTCAATATGTGTTGCATATCTATTTTATACTATTTTTTGAGTAAAGAATAGAGTTTTTCTATATTTTTCAAAATGTTAATTTGTGTTCCATAGTAATTTTCTCGTGTTCGTAAGTTACCATGAAGTATGCAGACCGCATGTTGCAGACCAGTTTACTCTGTCGCCTCGTTAAACACACTCGCTAATACACTGACCTACTTGCATCGCAAAACGGAATGGATTTAATTAAGTTATGTTGGTAGGCAGCAAAAACATCGAATAAGATCAAATATCACTCTAAAATCGCTTATGTTGACAGCGTGATTAATCGTGGTAACAATCTAATGTAGTATTTATCGTGCACGCAGAGGGATCTTTGGCTCTAGTTTCAGTTAGAAATTCAGACAAGTTCTCTGTGGATGGTTACTTCAGATCTTCCAGTAAAACATTTTTTTTCCTCGGAATCAAATTTACATTTCTATCCTTAGCGTTTGGTTGCCGATACAACACACCTAAAGTCAATTAAACTCCGCTCCATTTTAATTTCTTCGAAACTTCATTTAAATATGTTTAAGTGTTGCTACAAAAATACAGTTGTCGACTAAAATTTACCTTTTCTTCTTGGGTTTGCAGGATACTTTTTAAGCTGTATCACACAATTTACAAGCTAGAGCTTTGTGCATGTATTCATGGTATTCTAACTGGTAGATGTCAGTACGTCCTCGTTGAAGATAAACCCTCTAGTACTCTGTTCGTTACATCGGGAGATAATCTTTATAGTATTGGAAGTTGTTTTTTTAATAAACTGGCAGAAATTTAAAGTTCAACATCTTAATCGGAATAGTCACGAATGAAATTTGGCTTCAAGAGTATTAAATGATAAAAAATCGAAAGATTTAGATGTAATAGTATGAGCATTATGTGGCAAAACACTACACAAAATTGCTATGCTTTTTTAGCGTATACTTATTGAGCAATGTGGCGTAACATAACACTTTTTTGTCCAGAAGTTCTTATTGAACAAGTATGCAAAGGCGAGGAGTGACAACGCTCTATACCCATATGTCTAACTGTGAGAGAGGTCGGAGAATTGACGTGTTTGAAATGGGTGAGGGCATATCGTGAAATCTCCCGAAGGATTGACCGTAATGCAATGTCAGTATACAGACTTGTTACACAGTGGATGAAGAAGGCTCTAGTGTTCCTAGAGGAGGCACAGGTCCATACAGAAGGAGAAAAGCCCTTGGAGACGGCTAAATTGTGTGCGTGGCTGTTGCTGGCAAATGGGTGACTGCAGAGCAAATGCAAGCAGTGGTTACAGAGAGAGTCACACCCCGTACCGTTGTAAAACAATTGCTTGAAACTTTCTGAACCTTGTGTAACGTGTTTTGTTAACCTGATTTCATTTTCAGCATCGTCTAACCAGGTGTAATGCAAAACACAAATGGACACGTGAATGGCGTATATCTGTGTTTAGAGACGAGTCTAGATTTTGTCTGTGGCAAAGAGATAATCGACAACATGTACGCAGGCGTAGTGTAGAGACTGTCTATCCTGCTGTGATTTCAGAATGACACACAGGTGCAGCCACTGGTGTCATGGTTTCGAGGCAGTCAGTTTCGACAGCAGGACTGAGTTGGTTGAAGGCACAATGGCAGCCCATCACTATGTTGATGAGTTGCTGCACCCTATTTTCATGTCCATCATCCATATCGCATCTTCCAACAGGATAATGCCCGTCCTCATACTGTGACCATTACAACACATGCCTTGCAAGGGGTCACGATCACAATTTGGACCACACGGTTCTCAGATTTGTCCCCAATAGAGCATGTCTGGAATGCCAGGAATAGACGCATTAGATAACATGGTCACCAAGCACAAACTGTGCTACAGCTGACTGCTTAAGATATGCAGGCGTAAAGAGACATAAACCAAGAACACATCCGAACACTTATTGATTCAATGCCGGCAAGGATCCACGAATGTATAGGTGCTCACGGTGGATGCACTTCTTACCAACCACTATATCTAAAGGTAATAAACTAAGCCTGATGCATTTCCATTTGTTATCATTTTTTTGTGTATGACCGTGAATATATATACGAAGTTTCCTAAAAATTCCACCATTCCGTTCTCGGTGTTGCACTTCTAAATTCCGCCAGTATAGTAGCTTTAGAATGTTTGCAGGACGATGCACTTATCACTAGGGACGTAAAGAATAAGACCAACTGTTTAGAAATTCAAAGCCATCTGCACGTTATTTGAGCATGGTGCGATAAATGGCAAGTAAAATTAAATTTCAAAACGTGTAAGGTAATGCGTATAACAAGCGAAAAGACTTCTCTTGTTCGTGAAAACAGAGTAACCCGTACAAGCCTTAAAGAAGTAATTGGGTTTAGCACTGTAGAATCGGACGGTTGCGGGTTAAAGCGAATTCTGGATTGCGATTCATAGGTCGAATTTTTAAATCGCGTATTGAAAAGTTATAGCGTATAAAAGTGTCAAACCTCCTTATCTGGATTGATGTTATTGATCCTCCTATCTCAAAAGATTGATTACTAGTATTGACAAGATAAATTCAGGAGCCGCTAGTTTTGTGTTCCTTGATATAGCCGTTACGAAAGTGCAGAGGTTCTGCTGGGATTGTTTGTAGAATCTGATTTGGTTTATTGACAAGCATGTGAACACCTACCTTCATTTAAGATTGTGGAGAAGAATTCGCCAATACAGGAGAGATAAAATCAGGGTAGTGATGTGTTGCACTGATGCATATGTATATTCATTCACTTAGCGTTACTGATTGGAATACACAGAGAAGCATTATTTTGTTGCAAAATAGTACAATTTAGTTGTAAACTTCTACTAAAAACGTATAACCTTCAGTTTAAATTGTTACAAGGGCGTTTTACTGGTTAAAGCCAACCTCGCATACCTGCTGAATGGTGTGTTGCTAATTCCTCGTGCAACATGTAGCCATTTTGTTGGCCTCTGATTGAAGTAGTTCTGTGAATAATTAACACATTCCCTAATACCACGCAAAGTTAAAAACGACGGTCTTATAGGATTACGATTTCGGATTAGATGTATTTATATGTGACCATATGGTTTATTCAAGTTAAAGCATTCTTAGTTACCATTATGTCTACTGTCAAGATCTTTCAACTATTTACGGCAGTAAATTATAGAGGTTTTCAAATCAATAAATAGGGCACACTGAGAACTTTGTTTTCATATTGGAATGGAATTTCCAAACGATTGAAAATAACATTTCTACGGGGTTGAATTGAAGAACGATCTAATCATTAAAACTTTGTCTTTACTAATAGATTAGACAAACAAACAAACAAATCAAATGAAAATTGTTTTAGATATTTACTATGTGTAAATGGCTGAATTAATTATTCTTTTATAGCGTACTGCAATAATTTCAGTGCATGTTGTTAGATCCCCTCTTCCTGGTTTAGGTTTAGGTAAATGTAATCTGCCCGTCTTCAAGCTGTAATCTAAGCTGCTGAAACCGGCTGATTATTACCATTCACAGTTCAGAAACAAACAAATAATAAATATCTAGACAGCGAATTCTTTGAAGTAACACTCGAAAAAACACTTTTATTTATATTCACAAGGGTCAAAACACACTTCTTACATTCCTTTTTACTCAACAACTTACCAGATATATTTTATTCTCATCCATACCCTTGCCATATTTTCTTTGTCTTCTCCTCCAAAGATATACATTATCATAGATAATCATTGTCCATAGATATTCTGTCACTTTAATTATGCGTTTATCTTTATCATTTTTTCATACCAATTTAACACATTTTTATGCACAATACAAGCAAGACTAATATTTAATTAACTTTTAACAAAAAATATTCACAAAAATTAAAGTGTAAGGGACTTGTCACCTTACATATCCCCCCCGCTACTTGTCATCAAAATTTTCCCCACAAATTTTGTTGATCTCTTTCTCTTAGTTCACAATATTTACATTCACTCTCTGCAACTTTCATCCTCTCATTCACCCGATGTACAGTTTCAAATCTTTCAGGTTCCTTAAACCTAACACTTTTCCAGATTTCGGGTACTGAAGATAATATGCATGTTGATGAGGTCTCCCCACAATTTTATACGGTCCTTCATATATATCAAAAAACTTCTTGATCTCCGCATTTATGCTGTTGGATCGTTCATGAGTTCTCACCAACACTAGTTCCCCTACTTCGAACTCAATCTTCCTAGAACGGCGGTCCTTCATCTTCACTTTTCCTCTTGTTGCGTCCTCTTCTTCTCTGTATGTCGATCCTTTGTCCTTCATCTTCACTTTTCCTCTTGTTGCTTCCTCTTCTTCCTTCCTTATTAGAAAGCATTTCAGTTCTCTTTCTTCATCCTTGTCACTATCGACTACATAACTCTTTTTTTTAAATCTTCGTTAAAGTTTTCTCCCTCTTCCATACTATAATCTTCATTGAATTCTTCTTCGTCTCCATACTCTTCATCGTCTATCGTATCGTCTGTTTCCTCATCTTCCTCTTCTCTTCGCTCTTCGTAATTTTCATCCTCATTTCCCAAGATATTGATTCCATATTCTTCATCCCCTATCAATTCGGCAATACTCTTCTGGTCCTTGTTCGTCCAATAATCCATTTCTGCTAAACCAATCACCTCACTTCCTTCCATTGCCTCATTTTCAACCTTGTCGAATCGTTCACTTTCCACAATTTGTTCTAAACACCTCCACCATTTTAACAGACCTTTGTCTTCCACCGTTACTTCTTGCTCTTTTCCCACTTCTAATCGTTTTTTGAGGTCTTCCTCATCTTCTTCTTCTACCGTTTCCACTCCTAATTTTTCCTTACAAGCTCTTCTTGCTTGGTTTACCCATTCATCTACTTCATCAATCATCAGTGTTTTATCCATTAATGGCTTCCTTTCTTCATTATTTCTGATTTGATTGTCACTCTCTACTGACGTTTTCTGATTGCTCTCCTCTCTCTCTATTCTTTGGAAATGTTTTGCAACATCTTCTAGAACGGTCTTCCTATGTTTTACTGCTTCTTCTTTGTTTACTCTCATGAACATACATCTATATTCTTTAAAATTTCTTGGTCCTCTTCTTTCATCGGCCTGGGAACGGACCTCTTCACAAGCCCTTCCTAATTTCCCTGGTTGCATTTTTCGTCACTCTGCTTTCCGCTTTCTACTCGCTCCATCCCTCTACTTCCATTGTTGAAAGCATTCCATTCTTTAGCTTTTCGATCGCTCCATTGTTTATATTGTGTAGGCTTTCCTTTCCATTCTTGTGCCGGTCTCGCATCTCTATCATCTCTCTTTCCATCCTTTTCCCGATATACTTGTCCCGATTACTCTTTTCCACCATACGAACTTCCGGTAAAATTTTGATCTCTCACACTCCTATCGTCCCATTTGTCTATCTTGTCCACTCCTTCTAAAAATTCTTGGAGATTATTCCATCGCGTAAGCAACATCCTTTCCTGCACCCAACGCGGCATCTTTCTCTCCAAAATTTCTATTTTCTCGTCTTCTTCTATTGGGTTGACAAGTATTTCAGTCCTTTCATCAATTTTTCGCAATATTCGCGAAGGCTACCAAATTGCCTTTTGTATGGACAGCTGTTCCTAAATTCTTGTTTCACACGTCTCTGCCTTTCCTCCGACCAGTACCTCTTCAAAAAACTTCGCAGAAATTCTCCGTAGCTAATACTGCTCTCGGCTACTCCACACGACCATTCCAATGCTTCGTCTTTCATCATCATCTTTACATATCTAATTTTTTCCTCATCACTCCAGTGTTTCGGTAGTGCGTTTCTGTAAATCTCTACAAAAATATGCGGATGAATCTCGCCCCCTGGAACAAAACTTACTTCAGGTAGTTTTATTTGACCGGACGGTACTAAATTGTTGCCGGCACAGCATTCGATTTTGTTTTGCACCACGTCAACTCGCTGATTCACCTCTATCCATTGTTGTTCAACTGTCTTTTTGCAACACATGACCTCACCTTGAACTTGCCAAAATTCCTGTTTAATCCCTGAAAATTCATTCTTCAACTTATTTTGCTGATCGCATACCAGCCTCATTGCCTCTTCACGATTCTCTTCTTCCTTAACAATGCGCTCCTCCACATTGTCTAGCTTAATATAGATATTTTCCTTTTCATTTTTCCATTGATTAAATTCTTGTTCCATTCTTTGCCGGTTTTGTGTAATTAATTCTTGCATTTTCTCCATCTGTCGTAGTGTTAACTTTTCAAACTTCTGTTGATTTTGTTGTAATTCTCGTCTTAAATCTTGTTGGTTCTGTAGCAGGGTTTGTTTTAATTCTTGCATATTCATTATCTGCTGTTGATTTGTTTCTTCAGATCTCTGGTGGCTTTAATTCCTGTTGGCTCTGTAATATTTTTGCTAGTATCATTTCCAAAGAATTATCTTCTTCTCGGTCAAATTTCTTTTGAGTTACGCTAGCTGGAGATAACTCATGAACTTTTTGAATACTAACATCACACACTGACTGATCTGAATACGCGCAACCCGAATCCAAACTGTTATTTAAATTTCCAGAAACCTTAATCTGCTCAATATTTTCGCCTCCCGTCCCATTAAATGAACTCTCGGAATCTACCACTAAATTTTTGTTTTCCATTTTACACACAATATTTCACACAAGGATAAATCCTCACACCAATAATTTCAACCCCATAAAAAAATTTACGAGAGTAAATACAGACTGGAGAAAAGAAAGTCTTCAACGAGGTGACAATGAATTTTACAACGCAGTAGTTTGACTCAGAATTAGAGACCAAAAAACTTTCATCAACATACATATTATCTTTACAAAAATTATTTTCACAAAACACATTCAAAATATCAGTTTTTTTAACTACAGCAAATTTGCTTCCACAATTTGTCAAAGATACTATTCTTGCTCGTTAACTTCTCGTGCATGCATTATACATTGAGATGAATTTCTTTCCCAGCATTTTAACTGTTATATTCCTGCTTGTTATTTTACTACTATACAGTATTATTCCCTCTACTGCAATTTACTTTTACTATTATTTTTATTTAAAGCAAGTTCCTTTCGGCAAACAGTCACAGATAATATCTAGTTCGTTAACACTTAACCAAAACGTTCATTACCATATCTTGAAGTTTACTCTTACTATTTTCAGTAATTTACGCGGCTATGAGTATCTTCAAATTTTTAAACAATTACCATATCTCTTCAAATAGCTTCTCAGATTTACATCTGCATTTATTTATCGTCCACTTCACGTTATTAAAATGTATTTTCTGTCTTACCTTTCTTCTTTCTCTTCTCCGAAGATTTGCCAGGCTCTTTCCTTACCGAACTAAAGTTTTTAGTTCTGCGTCCTTTTACGGTCAGCCACTTGTAAGATCCCCTCTTCCTGGTTTAGGTTTAGGTAAATGTAATCTGCCCGTCTTCAAGCTGTAATCTAAGCTGCTGAAACCGGCTGATTATTTCCATTCACAGTTCAGAAACAAACAAATAATAAATATCTAGACAACGAATTCTTTGAAGTAACACTCGAAAAAACACTTTTATTTATATTCACAAGGGTCAAAACACACTTCTTACATTCCTTTTTACTCAACAACTTACCAGATATATTTTATTCTCATCCGTACCCTTGCCATATTTTCTTTGTCTTCTCCTCCAAAGATATACATTATCATAGATAATCATTGTTCATAGATATTCTGTCACTTTAATTATGCGTTTATCTTTATCATTTTTTCATAACAATTTAACACATTTTTATGCACAATACAAGCAAGTCTAATCTTTAATTAACTTTTAACAAAAATTATTCACAAAAATTAAAGTGTAAGGTACTTGTCACCTTACAATGTAAATTGGAGGAGTGATTGTGGTGTTAAGTAAATATGACGAGAAAGAAATGTGTATTACACCAACGATGATGCCACTATTTGCAGTCATTGTGTAGTGATGCCGGCCGTTTCACATCCTAAAAACTTTCAGAAAAAGTAGATATGTTTATCTTATACCCACTGTTGTAATTCCAATTTCCATATATGTTTCGTTCTATGATACAGCTAACAGAGTTTTCTGTGAAAATGGGAAAGGTAAATTTCATACACGAGAGAATTTGGCATTATTCCTACTCCGTGGACCGAGAGAAAAACGTGATAACAAAGTCGACCAACAGGATTCGGAGGTAGCTGGCAACAACTGACGATGATACTTATTACTTGTAACTGTTACTGGATAACGCCCTGACGTCTAGCCCGTTGCTTGGTGGGTGTGATAGTACTGCCGAGGCTGGTACCGGGACCCGCCACCTCCTCGCCTCTCCTAATTTGCAGTGCCGCCTGGCTCGCCCGTGACCTCAAATAAAATTGAGTAACGTAACGATGGCGAAAGGAACGGCTACGCACCTTCACCTCACGCCTCCGCTGATGAGACGGGGCACTGCGAAAAAAGTGTCGCAGCTATTATCTCGCCCCGGAGATCCTTCAAACTCTCATCGGCGTTTCCGAAGTACACACCCAAATATTGTAGACTGAAACTACCTTGACTCAATACAGGCCTCGTTAGCCTTACCTCGAGAACGACAACGCAATTCAGTCGCACTCATTCAGCGCTTTCCGGGTAGAGCTGCCACAATATTTCAACGTATATGTATTCAGACTGGGGCATGAATCCGCCTAGTCCAGTACACTCAGCTTACAATACAAGTTTCGCGTTCAGTGTTCTTTATCTGCGCAGCTAATTTACTTTTATGGAACCGCCTGCAGCTGTTTCAACAGTCTCCGATTTCAAGCCGGCCTTGGTAGCGTAGGGGCTAGAGTGCTGAAGGTCGCCGGTTCGAGTACGGCCGAGGTTTTTGGTGTTTAAGTGTTGTCTGTGTAAATGTCGTGACTGCTTTGTAGTATCCCTGTGTCAATTCTTGATAGCAACAAGGTACTGTAGAACCTACTACACTGGAAGGGGTATCACACAGAGCTGGCTTGATGGCCTCAGTAGCCAAATGCCATTAAAAAAAAAAGGCGAATCCAATAATTTCCCTAGTTTCTTTGTCCCGCTGCTGCTGACGGAATCCAGACAAGATGCATGGAGGAAGATCACCATCATTAAAAGAAAACTTCCTTGTGTTTTCGGGATCTAAGTGCTTTGAAATCATTTGAAAATTTCGAAACTGTCCTTAAAAATACGATTTACCATATATTCAGGCAGATACATTGTGGTTTACTGTTACGGGAAGAATTAAATATTTTATCGAGACGTGGAACTTTTGACTTACGTAAACAGTTTTCGAAATAATGTTGTTAAGTCAGTCTGCACGGTTTTCAGTTGACTCTGTAAGTGTTGAGGATTAATTATCGTTGTGTGTCCTCCACCGCACCTGCTTAATTGAAACATTGCTGGAATATGAAGTTCATCCAAAACTCTGAATGATTTCCTAATAGAATTAAGTGACTTTGAGTCGATATTCTTAAAACGCGGATAGTGTTATGAGTATTCCCCAGGTCTTAACGAAAGAAACATAACTATAAGCGTTGAGTTGACGAAGCGTGCAAGCACATGGTCATCTCCACCCACAAGCATATTAACATGTACTTCTGAAGAAGACCAACTTAAGAGGGTCGAAACCGATCAAGACTAATAGCCTGACTGATACAACTGGTTGGCTGTATTTCACATCTATCAACGATTCACCGTTGGTGAGTGCAGTATGTTTAAAATCATAAATATAAAAGTAAAAATTTACACAAATTCTATTTCAAATATATTACGTGGAGCCTGAAGCACACTGTCCGGGTTTTTCTCGTGAATGTGCAGACGTCAGCGTTCCAACTTACTACTCAGTATTGCTTTGCTCAGAACTTGCGTATCCCTTCATAGGTATATTAGATTACGTGAATATGTTATTTTAACAAACAAAACAAAATCAATGTTTAATGGAATAGGATTTCGTTTATATCCCTGGTGTGGAGTTGTAGGTACATACAAGGCAGTAAAGTGTTACCTGTCGAAGCCGTGCCCTAGGTGAAGGCTGCTCCAGCACCGCGCATTCACTCGGCAAAGCGCCACGCCACGCAACAGGGAGAGCTCACTACAGCCTCCAGGCTGATGCCGATATCGCTCCACAAACAGCGTAACGGAAGCTACTTCAGCACCGCGAGGAGATGGCAACTTCAAGTTAGGTCCAGTTTAACTCATCATAAGTATCAATGATGTCTGCAAGGTCTTTAATAACTAGTAAGAAACCTCCTGGATACCCGTACAGATCTACAAATCTAACACACCACCTCAACGAAGTTACTCAAAGAAAGGTAACAACACGTTTTAAAAGAAGTTAGTTATTTTTTGGATGTAGCTTATTACAGCTTGTCGACGTCGAGGTCATTAGAGACGGGAAAGGACTGAGGGCAAAGAACTGGAAGGAATTTGGCCATGACATTTTGAAAAAAACATCCCGGCATTCGCCTGGAGTGATTTGGGGAAACCACGGACAACCCAAATCTGGATGTCCGGACGGGGATTCGAACCCGCGTCCTCCCGAATGCGAGTTTATTGGTTATATATCAAAACCAATGTTCTGAGTAACTTTTCGTAAGATTTTACCTTACCAGCATCTGTTGTTGATATGCTGTTTCAATGGCTTAAATAAATAGTGCACAACCGATCCTCTGCCAACATAAATTATGTGAAAATCGGAACACTGTTTAAGTTCGCTCTGTAACTCGGATAACGATCGTATGGGACTCGAAATTAATTTTATCAGCACGGCGAGAAAATGTCAAAAGACATGTAATACGCAGGAGATTATCAACTCCAGTCACAGTAGTACTAGACATCACACATAAAGTAAACTCAATAATACTCATAACACCAAACTATAATTTTGTGGCACAAATTGTTTTTTAGATTTCAAGAGGAGCTTTTCCTTTTGTTATTGTTCAAACCTTCTACCAATATTTAAATTTGAACCAGAACTACCTTGCATTAAGTAATTTCTCTGAGATCATGTCCAAACGAGGCTGTTTTTTGTTCGTAACTGTGGAGATAATAGTGTGAACTATAGCTGTGAAGAGATATACTGAATTGATACCGTATATGCGCGAAGAGCTCATGAGCGATACACGTTGCCCATATAAAGCCATCCTTTTAAGTACGTCATTTAATTCGCTCGTGGCTTCTACAGAGAACATCCATAAATTTTTTTGGTCCTATTTCGTTTATTTAAATTGTCCAACATATGTACTATACAGTTTTTTTACTATTTAGCTACATTACTATTTTCAGCGTTTGATCTAAGTGCAGTCCAGTTGGATATCTCTCTATCTAAGAAGTAGTACAGCTGCTGATTGAACGTATTGACGTTTATATGACGTAATACACATTAAGATGAACATAAAGAGCTGGTTAATCTAGTAGATCCGTAAGCAATGAGACATGAATAAATTTTTGCTCCACAATTAGTAGACAGTTCAACTCACCTGAGGTATAAATACAACTCGGATTCCAAAGATTTAGATGAGTTTTTGTCTCCACTTGTCGCAGTGAAGGATGAAGGAATGAACTAGAGAAGTAAGGAAATTTGGTTAAAAAACATTAATCAGATCATTGCTTGAACATGATAGTGTAGTATGGTATCCACTTTTGAGTACCAAATACAGGAGTTGCAAGACGTGCAAAGAAGCGTTGCTAGATCTAGCTCTGAAAATTACCGTAGAACACAATCAGTAACTTATGTGATAAAGGAGGAGGGTGAAGAGAGTCGTGGGAGTGTACGCGGCATATTTTGGTGATGAGACTTCGGAAGATAGTGCTGGAAGAATTAGGAGAGGTGTAGGGGAGGGAAAAGATGATCATAAAGTCGCACTCGATTTCAGGCAGAATAGTGTGGAAAGGGGGTCAGGAATTAGAAGAAATGCGAAAAGAAATGATGAATAATTTACCAAAAACGCTAAAATAATTTAAATTTGAAATTAGTAGAATGAAAAAGTAGCTGGGAAAAGGAGAGAATAAAAATGAGTGTGTAGGTAAATTACCATCGGAGCAAGCGCTCCATCGCGATTAAATAAAATAATAAAATAAATATTAAGTAAGTTAAATGTAATAATGACAACATTTCTGTAGAGAATGCTATCTAATAAATGCCTTTAAAATTTTCAAACAAGATCAGCTGGCGCCGTGGATTTTCAGGACTTATGGAATTAAAAATAATGCATGGCTTTGACACCAACTGAAGCACCGCTTCACAATTTATTCACAATTCGACAAATATATAAAAGTACTCATTTTGATTTTATTTCGGTTATAAAGACACTATATATCAAGGGATGCATTCCAGAAGGCCATTCTTCAGCAGTAATCCACGCAACTGTGTTGGTTCCTTCTTCAGGTTCAATGATGTCGCCGTACAGGAAATATTGTAACGAACAGAAGAGTTGAAGTGTTGCGCCTAACTTCACCGAGTGGTCTGTCAGGTAGTCCAGGCAGGGTGTGTGGCACAGTGCGACCTCGAGCCCTATGGGCAGCGAAAGTGCTTTACAAGGTCCGCGGTAAGCGGACAGTCCCGGATGTGGTTCAGTAGCGACGTGTTCGGCTTATCATATCCTGACACCTGTGACAAGCAGCAAGGATTCGTACGAAACTCGTTGCCTTTACTCATAAACACGGTGTATAATAGAGAGGTCTTAACACGTCTTTATTTCAAGTGTTCTTGGAATTCTCTAACAGAGAACTCCTGTTATTCAGGAGACCTGAAATTCGCAGCATACTAATTAATTTGTTTCGTAATATTCGTTTGGTTCCGTTGATGCGTCTGTTGGGGTGAATCTCAGAGGTGGCTGCTGTCTTTAGGTCTTCTCTCTGATGTATTGTGATGTGTGAAAAAATCTAACTAGGAAGCTTCTAACATTACACATAATGGTCCAGCAACACACTCACAAAATAAAAATGTTCTTTGTATGTGAATGAAGTTTGCTTTGGCTATGCGAATAAACACATTCCAGTAAGTGTTTAGCGCGGTGTTAAGGGTTTGTGCCTCCTGGGTGAAGAGCAGAACCCTTGTGGTTCAACTCCTTTGTCCGCAGGTCGTTCGTCCGTCAGTCACACTCTCATTACTTAAAATTCTTAAAAATCGTGGAGGGTGAAATTAACTATAAAAGATTTAGTGAGGGGCTGAAGAAAACATTTAAAAATGAAACTCGCTAATTACAAAAATATTTGAATTTTCCTTTTTACTCTACGAATTGTGGAAAGTTTCGACAAGAAGAACATAAATATATATCATTTCCTCTTACCTGATACTAAAATTCTTTGGAAATTTACAGTGACATTTAGCCTGCTATGGTTTATAGGCAAACTTTCTGGAATTTATGTTTTTACAAAATAACTAAATCAATCGTTTTAACAAAGTTTATACTTCAGTAAATAATTTCCTTCGACCAAACTCATGGTATCATTCTACGGAGAATTTCATAAATTAATAATAAATATGTTGTAAAAATACTTGTATACATTTTTTCTAACTTTCAGACTGAGTTTTATTTGTTGGATTTATGTATGTCATTAGAAAGAAAATTTCACAAAACTTTTGATTAACTCTGAAAACTGCGGGCCTAGGTAGCGTAGGGGTTAGAGTACTGGCCCCATGTGCCGAAGGTTGCCGGTTCGAGTCCAGCCGAGGGCATGAGTGTTTGAGTGTGTTGTGTCTGTGTGAATGTCCTGTCCGTCCTGTGGGAGTCCTTACTTACAAGCTGCAATATATATACTGGATGGGTGATTCACTGGAAGCTACGATAATCACGAGCTGGCTGTATGCCTAAGTTGTCGAATTCAATTTAAAAAAAAAAAAAAAAAAAAAAAAAACCTCTGAAAATCACTTGCTACTGTTTTTTTTTAAGTTTTACGATTTTTTATTTTATTTTATATTTTTGTTGATTTCAATATAATGTTCTATCTGTCTGCCTCAGCATGAGATAATAACAAACACTTGACACAATGCTAGTTTCGCTCTCTCTGTTGTCATCAGTTAGCCTTCACTATCTTTCTGTATTGTGTGAGTAGCCACTGTTAATGGGAGGAACATGTGAGTGTTTGGTCAGTTTGAAGGGCCATACACTCTAGCAACCGATCCCATCAGCAGCTTTTAATCTCGCTGTATATCACAGCTGGTCCAGGCTGCAAGTGTAGCTGCTGCAGTATAGACAGCACACGTAGAACAGGTGGCGTCACAGTAGCAGATATCTTTGCAGTTTCCGAGGTGAAATTTACGAATAATATGCAGTGCATATTATGACTTAGTTTAAATCTCGGCGGTCAGTTAGGAACTCGGAGAATTTGACGGCAGTGGAACTATTACGACCGAGTGGGATTCTGATAAAACTGTTTATGGTCTCCGCTTGACAGAGATAATCATCTGAAATGTACCACGGGACACCTGTTTCTCTCTGTCTGAACTATTCGAACAGCGGTATAATGTGTAAAAGTATGGCGGAATGCGTCTTTTACTGAGTTATCTGACGTAAGATAGGTTCTGGACCACATTTCGTCTGTCCATTCCAGAGGGGAGGCCCTGTATTAAGTGCTGCCTCTCCATCCACCACTGAAGTCGGTGATTCCCCAAGAAAACGTTGGGCTGTAATCTTCGTCCAGGATTGATATGAACATAAACCATATTACACATCTGCTGTTCGTGTGGCACTGAATATTTCACGCAAATTAGCGGTATAATGTCTTTAATGCTAAACACAGCATTCAATGTTCAAATGTGCGTTATAATGATAGTTGATTCAAAGTTCGATGTTCAACAACACGCACACATCGTTGCAAAACATTGAAAACTGTTTCGGTATGTAACATGGCTACAATTATTTTCTGCGATACTTTAAGTCATTGTTCCATTTTCTGATTCAATACACTGTATATTGCAGTAAACGCTTATGATTTTTTAATGTAATAGAAGTATCTGCAATGTCACAGTAATATTCGACGAACAAATTTTAATATTATTAAAAAACAGTACATCATTCTAAAATACTGATTGGTTATAGCTTAGAAGAGTATCTCTGGTTCTTTCGTAAGGTTGTCTTGATGATTGGGAAGAAATGAGAAGGTAGATGATATCATTTACGAAATCAACTCAAAATTAATGGTCCATTTTATTTTGCTATCGTCGAAGGATTGAATCAGCGTTCTGGTCACTGTCGACACTGGTACTTGTCCACATAAACGTCAATACCTACAAAAAAAAAAACCTTGCTATGAAATGCAATTAAGAGCAGTTACCGAGCGTGGTGGGTGAACGGTTAACATTCTGGCCTCGCATTCGGGAGGACGGCGGTTCGAATCCCCGTCCGGGCATCCAGATTTGGGTTTTCCATGGTTTCCCAAATCAGTCGAGGAGAATGCCGGAATTCTTCCTTCAAAAGGCCATGGCCGAATTCCTTCCCGTTCCAACCAGCAACCAGCCTCTAATAACCTCGACGTCGACGACGCGTAAAGCAATAAGTAAAAAAAAAAAATTTCTCTTACAGTGCTATGACTGTAGTCGTTAACTAAAAAAAAAAAACTGAATCATCACAATTGTACACGATTATCACCCGCTTCACCACCTGATACCTGCGATCGTCTAAAAACGACACTATGCCGAGCTGATCGACAACAGATTCGACATTTCAAAACTGCTTACTCGGCATAGTATCGTCAACAGTGAAGTGCTTAGAGTACGTCAGAATATACTCGTAATGATTAATTTATATACACATTAAGTTGTATTATCTGTTGCCCCGAAGCTTGGACGTCAGATGTTACCTTCTGGTTGACCAAATACGGTTCTAAAAATTAAATAACATTATATTAATGAAAGAATAATGTCCTAATAGGTGAGTGTCAGTAGATTTATTTCTTTGATTGGCACGTAATTTTGATTTTAAGTATAAAATTTTATTTGCGATAATCTATTTTACAAGGAAAGGTCGATCAACTCTATCATATTATAATTAAAAACCAACATATTTGCATTGAGATTTAAATACATTTATTTACCGTTCTATCAAACAACAAAGCAGTTACACTGAAGTACGCAAAATCAAATTCACAATAGAAATCCAGCTGAGGCGGCGTGTATGAGCAGCCTTCCCGCAGCACCGCAACCGACGACGTCGTGCCCAGTCGTATCGCTGAGTTGTCGGATGGCGGCAGGTCGCATGTTTGGATCAGCAGGGATCAAAGTGCCAGTCTTCGAATGAAGTATCAAGTGCTGGCACCCCTTGGTAACATCCAGTGATCATCTCGAGTCGCTCTGTTCTTCCTCCAAGCCTGGAAAATTATACCACGTTGCAATTGGCCGTGAGAGAGCAAAATTTTTCAGCATTAGCAAATGTTCCAGCAAATATTCGCTAAAATATTTCCCTTTACATTTACTCGATATTTTCTCAAATATACTGTTGTTGGTCTCTCAGTCCACTGGAAAAGCGTCACCGTTAAATCTCCAATACTTTTGAAATTGCCGTGGACCACTGGGTCGTAGTTAGTGCCTGCTACTCATCATGCCTGCTTCCTCCTTTGAGTGGTACACTGTATGTTTCCCTGGCTGTCTCTCCTCTGCCTTGTTCTGCTGACTTAGAGCGTGCGGTGATTGACGCCACACTGGCCTGTCGCCAATACAGCGCTTGGCTATAACCCCGCCTCCGGTATTGCCTTCGCTTAACTGGAGTATTCCAGGAACGTGCCTGTCATTTGACTTTTATTAATTACTCTTGTTCATTAAATTCTCCTCACCACTCGTGTAACAGTACCAGAACAATGGCAGAATAATTAATAGAGTGTAACTGGACTTTCTAATAGTAGTACTTAACAAAAATATAGAATGTTTTTGGAACTTTAATGACCAAGCAACTTAATTGTAGCATTATTTTAGTGTATCATGACTCCGTACATCTATTAAGAATCTGGAATTTCTAGTAGGCACCTGAATGAAGGTATAACGTGTAGGTCAGAGGTGAGAAAATAAAACAATTAGGTGCGTGAGAAGGAGTAATTCGTCATAACCGTACATGTCCTGTTAGCATTACTCCGGCGGAATATGGGACAAAAATGAAGAGGAGCTCAAGCAAACACAAAGTAGAACCGTAACTGAAGATGAAATAAGCACCAAAGCGGACAGTGTCCAGTAGACTTCATACTAACTTATTACCAAAATTGTAAAGAAGTTCTAATTGCCATTTCCTACATACAAGGGAAGGTTAGATTAAGAAATAACATACCGAAACTGGAGGGTTTCACACAAGCATTTGTGGAGCTAAACACACAAGAGATATACTTAGCTTCAGCATCTTTTATTGAAGATCTAAATTTTCTTTTAAAAAAATATAGCTTTTCTTGTTATGTCATAGCAGAATTCACACCAGACTGACTTTTTGTCTTTTGTCTCTATTACTATATCCACTACCATCTCTTCTCATACTCATGTATGTCGACAGTAAGGAAGCACTGAGGTTCCGTAAGTTATTTTTCAGTCTAACCTTCCGTGGTACGTGGGATATGGCAAACAGAATTTCGTTACTATTGTGGCAGCACGTTAACATGAAGTGTACTCAACACTGTATAGGTCTCGTAATGTCGCAATCCTGCTCAATAACGTTTGTACTGTTCGTTTTTATGTGAAGAACAGATGTGGGGGCGTGTAATTCTGGTTCTGTAGAGTTCGAATCAAGTAATTTTTCCGACAGTAACTGCAATCCACGCATTGTTCATGTCTGACGTCATGCATAGAGCACGGATAATGAGACAATGGTCCTGCAGATTATGTGTTTTGTATTTTCTACAGAATTCGCTACTTTTCGTAATTCCACAAGTTTAGGTAAATTACAAGTCCTGTTCTTTTATGAGCTGCAAAATTTGCAGTGAAAACAAAAATTTATAGTGAAATGAAATCTGAAGTTATGACGCAACGGTTCCGAGCTTTCTTCGTTAAAACCAAATGTTGTGGAAATATCGGTGTTTTGTTTGTGAAATAAATAGCTGCACATTTGTGAGACTTGACCCGTGTAACTTAAGCGGCTCTTTGATAGACTACCGTCTGTAGTGTCTGTGCGGCGACGTCGTGCCGGTTGCCAGTGGTGACAGGGGCAGTGCAGTCCCTGTGCTTTGTCGCCGGCCGGTACGCTATTCACGTGAATCTTGGAGAGGACTGGCCCTTCAGGGACTCACTAGCGGGCTTCCATTAATTACGTGATTTCAAAATAGGAGGTGCCTCGCAAAATATCAACAATTAAAGGGAGCTGGTGGGGGTGAGTAAAAATCTCCCGTCGCCAACATCAGTGTTCTGCCCTGTGGCAGGTTTCCACATAATTGCTCTCCATGCTTTTCTCTCTACTGTCCTTCTCTTCACATCAACGTAGTCGCCGTTTTCTCTGATGTCGTCTGTAATCCTCTCCTCCCACAAACTAACCTCAAGTCAACTTTTTATAGCATTTTTCTCTTCTTATCTCACAATACATTTAGTACATGCAAGATATGAGTATTAACGCCTAGGTAATTAGTAGCATGAAGCAAAATGCATGAACATATCAAATAAATTTTACTATTAAAAAATTAAAACTGCAAGATAAATCTCTCGTGTGTGTGTGTGGGGGGGGGGGGGGAGGGATGGGGTGTCGCACCACATCTAACCAAATATCATGAAGGAGGGGGGGGGGGTCCAAATTTAAGAACCATCCTTCACGTAATTAATGAATGTCCCCTTGCGTGATGACTGCTAAACGCCGTCTATCACCGCAAACACGAGAGCTTCCAGTTACTATCAGTGTTAAGTTCTGACGCTCGTGTCCGCAGTTTGACTAGTGCAGTTGCGACTGCATGAACCTTCACTTCTTCGTTGTCTTTGTCGTAACTGTGGTCCATATTTCGATTAGTAGTGGATTTGAATCAGCTGATGTGTGACGCTGATCCCACTCCCAACCCGGGAGTTGAGATACCGACAGCTCTAGAAATACAAATAGACATGTAGAGCCACTTCTATCAAACTACGAGCTTACTTGTTCTCTTTTCATTCCGTTTGCTTTCTACATATTTGGCTATTTGTATCTGATGGTATCGTTCCTTATTTAAAGAATAAATTTTTAATTTGAAAAACAAAGAACACATTCAGCTAATAGAAATTGTTACTTACGGTATACCTTTTTTTACGCCATCCTTTTGAATTTTAAGCTTAGCTTTTAAAAGGCGTCGATTATTCCTTGTTTGTAGTCAGTGTCTTTCTGGACTCTTTGTATCCACGTACTTATTGCTGCTGCCTTCTGCCTCTCCGGTCGCAGCGTCGTTGTAATTCACTTATGTTTTCAGGGTTCAGATTTTTTCTGATCAATGAACTGGTTTAGTTGCTTCCGATGGCTGGCTAGTGCATTCGGTCTTCCGTTGGTTTCAGTGATCGTAGGGCATTTGTATCGGCTTCCATGATGCAGGAAGTTTTCCTTCACAACTTGCGTAGGTTCCTTTGGATGTCTAGAGTGCACTGGTTGGGTTGGGTATACCTAACGCATTTCGCTAGCCATCAGTGTCATAAGTCGACTTATTATAGCAATAAGCGTACTGTACGCTCTGCTACGAGTAATGGTACTACCCCCACATATGGGTGTCAACAGCGTATAGGGATTTTTTAAAATTATTATTGTATGCCTTATCGACGTCGTTAGAGGCGTGAAGGACTGTTATCAAGTAATGGGAAGGAATTCGGCAGTGGCCTATTGAAGAAACCACTCCGGCATTCCACGCACTGATTTCGAGAAACTTCAAAATCTGATTGATCGGACGTGGATTCGAACCTGCTTCCTCACGAATGCGAGGCCAGGGAGTTACCACAATCTGTGGTTATTAAATGCACAGATCTGACGATAACCCGCGCAATCATCTCGCGTAGATCATTCATTACTCGAGCTGCTTTAACGACAGACAATATTTCAAACGTAATTCTCTGTGCAATGAGTTCTTGTTATTGTATGATGAAGTGATTGATACATTTCATTTGATGTCCGCTTAATGGATGGAAAACAAACGAGAAAATCAGAAATGTACATGTTACAATTCGATGACGACTTGTATCACTTTTCCGGCTTTTGCCTACTTCATTTGAATTACCTGGAAGAATAGAAGCAAACGAGCAAGATGATACTGTAATGATTTTACTATTTCAAGCAGGAACAATCTGTCAGATTAAATAAATGTTTGTCTGAGCCGTTGGTAATCCTGAGTATTTGGAGCATGGGCCGTGACGCGAGCGCCTCTGGGAGGCCTTGGCGGCACAAAGAACGCGGATCAGCGGCTGCCTGGCGTCTACTCTCGTTTCGCAACTCTGCTCCGCTCCGCTCAGCTCAGCTCAGCACGCTTCCGTCTGCAATCGTCGGACAGCTAACAAAACAACAACAGTACCGCTACCCTTACAAGCCATCCGCCTCAGGCCTTCACCATTCAAGTCAAATGTCTTGAAGAAACAGAAACCATATTTTATTAAGATTTGAGGCGGGTAATTTTCTTACACTTCTTTACCAATAATTCTTCTCTGACGAGTCATGTGTAATATGAACATGTTGGAACAAATGAATGACTGCCATTCATCCAAATGTTATCAGATGACGAAATATGCTGAATATTTCCAGGAATTAATTTTGTATTGGAAATGTTTGATAATCCCGCTATTAAGTAAGACCGTAGCACTATACACAGAAATACGTCACTCCATACAGAGATGACCTTCTTTCTTCTTTTTCTCCTCTCGCTTGTATGTGTGCCAGTCTCCGATAGATGCTCTTTTACGGCCCTGTGCTCTTGACTTTTATGATCTGCCGCGTCGAATAAACCAAATAATAAATAAGTCGACGTTTTGGGTCATCGCAGCTATTAAATTTTATATATCATGCGTACAACGCCAGTGAAACTGATATTTGTCCGAACGCATTTCGTACTGTTCATTGAACCGTCATCAGTAGATACTTATAATTATACTTATAATTTTTTCTTCTTATTTGATTCATATGATTTGATCCCAGAATCATCAATCTAACTTGTTGCTTTACTCTCTAAACAAAATTTAAAAACATGATAATGTAACTTTAAAAGGAGCATCATTTTCAGAAAATAATAAATTTACAAATCTAATTTGAATCGAGTTAAAATCATTTTATATTAAATTCAAGAAGAATATGACACTGAAAGTGGAATGAAATTGTTTTTCGGTGCTGTTATTTGGGAAAGAGATGGTGAAATACAATAAACAGCTTCTCGATTGGTAGCTTTCACTTTCGTGCCATGTCCAGAAAATTCGAGAACTATTGAATAGCTTTCATCGCTTTTTCTTCTAACAGGAAAGTTACTCCGTGTTGTCCACTCCTCGGTCCATGATTCGTGACACGCTCCTTAATACCGCCAACTTTGGCAGCAGATGTTGCTCGCAATCTCCTGACGTAACGGAGAAGCGGACTAGAATCGGTGGCCAGAATTTATCTTATAGGCAAGAATCGGAGAGGAGAAAATTGCAGGACGGAAAAGAAATGAGCATAAACAAAAACTGATGACCCAAAAGCAATAAGAGACAGAAAATATTTACTTGCATCGCATAGAACAATTTCCTTAAGGGGCAGCTTTAGGTCATTGACTCATTACGTAATTTAATATTAAAAGGTTCTGAGCTTCCTACTTCGTTCATACAAAAAAAAGAAGGAAGAAGAAGAAGAAAAAAAAAGATGCCTTTCTGCAGTTTAATAGACACTTTACTAAGGTGAGTCATAGCGAATTCAACATACTTCGCTCTATTGCGATATTTATTTTTAAAAGATACTATAGTTCGAGATCTTGCACGCACTGACGTGGCACGAAGCATGCAACTTCACGGCTGTGTTTTCAGTGATCGTCTTTGTTGTGGTATGGGGTTGTCTAGATCTAGTAGTTGAACTTCGCCGGCCTCCCGGCCTGGTGAGGGTGAGACTGAACCGTGCTGCCCCTGGCGGCGGAGGCTGCTTGTCCCGCACTTTGCTCCACATTCTCTTTTTTCCTTTTAAACGCATCATATTAGAATTTTCACAAATTGTTCATGAACTAAAATTTGTCTTGGATCAATTCTAATATTTCAAATAAAACGGATAGTACATTTTTTACCTTAAGTACATTATGCCGCCACACTATGTTACCATGCTGTTGTGAGATCTGACACGCCTAGGAGACGGATATCTCACTTAGTGAGGCGGCCTCTGTTTGTTACGTATCGTATTAATCAGACGCTGATTATGGATAGACAGTACTACCTACAAAACAACTTATTTTCAAATACTTTTGTGGCATCCGTTTATACGATGTTCAAAATACAATGCACTGAAAGGAAAAGATGACCATGACCACAAGCTGGCACTCGATTTCAGGCACAAGGGTGTGGGAAGATTTTCTTTCCTAGGTAAGGGCATCGGGGATTGGAATAAGTTACCAAGAGAAATGATCAATAATTTACAAAAAACTTTGAAATATTTTTAAAGTTGGAATTTGTAGAGGGCAAAAGTAGGTGGCTACAGGGAAGTGCGATTAAATTATAATCAAAGTAACTATATGGTGATGAATTATTATAATATCTTTGTTATCAAATCCTGTTAATACTTGAAGTGTACGATGCTAGTAAATTATTTCAATTTATCCGAAAGCAGTTACCTGTTGAGACGCTTTAACCAGAATTGTTTTATTTTAGAACAATGACTAAATATTCATAACAGTATGGACAATCTATTTTTTTGTGTGAAATATCAACTCCAATTTTCAACGGGTTCCTTTTCGCTGATTTCAGCGTAATGTATTCCAGAGACTTTCCTTACTACAGCTCTTACAACGTCGTGACAAGTACCAAACTTAATAAAAGTTTTACGTCTAATTAGGTTAGGATTTTCCTCGCCAAAATTTTAAATCCTATTGTACAACCACTGATTTTGATCGATATCTCTGCAGGAATCTAATATATTCGCGCGATATATTGAGACAGACAACAGCAGAATTTCTTCCCTTTCCTCTTCCGCAGTCATTTTCAGACTCTAAAGATATAGACCTCCACGAGACGTACCTATAGCCAAACAAGATTTAATTAAATATTGTAATACAGCCACAAGTAGAAACTCGGAGTTTCACATTTTAGATATAATTAATGTATTCGCGATTTCGTTATTTGCAGTTTCTGTATTCGCGGATAAAATAATCATGACAACTTTCTGTATTCACGGAGAGAATAATTTTTATTATTCGCGGATCCATTCAGCGCATATGGTATCCTTTACTAACGTGTCGGCATCGTTTGAGTATTGCTGGCACGTGCCGAGAGTCACTCTATCTAGCCGAAACAACTAACAAAAAATCTTATTGCCACTGAATCTATCAGTACTTCGTTACAATAATTCTGAGTGAATAACACTTGTCCCTCTGCTTTGTTCGCAATTTATGTTATTTATGAAAGGCTGGAAAAATTATGACGTAGCATAATTCATAGTTACAGCACAAGAATCGTTGTGAGAACTGATGCCATACACATTGAAATAATGCTCGAAAAAACTGTGTCCTCATCTCACCGTGCAAATTCAAACTTTAAGTGCAAACATTGCTCAAGTTGCGAATGGCATAGGACGACATGGTTTTGAACCCAAATCACTCCAGGCGAATGCCGGGGTGCTTCCTTCTTTAGGTCATGGCCGAATTCCTTCCACTTCCTTGTCCCAGTCCCAGCCCGCCTCTAATGACTTAGACGTCGACGAGGCGTAAGGAAAAAAATGATTTTGAACAGATAGAGTCAAGTGACATTCAAGAGTTGCTTGAATCGCAAGGTGAAGATTTGACTGAAATTGATTTCGAGGATATGTTAAATCCCCAACCCATTGAAGAAGAGGCTTCAACAAGCACTGAAATGGTGACATTTAAAAAAAAAAAAAAAAAAAAAACCTGCGTGTGGGTATACGGATGGCAAATGAGTTATGTGATTTCTTCATGAAAATTGATCCGTTTATGGGAAGAAATGTTGTTTTTAAAAGACAAATTGTTAATGCCACAGCTGAATATCAATCCGAATTAAAAGACCGTTTAAAAGTGACAAAACAACAACAAAAATTACGAAATTCTTTAAAAGATTGTCTAAGCCTGACAATAATAACTAAAACATGTTGCTTAAAATCTCTTAATAAATGGATTTTTTCCGGAACCTTGGAACGTATCCCCTATAATCCCATACAAATTACCATTCCATATTCGTGGTTTCCATATTCGCGGCATTTTTACGGTACGTATCCCCCGCGATAAGGAGCTTTTACTGTACTTCATGTTGGTGAGAGAAACTACCTACAGGTGGAGAAAAATTAATTCCAGTGGCTGGACGTTGTTGAGTGTTGGCCAATTAAGAGCAGAGAGCAAGGTGTCTAGATTATGCAAGAGACAACGCTGGGCCTGCACTCTGTAATACATTCAGCGAAGCGTATCAGACCAGGAGTACAGGTTCCACGTCGAGATCCCGTCCAGTTAAAACTAACCTTACCACAGCAACCATTTCCCCACACTCACGAAAGCTGCCTGCGAAATACAGAATAACGGAAACAATATGTCTATGAAGCTACCATTGTACTCACTCACTGCAAACTTTGGGCAAAAAGAAAACTAATTTTCTATGAACAACATACGTGTTCGAAGTGAACATTTATTGGTTCCTCCGTTATCCAGCAACGAAACTTTTTATGGTAATTGCCAGCAACGCCAATGTTATCTGCGAGAGGGATCATTATTTCAACGTGACTTCTTTCAGATGGGTATCATCGCTGGGCGCTTCGTTTAGTAATGCAACATCTTATTTAGGCGCAAATCACAATTCACAGAACTTTTACGAAAGGATATTAGTCTCTATAAGGTGATAGTAAGTATTTCGTATCTATTGGAATGTGTCAAGTGGACTCTAAAGTAACGACAGATTAAACCAGAATCATAGCAGTTTTTGCTGACGCAGCTGATGTTAACTTGTTCGTCGGAGGGACAGGAATCTTACAGTAAATTACAGTTGCAGGGCGTAACTGTGGCCCATCTCGTCTCATGTTAATTTGCTCTGCGTAACTACTATTACTGGAAGCCGTCAAAGTAAACATTGAGGCACATTACAGCTGTGCAGATTTACTTCGTCTCGAAGATGTAATCGATATTTGCAATATGATCTTGGCGGGTTCGCTGCCGGATTGTGTGGGTGAAAGACGAGCTTTCGGCGACGAACTCTGCTGCCTCTTCAGGCCTGATGCCCACTCTGTGACGACCATTGCAGCGCTGGTCATCACAGCGTAAGCATCAGGCCTGAAGATGGCAGCAAAGTTCGTCGCCAAAACTCGTCTTTCACCCACACAATCCGGCAGCGAACCCGCCAAGATTATATTGCAGCGTCACGCCTGGAAAGCCTTCGTTCACTATTCGATATTTCTTGCAGCAATGGAATATAGCACCTTAAATGGAGACGTAGTTACTTATTTGCTTTGGTAATAACATCAAAAACAATGGACAAATAAGTTGTATGAATTCTCACACTTATGCGGCCATCTTTGTTAGTAACAATTGGATTTTCTGAGAAAGACCGTCAAATTAAATAACACATTTAATTTGACGGTCTAAGCTTTCGGCTGCCATTCTACAACCTTCGTCAGAGATATTGCAAAGTAACAGGCCGCTGTCTTTGTTGGTATTCTGATGTTGATTTAGAGGTCTGACTGCAGATTGTATTCGACAGTGCAGCTATATCAAGGACTAATATTACAGGCGGCTGATTAAGTGCAGCGAATCAGGGCAGACGATTCTCCGAGGAACATTGTTCTCCGCTGCGATTGGTCACGCCATTAGCGGGAGATACACGAGCTGGGAGCAGTTTCACGGCTCTAATTAACTGAGTCGCCCTCCCTCAACACCAGCACTCTCTCCAGCCTCACACAGCTTCTCACGTCTACAACACCACTTGCTTCTAGCGACTTTTCCTCTGATTCGAATTCGCAGTGTGAAATTTCAAGTACTTTAAGTGTTACCCGAATATCCATGATCTGATTTTACTGGCACTGTTTCCGTTTAAAATATCCTCCAAAACTTCCCTTTTTGCGCGTCCGGGAAGTTGTTAGTGTTCACTATTATGCTTACTGTTCTGTCTTCTGGTGATGGTTTCCATCCGTCATCCTGCTGTCTCTTGGATGTGAAGGGGCATCTCGTACACGCCCCTCATTCTACAGATGATAGCTTCTTGATTGCTCTGCCATTGATTTTATCGAACAGAATTTGGTATCTCGTTTGTGTTAGTTTTGAGGGTTATCTGCTTACTGAATTATTTCGCGATCTAAGTGGCTTTCCCTTGGTTAGGTCCGCTGTTTATTAAATGTTATTCCAGTTGGATACGAATGTGACGGTATGGTAATTTCTTGTTCACTTGTTTCTCTGTCGTACTTTAAAGCTTCTAGGATAACTCAGCTCCACTGTCAAGATGATGTTTGTCGACGCGGCCTTGCTGTGATCCAGTTTCGATTTTTGCAGCTCTCGTAAGTGCCACTTCCGCTTCAACTGGTTGTGACCTTGGAAGACGTGGTCATCGGCGATTTTATACTGTAGAATTTGCTTTTATAGTTAAGTCAAACTGAGAATCAATTGAAATAATTCTAGAAAAAATAGCGATAGTTTCTGCTGGTATGTTAGGTTGCTTTCTGCGTCACCAACCTCAAACAATTCTGCTGTGAGTGCAGAGTCCTGTTTATTTCATTAGTATTTTTCTGTGTAACACACTATGATTACTTCAATTTATTTACTGTTCATACATCAGGTAGTAGTTAATCTGATTTTGCCCGAATCTACGCATTTGTTCATTTTGCGTTTGTTACCAGAAATTTTCAAAAATGGTTTTGCTTACTGTATTCTATGCTGTAAGTAAAAGCCTTCAAAGTTGTAATTACGCCTTTAAGACTTACAGCAACAGCGCATTTGTAGTTGTTTTGATTCTCATTTGTGCAGATTTTCAAGACTCTGTATATGCTCTGTGTAACGTGTTTAGGCAGTTTCCTCTACATGGTATATAACATATGTGGAGCTATTAACATTTAGTATTATAGAAGCCCACATCAGAAGACTAAAAGTTTAAATAGTGCTTCATATCTTTTACTACGGCATCTTTGTGCTGTTAATGAATCATTACCCCGTCTTAATTCTGAAGTTTTCCTATATAACAGGGGTGGCTAACCTGTGGCTCGCGAGCCACATGCGGCTCTTTGAAGGAATATTCGTGGCTCTCGATAAATGTACCCGAGTTACCTTTTCATTTTTGTGTTATTATATTTTAAAGAATTACTATCGTTCCGTATGTGTTTCAAAATGTATTTTAAATTACTGATAACAAATATGAAAGACTAAGTGCAACGTTATAACAAATTTCATTTCCGTCCAAGTTAATAATGATATGACTCATCGAAAACTGCACAACGAACATTAACAGTGGTCCGTAATCGACCTACTCCAGACCGATTTTGAATTTGTAAACTTTCATTGCAACGGACTGTTGACATTGTGTTTAATTTTTAATATTTAAATTAAATACACATATTTTGTACTTTTATTCATATGTTTTAATTAAATATAATTTCTTAAAAAGGTTTAATACCTTTTTTACATACCTTTTAAATACGTATTTAATTGCGGCTCGCGAAAAATTTAAAATTTTGAAAAATGGCTCTGACTATCAAGGTGCTTGGCCACCCCTGCTATATAACTTTTGCTGTCTGTGCCTCAGTGACTATAACTCTGTCGTAGTCTGAAACTAGTAGTCCTTGCAGAAGTTTTTTGTGTCATTATTTGTCTGTTGCCTAATCTCGGTGATATAAATTTTATTCAAAACAAGGTGTTGTCTGTCATCTTTCTTAGAATATATATAATAACGCCAAAAATGATTTTTTTATTATTATTATTTCATTTTGCAAAACTGAATGCATCTCTCCATGCTCTGCCGAATCCTGACTGTTTTGTTGGATGTTTTCACGCTCGTTTTAGAATCTTACGTGAAGGATGATCTGTGTATATCAATCCAGGTCGTTGTTATTCTTTACCTTTTTAAGCCTTACGTGCAAGATGTCGGCGGGGTGCAGCTTTTCTCGATACATATACTCATTGGGAGACTGTTTCAGAGACTATTGTTTTGCTAGCAGTCTTGTTTCAACTCATTTCTCGAGAAACCCTACTTCTGTTTTCTGTTAGGGTATCTGTTGCTGTAGCGTACTGATGTTGTATGTATCACTAACAAGAAGAACAAGAATTCGCAGTTGCTCTTTCTATCCTGCTTCACGAATTCCTTCGATACTGCTTACAATTCTGGTAATATTGGAGAGTTAGATAGATATGAGATATTAACTACGGAAATCCATGCAAGTTCTGCGGCACTTTAAGTATCACAAATTGTTTATTCGAAATAGTTCCAGAAAACTGTCCCAAACGGTATAATAATTACATACAAACATTTATTATGTAACACAAACTATTTTAATAGTTTCTTGTTGTAGATATGATAAATCATTACGTTTCGTTCCCCTTCCTTTTATTTAATTTTCTGCTGACCTTAGTATCGTTGGTCTATATAGTCTCCTTTCTTCCAGTGATTCCCTGGATTTATTTTTGAGTCAATAAACTTCCTGAAATACTTCGTATCTGCCAGCTTCCAACAGTTCAGATTCAGTTTGTGAGGTACACAACCTCATGAATTGTGAAATTTATTATTAAAAGAATATTTTTGTTAATATTTAATTATGATTATGTATAGTATCTTTGGAAAACGTCGAGCCTGGGAGAAGAAAATCTCTGGTTACAAGCAGATGCTGAAAAAGATGGCTTGAGAAACAGGAATAATAAAGTCATTCCATAATCCTGGCGGGAGGAACGCAACGTTGTAAGAGGAGAGGTGTGATTGTACACTTGGTCTGCAAATATTGTGTTCAGAAAAAAATGTTTGGAAAGAGGATACCAAAAGATAAGTGCATAGTAATTGTTATCGTGAAAGAGTAATAAACTATTTGAGTTGATATTCGAAAAATAATTGACTTCATTTCAAAGATAATTTACTTTCAGCCATGGTTTTGATCTCAGAAATTGATTTAGAGCTAAAATAAAGATCCTGTAGTGCTGATCCGATACTGGAAATTGTAAAATAAAAATGTGTTGATTTATAAGTAAGGAGGAAACCTTATAAGTTGTTAGCTATGCTGTATTACCGAGGCTGAATTTCTTGAAGTGTGCGACGGCAAATTACTGATCTAATCCTATATCTCATTTTTGAAAAATTATGTGCCTCCCAGGATTAATATAGGGTATAAATGTAAGGCAAAAATAATTCTTTTATGTAATTACTTTGTTTTTAAACTGGAAGTGTTCTAGACATCTCTAATTGGTCGTATGTCCGAATCTTTACTGTCTCCATGTTATCCTGGTTTCTTTTTCTATAATGTTCTGAATTTCATATTGTTGTTGGCCAAGTTGTTTAATCAGTCTTGTTGGATGTCCATACCATGCTGTCCTCTCCTGTTCTGTTAGTGATCGTCGTTGTCTTCTGATTCTGATCAGTGATGTCCTGACATTCTACACCTTCTCTCATTACAGCCCATTCTGAGATTTCAGTTTCCTTTCCAGTCTCTCGCTTACTTCACCACACTTTGTTTAGTTGAAAGGACTTCTGTTTGTGATTACTTCGATGTTACGTGTCTTCTTCACACCAGATTTCTACATGAAATAAATCCTACGTTTTTTAAATTCTTTGTAAATCCTAACGGAGTGCCCGCCCATTAACAAGGCTTCCGTTCCAACTCCCATAGCCAGAAAATCCCTCTTTTGAAACTGTATTTGTGGACAGCGTATCCTATACGCTGCCTCCAGTTTTCGATTCGTGTAGCGATGACAATATCAGTTGCAATTACATCCTGGTCATCATAATGTGTTGATGTAAGAGCTGTCAACTGATTTCATAGTCCGGTTCCTGATGATATGCTAGATACATATCTTGAACAGAACGTGCGGTGACAAATGGTCCAGAAATGACGTCTCCCAATATTAATAAGGGCCCAGTGACTTAATACAAAGGTTTCCTTTTATGTGAAAGATAATACGGTTAACACTGCATCTTTCGTTATTTCGGTTAGCTTTAGGGTTTTATTTCATTTTTAGTCGAGACATAATATTTCAAATTAATTTCCAAGTTCTGCCGTTGCTTTTCTCTGGCAGATACCTGGTGCATTCATCACCCACCACTCTGCTTCCCTACATCACTCATTCAACCTGAATCCTGTAGCTGTGTGTTGTGGCCATAGTGTTCACTTTCCTTCAGCCAATCATGGAAGTTATTTTCATACCAGAATTCCAAACGACAAGCCTTGTATTTTGTTCACCACCGTCAAAATTTTTACGAATGATGGTGTAATTTTTCTTCTAATATTGATGGTAATAGGTAGCCCTATCCTTCCTCAAGAGTTCTTTCTCTTAGCTCTTCAACTAGACGTTTTATTACTCTGAACATCACCCCATTTAACAACTTCAAACTTTGATGTGAAACACTGACGTGGCAGTGCAGCACTTCTGAACCTGCCAACGTGTGCGAAGATTTGTCTGCTCCTCTGCTGGTGTTGTAAATAACGTATTAATTTTTCCTTTCGGTGATGGTAAAGCGATGTCCTCCGCTGTTACTGTGTCAATGGAATTTATAGCTGTGTCATCAGTATTCTTGTCCAGATTTCTGTCAGTCTGGTGTTGCTCGGTCCTGTGAATCAGGAAGCAGACTGCAGTAACGCCACACTAAGCGACACCTAAACTGCGATGCGAATGTTTCAGTGGTGTTACGTGACGCAGGTAATGGGACAGCTTTACGACACGGCCCGGGCTAATCGCTTCCTTGGTTGCGCAAACCGTGAAAAACGCCTCCGCCTCAGCGGCCTGCACTCCATAAGGGACGATTATATCCATCAGGCGGTGACTCAGGCTGCGTGGCAGACCTGCTTTCTTCGTAAATTTGTTTCGGGTGGTTCCCCTCGCCATCCACCGTGATGGAAGACTGTGCAGGTGTTGCTATTTTGCGTGGTTACATGTTATCAATGCATGCTAACTAAAGTGTCTTCTTTGCGTTGCGAACGAATAAAAGATGAAAGGGAGAGAGTGGGTGGAACTTGGTCCAGTCCTATTCAGGGCTACTCTTTCAAAACACACAAAGGGACCACCAAGCTTAACGTCCCCTCCGCCGACGAATAACATCAACAGCGTTGTATGCCCTCACTCCATACGCATAGCGGGAAAGTTTGGGATTTAACCCAAGACTTTGATGCATAATCTGATGATTATGAATTGTGCGCTAACCTTATCCGCCAAGTCCTGACGATGAAAAATCCCACGCCACCAGGACTAGAACCAGCTAGCCCGGCACCGGCACCAGGACTGGAACCAGCTAGACCGGCAGCGGCACCAGGACTGGAACCAGCTAGCCCGGCACCGGCACCAGGACTGGAACCAGCTAGCCCGGCAGCGGCATCAGGATTGGAACCAGCTAGCCCGGCACCGGCACCAGGACTGGAACCAGCTAGCCCGGCACCGGCACCAGGACTGGAACCAGATAGCCCGGCAGCGGCACCAGGACTGGAACCAGCTAGCCCGGCACCGGCACCACGACTGGAACCAGCTAGCCCGGCACCGGCACCGGGACTGGAACCAGCTAGCCCGGCACCGGTACCGGGACTGGAACCAGCTAGCCCGGCAGCGGCACCAGGACTGGAACCAGCTAGACCGGCAGCGGCACCAGGACTGGAACCAGCTAGCCCGGCACCGGCACCAGGACTGGAACCAGCTAGCCCGGCAGCGGCATCAGGATTGGAACCAGCTAGACCGGCACCGGCACCAGGACTGGAACCAGCTAGCCCGGCACCGGAACAGGCACCAGGACTGGAACCAGATAGCCCGGCAGCGGCACCAGGACTGGAACCAGCTAGCCCGGCACTGGCACCAGGACTGGTACCAGCTAGCCCGGCACCGGCACCAGGACTGGAACCAGCTAGCCCAACAGCGGCATCAGGACTGGAACCACCTAGCCCGACACCGGCACCAGGACTGGAACCAGCTAGCCCGGCACCGGCACCAGGACTGGAACCAGATAGCCCGGCAGCGGCACCAGGACTGGAACCAGCTAGCCCGGCACTGGCACCAGGACTGGAACCAGCTAGCCCGGCACCGGCACCAGGACTGGAACCAGCTAGCCTGGAACTGGCACTGGCACCGGACACGAACCCCACGACCCAACGGGACGCACACCACTCAACAAGTGTCTGATGTACAACAAAGAATGTTTACCGAATACGTCTTTAAATTTGTTTCCATTCTGGAGAGCACTCCAGAAAAATTAATTGCGTAGAGTTATGTCGTCTGGTGACAGAATTTTAATGTTCCATACATTCTGCTCTACTGTAACTGGTTTTAAAAATTCAAACAACAGTTCGTTCTAGCATAACTATATGAACAAAGCAAAGCCCGTAAAATGTCATGGCTACGCCAAGATTTGAACCCAGAATGCCAGTTTTTAATCCACTGAGCCACCAGTCGAGTCCAACTTGCAGATAAGAGAACAGAAGTATGTAGTTTAACCTTGCAGCCAGGATTCTATAGTTGAGTATGACATCAGAAATCAAAGTATGCAGAAGTCGGCAGTTGTCGTGGGAGGAGTAACGAGGAAGGGAAAGGGTGAAATCTGTCGCTAACCCATTAAGGCATGAAGCAATATGGGCGAATAAATTTAACTTTAAAGTCGACGGACGAATCACCTCAGAGGGATCCAATGCTCTTGGTACGTAATCTACTGGTTAGTTATTGGGCACCCACACTGCAGGCCTCTTCTGTGTTTAGTTGGCTTAGACTGGGACCACTGGTCAAACTAAACTGACCGTCCAGCTATGTGGAGGCCTATTGCAGCCATTAATGGCTTTCAAGTTCCCAAACTACGATGCAATTTTTCAGGACGACAATGCATCTTGTCACTTAGTCAAAATACTTCACAATTGGTTTGAAGAACATTCTGGACAATCCCAGCGAATGATTCGGACACCTAGATCACCAGAATGAATCCAGCCAAATATACGATGGAAACAACGTCGTGCACCGGCAACATTTTCGCAGTTATATACGAATTTAGGGGAAGCGTGTCTCTATATTGTTCAGCGGACTTGAGTCAATGCCATGTCGGATTACTTTAATTTAATTGCAATGGAACACATGGAAATTATTTTATAAACTCATGTTGCCTTTTCTTATTAATTTTAATCTTAAATTCCTTTACTAAGGTTGCTGCATTTCGCCTGGTACAGGTCTCATTCAGCACAACAAATACGGAACTACTTCCATCCTTATAATAATAACTTCTGAAACTCAGGGCTTATTAAAGCAGATTCAATTATTTATAAAACTAAATTCATTGTGAATTATTCTGTAAAAAATTATGTCAATTGTCATTCTGGCCCTGTCTGCATTTCGACATGGCCACAACTTCTACTAATATTGCTGTTTAAAATTCATACATACAATTACCCGTGTAAGAATATATTCACTGTGCTGCGATTTAATTTGACCCACTGGAAATATTTACATATGTCTGGTATACTGACATCAGAAATAAAATCAACTAATGATTAATGTATTAATTTAAACGCAGTTCATACTTTTATTTCATTGTTTCGGCAAATCATTTCTTCAAGTATATTATAACAGTGACTTAAAATATCTACATCGAAGGTAAATATCTTGAAAGCCCGTCAAAATGACGCGTTGAACGCAGCATTTTAGCAATTCGTTTCTTCGCTAACTAAGTACAATATTCATCAAATAACGCTCATAATCTTGAACATGATGTAATATAGGTATTTCTTAGCCTGCTGTAACAACGGTATCGCTGTACAGAGAATATAAAAAGAACTTCGTCTAATTAAAAAAAGAAACTAATAAATAATATATTGATTTTTACGAAACACATGCTTTCCTTCGGTATTTCCTCGTGGATGCGCAGCTAAATAAAACTGTTATTAGTAACTCGCATAAACTAGAACATCCCCGGTTGTTGTTGGTTGGGGAGCGTGACGCCAGAGTGTGACAGACATCGGTACATCGTGACCAGGATTGGGACTTTATAGGTTTCTTCAGCACAAAAAAATGTCATCTTATTACTGACACTAACCTGTTCATTTGAAAAAAAAAAAAAAAGCAAAATTTTCGTACACTGTTCTGGTATCTGGATTCAAATATTTACATATTTTTAAAGCGCATTATGTATGTATATTTTAAGCAGTTTCGGAGATTATCACTATACTTGTTTTAACACTTTAATAGTTTTGAAAGGTTTCATAGATTTTTCAGCCATTATGATTTTATATTCACCATGGCCTATACGTTAACAATAGACCAAACTACTCTTAGACAAATCACTTTCATGTAAAACTTCAAAAAATCGTTAGAGCTTCCATACTTCTTATATATAAAAATCAATGTTTGTTTGTGGGTTTGTTCGTCTTCTATGCATTCCTATACCATTTATCATATTGCAATGAAACTTTGGAGAGTTTTCGAGTGTGCGTCTGCGAAGGTTCCTGTGAAAAAAAATTTCCAAAAAGTCACCTCTATTCCCCATAACACCCCATAACTTAGGCAAAACCACATTTTTCATCCGATTTAGATAGGAATTTGTACACTTATACTATAAAACAAACATAAAAATACTGCCTACATACGGTTTCCGAATATTAATCCCCTCGACCCCTTTCCACCCCAATAATTTTTTCACCCCATAATTTAGGCAATGCCCCGATTTAGATAGGAATTTCTACACTTATACTTTAAAACAAACAGAAAAATACTGCCAGCATATGGTTTCCGAATATTCATCCCCTCTCGCCCTTTCCACCCCCCATTACCTTTTTACCCCATAATTTAGGCAAACCACATTTTTTATCCGATTTAGATAAGAATTTGTACACTTATACTTTAAAACAAACAGAAAAATTCTGCCTACGTATGGCTTCCGAATATTCATCCCCTCTCCCCATTTCCAACCCCATTAAGTTTTTACCCCATAATTTAGGTAAACCACATTTTTTATCCGATTTAGATAAGAATTTGTACACTTATACTTTAAAACAAACAGAAAAATACTGCCTACGTATGGTTTCCGAATATTCATCCACTTTCCCCCTTTCCAACCCCATTACGTTTTTACCCCATAATTTAGGCAAACCACATTTTTTTATCCGATTTAGATAAGAATTTGTACACTTATACTTTAAAACAAACAGAAAAATACTGCCTACGTATGGTTTCCGAATATTCATCCCCTTTCCCCCTTTCCAACCCCATTACGTTTTCACCCAATAATTTAGGCAAACCACATTTTTTATCCAATTTAGATAAGAATTTGTACACTTATACTTTAAAAAAGAGAGAGAAATACTGTACACATTAATTTCACAAAAACCCAATCCCTCTCCTCTCTTTCCACCACCTTAATTACACCCTCTTCCCCATAACACCCCATAATTTAAACAAACCCGCTAACCGTTTGTCCGATTACGGCGAAGCTATGGTGAATTGTCGAGGGGATGTCGAAAATGGTTCCTGTCAAAAAACAAATATTTAAAAACCCACCCCTCTTCCCCATAATGTAACTCGACGAGGCAAATCAAAAACAAATAATACATTTTCTTGATATCTAGCTTAGTCCTCAACATATTGTATGTCAAAAGTGAGGAGGTTAGGGTGAGATCCGGCCTGGACCTGAATAAAAATTCCCATTACCACTATATATTCGCGGTGGAAATTACCTATAGATGTTTTACTTTCTCCTATTGAATGTTATTATGGTTGAAATACGGCCTGGGCCAGAAGAAACGTCACCAAAAGTACATGGAGTAATAGACTACCTATAACTGATTTTTAACATGCTAAAACTCGAAAATAAAGCGAGATATCAAAAATTTTATTATTTATTTTCGATTTATTGCTCACGAATGGGACAGCCGAAAAATTTATTTGTTCTTGCAAAAGATGGAAAGACTAAAAATAATGTATATGCTAAAACACTTGAATAAACGTTCTTAAATTAAATTTCAAACACAAAAATAAAATAACTGTCTTTTATTGGTTTTGTATATTTAAATATGTCTGTATTGTGTACATATACCAATTTAGAATGAAAAACAGGCACAAACCGTTCGTCCGTTTACGGCGAAGTTTTGGTGAGTCGTCGACGGGACGACGGAAAGGTCCCTGTCAAAAAAAAAAAAATTAAAAACCCACCCCTCCTCTCCATAATTTAGACAAAACCACATATTTCATCAAATTTCAATGGGTATTTGCACACTTATACTTTGAAACAAACAGAAAAATACTGCCTCCATATGTTTTCCAAAGCGCATCCCCTCTCACCCATTCCAACTGAAAATGAATGAAACAGCAGTTTAAAATTTATGTGTAAATATTTTTTCATTTAATCTGTGTGCCTACTCAAGTCCAGCAATAGTGAAGCATTGCCGAGTCAGCTAGTGGTAAATATTTTTTTAAGATCCACACATACTAAAACACTGTTTCAATTCGTTACCATTCTCTTCAAAAATATTCTGCCTTAGTACATGTCCATACACGACCACCCTTTTCGTCCTACATACAGCCTGTGACACTTATCCCACCTGATTTCCACACAACTTCTTTCTTCATGCCAAATTCTTCTTTTTCTTATTTACGTTTATTTAATAATTTCCCATTGAATACTCGGCCCATATTTCACCAACTAGATTATTATATTTCCTACTCAAGATATCTGCCATTTTGTATTTCTTTGACGACAGTTCTTCCTTATTGTGGAGTTGTTGATGCGTCGTACTTAGGCTGTAGTTAAGCTTCAGGTTTCTGTTGCGCTCTCTCGTAATCAGTTCAGTCTTCAGTCTACGTATTAAAATACAGTTCCCACTCTTTCAGGTCAGTAAGAGGCAAAATAGTTATTTCTCTAACTTTTTAAACACTTTAATATTTTTCAGCTGCTGAAATTTTGGCGCGACACATCCGCCTCCTCGCGTGTTTTTCATCCTTCCCAGAAAAAGAAAAGAAAAAACATTAAGTTCAGTGTTAATTTTTAGAATTTAATGTTCTGTATTCTTGGTTCCTCGTTTTTCCAATTATTATATAGCAGCTTCTTCATTTTTATCTTTTCATCGATTTCCTCTATACACCATCCTTGTTAGCTACGTTGTTAATCTAATACATCAACGTATGAGTCATGATTCTATGCTGGATTGTGTAATTTGTCGCTCCTAGTATTAAAACTAATGCTGTTTAAGTGTTTTCTCTCTTAGTATTAACGCGCACCACACAAAATAGGAATATTAATCACTTGGAAACTCCGAACTTTTAGAGTTCGCACGCCGTTCCTTTCAGAAGTATGCTCTCCTTTGATCTCTACTTCCAGGTTAAACCGAATCGTGGTGTTAATTTCACGTTCGTGTAAATTTGTTCTATCATAAAGAATGTTTTCTTAGTACCATTACAGAAAAATGAGTCCGTGTCACGGTATTCCTATGAGTCTAAATTGAGCACAAGGTTTTCAAATTATAACAGGAACAAAAGTTTGAAATTGCCATTGTACATTGGAGCATTTGTGGGGAGTGAAACATGACAGACGATACAAATATACTCACAAAACAAATATCACAGTGCGAATATGTGGCATGAAATGGGTAGTAAACAAGTTCGATAATCACAAATAAGTTACTGAATGACTTTTCACATTTCTTTCACGTTGGCTGCACAGTGTTAAACTTTACCTCGTTCGATAAACGATATTGTTAGCCTTCGGACACGCCTCCACGGCTCAGGTCGATGTAGGCGGTTCACAATGTGGGTGCGCTCACAGAATTTAGGCTGTTACAGATTTCACTGACACAATTTCGTTTGCTGGTATCCTGTGTGATGTAACATGCCGCAGGATATGTGTTGTTTTGCGTCAACTCACTTTCACCCGACTGTGATTCAAAGAAGTAACGCAATTCTGAATTTATTAAACAAGGAGAAAGTTATATCACACTCTGCGGATCATATCGAACGTAGTGGGTTGTAGGCTCCCTACCTCACTATCACTTCAGAGTTGAAGTGGATTCATGTGTTGTGTGCTCTATACTGATTACGAATGTAACAGATGCGATAGCTACAGGAAATATATAACTAACAGCAACAGATGAGAATTCAAACTGCAATCGACAATGGTTTGGCTCCTGATAAGCATTTGGTGTCTTGAGCTACGCCGGGGGCCTGACTCCCAAATTAGAGAGTGCGTGGACATGTCAGGGGAGGGAGGGGGGGACGGTACCCTGCCTGTACATTGCACTATGTCTCTTAGTATAAAACCTTTATTCTAACATCACATACCTAATGGGTTTCCTATCTGATGTTATCGTTAGTACTGAAGAAGTGGTCATTTACGTTTTAATAATAAAATTATGCGGGGAACTGGGAATTTTTCTTTTGACGAAAGGGAGGGGTGGGAATCTTTATTTTTCTGAAAGGATGCGTGATCAGAAAAACTTTGGGAACTCCCAGGCTAGACGAAATATACACTGGAAACGTGGTCCGCTCTTCACTCAGATAAACGAGAGATGTATCTCAATATGAGCTTGTTACCTCCAGGCATTCCCTGGTAAACGGACATCCCAGAGCGCCAATTCTTTATCGCCACAAGAGCTAGAAATACGACCAAGGTTTATGGAATTACCTGATGAAAATTAGTGAAATTGTGCGATGAAAACTGCTCTGGTTCCAGCTAAACACCATCTAACCCCAAATGTACCAGTTTTTTCGCCGAAAAGCATATGTACCCGCAAGTATGAAAGTTAGAAGGAAAAAATGCGACTATGAGCTGCAAATCAGGTTTAATGTGAAAAATACAGTCTTTTCCCTAAAAAAAAAAAAAAAAAAACCTCCTTGTATTTTAAAAAGTTGACCAAAAATGGCAAAAAAAAAATATGGACTAGTAAGTGAACTTGGTAGGTGAAGAACTGAGCCCGGTAATGAAAACGACGATGTGTTGTGCAAGGAGGGTTGAACAACGCTTCTAGAAACTGGGTCTCGATAGAAGTTAGTTTTAAATACTTTTGCTTCAGTTCATTTTTTACGAATATCAAATTTGACTGTGAAAAACTAACGTTATTAACTTCTTACATTTACTTTGAATACCATCATCAAGGAAATATTTTAAACACTTTTTGTTTTTTATAATGCTGGATTGGTTAATTTGTTAGTGGAGAGAACAGTCGAAGGTAAAAACAGTAAGGGAAGACGGAGATCAAAATATATGAAGCAGTTAATTAAAGACTTAGGTTGCAAGGGATATGTAGAGATGAAAAGGTTATCGCAAGATAGGAACCAAATCAGCCGAGAGACTGATGACAGCAAAAAAAAACCCATAGAGGTTATTGTTTAACGTCCTTCTGTTTCAGTGTATTACTTTGAAGTGTCTATAAAATAATTTCAAGGTTTCCTAGCGACAACCCTAATGCGGGGATCCTGTCGGCTTATCTTAAGATCTGTCCGCCTTGGAGGCGACCTTTGCCGCGACTGGATTGTGCTTTACAGTTAGCGGACACACAGTGTCCCTGTCATTAGGCGACCGGAACAAGCGAAGGCCTCGCACGAACCTGCGTTGCATTGTACCTGAGCATTCAACGGACTCATCACATTCGCCGAGTGAGCAGTTTAGTCTAAAATACTCTGTACAAACGAAGAAACAGAGATAAAAAGTCTCAGTAGAAACAAATAATCTATTAGATTGAAACATGCTGACAACATTGTTCGAGTATTTACAATCAACTGTATCACTTTTATAAGTAATGGCATCGTTAAATAATTCTTTCAGGCAAGTATTCCTTCCACCGTTCCGATTCCTCCAATCCTATCGTTGGATTGAAATCAACAGACTTTGCTTCTATCGAGCTCTGAATTGTTTCCATTTTTCCATAGAGAACCTTTTCCACGAATCTTTAAAATACTTTAGCAGATTAAAAAACATTTCATATTAATTTATGTGCATTAGTTCCTAATACAGTATTCCGAGCATAGATATTTTTGTTTTGAAATTAATTTTTATTTATTCATTTCCAGTTGTGTAAATATAATAAGTATCTACTTACGTAGTTGAATTTTTCGTCATAAGAAGGCAATATACTTCAGATAAAAGCCCACACTCAATATTCTCGGTTTTAAATATTATTTATAGGCTTCAAGGAAACTTTTCTTATTTTCCGCGTCTTGGGGATTTGTCATTTATTTTTGTTCTGTTAGTTTCGAACGACGGGAAGCCAATATTACATCAGTGTCAGCTGAACATCGTTGCCAATGCTGAAACTCTCAGGCTTTATGATCACCTGACTGATGTCTTTCTAAGCGAACTTTTAACTGACACACTAAACTCAATGCGTCATACGTAATCGAAGCATTAAAACGCATCCGTAACCGATGAAACAGTTACTGCATACTTGGTTCTCACTCTTTTAGAGAGACTTCATTAACGCAAGGACTCGTAAGCAGGGACTGGTCAAGTCAGTGACGCCATCGCTGCTTTCCTTACCACACTGCGACACCATTGCTTTCCATTACGAGCATTGTTACGACACAAAGTTGTTATTGTGATTTTATGGCGAGTCATGGGACAAGGAATCGGAAGGAATTCGGCATGGCCTTTTGAAGGAACCATCCCGCCATTATCCAAAAGTAATTTCGGGGAGCCATGAAAAACCGAGATCTGGACGGTTGGACGGGGATTCGAACCCACGTCCTCCCGAATGCGAGGCCAGAGCGTTAACCACTCACCCACCACGCTCGGTGTGTATTCTCTGTGCTTAGTGAAAGACTTTCATTGTTTATGTGATATACAAATTTACTTAGGCAACTTACAAAATCGGTTACATAAAGCGTTACTTAGTAGCAAAGATAAATATGCTTTACTCTTTCTAGCAGAACTTTGTTGAAACTGGTTGTTCTGTTCGGCGTAAGAAAACGCTAGTTCAGCCGGGCGATGTTGAGCAGATTTCTAGGATTCCAAGATTGACCGTTTGTTGTATGCGACACAAATATTTGAACTTGAAGACATACAGATGCGGAAACGAGGCTTAGCGGAGGATTCCGCAAGCAAATGATGACTCGGATAGAGGAGGCCAGGACACTCACGAAATCAGTAATCTTCAGCAGTGAATCGAAACTTTATATCAGTGCCAAAGCTGCAGAGTTGGACACAGCAAAAACTCACATCATTTCCTGGAATACGATCTCAGCGGACAACGTGGACACTTGCTGAGATGAGGTGTTATGGGCCGGATCGTATGTTTCTTGAATTCATGTGCCTCTGTCGACGATGATTGACAATTCATTCCCCTCTCTAGATCTTGCATGACAGCTCCTGTATAATTATTTAAATCTGACAAAGATGTCTAACTTTGTTCACATTGTCATAGAAGACTGATATTTTCTAACTGTCATTACATTTACTTTCGTTGAGGTTAAATGGGGCTAAAGTTGGGGAAGGAATTCAGTCATGTCGTCTTGAAGGAATCACCCAGGCATTTGGTCCAGATTTCGGAACACAATACAAAACCAAAATCTTAATAGTAGGACCAGGGATCAAACACACGTCTTTCTAAGTGCCAAGCTAAGGCATCGAGAAGGTGTAGTCTGTATGTATCGAATTTCCCGCAGCAGCTGATGTTAACCATTACGTAAATCAGTAGCCGCGGCAGAGAGGCAGATCGGAACTTTATCACGAGTCCGGCAATAGTGTAAGCCTCAAAGTGGAATACAAGATACAGCCAGTAAATGAATAGGAGTTACGCTTTGAGAGTAGTGGAGTGTCTTGAATACTGTCGCTGTTACTGCTTGTGATGTAAGAAGAGTTGGTGTGCAGACTAGGTCAACGCTGAATATATCCTGGTAATAGCGGGTCTCACTGACCTGCGACACAGTAACACTGCACCCAACGCGGCGCTCATCACGACCCATACGTTTACAGTGCTCTACGTTATAAGAAGACGGTTATGAAGCCACGCGACACCAGAGCCAGCTCTCGACACCATACGGCAAGACGAGCGCGGAGATCACGTTGCAGCTTCTGTTCGCATGAGAGTAACGGAATATTTCAGTTTCAGTTATCTCGTAATTTTCACACTATATTTCCACAGACTAATAAAATATGGCTTTTTTATTTATTTGTTTTTATCGGTCTTCGATAATGTTTTTTTTTATCTACTTTACGTCTCTCAACAGCGAGGTCTTTAGAGACGGGAATGGATGGGGGGGGGGCAAGGATGGGGGCAAGGAATGGGAATGAATTCGGCCATGGCCTTTTGAAGGAAGCATCCCGGCATTTGCCTGGAGTGATTTGGGAAACCATGGAAAACCCAAATCTGGATGCCCGGACGGGGATTCGAACCGCCGTCCTCCCGAATGCGAGGCGAGAACGCTAACCGTTACACCGCCACGCTCGTTTCGATAACGGTGCCACTTCAAGCAGCAGCGAACATTTTAAACATCTTCGGTGAAAAAGGAAGATAATTCGAATCGACCACAGCTTACTAGACAGGTGTCTTGAAATATTTGACAGTCATATCAACATTTCATACTCGGAATGAACAGACGCTGCAGAAGCCAGGAACACTGTGTTTACTTCTTCCACCTCGCTCGATGATTCCACTTCTTACTATTTTGCATTTCACTAAACTGTTTGAGTCACGAAGTCGATAATAATGAAAAAAAAAATACACTACAATTTCATTTGGGTTTTATACATGTGGAAGACGATATTTTATTCCAAGTGTGAAGATTTACTTAGAGACTGAGTTAGAGAGGGAGTTACTTCTTAGTTGATAGAAAAGGTGGAACCGATCAAAGAGAAGAAAATGTTCTTGCAAGAAACAGTCACTGAAAGTAAGCTACAGCGTGTGCTGTTCCTGTGTATGTGACAATTTGAGCGATGTTTCTCGTGTAGGCGTCAGATGCAAACTTAGCTGCCTCATACTATAAAAAACGTTAAGATTGTCTCGAAGACAGGTTAGGTCGAAATATTATTTTTCTTTAATACAGCTACGTTTTATTTTTGTTTTTTGGAGTCAGATGTCATGACAGCAACAATAACATACATCTTGTCTTCCAAGCCATACCTATAGAGAGAGTGAAACAATATTAGTGCTGGTGCTAAATACTGGTACCCTGCAATTGGCTATGGATGTGTATTTATTGCCGGCCCATTCTTTTCGTAATTTACTTTTTCACGTGTAGTATGATAACATAAACGCAGTCTACACAAGAAGTAAAATTAATGTACTTACATCCGAACAAGACGTTCTTTAAACTTGTAATCTTATTTGACACCGGATGAAACAATGGCAACGATTTGTTACAAACGATGGTAAATTATTTGACTGGAACAGTTAAGAATGTTACAGTCAAATGGCGAGTCAGACCTGTCGATATGGTTTGCCATAAGTTGTTTAAGTAAGGGGCTTAACTAGTTGTGTAGCGCCAGTTACATATCTGGCGGGATCAATTGACGTCGAGAAGCAAAGCAGGCTAGCACGTGTACCGTGGTGTCCAGTCAGCAGCCGGCTTATAATTAGCTTCCTTTATCAGCGGTCCTGCGTCCCGGAATTGACCCAGTTTGTTGTGGCTCCTTGTATGGAACCTTACAGCGGTTAGGAAACACCTCCTTACTTCTTTTGAGGAGGGAGTGGAGAAACAATGTTTAGTGTGTCGAATATTTCTGACAAAACATTTAAATTTATCGAGCGCGTTGATGGATGGCGCTTTGTCTAGTAAATTAGGTACACCAGATTACATTGTTAATTACTACTCCGACATAACGCTTCAAAAGACATTACCCCACTGAAATGCTGCTACAGCGAACTAATATCAAAACCCCACATTTCGAAATACTAATAAATTTTGTGTGTTAATTAATTTTTTAATTTATATCTGTGAAGATGTTAGCCACAGAAACATGTGCCTGGCATGTTCCATGTATTACATATTGAAACGAATCGAAGAGAGTGTATATGGCAACGCATTAAAATGCTTACGCTGAAGTGCAGATGTAGAAATTATTGTACTAATGTTTCAAATTTATTGCTGGCTCATCTGAATGAGACATTCCACTGTCTCGGATAGAAGCAGATAATTTTCTATGAGTGTTCATATTTTCTACTGTATAACGACTCTTGATTTATTTGCTGACAGAATTAATTCTTAACAGAAACCTAAGAGTTTCATGCAGTTAAGTTTACACGTACATTACATTTGTATGAGTGAAGTGCTCTTTACTGAAGATTTCACAGATTTCATTGTCCTCTGTTCCATATTTCGGTGCCAAAATTAAAAGTACTGTATAGTACCAGTATGTAATAGTTACTTCTCAAAGGCCCAAATTACGCAAATGAGTGGAAAAGGTCTGTGAAGAAATCCGTACTGTAATGTTGGTGACGTGAAAAATGTGTTTAACAGCTGCCTAAGATCAGCCAAGTTGATGTTTACAAAAGCTCAATTTCCAGTTCAGTTGTTTTCACTGTTTCAAATCTCAGTGCGACTAGAAATTTTCAAGAAATGTGCTTAATCACATGAGCTACATCATAATGTTCCATGATTCAGATTCCTTTTATTTACATCTTCTTTCAGGTTAGCGTGGCGTTTACTAATAGAAAGGAAACAGGGAATAGACGGTACCGGCAGAAGGTAAGCACAAGCACAGGAAACTTTCCAGGAGACGTGACGAAAACGGGACTTATTCGTTTCAAAGTATAATTTTTGTATGGTTGTTGATACAACTTTTTACTTAACTCGATAAGTCAGGTAATTAATATTCCGCTGTTTGTAAATTTGCTGTCAAGCAGTTCCTTCTCAGTTTTTTTATATGATCGAATCTAGCAATTTACAAGCCCATGTCTGCGTAAAGGCTACTATTACGAAAACACTGTTTTTTATTAAAAACGTAATAAAAATTTCTGGTTTTATGTAAGATCGAGTCCTGTAGTTATACCATTCATATCAGTGCTCCATCTGAAATTTCCGGGCATCAAAAAAATTCAAATACTTTGTATATGACTCGTAAGGTTCTTTCATTTACAAATTATACTCAGTCAGTTGAGAAATAAAATCGTTTTTAGTTTGTAGTTAATGTAAAAAGAAGAACCGTTCTATAGAAACGATGGGCTGCCAATATGTGCGAGTCATGTGACAAGCGGTCGCTGCGGTTATATACTGCTAGGCAGCCAGCAGTAGACGGTAAACATGAGACAGTGACCCCGGTGGGTTTTAGAGCGAATAACTTAACGTCAGTGTTGAGCGTACCGTATCGAAATCCCGTGAAGAGACGACAGCGCATACGCCTGCCGCACAGTGGTCTGAAATCCCGAAAAGCTGGCCAAAATAGAAATACTTGTTCAATCTTCATGAAAATTTGTATACACGATCTGTCTAGGTCGCTGATAACGAATATCTACGTCAATTATAAAAAACATTAAAAAAATAAACAAAATGTCGGTTCCAAAATGGCAGAAAATATTTAAAATGGCAGATTATCTAAAAAATAGTATAAATATGGGGTGATTTAATATCTGTTATAAAAATTCTGGACATTATTTGTTGAAAAAACAAAATGGCGGCTTCAAAATGGCGGATGCTAGTACAAAAAATTATGTTGAATGCATAAAATATCCTATAAGTATATGAAATCGGTGATAATGAAAAAAATTAAAACAATATGTCATACGATATTGAATATATCACGACTTTTGTTAATACTGATTAAAATTAGCTCTTATAATATAAAAATGGCAAAGCCATTGTGGTGGACATTTTTACAAACAGAAAAATAGTATCTTTTTCAAAAAAATAATAATGAAACGGGACTTATGAGGACGTAAATCTATATTTCATTTTTAAAATAAAAACAAAATTGCTTATTGATAATATTTTATTAAAAATGTGTTAATTGTATTGTTGAAGAAAAAATAGTTTTATGCAATTTTACTTATAAAACATTTTTGATTTGTACAAAAATTCGATTGCTTAGTAAGAAACAAGATAAATTTTATTCGCTATCGGAATCACAACAATCTGTCGTTGATTCATCCGTCACAGAATCAGTTACATCAGAGCAATGTGTTACGATATCTGGCGGATTGAGTAGCTCTAATGCCTCTATTGACAGCGATCTCAACCTTTTTTGTGGCAATTTCCTGAGGCTCGTATTAAAGGGGTAGAGGAAACCAAAAGTCGCAAAAATACATCCTCCATCGTTTTTTGGCGCCTGCATTTTCGCGAGAAATCTTCCCAAACCCTTTTTATATATTTATTCCACGATTCTTGCGCACTTTCAAACGAGTCTATGGCCTTCTGCATGAGTCACAAAGCGAAACCGACACGTGATTTACATCAAAGAAATACCACTCTATGGAACTAGTAAAGTGAAAGTTCCTAAATAGTTACTTTTGTTTCATCAGATATATGCATTTCAATTGTTGCAACAATGTCTGCAACATCATTGTTTAGTTTTCCTTTTACTAGTAAAATAATTTTTTTTCTAGAAATCTCTATACATGTAGTAGATGTACATTCTGAAACATTTAAAATCCATTTAAAATGTATTTAAAAAATACTGTAATTTATTATAATCTTTTAATTTTTTAATCGATTTATTAATGATTCTGTTAAATTTCATTCTGATAAATCAGTCCTCAAATACACAGGAACCTGAAAGTATTACCGAAATACGACGAAAAGTCAAGGCCGTATTCAAACCTTAAATTATTTACCTGATCAACAATTTTATCGTTATGCATGTTAACACAAAAAATTATACTATCAACAGAATAGCAGCTAGTAGCAGCCAATTTTTTAAAATAAATATCAAATACAATATAGGCTATAAGGTGGCATAAGAGATTCGACCGAACACGACAGAACACACAAACTTTTTTCAACTTTAAAGTTAAATAATTTGTTTAATGTAGATTATTATTTTTCTTACATTGTGGGGGTGAATCCATTTTGCGAATTCAAATGTTCCCAACACCACGTCGTTCTGTACACAATCACTTATTATATTTAAAAGAATTGTGAATTTTCGCCGGTTACTTTCCAACTAATCGCTTATTTTCGGTATGAGTTACAACTCGCCAGATGTTCTCGCCACGTCGCGTCGGCACTTTCAAACGAGTCAATGCCCTTCTGGATGAGTCACAAAGCGAAACCGACATGTGATTTACATCAAAGAAATACCGCTCTATGGAACTAGTAAAGTCAAAGTTCCTAAATAGTAACTTTTTTTTTTACTTTTGGCCAGCTTTTCGGGATTTCAGACCACTGTGTGCCGGTCTGACTGTACATAAGTTATGCATGTTTTCGTCAGCCAAAGGACATGAAAACTAACGTACTCAGTTGTAGAAACAATTAGAAAATCCTACCATTTATCCCCTTCTATATGCGCTTTTCCTCGCAAAAAATTCCAATATAGCTAACAGCATTGAATGTAGTTACAGGAATGCACAAACAATTACTAGATACTACTGCTGTTCATATCGGTCTAATACAAGACCGCGGCTAGAGATAACACATTCAATCCACGACGACAGCACTAAACTTACGAGAGCGATCCCAAGCAAAACGTACGGGCTTTGAGGGAATCTGTAGCCATGTCCACGTCCATCTGATTCCAGGATGTTAGCCTTGTGCCTCCGAGGGGCTAGACTAGTCTAGAACGCTAAAAAACTATGGTTTTCATTGATTTTATTATTATATAATATGAACGATAGTTTTTTTAGAAAATTATGCTCCATTAGAAAATACATTTTCTTTTTCGTACCGTTGGTGATATGTGAGTGGTAACGCTCTGGCCTCGCATTCAGGAAGACGCAGGTTCGAATCCTGGTCCATCCATCAAGATTTGGATTCTTCCATGGTTTCCTCAAATAACTCCAGGTGAATGCCGGAATAGTTCCTTCTAAAGGCCATGGTCAAATTCCTTGTACCAAATCCTTTCTCCAAGGCGTAAAGTAACAAGAAAAACAAATTTTCGTTGATACGGAATGGCGTAGGCAACGATGAAGATAGCATCGAACAAAACCACACATCATCTGGCGCGGAAAGAATTCCACGTATCTTGAATCAGATAAAAAATAAAATTTTATTATTTCTTATATTAGTGGTAACAACAACACCACTGAAAGAAAAGAATGTTTATTTAGAATTTAGAAATGACAAACTGGCGTATGCCTGAATTAACTATACGAATATTTCGTTTTTTTTTTTTTGTTATTTCATGTTAGAAGATAAAAACTATAAAAAATTACTGTCACCAGCCCTTAGGAGATAGTACAATAACATTTTAATAGCTCGTACGATCTGTTCCATTCATTAATTCTCCCGTTAGTTCCTGTGACACATACATGCTTTCAGATAATCTTGCTCACCGTGTTTTTGCGCATACTTTATTGCAATGCAGGAAGCCCCCTAGCACTGTATATCTGCGAGCAAAGCGGTCGCTGTCTATAGAGCGCCACTGAGCGCGATTTTCCCAATATGTTCCGAGACGAATTTTGGTTGCCTCATTCTTGACAGTTCAAAGTGTCTAAATAGAAATGAAGAAAAAACTTTTTTTTATTTCTGCTATATACTAATCTCTTAATATACTGATACTTGTTGCGCATCTGTGTGTACAGTGAATTATTTCCTTCGTAATCTAGAGAATGAAGAATGAGTGATGATGGAGAATACGAGATGAACTTTGATTATCTTCTTATCTTGAAAGCAAGTGCCTAACGTTCTGTCCACTGTCACTAACACAGATATCGTTGATATTGTTTCATCTGCTATTTTAGAGTCACAAAGTTTTGTAAGATTATTACTTATTCGATATTAGCGGCAATTATTCCGTTCAGTCGAATCTCGTCTGAATGTTTACCTATTGCTTCCATTAATAATTCACTCGCAACTAAAAAGAGTTAAAGGTATATAAAACACGAAGGGAATAATTTAAAACACACTTGTTGATAGAGAAGCGTGAGGAAAGTAGAACAGTTTAGATATTTTAAATTAGATCGATAATTAGGTTCTGAAATAAACGGGACCCAAGTCAACTAAACATTTAATAAGATATTACGAGTAATTCAAGACTACGTAATCTTTATTCGTTTTTGTTCTAAGACATTTGGGTTTTACTTATTTAATAAATCGCACCCGTGTGATCCTGTACTAAAGCTTAACGACAGCGTACTGTTCGCGTCAGATTCGACCCCTGCGTTCAGAAAGCAGCAGAGGCAATCACATGGCGGCTGCTTGTAACAGGGGAGACTGCGGAGACCCGGGTCGAATAGTGGACGGGGCAAGTTAAGCAGCAGGCAAAATATCTGACGCGTTCTTAAAACGATCTTCTCACTTTTTCTTGTAATTACTAACAGTTCCCTGAAAATTAAATATGCCGTTAGCACATTGGAGCATAAAAAATAGCACAAATTTACATCATGTAATAATAGCATTACGTTAATATGGCAGCTAATTGAGAAACGTGTATAATATGGTCTAGAAAATCGTATCGACTTTATAGATTACGGATATTGTGTGGAATATGGTTATAACGGAGATCGTCTTTACCGATGTGGATGCAGATGCGGGTGTTCAAAATCTGACATCCGCGGGTGCGAATGTTTTGCGGGTGCGGATGCGGAGGTGGAAAAATTATTTATAATTATTTAGATTTTAATATTATAAAAAATAAACTTAAAATCAAAATAAGTATAGTTTTTATCCCTAATTCTATATTTTTTCATAAGAGAAGTGTATTTCCATAAAATACTGCCATACTGATTCTTTTTAGCCTCATCTTTCAACAACAAGAAACGGGAGATGATTTCACAAGTGAATTAAATTATTTACATAAATAAGCAGGCGTCAAAAAACAATCTTTGTCATATGAACTTTGTAGAGTTTGTGGCTCGACTACTTCAAGCGTCAACCACAAGGAAACGCCACCGCACATCTCCGTGCCCGCCACCCGCCTTTCCACCGCTCTAGCGGACCATTCACAGTACAACTTGTAGGACCTACGATGATCCGATTTTCCAATAAAGGAATCTTGATGGCCAGTGAAAGAGGCAGCAGGACTAAATGTTGTTAGATTCCCAGACAAACGCCAGTCGTCGTCGTCCAACAAGCTATGGCGCTAGATCATAATTCGAGAAAACATCCTACGTGTGTGCGACAAGGACGCTGGTGTGAAAGTTGGAGTGGAAAGGATGCTTGGGGCATTTTATCGGACCTTTCTAGTAGCGTGAATCGTAATCCAAAGGTAGTTCTGCACGGATGTCCTATAAGTTGCACCGAGAATAGGTTGTTTTTCTTTACATGCAAGTTCAAACTGTAAATTCGACGCTTAAGTAATAACGCCGTTCAATTCATTGTTACTTTTATTGCAAGATCGTCAGGGGAAAAAAAAACAAAACAAAAAAAAAAAAACCACACACGTTACCTTTAACAAAACGACGATGGGCCTATCTCGTATAAAGAGAAATGAATAGTATATATGACAATGAAAAACAAAAACTCCACTATACATTCGCAATAAAAATTTCGGATGCGTAGGTAGGATTTCATGCAAAGGTTCCGCAGTTGCAGATCCCTGTTACATCCCTAATATGGTACATTATCAAACTATAATGATGGGGATGGTTAACACTATATGAAAACGTTTTTTTTTTTTTTTTTTTTTTTTTTTTTTTTTTTTTGTGTCAGTCTTTCGACTGGTTTGATGCAATCCTCCATCCTTTTCCTATCCTGTGCTAACCTCTTCATTTCTACATACCC